>JALGQZ010000006.1:63966315-65166315 GCA_023105745.1 Austropuccinia psidii
TTGATCCTTAATAGCTTGTAGGTTTACACACTACAGCAATTCAGAGAGTGAATTCTAATAGCTTGTAATAACCGTATTATGCTGCCAAGAGAATTCCATTACATCATCAAAACTCTATTTTGATGATTTTTCTTTTAACTCATCTTTTCTGTTGGAATTTAATATTTTAAACTTCAAACTATGATTTCAAGGGGTTATACCTAGAATATTATAATAAAAAATACATCATTATTCACGAATGAACTAGTAGAATCTAACTGCCAATTTTTTTCAAGTTTGGACCACTTTCACAACAAAGTGGTCAACAGCTCTGTTGATTTTAATCAATAATTCCTTACAGATTTTAACCTTGTTTATAACTTGTGAAATAAACTTCATTTCTATATTCCTACAGTAATTAAGTGATGACTTTATTTGTGGTTCATCACTCTATAATGCATAATTCAAGAGATATTAGCTAAAATCCTTGAATATATGCGTTGACCCAAAAAGTGCATATATTCAGGTTAATTCCTTAAGTATTAATTTTGAAGCTTAGCTTATTAATTGTTTTATGAGTGGAATTTTATGGAGAGTCCAATGGTACCATTTATTTTACATGTTGTTTCATTGGTCTTTGAAATAAATAATGATTTGTGTTTTTTATAAGGTATTATTACTTATAACTTATTAAATATTGACTTTACAGATATGCCATAAAAATAGTATATGTGTATTTTACCATGGGGAATCCAATGGTATAATTTATGTCACATGTTTATTCATTGGTGTTTAATTGAAACCAAGTTTTATACCAATTTATGGTATTTTTGTAGTTTTAAGGTACTTATTTTTAATGTATAATTATATTAAATATTTCTTGTGACCTTTTTGGGTATGTGGTCATATCTCAAAGTTTCACAACAATACACAAGTTGATACATGAATTTTAAATATACTAAATTTTCAAAGAGATAAAAAATCAGCAAAAGTATAATATAAGAAGTGAAAATTAAAGAATAAAGGAATATAATGTAAGTAAATGTATAAAGGACAAAACATAAAGATATAAAGAGAAAGCATTAGCCAGAAATCAAGAATAAATTAAGGACAGCCAAAAGAAAAAATTAATCATAAATTTATTCCAAAAAGATAAAAAATTACAAATTTTCTCACAAGTCAAAAAGCCAGGGAAAAGGAAAAACACAGAATTTGAAAGCTAAAAAATGAATTATAATTGAAATTCTATTTTTGGATTTTACCACAGATAAAATGAAAGAACTTTTCTTTCAGAGCAAAAATTGTGTTCTTAGAAGGTATCAGATCACAAAGAAATGGTTGAATGAATTTATAGTTTTCGATGAGAAAAAAATATCAATCAAAGAATATCTCTTATAAAAAATGAATATTAATTTAAGGAATCTCTCAAAAAAATTCTTTTCAATAATTTCTATTGACATAATCAGCTTGGTAAAGAATATTCAAAGTGTCTGTAGGCTTCTGAAGAAAGAAAAATTGTAATTATTAAGAAATAATTACATTTTTAGAAACAAAGCAATTGTTTATTTAATTAATTTCAAAAAACAACTCTCAAGAAATTCAACAGAGTTGTGCACCAATGAAGGGTAAATTTCTGCTATTATACAATTACTTGATGTTCTTAATATTCATACTTATCTACTTACTATCAAAAATATATTTTCTAAATTATTGGAAATTTTATGAACAATATAAATATCTCTTTCTTAAGGATCACACTATTTTGGTGGTAGGGATCATATTAACAGTCTAATGGCTTTATTTTTCACTTATAGATATTAAGAGTATCCATTCACTCTGTGAAAAGGGGAATAAAGTAATTTAGAAAGAATATACAAATTCAAATCTGAAATTTTAATCAACATTTATACCAAGCTCTATTGAAAGTGAAAATATCTCAAATATTCACTTTTAGTGCAAATTTGGGTAAAAATGTATATTCAAAATTCAAAATGGCATATATGGGATTTCATTCAGTGTATATACACTTAAATTCAGCTCTTTTATGCAGTCTGGGTATTAAAAAACAAAGAGAAAATATATTCTCATATTTAGAGGTAAGGGAATGAGTGTCCATAATAAAATTGAATAATTGGGATAAAGCATTTGCAATGGGGTGATTAGCTCTAGAAATAAAACATTTAGGAATTTATCATTTTCTTAAAGGAAAATATAAATATTTATTTTTTTAAAATTCCCTCCTCTTTTCATGGAGGCCATAACACTATATTTTACTGATGGTATTTTCTAGCTTCATTTTTTAAAAAAATTCCCACCAATTTTTATTAATTGCTTATTTTAGAATTGAAGAGGTGATCCTGAATATATCATAAACAAAATTCAAAAAATTTCACTTATGACATAAATTAGATCAAAGTGAGATAAAATAATGTGATAAAAAGATTGAAATTTATCTCTCTTACAATTCACATAATATAGTGTCTTCTGATATAAGCTAATAATATCACTTTCTGTCCAAAAATTTCAAAATAAGAAAAATGATTAGGAACAGCCTGATTTCTTGATGGTATTCATCTTTCCAAAAATCCAACAAATAATGTATTTTATTATGAGAGAGATATGCCTTTATCTGATATAAAACACATCTTTTCAGATGGCTTACAAGTGACGACTCTATATATGGGAATGAAAAGAATTTACATAGTTAAATTAAAGGAAAATTTTAATTAAGCACAAATTAAGCGGAAAACATTGTATATCTTTCAATTGGGAAAAGAGGAATTTACAGTTCCAAATCTGAATAGAAAATGTTCATTGACTTTATAGTTTAAATTAAGAGTCTATCTATGATGAATCTGACATCTGGGAAACTTGAAGAATTAATTATCTGAATTGAGCTTATTCTTGAATTTTACTTAGGTGGCTTCTGTCACCCCAAAGGAAAGGTTTTATGCAAATTAAATGCAGGAAATTCATTAATTAAGATTGTAAATCATTGTCTATTGAGATATTAAGTGGCTTCTGGTCAAGATTAATGATCTAGAATCTTATTTGATACTTGAATTGATAGTTTTTTAAGAAATAGATAGATTTCAATATCAGAGATAGATTTATGGATAAATAACAATAGATTCTACAAGAATTATGGGCTTCTTGCTATAGAAGAAAAATGATAAAATGGTTTCAAGAGTATACACATACTATATATGAGATAAAAGTAGACAATCATGGAACTGTATTGCATAAAAATACATTCCATGTGCGCTCAAGAATAGTGATAAATGTTTGATCCAAAGAATTCATAAGGTGATATTTTATCATAATCATATAGATCAAATGCCAGTCTGATTCTATTACAAAGTAATAATAAGTGTATTTACAGCTTTAACTATGACTGTGACACAGTAAAATATAATAAAGAATAAATTGGATAGTATTTTTAGGGGCTTTACTATGAAATATAATGGTGGTTAGTGCTACTGCAAACCCAGGATTCACTGGTTATCACCTGATTAACTATAATAAGACAGTAAAATACTATGAAAAGAGTATAACCTTATTATTTTCTGAAAGTATAGCTGTTTTTGAAAGCTGTACTAAATAGGAATGTAAGAGAAGGAGGGGGAGTCCTCTTTTGGGAAGAGAAAGGTCCTTTTTATCCTGAAAAGGGGAAAAAAGGTCCTCTATACCAGTTCATGTGGAGGAAGTAAAGATTTTTCACTTCCAAGGACTGGCTTGTGGCTTTCCCAAAGCCTTTATGGCCTTTATTGGGCTCAGATGTGGCTTTGAAGCCACACCTGGGAAGCTTTTACCAATACAGGGTGAAAATTTATATCTGTGGACCACACAGCCCTCTTCTAACCTGTATGACATGTAGAATGCTGTACAGAACCTGTATGGGACCTTTTTATTGAGAAATCTATTAGGTTATCAGGATGAGTCTATGAAGAAGCTGTAATATGACTATTTAAGACTTAAACTATGACTGTGACACAGTGTGTGAGCCTTAGAGGTATTCTTATATACCCAAAAGACCACAAATGATGAATTAAAATACAAATATTAATAAAATAAATTTATTTATATTATAAAAATAAAAATATAAATACAAATTTATATTCAAAAATCAAAATTTAATTATAATTTAAAACTAAAATTATGAAAGTTCATTTTTACTTGTAAAAATTAAGTGAAAATGAATTTTTAATAAAAATTATGAAATTAAAATATCTTGGGTAAAAATTTACATAAAATATATTATAACTTTTTATCCAATAAATAAAAATATAAAATTCATTTCACCATTTGATTCCTTATAAAAATTTAGGTGGGGTCACCTCTGAGTGAAATTTTTGTAGCTCAACTCTAAATAAGCTTAAATTAAGTTTTCAGTATTTTCAATACAAAAATTGAAAATCCTCAAAAATTTAACTTAATTCACACCACATGTGGTATTAACCATCAAGTTTTATGTTGAAATTGAGGTGTTGTGTTTAGTTTAGAAGCTATGAGGAATTGAAGTATTTTCAATTGAATTCAATTGAAATGTCAAAATGTGCGTGTGTATTACATAAGTGAACTTTGATTTATATATGAGGTATCAACCATTACTGTATTGTAATTTACAATTCAATTTAATTACATATGTAAATTACAAGTATAATACATGATGAGGAATTAAAGGAAAAAATAAATTGGGGGGAAAATGAACTCTAGATCTAAGGGGGAGCCAGACCCCCAAAATCCTTTCTGACAGGCGTGAGATGTCAAAATCCACACAAAGGTTCATCACTTTTGGCCTGGAATTGATTCACAGGGTCTGTGACTCAATTGATGATGAGGTTTTGATACCAACCAGGGCAGTTTTAACTGTTGCCAAGAGGGTAAAACTACCCTTAAGTTAAATCCATGTTAGTAAACACAGTTTTAAATAATCTCTACGCCTCTTACACACCTTCTGACGTGTATTGAAGGATCTAGACCAGGTATTGCTATAGTAATGGCCGATTAAAGGGTCTAAAATGGCAAAAAATGGCTTAAACCAGCCCTTTTTTGGTCTAAACCAGGGTTAAATGATGCCATAATTGGCTTTTCTGTTTTCAGACTGTTTTTTACGACTGAAAAGAGTAAATTTTACTTTTGGAGTAAGAAAATTGATGGCTATAAAAGAATGTCTTCTTTGCCCCACTTTTCTCTTCATGTTAGAATCTTTTCCTTTTATAATTAGTTTAAACACTGTTAAACCAATCAATAAAAGATTCCAACCAACTTTTTCAAATCATTTTAAACCTTTCAACCACGTTAAAAAATCATTATAATAATTGTTATTAACTCTTATAATCATTTTTACCCCTGAACCACCCCAAAAGTGAACTAAAGCATCTTTCATCACTGTTAACTTTGTCACTTTGTTTCCAAATTCACTCTGGTCACTTTTGGGCGTGTTTTCTCTTTAATATTATTTATAAAGACTTTGCTCTTCAATTAATTGCCTGCAGTCCTTTTCTCAATTAATTCCAATTGAAACTTCTCTTGAAGAAATTTCTTTTGTAGCCTTAAATATCTCTTGTAGAGTATTTTTGGATAAATTTTCATTGTTGGTAAAACAATAAATCTTTATAATATTGTTTTTTTACACTAATAAAGTTATAAAAAATAGATTTGGTGTGTTTTCTCTTAAGAATAATATTTCTTTCTATTTTTAATTGATTTTTTACCTTATACAAATTTTGAGGACAGGAAAAGTACTTGATCTTTAATCAAAGTTTCATATCCACACCTTACACAGTGTATTATAATAAGAAAATTATAAAAATAATATTTAAGGGTTTTACCAAGAAAATAGTGGTGGTGAGCACCATTGAAAACCCTGGGTGTAGCTTTACCAATTGGGTTATTATAATAAGGACTACAATACTTTGAATCAGAAGTATACCTGATGATTTTCCAAGAGTATAGCTTGTTTTGACTGTTGTACTATGTAGGAATTCAATAACAGGATGAGGATCCCTATTTTGGGAAGAGAAAGGTCCCTTTTTATACTGAAATTGGGTAAAAGGTTCCTCTAGATCATTTCATGTAGAGGAAGTGAATAATTCTCACTTCCAGGGGCTGGCTTGTGGTTTTCTTACAGCCATTATAATCTGTATTGGGCTCAGATGTGGTTTCAAAACCAGATCTAGGCAGTTTTCACCAATACAGGGTGAAGACTTTCATCTGGGGACCACATAGCCCTCTTCTGATGTGTATAATGCTGTACAGAACCTGTATGGGACCCCATTATTGAATTAACTATGAGTATTTTAAGTATAAAAAAGCTACTTAATCTATTTGACACCTCATAATCAAAGATATGGGAAAGTATTCCACAAGAAAGGTGTATTGGCCAAACTGTGAGATTTTAACCTTAATACTGAAGTAAATGTTTTGGGTTTTGAGATATTGATCTCAAAGCTAGTTCATTGAGTAGCCCTGGATGAGATCTACAAAATGGTACCTCATTTGGCATGGGTATCATCAAATATGGCAAAGCTATACCATGTTCAATTTTTATTATCCAGATATGTATTTTTCTCCATAAATTCAGTTCTAGTTGAGATGTGGGTAAATGAATGAAACAATCAGATAGCTCTGATTGATATCTTTCCAAAAAGAACCCACTTCAGGTATCTCACACTAAAACTGTAGAAGTTAGATATGAGGTGAATATTTTATTCTTCCTTATTTGACCTTATTTTGGCCATACCTTCTGTAGTTTTGGTCCTAGCTCAATTTGGCTAGTAACATTAGATAGCCCTAATTTAGAGCTCCAATTTAAACACCCATTTGATGGGGTTCAGCCACTTTCTCTGTATTTTTGATTAGAGGTGAAAATTAAGGTTTATGCTCAGCAACTGCTTTGAGCTTGAATAAATTTGTTATTATTTGTCCTATGATTATGGGACTTGTATATTTGGAAAGAGGTGAGTTTCCTCTTTCTTTTGATACCTTTTGAGATTTTTTGGCTTGGCTCTATGCTTTGGTGGTATTTGGCTGTCATACTTGTGCTCTAGTTTTGAGTCACAGGCTGACATAGGTATTGAAGGATAAAGAGGCTACTTGTCTAATTGAAACCTCATATTAAAGGATATGGGAAAGTATCACATAGTAAAGGTGTATTTCCCCAGCTGTGGGATTATAACCTTAAGGCTGGCATAGCTTTGTCAGTTTTCAAGATATTGAGCTAAAAGTTAGAACAGTGTGTAGCCCTGGATGTGGTTTACACAATAGTAGCTCATATTGTATGAGAGCCAAAGCCTTGAATATGTGGAGGAGGGAATGTGATAAAGCTGCAAGATGCAGAGTTGTGGGAAAGTAATAAAACAAAAAGATGTATGGAAAGACTCAAAATGAACCAAAAATAGTGGAAGGGGACCAGGTGCTAGTGTCTACTGTAAATTTCAATAACGTCAAAGAAACCACAAGAATGAGAGACTAATGTCTGGGAACATCCACTATAACTAGATTGATAGTGAAAATGCAGTGGAGGTCAGAACCACAGAAGAATTCTCTAGGAAACACCCAGTGTTCCCAGTGAGTTTAGTAAACCTTACCACCAAACAGGAGAGGATAATTTAGCCTCCAGAAACACGAGCCACACTCCACAGCACATAGTAGAAGTAGAATAATTCCCTGTTCTAAATAAAAAGATCATGAAGTCCAGGAATATCAGACTAAATGGGAAGGACCATACACAATATTTGGTCAGGGTTAAGAGCCAAAAGGAAAATAAAGATGAATGGTTGGCAGAAGATTCCATACCAGATGGTGACCTTCAACTGGGAGGATTAAGAGCGTCTAGGAGCGCTGAGAAGTCCCATCAATTGTGATACTTTTTTAGAGGGAGGGTATGTCATCCTGTGACTCAAAACCAGAGCACATGCATGACAGCCAAAATACCATAAACCAATGGTAGAGTAAAATACCACCAAAGCATGGAGCTGAGCCAAAACAGCTCAAAATGTACCAAAGGAAAGAGGAAAGTAATCCCTTTTCAAGCATATAGCTCCCATAAGCACAGTCTAGAAAATAAAAAAGATATTGACACTCAAAGTAATTGCTTAGCATACACCTTAATTTCCACCTGAAATCTAAAGTCCTGAGAAAGAGGCTGGACCCCATCAAACAGGTGTTCAAACTGAAACTATCAGTCAGGGTTATTCAATGGTACTATCCAAAATGCAATAGCCTCTCAAATACAGAAGTTATGGCCAAAATAAAGCCAAATAAGTGTAAATAAAATATTCACTTTGAGTATAGCTTCTACCATTTTAGTGTGAGATACTTAAATTGGGGTCCTTTTGGAAATAGAATAATAAGGGCTACCTGATGGTGCAATTGATTTCCTAATAGCCCATCTAGAACAAAGGTTCTGGAGAAAAAAACTCCATATATGATTTCAGAAAAATCAACATCTAAATAATGGAAATTTAAAATGGAATACCTTTTTCATATTAAATTTTACCCCTATAAAATGAGATACTGTTGTGTAGAAAACATCTATGGCTACACAATGAACCACTTTTGAGATCAAAATATTGAAAACGGACAAATATACAGCAGTTTTGAGGCTAATATCCCACATTTGAGTCAATACACCTTTACTGTGGGATTCCTTCCCATATCCATGAATATGAGGTGTCAATTATACAAAGAAGCCCATTTATCCTTCAATACCCCATAGTTTTGTCAATATGGGTTCCCCATACAGGTTCTTTACAGCATTCTGAACCTCATACATGTCATCAGAAGGCTGTGTGGTCCCCAGATAAAAATTTCCACTCTGTATTGGTGATCAACTGCCCATATGTGGCTTCAAAACCATATCTTAGCCATATAAATGTTGTACAGGGTGTCACAGGGGCTCTTATGGAAGGAAGAGTGGCCTGGCACTCAGGAATCAATAAGTAACTTTGAGGGCTCCAAAAGAATAAAGAAATAAGAAGAATGTATTTCTTTATGGAAGAATAAAAGTAAAGACAAGTATTCCAAAGAATAAGAGAAAAGGAAGCCAATGGCCAGGATAATAAGAAATCCAAAAGCCAAAGAGCCAACCAAATGAATCCTCAATTCACTGTTTCAACATGTCAGAAAAAACAATGGAATTAGTAAAGGATATGACCACCAATATCCAATGACAGGCAAAGAAAAAAAGGTCCAAATGACTGACTTAAGATTGTCAGTATTAATTTTAATAAGGTAAAAGAAAATAAGGATAAAGATAAATCCAATATATCAATTAACTGTGGAAAAAGTCCCCAGGTGATGAAAGGTGGCCAGTATATGTGAAAACCTGAAAGGCTGATCCTGGAAGGTGAGTCACCCGGCTGTATTGTCTGAATTGGACCAATACAGCTCTGGCCATTTTGAGAATTGAACTGTGGGACTGAATTCCCACAGTGGAATAGGAATTGGCCCAATTGGGCCAAGGCCATACAGGAAGCTTGATTATTACCTGTATGGGCCAATTGAGTTGCCCAAGGGATGCTGAATACTTGTTTCCTTGACAATGATTTAAATGATTGATTACCTCTGAGAATTGCCCTTAGAATAGTCCTGAAGAGAATTGACAACCAAACTCCTGCAGGGCCAGGTGGTTGGGGTCCTTGAATGGTCTTCTAGTAGCCGCCAGGGAATTGCCATACTGAATAGCTGAAAAGTCCTCCTTTGAAATTGGTGATGGATTTGGGACTTGATTTGGAATAACATAATTGGGTCTTGAAAGTGTAACCATTGGATTGCTGAGCATAAATGGTGCATAATGGTATATTATACAATATATTCACCACTCCTGGTCCTTGAGTATGGAGTGCATTGAAGAAAGGGAAGTCTTCCCCTGAACTGGAGGGGAATCCTTTCTTGGAGCTGATCTGGTGGCCTCTGATGGTTGCCAGAGGCCATGGACTGATTTATGGCCAATTTGGGTCCTAAGGTGGGTTTTGGCCATTTTTGGGGTCAAAAACTGGCTCAGGTGGGCCCAATTGGCTGTAGGGGCTTCTGAACTTCCCCCTTGGCCCCTTTTGGCCTCATTGGAATTGGGCCAAAAGGGGCCTAACAGTCCCACAGACTGCAGGCTGTAGAGGGCCTAAATGGCCCAAACCCCACTGATATAAAGGGTTGGGCCAAGGGCCCTGATGATGGATAGAGGGGCCATAGGCCCCTTAAGACTGAAAGGACCCCCCAGGCCCACAAACAAGGATAATGGCCTGGGGGTCGGTGAGGTAGAGAATTGGCCAATGAGGCCAATGAAGGCAGGATATGGCCTGAGGCCATAAATGAGGTTTGGAGCCATATTTGGCCAGTGGAAAGGTGTTATGGACAAGAGGCCATAGAGCACCAAAAGGTTACAATTGGCCATAAACATATTATATGGACAATTGACCATAACTTGGGTTCAGGTTAGAATTGCCACAACACCCATTGAGGGGGGTAATCATTTGTGGTTGTGACACAGGGATTGTAAGAGCCAAAATTCAGTCCTCGGAGGTGAAAGGTCTCAATATTCCTATGTGAACATGTCTAGAGAACCTTTTCAACCATTTTCAGGATAAAAAAGGACCTTTGTCTTCCCAAAACAGAAATCCCCATCATTCTCTTAAATTTCTATGTAGTAAAACTCTTTAAAACATTTATAATATTTGAAAATGATAAAGTTATGCTCTAATATTAGTCTTTTATCTCTTATGATAGTCAATCAACTGATAAACAGTCCATCCTGGGCTTTCAGTATGCTCACCACCACTATTACCCATAGTAAAAGCCCTTATTAATATTAGTAAAGCTATTTTGAATTATAAATTACTGTTTCAGAAGTCAGAATAAAGGTTGTATATACTACTTTATAACTTTATTATTGAATCAGCCTGACAATAACCTAGGGTATACCCATAGGGCTTTATACCAAAACAGGCTTTTTCTTACGTTATTGGAAGGTCTAAGAATCTCACAGTACCAATATACATTTTTAAACATTTTTATTAATATCTTTGTATTGTTAATTTTAAGCTTACAATTGAAGTTGCATATGTTTTATGACCACTTACAAAAAATCACTTAAAATTAAGGTGTTGTTTATACTTACTTAATTGGCTAGAATTTTTAATAAAGGCTGTAAATCCTTCCTGAGCTCACTTTAAATTGGTTTGAAGAAATTTTATGGCTTTGAATAAATAAAAGGGAAAAATTTACACAAAAAAGGAAGGACAGAGGAAAAAAGCCATATAGAGCCAGGGTACCCAATCTTTGGGATCTGCAAGGACTCAATTGAGGTTGTCCACCTGTATTATAGGATTTCAAACCTTATAGAAACCTCAAGATTAGACTTGAATCAAATATTAGACTATAAACTGGTTTATCCCCAATTTGGCCAGGAACTTTTAAATTATTAATGAGATAAATTAAGATTTCCTTAAAAACTCATTAAAAAGCTATTTGGAGATATTTTCACTTGAAACTTAATTTTTAGAACATTCATGTTTCAAGAATTAGTATAAATGAAATTATTTCATATCTTAACTTGGAAAAATTAACCCAAAAGGGGATTAAAGTTACTTGGAGTTATAAATGGCACTGGTAACTTTAAACTAAAATTAAACAAAGTTATCTTGAGCTAACAGACTCTTTTTTAAGTAAAGGTTTTCAGTTTTGATCCTAGAGCGCACTCTATATCACTTAATAATCATGAGAACTTCTCTGAAGGAATAAAAAAAGCCTTTAAATCACTGTTTTATCCATAAAAGCCATGATTCAATCAATAAGAAATGTTAAACAGGTAGTATTTATATATAAATAAATTCTTGTGTCATTAAAGTAATTATTAAGTTTTTTTACTCCTTATAAATCCTACATAAAGAGTTGAAATAATAGAACTTAAACTATATTGCTGTAATCACCAAAAATATATTTTATTATATAAAATTGTTCTCGTAATATAAATTTTGAATCCACAAATTTTGTCTAAAAAGTCTTAAATGTTATTTTATAATAAAAAAGTTGTTATATTAATTCCAAATACCTATTTTTGGAGTGTTTTCACTTATAAAGATTATTCAATACTATAACTGTTGTCGTTTGACTTATTGTATTAACTAAATATTATGAGTAAGTCTTTTCTGAATTTTTATACTTTTTTTTAGCTAGTATTAGGTTTGTATATAGAATTTCTCTATAATATTTATATCTGTAAAGTGTGTGTGATATCAATCTTATAAACAATATTTATATTATTTATAAGTGGCTAAATATTGTTATTTTCCACATATAATTGTCTCATTAAGAGCTTTCATATATTTTTATTATTATAACTGTCTGTTACAATAATAATAATTGATTCCTTTTGTATGTAATTATTCTTCATAATTATATTAATTTGTGGTTATAATTTTTAATTATATTATATTTTATACTAAGGAAATTCATAGTACTCTTTATATCTTTTACTATTATCCAGACTTTTACAGACAAACCTTACAAAAAGGATATTTTCCTTTCTCTATCCCTTTCAATTTTGGTTTCAATGTTTGAAATATCATACACCAATCTGCTATATTTTCCACATCCTTGGAATCAAGAAATGTATTAAAATACTTTGACCACATCATAACAATGGTTGTATTATTGGGAATTTCTTCCTTTAATGGGCTTAGTAATGAACCCAATGTATCAATATGTAATCTTGTTGGTTAAGTATGTGGTCCTTTCTCAGTAAATTCTGTTAATTAATCCATGGGGCTTACAGCTGGTGATAGTGCTATTTGTTTTCTGATAACTCTTAGAGTGGTTCTATCTTCATCCATTAATCAGATTTTTATAGTAAAGCATGTTTATTGTATTTTTATTTCATTCTTGAGAAGCTTAATAAATCTTTTAATGAATAATTCCTTGTGAAGACGTATCTTATTTTGGAGCTTTCGCAAAATATTAAACTATCTTCTGTTCTTTCTTTTTGGCTTTGGGGTATACACTTGGGTATCATTTTCTAAGGATAATCCTTCTCCAAGGGTATTTCTCCTTTTTTAGATCTTATAGATAAAGATATTGTTTTGAGGAGCTCTTTGAGCCTTTGAGATATGACCACATATCCAAAAAGGTCACAAACAATATATCAAGACTTATTTTAATTATTCTAATCAAAATTCAAATCTTAAAAACAATTCAAATAAGGAAAAATTCCATAAGAAGGAATCAATTTGTTATCATGTCAGACACAAATGAATAAGCATGTGAAGTAAATTTAACCATTTGATTTCCCATCCAAAAAGGCATACATGACTCCTTTATGTCATATCTCACCATGAAAAAAAGGGCTACACCTGACAGCAGGTGTTTCATTTGTGAATCAGCTTGAACACATCCTAGACTGATCTTAGACCCTTGCTTTGAATTAGGTTAGACACAGGCTTTAAATGTTTTTTATTATTCCAACGCATTATAAGCCACTGGAATATGAAAGAGCTCACAAGATTTTCTTTCCTTTTTTTATTGAATATAGCAAATATATAGTATATTATATGGAAATACTTTCTATTTATGATTTAATCTTCAAAAGAATCTTCTTTATGAAAAAATTGAATTCACAAATTTAGTTTTAATTTAGACAATTCTATCCTTTGGAAACTCAAAATAAGTCAAATACATCCTTAAACATGAATGAATCTTTTGAATTTCTTGATTTTTTAATAACGATTACTTGATAAAATATCATTTCTTATTTTTTCTTTCAGAAAAGGAGTCCAAATATCAGATTCAACGGTTTTCCACTTAATCCTTCTCTGAATAAACTTCATTGTAGATATTTCTGCACTCTAAATGGATAAACTCCTGTAACTTCAGAAGGAACAGATGGGTTCTTTCAAATACCTTTAAATAAAATTATTTAAAAAATATATAATTGTTTTCCTATTCATTTATTCAAACTTCTGGAGTTATTTAATTTTTTTTATTTGCTTCATTTCCTGATCACGTTGGCTCATCAATGAATTTTATCAATTTTTATTCTCATGGCTAACATTTCTGTTTGTTTTCAAGAGGTGATTCCTTAATATTTATTCTTTGAAATATTATTACTTAGTTTGAAAGAGAAATACTGCACTTTTATAGTACATCCCTTGCCAATGATGGAAATTTGAAATTTAGAGAGGAGATTACAATAGAGGCCCTGTAATAGCTGCTACTGTAAAACTGTAGATGATCATCAACAAATCTACAGTAGTGCCTGTTACAGGTCCTGTACTGTAAAAAATTTGACATGTGTGAAGGAATTGACAGTAGTGGGCCTTACAAGGCCTACTACTGTAATTTTAATTAAAAAAACATAAAACTAAGGTAGAGCCAATTAATAACAAAAAAAGGAATTTATGAAAAACTAAATAAAAATACAAAATAAAAAGTAACAAATTAATAAAAGTAACATATCACCAAAAAGTGAATAAAAACCTCAAAAAATAAAACAAGAAACATTAAAAAAACAAGGTTTTTGAGTAGCAGGAAGAAATTCTTTGCTACTTATTTTATTTAACAAATACATACAGAATCTTGATCTTAATAATATAAAGAAGTGAAGCCCATTTTCGATGAAGTATTTTATCCCTTATTTTCTTGAGTAAGCTCCATAATTTTATTCAAAATATTTGTTGAAAAAAGACTTTTGGCATATGTTTTGCAGTTTTTGTGTTCCTGTTTGCACATCAAACTTTAAAATTACAGGATATTTATGTTACTAAAAGATGTGAGAAAGACTAATAGGAGTATTTTAGCTCAATATAATTCTGATAAAACAAATCAAAGGTCGAATTTTTTTTCTTTATTTTAAAAAAGAATGACCAATTCACTTAATCTCTAAGGACTATCTGTCCATATAGAATAGGATTCTATCAAAAAGTCTTAAAAATCTTTCTTTCCATGTAATATTGCTCAAATATTGTCAATATTTTGATTCATGCTAATTTTTTATTTTGAAATTTTCAAGAGTAGTTTATTTGATTTCAAAAACAAATTGCAAATTTCGATCATATTCCCATGGATAAAAGCACATGATTACTTATTTGCTTGAATAATTGATGCGTTCTTTTGTAAAAAAGACGTCTCTGTGGTCTTAAAAGTCTGTGAGAAGACACTGTTCAAAAATTTCCATAAGAATTTTTATAAAATCATCAAATACCTTGGGAGCTCGTTGATAATGAAAATTCAATACTTGAAACATGATTTGAACCATTTTTTTGATTTTAATTGGACATGGCTCTGAAGTGATGTTTGTGCGAACTTCCCTCTTCAAAATTTTACTTTAATTAATACTTTAAAGCTTCAATAAAAGATAAATACTAAAGAAAAATAGGAAATAGTCTCATATTCTCTAGAAAAAAACTTGGAAAGAAGTTTATTTATAGCATGTTCAACTAAGCTTTCTGAACCCCTGATCATTAAAGATTTATCATTTATTTAGGCTGTATAGATTAATAAAACTGATTTTAACTTCTCAAACCTGTCAAAAACTTCAAAAAAAGCTTATTCAGAAAGGATTTTCTGAATGAACCTATTCATACAAGCTACTTTCCCTTGTTATCATATTCCCATCATTTGAAAACACCTTAATGAATGATTTGATTTACTTATATATATGCAGTTCCTAATACATTTCAATGGATATTAAGTTTGTAATTGATCTCAAACCAAAGTCTTAATAAGAATCTGGAGGGGGTCCCCTACCTATAGCTTTAGGGAAATTTTAATTTAGAGAAATTGAAAAATTATATTCTAAATAATTTCCATAACCTGATTTTCTTATTTTCTCTTAACGATAAAGTCAAAAAGCTATTTTTTGATAATTAATTTTATCAACCCATCAAGTTAATATACAATATTAAATTTTAAAGTGCATGGAGAGCTTTCAATATATCCTCATAGTTAAAAATTAAGCTCAAGAGTAAGAATTATGAACCTAAAATTGAAAACTCCCATAGAATACAGCAAAAAAATCAAATTCATGAATCATCTAGAAGTATATCTTCATGAATCATCTAAAAATATATCTTCATAAATCTCCATAAAGTAATCAGATAATTGTTGAAAAGAATGGCTAACCACATTGATAGATGAAGATTACCTTTCCAGAGATTTCACACAAAGGTTTGAATCATTTCAGATTTATTTTATATATTGATACAGCTCCTACCGTTCTTGACTTGAAATAAGAACCTGAATGATCTTGTTTTTTCACATATTCAAGGAATCCACTAGACTTATATGGTTAAATCAGAATTAATAATTCCTCCACAATAATATACAAAGTGGAGCTAAATTGGTATCAAGTAAGAAAAAAATTGAATTTCCCAAAAAATCAAATATTCTTATTTTTGTAATGGTGGTTGCTATTGAAAAGGCTATTATTAATTCATGTTTTTATATGAATATCACAGCAATTTTTAGCTTACACCATGGAATTTCACAATGAAAAATTCTCCCATTGTAAGAGTAAGGCCAATTTTCAATATAAATATCTATATTATCTAGCTGTAAGCTTAAAAACCTCCTTCAAAGCATTTAATGTTCTCAAATAAGGGTGATAGTGTTTCAATAGCTAATAAATTTGGGTGGGCCTCTCCTTAAAATGACACTGTCCCCTAAGTCTTGACATATTTTTCTCAATTTCAATCATAGCCTCACTATAAAAATAGGGAAAAATGAGGAATATGAGTTCTTAAAGACTAAATATTTCATAAGAGCAAGAATTTCAATGGTAGGGCATAATTATGTATCTTTTCAGAAATTAACTAATCCATTTTATCATTAATGAGGAATTTAATTCAAACTCAAAGGGCTCCAATTTCAATATCACTCCTCTATGGTTACCCATAAGTGACATTGACAGTAAGCTCATATGGAAGCTGTATTATATATTTAACACTACATATCAAAGACCCCAAAGGCTGAAACTTCTGTATATTAGATGATAAAAGATAACAAATGATATTAAAACAAGAGGGAAAATAAAAATAAGTATGTTAATAATGTATTGTTAAGCTCGGAGCTTTGACAATCTGGACCAAACAGTCATATTGATAAAACTGAACTCACAATTTGGGGCTTGCATATGTGGCCTAAATTTGTTCCAAAACATGTATTTATAAATTGAACTTTTTTCCTATGTTCAACTTGCCTCCAGTCTTTTTTCAATGTCCAATTCCATTTGCATCACCTGCGTCATGTGTTTCCAACTCTCTCATGGTGTCTGTAAGCCAAATACTTACTGAGATAACTGGATATGTGAAATTATATGATGTGTACATATATTCATGATTTCTAGATCATATATTTTGAGATATTAATGATAAAGGCATGATCCAAAATCAAAGTTACCACAAAGTAACTTTAAGAATGAATATATCTGCTTTATTTGGAAAGCTATAAATAATGTTATGAATAATGAAGACAAATTTGTTGAAATAGAAATATCAGTTGCCCACTTAATTTTAAAAATGGTCCAAACATGAAAGCATAGATATACAAATCTGAATAGCTCATATGTGAAGTATGAAACTATTTGAATCATGATATTCAAGCATAACCCTATTAAATTATGGCTTAAAGTCTAAATAGAAAATCTAAACAGATACTATGAATTGCAAGGAAAATAATCAAAAATGGAGTTTTGATGATGTAGTGGAATTCCCCAGGAACCTTAGTGAGAACATGAAAAGCCATTAGATTTCCCTCTCTGAATTGAAGTTTAATGAAAAAATTAAAAGTTATTGATTCTAAAATTTAAGACTTAAAAAGGATCATTTTTGATCTTTAACTGTAATCTTATTTCAAGTTAAGAAGTTGAATAAAAGAAGAAATGGCGGATATTGGTATTTTATGATTAGAAATACCCCAATCCACAAAATTGAATCATCTTCCAACATTATAATGTAAGTAAATTAGATTTAAATTGATAACTCTAAAGTATGGTGTAATAATGAGACAAAAAGGTTCAATAATGATATAATCATCACCAAGCCATAAAGCATTGATCAATTCCAGTCAATAACCTCAGAAAACATCTCCTAAAATTTATCTGGTCAGTGAAGGAGGAATCTTTAGTATATAAAGACCCCTTCTTCCTCTTTTCCAACCTCAAATGAATCAGATTGTATAAAATATCACATGAAAAGCCAACCAACTTTATGAGTTTATATATATAGCGCTCTCATGTTATGAAATTCCAAAGGCTTGACTTGTAGTAATAACTTGCATTTATATGATTACACCAATATTTTATTATTACTTATCAAATTCCATTCAAAATCTGTAAATCCACCTGAAAATAGTAAAAATTGTATTTATATCTATTTTTTATTGTAACTACATTTTGAAATAAGTTGTAATTACTCTTTTAGGCCTAAACCTAATCAAAATTATTATACCAAGTGCTCAAAGTAGGTTACGTCTCTTTTATTATTAATTAATATAAATAGTACTTATATTTATATATCGCTTTAATATTGGTTATATTACTTTTGTAAATTCTTTTTTATTATTAATTAACAGTTATTACACTTTTATTATTTGTTTGTAGCAATAATAAATTGCCATAAATATATCAATCTATTAAATATCAATATCTATTTCAAAATATTACTTCATTCTTTATAAAAAATATAGAATATTGATTAGTGTAATTATTTTCAATCTTATTATTCATTCATATTAGGCTATTCAGAGTAAAAGAATTAAAATATTAGCAATCTCTACTTATTTCCTCATAGTCAAACCTTACAAATTCAATGATGATTATGATTTAGAATTATGTGGGTCTTTTTATTTTGGATTAAAGGATAGGACTTGAATAGATAATTATTGATTAATGATTTACTATATGTATGAGCTTATTTGAAACTTTTCCATTCCATTTGGCTGACTGGAACAGGGTGTCAGAGGGGTTCTAGTCGAAAAAAAGAGTAGCCTGCAACTCAGAAATCAGGTAAATCACTTGCAAGACTCCAAAGATAAAAGAAAATAAAATAAAAGAAATGAATTTCTCTGAGGAAAATGCAAGTACAAAGATGAGATGCAATAAGAGAAATGAGAAGCCAAATGGCCAAAGAGCCAACCAAGTAAGTCCTTAATCACTTTTTCAACCTCCCAAAATGAACAATGGAATTAGTAAAGATATGACCACCAAATATCCATTGACAGGAAAAGAAAGAATAAGAAAGAGGTGCTAAATGACTGACTTCATAATATCAGTATTCACTTAACAAAAATGATAAGATAAATAAAGATAAAATAAAATCAAAAAATATTAATTAACTGGGGGAAAAGCCCCCCAGGGTCAAAGAAGGCTGGTATATGTGAAAGGTTGAGAGCTTGAATACTTCAGGCTGACAGCTGTTCTGTATTGAATCCTTGAAGCTGTATTGACTGCTTGATGAAGTGTACACCTTGCCAAATTGGGAAATGAACTGGGTTGAATGAAATTCCCATGGTGTATAATTGAAAAATACAGGTCTTGATGAATATAGACTGTATTGAATGAATGTGGTTTCCAAGGTGAATTGATGGAGCACTGACCCTTGGCAGATTATTTTGGAACTGCCTCTTGAATATCCCTTGAGAATGAACTTCCAGTATTCCCTTGGAGGAATACTGTGAATCAGAATTACCAATGATTTCTTGATGGCTTAATTGGTATTTGAGCTTGACACTTTTTGTTTGAGCCTTGATGAATCCTCTGGATGACATGCCTTGATGAACCAATGAAAAGTTGAATTAACCATTTGATATTGGTTCCATTGGATTTCTGGTGAAAAAAAGATGCATGATGGTGTATAAAACCATTTATTGCACTTTTGATTATTTGAGGGTAGAAATGGCCAAAGATCTTTGGGATTGATTCCAGGAGGATATAAGTGAAAATTGGGCTTTGAGTGGCTTCAAAGGTGAAAGAGTGTCTTTGGGTGTTTTTACCAAATTTGGGTTTTTGGAAAAATACAGCTAATACAGCTTTAAAACTGTATTTGCACAAAGTGCGCAAAAAATGTGCAAAATGTGAAAATCTGGCAAACTCTCCACAAATGGCTTAGTAGACAATTTGGGCATATTTCCCATATTACATGGGAAAATGGCCTAAAATGCCAAATACAGCAAAATGCGCAGAAATGCGAAAATCTGTATTTAAAGCTTAAAAAGCCAAATACAGGCTTTTGGGCTGTATTTTCCCTGTTGACTGGAAAATCCCAAAGACTCCTCAAAAGAAAAAACTGGCCAGGAAAGGCCTGATGATGATGAAGGGCCAAATTGGGCCCAGATAGTGAAATGACCATAAAAGGACAAAAAATATGAAATGGCCAGTTTGGCCAATGATTATTGATATGGCCAAATTTCCATAAATTGGATATGGCATAGATATGCCATATTGAGGTCCAAGAGGGTGAATTGCCATGGTTGTTACACAGGGGATCTTTGTAAATAAAAGTATCCTGGCACTTAGTGAATAAGGGCTTACCTGTTTTAAAGGAAAAAATATTAAAAAAATATTGTATTTGTTTATTCAAAAAGAACAAATCAAAAAAGGATTTAGAAAAAAGAAGAAGCCAAATATCTCAACAATAATATTACTGTTAAAACATTCTCAGAAATAATAAAGAAATAAGAAGAGATATAACTACCAATATTCAATGAACGGGTCAGAAATATTTGAAGCTTAATTACTTAAGACATTTAGTATTCACTATGAAAAGATGAAATAAAATAAAGAGACAAAAATAAATTCAGTAGATTAATTGACTGGGGTCAAAGTCTCCAGAAGACGAAAGAGTAGAGATTATAGGGGAAAGTTTGAGAAGTTGATCCTTGAAGGTAAAATACCTAGCTGAATGAGCTTTTGAAATTTAAATTGGAAGCTTTAACTGCATACTGGTTTCTTTAAATGGAGGCTTCATGGGCTGAAGTGGGATGTCCTTGGTGTATTGAGTGCTGAAAGCTTGAAATCTGGTCTTTAATAATACTTGGAATAAGACCTTGAAGATACATTGAAAATATTTCCTTGGGTAATTGTCAGGATGAAACTATGATGAAGGTGTAAATAGGCTAAATACAACTTTATCTATGTTTGTGACACGGTAAAATAGTTTAAAAAAAGAGTTATAAGGTTTAAAAGATATTTTAATTTAAGATAAAAAGGGCTTTACTATATATGATATAGTGGTGGTGAGCGCTGTTGAAAGCCCTGGGTGCAGCTTTATCTGTTGGGTTACAATAATAAAAGACTACAATAATTACATCTATAATTATACCTGATTATTAATAAAGAGTAAAACTTTTTTTGACAGTTTACTACATAGGTTATTCAAGAGCAGGATGAGGAGATGATTTTGGCTGTGAAAAGCCCTCCTTTTATCCTGAAATTGGGGTGGAAAGGTTGCTAGACCTTTCCACGTAGAGGAAGTGAAGATTTATCACTCTCCAGGACAGGCTTGTGGTTTGCAAACAGCCTGTATACCCTGTATTGGGCTCAGATGTGGTTTTGAAACCACATCTGGGCGGTTTTCACCAATACAGGGTGAAAATTTTCATCTGGGGACCTCACAGCCTGATTCTGATGTGTATGACGTGTAGAATGCTGTACAGAAACTGTATGGGACCCCAGTATTGGCTGACATATGAGGTATTGAAGTAAAAACATGCTTCTTCGTCTATTTGACACCTCATATTCATGATTATGGGATATTATCCCATGGTAAGGCTGTATATGACAGCAGGTGGGATTTTGACCTTAAACCAGCCATAGCTCTGTCAGTTTTTGAGATATCATGCTCAAAATTGATTCATTGGATAGCCCTGTATGATCTCTACACAATGGTACCCAATTTGGTATGGTTATCATTGAATATGGCAAAGTTATCCCATGTACAAGGGTTTTTGTACATAGGCGTGGTTTGGGCAAAAAGCTGTATTGAGCTTGTTTGCCTCATAACTTCTGTTATAGTTGAGATATGAAGAAGTGGATGGCACCATCAGATAGCCCTGATTGTGCTCTTTCCAAAGATACCCCACTTCAGGTATCCCACACTAAAACTGTAGAAGTTAGATGAGAGGTGAATGTTTTGTTCACCCTTATTTGGCCTGAAATTGACCATAACTCCAGTAATATTAGTGCTGGCTCGGTTTGGCTGGTACCATTGGATAGCCTTGGCTTAGAGCTTTATTTTGAATACCCATTTGATGGGGTTAAGCCTCTTGTTCTAGATTTTAGATGAGAGGTGAAAATTAAGGTTTATGCTCAGCAATAGCTTTGAGCAGGAATAACTTTGTTATTTCTTGTCCTATGGTGATAGGACTTATATTTTCAGAAAGAGGTGAGTTTCCTGTATCGTTTGATACCTTTTGAGCTAATTTGGCTCAGCTCCATGTTTTGGTGGTATCTTGGCAATACCATTGGTTTATGGTATTTTGGCTGTCATGCTTGTGCTCTGGTTTTGAGTCACAGGCTGACATACCCTCCCTCTAAAAAAGGCTCATCATTGATGAGACTGTTCAGTCCTCCTAGAGGCTCTGAATCTCCTTTAAATGAAGGTTCCCATCTGGTATGGCATCTTCTGCCAACCATTTGTCTTTATCTGCTGTCTGGTTCTTGAATCTGACTAGGTATTGTCTTTGATCCTTCCCATTGAGTCTGATCTTCCTGGCCCTGATGATCTTACTCACAGGTCCAGGGGAGTCTTCCACTTCCACTATCTCTTGTGGTGTGGGATTCTTTTTCCTGGAGGGGAATTTATCCTCCTCTGTCTGGAAGTATGGTTTGACCAAACTCACTGGAAAGACTAGGTGTTTCCTGGAAAACTCCTCAGTTAGCTTGACCTCTACTGCATTCTTCCCTATCAACTTAATGATAGTGAAGGGCCCTACAAATGAGTCTCTAATTTTCTTGGGTCCCTTGAGATTGTTAAAGTTCAGTGTAGACACTAACACCTGGTCCCCTTCCTTAAAGTCAGGTTCCATATGTGATTTGTCCCACCTCTGCTTGTTATACTCTTTGGCCTCAGCTATGCATTTGGCAGGAGTGTCACAGGCTTTCTTCCACATATCATGGAAGTCTTTGGCTGTGGGGTGGATGGTCAGAAGATTTTTCTTCCAGTGATCCACAGGTACCAGGGGATTCCACCCTTTCTCCACCAGTGCAGGTTTTTTACCTGTGGTGGAGTGCTGGCTTGTATTATAAGCCAGCTGGACTGCTGGTAAGAGGGTAACCCAATCATGGGTGTATCCCTCATGGTCCTTGTATTCCATGCCATAGGCACAGAATCCTCTGAGGATGTCCTCCATTGTTTGGATCATCCTTTCAGCTAGGCCATCTGTTTGTGGATGGTAAGCTGTGGAAAAAGCAAGTTTGGTACCAAGCATGTCATATAAGTTAGTCCAGAATTCAGATGTGAATTTTGGGTCCCTATCACTAATGATGATCTTAGGGACTCCACAGGTGGATGTGATGTTATTCCAAAGCAACAGAGCAGTATCCATGGCTGTGTCCTCTTTATGGCATGGTAGACACGTCATGCTCTTGCTGAACCTATCAACTATGATCAAACAGGCATTGTAGTTTTCTTTGCCTCCTGGGACAAGTCCTGTAACCCAGTCCATGTTGATGGTTTCCCATGGGTGCTTGGGTTCTTCTATGTGCTGAAGTAACCCATACTTCTTTTCATGTTTCCTATTTGCCTTTTGGAATCTTTCACAAGTGTTGATGTATTCACTCAACTCTTGTTCCCACTTGCGCCACCAAGCTGTGCTTGCTACCCTCTCTCTGGTCCTGTCTTCACTCATGTGTCCCATATAGGGGCATTCATGGCATTCTTGTAGGATCAATGAGATGTGGTCTCTGTCTACCACTGTGAGTGCACTTGTGTGCTTTTCTCTGTGGTAGAGCAGGCCATCTATAAGAAAAAACCTATTCTCCTTATAGGCCCTCAACCAGGGTTCTTCCAGCTGGGTTTCCAGTTCTGGGCTCCTGTACTTTTGCTGAAGGAGTTGGAGTAGTATGCTACACTGTTTGTGTTTGGCATAAGACTTCTGTACTGCACTGAAGAATTCATTGTGCAGTTCTGAGAAGCTTATTCCCAGTATGGGAGTTTCTGTTCCTTCTGAATAAGTGTTTCCACTGTCAAGGGTACCATTTCCTGGTGCCCATTCAGAAAATCTGAAGTTCTTCCTCCTATCTATTTCCATGAAATGGATAGGGATTTTGGCTGCAACTTCTGGGTCATAAGCTGGATTGCTCTTGACATTTTCCAGTGGCCATCTGCATTGGTATGGCTTTTACCTTCCTTGTATATGATGGTCATGTTCCCTCTATAATCCTGGATAGCTATTTGCCATCTCAGCATATGTCTATTAGTAGTCTTCATGTTTAGTAAAGACTTCAAGGCTGTGCAGTCTGTGTAGACTTCAAAGACTGCACCCTCAAAATAATAATGGAGTTTTTCTAGAGCCCAGACTAGACATAGACATTCTGTCTGGGTGACCCCATACCTGGCTTCTGAATCTTTCAGTTTCCTGGAGATGTAACTAACATATTACACCTTCTCTTGGCTCACCATCCACAATTTGTCTTTGGTGAAGGGCTGCTCCTAAGGCTTGGCTGCATGCTGCATCTATATATAGCTTGAATGGTAGTTCGAAGTCAGGCAAGATGAGCACAGGTGCATTTGTGAGTTCATGTTTGATCCTCTCATATGCATCCCTCCTCTCTTTGGTTATTTCAAAAACTACATCCTTTGAGCATAACTTGTATAGGCTACTAGTTATGTGGGCAAAGTGTTTGATGTGGTTTCTATAGTAGCTAGCAAACCCAAGGAAAGATTGCATCTCTTTGATGTTCTTTGGTACTGGCTTTTGCAGTACTGCTGCTACTTTGTTCTGGTCAATCGCCAGACTAAGACCTGAGACTTTGTGTCCTAGAGCAAGTAGCTCTTGTTGGCAAAAATTACACTTTTTTAGTGAAATATTCAGGTTAATGGGTGTACATTTACTTAGAACTCTGTCTATGTATTGTACATGGTCTTCCCATGTCTCTGAGTATATAATGATATCATCAATATACACTACCATCCAGCCTTCCATTATTTCTTCTTGAAATATGGTTTCCATCATCCTTTGGAAGTGGGCTGGTGCATTCTTGATGCCAAATGGCATTCTGGTGTACTAATATATACCCATATGGCATATTATTCTGAGTAATTTCATGGAGTTTGGTTTAACCCCATTTTGGTGGAAGCCTTTCATACAATCCATTTTGGTTATGTATTTGGCTTTAGCCAGTTTATCCAAGGCATGGGGTATCCTTGGTATAGGGTACTTGTCTGCTTTTGTGTAGTTATTCAGGGCTCTGAAATCTCCACACAGTCTAGACTTGCCATTATGCGAGGTGATTAGGACAGGAGTGGTGATTTCCACTATTTCATTATGTCCAATCTTCCTGATGACATCCATGTCCAGGGGTTCATTGATATGTTTCTCAATTTCTTTCCTGGTCTCCAGGATTGCTGGGTAAGGAGGTCTCCTCAGCATGAGTGGATATGGCCTTTCCACATCCAGATAGAGTTCTATATCATGGCCTTTGATCTTGCCTAATGGTTCTTCACCAATGGCAAATGCTGGTCTGTTCTTTCTCAGCATCTTCAGTAAGCTTAGTTTTTGTTTACTGGTGAGGGTGTTGCTGAACTGTTCCTCTCCAAATTCCTTAAGAAGTTCTTCTAGTGGATCTTGAGAAGATATCTGGTATATGTCAAGTGAAAATTTCTTTTCCTTGTTAGTACCAATGGTGATGTGCCTATTTTTACTGTTGTAAATGTCTATGCCATACATCCTCTGGTAATCTGTTCCCAGTAAGAACCCTTGAATGTGGGCATCATTAAGCACTACAAACTCTGGGTTGAGTCTGATATTACTCTTCTTGTGGGGTATAATTATCTCTTTGATAATTGTCCCAATGGAAGTCATCCTCCCTGATGCACTTTTAAAGTTCTTTGCCTTAGTGGGCAAGAGCTGTTTTTCCCAGTTTGGGAAGTGGGTATCCAGATAGTTTCTGGCCACTATGAAGCAGTGTGCCCCACTATCAATGATCAGTGGATGCTGAGCATTGTCAATGCAAACAGTCATTTTGGTGGCTGTTCCAGGTATATATGCCATTCCTTTGGTTGGTGTAACCAGGAATGTTTGTGCATTTTGTGTGTGTTTGCACAAGTTTCTATTAGCAGTGTCCTGTGGCATGCCTGCTTCCAACTGTATGTCCTGGATTTCTAGTGGGGTTTCCTCTTGGTATTCCACTAAAAATTCCTCTCTTGGGTCTTGGTCATAATCAGATGGCTCTCTGATGGCATCACCCATGGAGTCTGATTCAGAATCCTCTGTTGGGGATTCCTCCTCTGGGATTTTCTCAATGGCATAGACTTTTTTCTTTGCCTTTGGACAATTGTTAGCATAGTGGTCTGTTGAACCACAATTATGACAAGAATTCTTCTTCTTTGCCACTTCTGCCACTCCCTCTCTGGGTTTGTCTTTAAACTCTACCCTGAGTAGTTGTTTCTCTTTGAAACTACTGCTTCTATATGGGGTGAATTTCCCTATATTAGTCCTTTTCCTTATGTCTTGTAAGGTATTGGCTATGTCATCTAGAGTGCAATTTTGGTTGCATCTGCATTTCACTGCATGCTCTAGTTCTCCTGGCAGTTGTGTCAGAAGTTTGTGAGTCCTCATCTGGATGTTCATCTGAGGATCAATGGATTTGAGTCTTTTAGACTGTCTGAGACACCACTCATATGGGTCTTTGTACACAGAGTATTTTTCATTTTCAAATGACATGGTTTTTTGCCATATCCAAGTTCCATTACTGTACTGTTGGATTATGTGACTCTTCCACCATGGCCAGTTTCTTCTGCCATGGATTTCTTTCATTTCAGTATACCATATACTTGCATGACCTTTAAATGCAGTATTCAGTCTAGCAGTAATCCAGTAATCTGGTATGCTTGGTACATCAACGAAGAGTCCATCAATATAATCTATGAGTTCCATATGATCATATTCTCCTGTTCCAGAGAATTTGGGCCAGCTTCAGGCCTCAGGAAGCTGTTTCAAGGCTTCCTTCTCTGAATAAGACATGCCATCTCCATCCTTGTATTGTGATGGAGATCTTGCCTTACTCAACAACATGGAATCTGGTTTGATGTCATCTGGTTGATATGGATTCTCCATAGCTTGGCCTTGTGGTTGGGGCTTCAAGCTATGGTAGGCATTAAGAAATTTGTTAATGTCCTGATCCAGACACTCCCTGTCCCTTGTGCTGTGGTGTTGTTATTCAAAGACTTGGTTCAGTCTTTTGTTGGATTCTTCAGAGGCTTGGCTCAGTTGAGCATATCCTTCTTGAAGATTCTTGACTATCTGTTCCAAGGGGGCTTGAGTTTGTCTCATCCTCTCTTGGCCAGCTTTAATTTCTGCAAACTGCTTTGAAGATTTTTCAGCATATTGGGACATTTGTAACCACAGTGTATTACTGTTGATGTTACTCTCAGATGTGACAATGTTATTTTCAGGCTGAGTGGGGGTAATGTTTCTATTACTAGGACTACTGATTCTAGAGTGGTTTACAGCTACTTCTGGTTCTTGTGTACCTCTTTCACCAAATCTCACAGCTTCTGGATCATGGGGTCTGACTCTTTCCTCCTCTGGTTGAAGGAGGTTTTGTTCTTGCCCTTGTTTCCTTGTCTTCTCCTGGAAACTTCCTGGTATTGTGAAGAATGTTGACTCTTGGCCACTGATCTTCTGGTTTCTGAATGGTGTGAAGCCACTGGAGAGCTGATTTGGCCTGCTCCTTGTGAACCTGAAGCAATCTGAGTAGGCCCTGTCTGGGTCAACTGTTCTTCTATAGCTAGGATAGTGGCTTGATTCTCCCTTATCCTCTGTGCCCTTGCCTCCAGGAGTCTGTACTGCCCGGTAGGATTCCAACCCTTGGTGATTTCCATAAGGTCTTTGAAGTCTATCTCTTTGAGACAGATCTTCTGGCAACTTGATCCCAGTTCTGTCCAGTGAGTTGCTAGGTTGAACCTCTTGTTGTCCATGCTCCATTGAAATAAATCTTTGAGGAGTTGGTGGATCTGAAGAAATTGATCTATATCCTTCCAGTCCTCTGGTTTGAGGTTTCTGTTGAATTGGAGTGTGAATGGCAAGGTTGATATTATCTCCCTCATTGTTTTGCCATCCACCACTGTGTCCAAGGTGTCCTCTTTCAGGTCCTCTGGTTCTGGAAAATCCTTCTCTGTCCTCTGGCTTGTTCCTTTGGAAGCCAAGATCTCTGAGGTATACAGGGGACATATCAGTGTTTGCAAGCAGTCAAAAACTTTATGTTCTTAGGGTATTTACCTTTGACTGTGCCTTGTACAAATTTGCTGTCTGCTGATTTGGGCAGTTTGCCTTTGGAAGTTACAACTGGGTTAATAATTGTAATCTTCCCTGTACAAGTGGTTAAGGTTGGTTTATCTTGTATTGAAGCAGAGTTTCGTGGTTTTCTACTCCTCTGAGTGGCTATTGGAGTCCACTTCTTGGCTGTGATGAGACCTTCACTGTGCCTCTTTCCTTTGCCCTTGCTGCCCTCTGGTTCTGAGGGTGTCACTGGTGTGTTGGCCTGTGACTGGGTCTCAAGTGGGATGTAATTTTCTTCCACTGAAATCAAGGCAGGAAAAAGAGGGCTTATGTCAGTTAAGACTTCTCAAAAATGCTGGTTTTGCACGTCTAAGATTGGCCTCTGGGCTTGTATGTTACTACAATGTGCCCTGTATAATGACAATGTAATTGAATCAACAATTCCACGTCAGAATTACAGCTTTTGGTACCCTGTCACACTGTTTGTGTGCCAGTATCCCACAGATACACTTGTGGTTTTCAAGTGTATTCTGTACAAGTGGCTTTGTATAAGTGTTATTGAGTTAACATACGCCTCAACTGATGGTTTTTCAGTCAGAGGTGTCCTTATTCAGTCAAGAATACAGGACTTATTGATGGCTTATGTGTGTTTATATGCAAAACACGCCAAAAATAGTTATTTTCAGTGGGTATCAACCATGTGAATAATACTCTTATAATATGAGTATATATAAAGAAAAGGATAAAAATATATAAAATATATATTTCAATAGAGAAATTACGCCTAAAAAAGGATAAAACACTTGTTAATAAGTCATAAAAAGAGAAAAGACCTACTTATAAGGTCCAAAAAAAAGATTTAAAACACGGCCAGGCCCCCAAAATGTCAGGATGAAACTATGATGAAGGTGTAAATAGGCTAAATACAACTTTATCTATGTTTGTGACACGGTAAAATAGTTTAAAAAAAGAGTTATAAGTCTTAAAAGATATTTTAACTTAAGATAAAAAGGGCTTTACTATATATGATATAGTGGTGGTGAGCACTGTTCAAAGCCCTGGGTGCAGCTTTATCTGTTGGGTTACAATAATAAAAGACTACAATAATTAAATCTATAATTATACCTGATTATTAACCAAGAGTAAAACTGTTTTTGACAGTTTACTATGTAGGCTATTAAAGAGCAGGATGAGGAGATGATTTTGGCTGTGAAAAGCCCTCCTTTTATCCTGAAATTGGGGTGGAAAGGTTGCTAGACCTTGCCACGTAGAGGAAGTGAAGATTTTTCACTCTCCAGGACAGGCTTGTGGTTGGCAAACAGCCTGTATACCCTTTATTGGGCTCAGATGTGGTTTTGAAACCACATCTGGGCGGTTTTCACCAATACAGGGTGAAAATTTTCATCTGGGGACCTCACAGCCTGATTCTGACGTGTATGACGCGTAGAATGCTGTACAGAAACTGTATGGGACCCCAGTATTGGCTGACATATGAGGTATTGAAGTAAAAACATGCTTCTTCGTCTATTTGACACCTCATATTCATGATTATGGGATATTATCCCATGGTAAGGCTGTATATGACAGCAGGTGGGATTTTGACCTTAAGCCAGCCATAACTCTGTCAGTTTTTGAGATATCATGCTCAAGTTTGGTTCATTGGATAGCCCTGTCTGAGATCTACACAATGGTACCCAATTTGGTATGGTTATCATTGAATATGGCAAAGTTATCCCATGTACAAGGGTTTTTGTAAATAGGCGTGGTTTGGGCAAAAAGCTGTATTGAGCTTGTTTGCCTCATAACCTCTGCTATAGTTGAGATATGAAGAAGTGGATGGCACCATCAGATAGCCCTGATTGTGCTCTTTCCAAAGATACCCCACTTCAGGTATCCCACACTAAAACTGTAGAAGTTAGATGAGAGGTGAATGTTTTGTTCACCCTTATTTGGCCTGAAATTGACCATAACTCCAGTAATATTGGTGCTGGCTCAGTTTGGCTGGTACCATTGGATAGCCCTGGCTTAGAGCTTCATTTTGAATACCCATTTGATGGGGTCAAGCCTCTCCTTCTAGATTTTAGATGGGAGGTGAAAATTAAGGTTTATGCTCAGCAATAACTTTGTTATTTCTTGTCCTATGGTGATGGGACTTATATTTTCAGAAACAAGTGAGTTTCCTCTATCTTTTGATACCTTTTGAGCTAATTTGGATCAGCTCCATGTCTTGGTGGTATCTTGGCTATACCATTGGTTTATGGTATTTTGGCTGTCATGCTTGTGCTCTGGTTTTGAGTCACAGGCTGACAGTAATACTGCATGCTCTAGCAATAAGACTTCTTAAAGAAGGATTATTTACTTCATACGTAAATTCGTTAAAAACAGCACTTTTCCTCTTGAAATGGCTATCCCTGAAGAATTGAGCCTCAAAGGGAGGTGCTATTATTGAGACTGGCAGGAACTGAGTGTAAGAATGTTATCTACCACAAACTATGCTGCATAGCTCTTTTTGATAATGTTAAAAGAATATGGTGGCCATACATGGGAGCATGGAAAAAATAAGCAATTTTGAGTATATGGCCATCATAGTGAAATCAGGCCCACCATTTTGTTTTCATCCCCATATTGCCTGTAGGAAATTTAATACATCCTGTGGCGCATGGAGGTCATAGGAGAACCCCAGATGGGTATGGGTGGAAGTTTGGTCCCCAAGTGGCCAAAACAATGCTAAGCTGGGACTGGAAATAAAGGTCCATTGCAGAAATTGCTTTAGAGATAACATTACCGGATTTCTGGAAGAGCTATGGCTTTTTGAAAGGCATTATTTGAGATTTTTGTGAAACTGATTTTTTTATAGTTGAAGTGATAAAGCCATGGTGAGAATTCCAGATGTGGGAAATCTTATTACTATGAGAGAAAGGCAGTACCTAGAGGGGAAAAGCATTTATCAGTAAATTTTGAACTCTCAAATTTGCTAGCAGGAATTAAATCTTGGATAAAAGAGATTTATTAATAAAAGTTGACAATTACAATGTGACAATTACAGATGTAGGAACTCGGTTTCCTGAGAGATAAAATATGGCAGTACCTTGAGGGGGAAATTTCTGGTCAGTCAAGTTTGACTTTGAGAATGAGCCATAAGAGACTATGATGAGGAGAAAAAAGCAATTTGATATTAGTAGTACATTCTTTTTTTATGGTTTCTGTAATATATTTAGAGTATAATGATTATTTTAATAATACTTCTAATGATAAGAGATCTGCATTTAATAATATGAATTATTATTCAATTGATTTTCAACAATGATTTGAATTTAGCTACTAATGAAATGGAATTAAGCTAATTGGAAAGGATACTGAGCTCTTTATTACTAAAAACCAATATTATTCTAGATATCATTCTAGTTTTAGTATTTCTGTCATGCTGGAATGGAATAAATTACTGCATGAATTTTGGAAAACTGTGGAAAGAGGATTTCAATTTAGATCTTTTTTTGCTCCGTAGATATTTTGTAAAAAAAGGAAACTTGAAAAATTGAGTGTTGATGTCAGCCTGTGACTCAAAACCAGAGCACAAGCATGACAGCCAAAATACCATAAACCAATGGTATAGCCAAGATACCACCAAAACATGGAGCTGAGCCAAATCAGCTCAAAAGGTATCAAAAGAAAGAGGAAACCTACCTCTTTTTGAAAATATAAGTCCCATCACCATAGGACAAGGAATAACAAAGTTATTCCTGAGCATAAACCTTAATTTTCACCTCTCATCTAAAATCCAGAAGTAGAGGCTTAACCCCATCAAATGGGTATTAAAAATAAGGCTCTAAGCCAGGGCTATCCAATGGCACCAGCCAAACTGAGCTGGAACCAATATTACTGGAGTTATGGCCAATTTCAGGTCAAATAAGGGTGAACAAAACATTCACCTCTCATCTAACTTCTACAGTTTTAGTGCGAGATACTTAAAGTGGGGTCTTTTTGGAAAGAGAACAATCAGGGCTATCTGATGGTGTCGTCCATTTTCCCATATCTCAACTATAGCAGAAGTTATGGGGCAAATAAGCTCAATACAGCTTTTTGCCTCTACCATGCAAATGTTCAAACATCTTGTACATGGGATAACTTTGCCATATCTAATGATACCCATATACAATGAGGTACCATTGTGTAGAGCACATTAAGGGATACACACTGAACCAATTTTGAGGTTGATATCTCAAGAATTGACAAAGGTATGGTGTTTTAAGGTCAGATTCCCACCTGCTGTCATATACAGCCTTACCATGGGTTAATATCCCATAATCATGAATATGAGGTGTCAAATAGACGAAGGAGCTTTTTTTTACTTCAATAACTCATATTTCAGTCAATACTGGGGTCCCATCCAGCTTCTGTACAGCATTCTATGCGTCATACACGTCAGAATCAGGCTGTGAGGTCCCCAGATGAAAATCTTCACCCTGTATTGGTGAAAACTGCCCAGATGTGGTTTCAAAACCACATCTGAGCCCGATACAGGCTATACAAGCTGTTTGCAAACAACAAGCCAGTCCTAGAGAGTGAAAAACATTCACTTCCTCTACATGGAAAGGTCTAGCACCCTTTCCACACCATTTCAGGATAAAAAGGAGGCTTTTCACAGCCAGAATTGTCTCCTCATCCTGCTCTTGAATAACCTACGTAGTAGACTGTCCAAAACAGCTTTACTCCTGGGTAATAAATCAGGTATAATTATAATTTTAATTATTGTAGCTCTTATTATAGTAATCCAACTGGTAAGACTGAACCCTGGGTTCTCAATAGCACTCACCACCCCTATCTTCCAATAGTAGAGGCCTTTTATTATATTATAAAAACCATCATCTTAAATTTAAATCCTTATTTTAAACTATTTTCTATGTGTCACAGCTATAGTTTTAGTTGTAAATAGCATAATTACAGCTTCAACATAGACTCTATCTGACAGTTGAGAGATTTAGGTTGAGGATTATTATGTTTGGGTGTAGAAAAATGACAAATTGAAAACATTTCTGAGAAATCAGGAGGATCCATCATGTCTGATTACTGTTCTTTGGTTGTGAGCCTGTAATTATCCTACTTCTGGCCAGTGAGATAGTAAGTTGGTAATTTTGATCAAATTCTTTGAGAGAACATTCCCAGTGGTTATCTCCCTATCAAAATCATATCATTTAATTGAGATTAGTGGGCTGGTGGTGCTTTTTTATATTCAATGGGAAGAAAATGAAAGTTCTGAAAATTGCAATTCTTTTTAGCAATTTGATATCATTGAAACAGTTTGGGTGGTGATTTTGTTTTTTCAATGTATAAAATGAAATATTTGTTGGTGATTAAGCTTTACTTCAATTTGAACAATCAAAAAGGGCTGGTTTCAATTTGTTTTATTACTAATCAAAATTTTGATACAAAGCCTTGAGAGTGCCAGGCTGAGTCTATGATGAAGCTGTAATAATACTATTTGAAACTTTAACTATAACTTTGAAGAATTGAAATTAATTTGAAAAGGTTTGAGGATGATAATAATGGTTAAAAAATGAAGTATTAAGGGCTTTACTATTTAACAATAGTGGTGGCAAGCACTGTTGAAAGCCCTGGGTGCAGTCTTACCAGTTGGGTTACTATGATAAGAACTACAATATTAATAATTAAAGTATAACTGACTTGTTTTTAGGGATTATAACTGTTTTGGCAGCTGTACTACATAGGAATTCCAGAACAGGATGGGGATTCCTCTTTTGCACAGAGAAAGGTCACTTTTCATCCTGAAATGGGTGAAAAGGTCCTCTAGACCATTTCACATGGATGGACTGAAGGGTTTCACTTAAGAGTACTGGATTGTTGTTTCCACAAGGCCTGCATACTATTTAATAGGCTCTGATGTGGTTTTAAAACCACATCTGGGAAGCTTTCACCAACACAGGGTCAAAATATTTGTCTTGGGACCACATAGCCCTCTCCTGACGTGTATCAGGAGTAGAATGATGTAAAGAACCTGTATGGGACCCCAGTATTGAATGAAATATGAGGTATTGAAGTATGAACAAGCTTCTTTGTCTATTACACACCTCATCATCATGGTTTAGGGATATTATCCCACAGAAAAGGTGTATTGGCCCAATTGTGGGATTTTAACCTTGAAACTGCTATAGCTTTGTCAGTTTTCGAGATATTAAGCTCATTGTTGGTGCATTGTGTAGCCCTTAATGAGAGATAAACAATGGTACCTCAGTTGGTATAGGTAACATTCAATATGGCCAAGTTATGCCATGTACAAATTTTGTTATTCAAATATATGATTTTCTCAATATCTGTATGGAACTTGTTTTCTCCATAACTTTTGTTTTAGATGGGATATGGGGAAATTATAGGAACCATCAGATAGCCCTGATTGTGCTCTTTCCAAAAATACCCCACCTCAAGTATCTCACACTAAAGCTGTAGAAGCTGGATGAGAGGTGAATATTTTGTTCACCCTTATTTGACCTTATTTTGGCCATAACTTCTGTAATCCTGTGTTAGCTCAATTAGGATAGTACCATTGAATATCCCTGACTGAAAGTTTCAATTTGAATAACCATTTTCTTTTGTTAAGCCTCTTCTCCTGGATTTCAGATGAGAGGTGAAAATTAAGGTTTATGCTCAGCAACAACTTTGAGCAGGAATAACTTTGTTATTATTTGTCCTATGATGATGGGACTTTTAAATTTGGAAGAGGTGATTTTTGTCTTTCTTTTGATACCCTTTTAGCTGTTTTGGCTCAGCTCCATGTTCTGGTGGTATCTTAGCTTTACCATTGGTTTATGGTATTTGGCTGTAATGCTTGTGTGCTGGTTTTCAGTCACAGGCACACATACCCTCCCTCCAAAAAAGGCTCATAATTGATGAAACTGTTCAGTCCTCCTAGAGGCCCTGATTCTCATTAGATTAAGGTTCCCATCCGGTATGGAATCCTCTACCAACCATTTGTGTTTGTCTGCTGTCCAGTTTTTAAATCTGAACAAATACTGTCTTTGGTATTTAACATTCAGTCTAATCTTCCTAGCCTTCATAATCTTTTTCACAGATACAAGGGAGTCTTCCACCTCCACTATGTCTGGTAAGGTGGTAGTCTTCTTTCTTGAGGGGAACTTGTCCTCTCCTGTCTGGAAGTATGGTTTGACAGACTCACTGGGAATACTGGGTGTTTCCTGGAAAATTACTCTGTGTGTCTAGCCTCCACTTCATTCTTCCCCATCAATTTAATGATAGTGAAGGGCCCCAAAAATGAATCTCTAATTTTCTTTGGTCCCTTGAGATTATTGAAGTTGAGTTTAGAAACTAACACCTGGTCCCCTTCTTTGAAGTATGGTTCCATATGTGTCTTGTCATACCTCTGCTTGTTTTATTCTTTGGCCTCAGCTATGCACTTAGAAGCTGTTTCACAAGCTCTCTTCCACATATAATTGAATTCCCTGGCTTTGGAGTGGATATTTAGAAGATTTTTCTTCAGGTGATCCACAGGCAATAAGGGGTTCCACCCTTTTTCTACCCGTGAGGGTGATTTCCCTGTGGTATAGTGATGGCTTGTGTTGTAAGCTAGCTGGACTGCTGGTAAAAGTGTAACCGAGTCATAAGTATATCCTTCATGGTCCTTATATTCCATGCCATATCCACAGAGCCTTCTAATGATGTCCTCCATTGTTTGGATCATTCTTTCAGCTAAAACATCTTTCTGTGGATGGTAAGCTGTAGAAAATGCAAGTTTTGTACCCAGAATGTCATGGAGGTTGATACAAAATTCTGATGTGAATTTTGGGTTCCTATCACTAATGATTATTTTTGGGACTCCAAATGTGGCTATGATGGTATTCCAAAATAACAAAGTTGTATCCATTTCTGTGTCCTCCTTGTGAAATGGCAAGCACCTCAAACTTTTTATATACCTATCAACTATTACTAGGCAGGCATTGAAATTTTCTTTGCCTCCTGGGACAAGTCCTGTGAATCAGTCCATATTAGTGGTTTCCCATGGGTTTTTGGGTTCTTTGTTATGTTAAAGTAGCCCATATTTTTTCCCATGTTTTCTGTTTGCCTTTTTGCATATTTCAAAAGTGCTGATATATTCACTAAACTATTTCTCCCATTTGGGCCATCAAGCTGTGCTTGTTCCCCTTTCTTTGGTCCTGTCTTCACTCATGTGTCCCATATAAGGGCAGTCATGACATTCCTGCAGGATCAGGGATATGTGATCCCTGTAAACCACTGTGAGGGAGCTTGTGTTCTTCTCTCTGTGATAGAGTAGCCCATCTATAAGGAAAAACTTGTTATCCTTATAGTTCTTCAATAAGGGTTCCTCTAGCTGGGATTCCAGTTCTGGGCTTCTGTTCTTCTGTTGAAGGAGTTACAACAATATGCCACACTGTTTGTTTTTGGCATAGGTCCTCATTACTGCACTGAATAACTCATCCCCAATATGGGAGTTTCTGTTCCTTCTGATTCAGTTTCTCTACTGTCTGGGGTACCACTTTCTGGTGCCCATCCAGAGAGTCTGAAGTTCTTCCTCTTGTCTATTTCCATGAAATGGATAAGGATCTTGGATGCTACTTCAGGGTCATAAGGTGGGTTTCTTTTGACATTATCCAGTAACCATCTTCTGAGGCCATCTGTATTTTTGTGGCTTTTCCTTCCTTGTATATTATAGTCATGTTACCTCTATACTCTTGAATGGCTATTTGCCACCTCAAAATGTGTCTATTAGTAGTCTTCATATTGAGTAAAGACTTGAGTGTTGTGCAGTCTGTATATAGTTCAAAGACTGCACCCTCCCAATAATAATGGAGTTTCTCTATGGCCCAGACTAGGCATAAGCATTAAGTCTGGGTTGCTCCATACCTAGCTTCTTAATCTTTCAGCTTCCTGGAGATGTAGAATATCACCCCTTCCCTTGGTTCACCATCCACAATTTGTCTTTGGTGTAGGGCTGCTGCCAATCCTTGACCGCAAGATGCATCTATGTACAACTTGAATGGTAATTCAAAGTCAGGGATTATCAGAGCAGGTGCATTCATGAGCTCATGTTTGATCTTCTCATATGCATCTCTTCTTTTGTGCGTAATTTCAAAAACTACATCTTTGGAACATAGCTTGTATAGACTACTAGTTATGTGAGCAAAGGTTTTAATGTGTTTTCTGTAGTAGCTAGCAAACCTTAGGAAAGATTTAATCTCTTTGATGTTTTTTGGTACTGGCGTTTGCAGTACTTCTGATAATTTATTTTGTCTATGGCTAGACTAAGGCCTGAGACTTTATGTCCTAGTGCCAGTAATTCTTGTTGGCCAAAATTGCACTTCTTAAGTGAAATTTTCAGATTTATGGGTGTTCATTTACTTAGTACTCTGTCTATGTACTGCACATGGACTTCCCATGTCTCTGAGTATATAATGATCTCATAAATATATACTACCATCCAGCCTTCTAATATTTATTCTTGGAATATTGTGTCCATAATCCTTTGAAAGTGGGCTGGTGCATTTTTGAGGCCAAATGGCATCCTGGTGTACTCATATATACCCATATGGTATATAATTCTGAGTAACTTCATGGATTGTGGTTTAAATACATGCTGATGAAATCCTTTCATAACATCCATCTTGGTTATATATTTGTTTTTTTCCAGTTTGTCTAGGGCATGAGTTATCCTTGGTATAGGTTACCTATCAGCTTTTGTTTAGTTATTCAGGGCTCTGAAGTACCCACACAACCTAGATTTGCCATCATTCCAGGTGATAAGGACAGGAGTGGTGATTTTCACTATTTTATTATGTCCTATCTCCCTTATGACATCCATTTCTAGGAGTTCATTGATGTGTTTCTCAATTTTCTTCCCATTTTCCAGGCTTTCTGGATATGGAGGTCTTCTCAGCATCAGTGGATAAGGTCTTTTGACATCTAGATATAATTCTATATCATGGCCTCTGATTTTTCCCAAAGGTTCTTCAGAAATGGCAAATTCTGGTCTATTTTACCTCAGAATTTTTAGTAAACTAAGTTTTTGTTTGCTGGTGAGGCTGGTACTGAATTGTCCCTCTCTGAATTCATTCAGTAATTTTTCTAAAGGTCATGGGTGGACATCTCGTATATTTCAAGTGAAAATTTGTTTTCTTTCTTTGTACCTATGGTAATGTTCCTGTTCTTACTGTTGTGAATATCAATTACATACATCCTCTGATGATCTGTTCCCAGTAAGAATACTTGTATATGGGCCTCTTTATGCACAACAAGCTCTGGGGTGAGTCTGATATTACCTTTGCTAGGGGGTATAATTATCTCTTTGATAATTTTTCCAATGGATTTCATCCTCCCTGATGCACTTTTGAATGTTTTTGCCTTGGTTGGCAAGAGCTTCTCCTCCCAATTTGGGAAGTGGTTATTCAGATAATCTTTATCCACTATTGATCAGTGTGCACCACTGTCAAAAATCAATGGATGTTGAGAATTGTTGATACAAACAGCCATCCTTGTGGCTGTCCCATGCATGTATTCTATTCCTTTAGTTGGTGTAACTAGGAATGTTTGTGCATCTTTTGTGTGTTTACACAAGTTTTTGTTTGAAGTGTCCTGCGGAATTCCTGCTTCTAACTGTATGTCTTGAATTTCTAGTTGTGTTTCTTCTGGGTACTCCACTAGAAATCCTTTGCTTGGGTCTTGGTAATCATCAGATTTTTCCCTGATGGTATCACCAATAAAGTATGACTCAGAATCCTCTGTTGGGGATTTTTCCTCTGACACTTGTTCAATGGGATAGACTTTCTTTTTTGCTTTTGGACAGTTATTAGCATAATGGTATGTTGACCCAGAATTGTGACAAGAGTTTTTCTTTTTGGTCACTTCTTCCACTCTTTATTTGTGTTTATACTCGAGCTCCACCCTGAAAGGTTTTTTCTCTTTGAAACTACTGCTTTTAAATTGGGAATATTTCCCTATGTTTGTTCTTTACCTTAAATCTTGTAAGGTTTTTGCAATGTCATCTAGAGTGCAACTTTGGTTGCATCTACATTTTACTGCATGCTTTAGTTCTCCTGGCATTTGTGTAAGGAGTTTGTGATTCCTCATATGAATATTCATTTGAGGATCAATGGATTTAAGTCTTTTAGACTGTCTAAGACACCACCCATGTGGATCTTTTTCCACTGAGTACTTGTCATTTTCAAATGAAATGGTCTTCTTCCATATCCAAGTACCAGTTCTGTACTTCTGGATTATTTGACTCTTCCACCATGGCCAGCTATTTCTGGCATGGATTTCTTTCATTTCTGTGTACCAAAAACTAGGATGTCTTTTGAATGCTGTATTAAGTATAGCATTAATCCAGTAATCTGGTATTCTTGGTACATCAATGAAGAGTCCATCAATATAATCAATGAGCTCCATATGATCATATTCTCCTATTCCAGAGAGTTTGGGCCAGCTTGAGGCTTCTGGAGGCTGTTTTAAGGCTCCCTTCTCAGAATAAGACATGTTATCTCCATATTGGTATTGAGATGGAGACATTGTTTTATTCTCCAACAAGACATCTGGTTTGATCTCCTCCTGGTGGTATGGATTATCCAAAAAAAGGCTGTGTTGTTGGGGCTTCATGTTGTGGTAGACATTAAAGAGTTTGTTTAAGTCCTGGTCCAGACAATCCCTGTCCCTTTTGCAGTGGTTCTGTTCTTCAAAAAATTGATGCAGTCTTTTATTGGTTTCTTCAGAAACTTTTCTCAATTGAGCATGGCCTTCCTGAAGGGTTTTAACAATTTTGTCCATGGAGGCTGTTAATGTTTTCATCCTCTAATGACGTTATTGGAGGTCTGAAAACTGTTTTTGAGTTTGCTCTGAAAATTGGGACATTTGTAACCACAGTGCATCACTGTTAAAGTTACTCTCTGATGTAACAACACTTTGTTCATTCTGAGTGGTGGTAATATTTCTATTATTGGGGCTACTGATTCTAGAAGTATTTACAGCTATTTCTGGCTCTTGTGTACTTCTTTCACCGAATCCAACAGCTTCTGGATCATTGGGTCTGACTCTTTCTGGCTTTGGCTGAAAGATGTCTTGTTTTTGCCCTTGTATCCTTGTCTTCTCCTGGAAACTACCTGGGATTGTGAATAGTGGTCACTCTTGGCCACTGATATGCTGGTGCCTGAATGGTGTGAAGCCACTGGAGATTTGAGTTGGTATACTCCTTATGAGCCTGAAGGAATCAGAGTAGGCCCTGTCTGGTTCAGCTGTTCTTCTATAGCTTGGATAGCTGCTTGGTTCTCCCTTATTCTTGTTTTCCTCTCCTCCAGGAGTCTGAAATTCCTGGTGGGATTCCATTCTTTGGCAATTACCATAAGGTCTTTGAAGTATATCTCTTTGAGACATATCTTCTGGAAACTTGCTCCAAGTTCTTCCCAGTGTGATTCTTGGTTGACCTTCTTGTTTTCCATGCTCCATTGTAAAATATCTTTGGGGAGTTGGTGGAGCTGAAGAACTTTCACCAGGGCAAATCTCGCGTCAATTGTCAGCGATTGACTTCACGTCGCACCTCTGTCAGTATGAAATCTTGCTTCAGTCGCGTTAGTGTCACTTTATAGTCACTGGATTTAGTGGGTCACGTCACGTCAGCGTCAAGACAACGTCAATCGTCACATGTGTCACATGAGAATGTCACTCAAAGCCCAAACCCATTTCAACACTATTCACAATGTTCGGGTAATATCACCTCATTGGCTTCTGCATCCCCACCTAATCCGCCCTGATGCTTCGCATGCTTACGAGCCCGCACCGCCCTGATGCTTCGCATGCTTACGAGCCCGCACCGCCCTGATGCTTCGCATGCTTACGAGCCCGCACCGCCCTCCAGATGAGACTCCGACACTGCCCCCCCATCTCCGTCCTCACCACTCCTTACGCTTTCACACCCCTGCCCATACCATCTTTATGCTCACGTGGTGCACTCCCGACATGCTCCCGACATCACTTATCCTTATGCTCGCTCAAGTGCCCTCCCGATATGCTCCCAACACTGCTTACCATCCTTACGCTCGCGGAGTGCACTCCCGACATTCTCCCAACACCAATTATCCTTACGCTTGTGTAGTGCCCTCCCGACATGGTCCAGACACTGCTTATCCTTACGCTTGTGTAGTGCCCTCCCGACATCCTCCCAACACTGATAGCCGCAGCATTCTTCATCAGAAGTCTTAGTCAGGACTGGGACCTATCTGGTTTAATACATACTCTATATGACATCAAACCATTTGATCTAAACATAGTTTTAAACCGTGTAGCCGTAGAACATTGTCAACGAGGCAAGCCTACCATCCTTACGCTCCCGACACCACTTATCCTTACGCTTGTGTGGTGCCCTCCCGACATGCTCCCGACACCACTTATCCTTACGCTCGCGGAGTGCCTCTCAACATGCTCCCGACACGACTTATCCTTATGCTTCTGTACTACATCCATAGTGTACGGTGGCTTGTTGGCATACACGATGAAGGCAATCGCTGAAATATGCTGAGTGGCCTTCTCTGCCAACAGGACCTAAGGGGAAATTGGTCAGTATATTCACAATGTTGTGGTTAGGGTTTAAATCATGAGACTCACAAATTAAAACCTAATAAGTGGACTATTTAAGACAAGATAATTGTGTCTCCTGTTTCGCCGACAAAACCATTTTATTTCATATCATTCAAATGGAACACTTTGCTTAGTCCTTACCTCATGAGCGTTGAATAGTTCAAAAGTTGACTTTAGTAGGTTTCTCACTAGTCAACTTTATTCAATGTCTCACAGGGAAGTGATTTCATTTGCATGATATGAAATAATTTGCAAAACATCACCTCCTTCAATTTCCCGACAAATCGCATTTTGCAAATGCAATTATTTGACTTGCACCTTTTTCCTTGAATTTTGATTTTTTTTATTCAAAAATTTTCAAACAAGTTATCAATCAACTCGTCACCATCTATTTGCTTAATAAACTACCTCCGCTATGGCCCAAACCCCGGGAAATTCAACTGAATTCAATGAACAACCAACTTCAGCCCCAGAGAGTGGAAGTGAAATCTCTGATATTGCCAGTAGTCGTGAATTAGGCATTGAAGTAGAGAGCCAGTCACATGAAGATAATCAAGATCCCCCAGTTCTTCCAGAATGTGAGTATGCATCCATCTTGAATATTTCTAATCTCCCAAAACCTGATATTGTGTGATAGCCTTTATTTCAGGTCAGCCTCCAAGCTCTCAGAAACCAAATTTCAAAAGTTATGAGAAGGAAAAGACTGTTGAACCTTGTGCACCGACAGAAGATGATGGGCAAGATGATGTAATTTTCAGTGGGGAGGGGGAAATTATATCCAAGGAACAATTCGTCTCCAACATTGCTCAAACAATCCCAAGGCTCGAAAAAATCCAAAATGATAGTAAAATTCCTGATTATGTGCGTCAAAAGATTGCTGAAGCCATGAGCCTGCTCAGAATGGATTTGAACCGTAAGTCCATTACTAATTCAAAACAAAGTTGATAAAAATAGCTGCTTACAATATATGGGCAGGTGTGGAGGTGGGAGAATCTCTACCTGAAGGATCTCGAGTCATAATTGGATTTCCAGGCAAAGGATTAGGAAAAAAACCAAATATACATGTGACCAAAAAAACAAACAAAAAACGCCGTACCTTTGAAGCCGCAAACGATTCTCGCGATCAAGGTCATGAAATTATTAATGTTGAAGGGGACCATATTGATAATCAACCTCCGCATACTGAACCCCCCCAATACTCAATGAAACAATCCATGATGAAGCTCCATATACTGAAAGCCCCCCGATACCCAATGAAACAATGCATGATGCAACCCCTCCCGCCTCTCCTCAGAATATTCAAGCCTTTCAAGAAAGGGAAACAATTAAACATGATACAATGGGACGAGATATGAATGATATAGTTCCTGACCCTGAGCCCGAAGTGTCATTGTCTGCTAATTTTCAAGGAATATTTTTATCCCGCATGGAAGAGTTTGCAGGCGTTTTGAATTATCATTTCAATATTACTCAACAATCATGGAAAAGGGGGCTTGATAATATCAATAGTATTTACAAAAATCAATGGGACAATTTACCAACAAAAGATGCTCATACATTCCTGCCTGTTGGTATTAAGGTGATCAGTAACCGAGAGCTTAAAATGTCGGCCTGGCTGGAGGACCTTGAGAGGGCAGGTGAGTTTTATCTTTGTGCATTATACATGATTATTGGCTGTTGACTGGTGATATAAATTGCAATATACAGGGTTAGATTTTTTAAGCCAACCAAAACAGAAGCGTTTTTTGAGCACAACATTTGGAATCTCAAATTGATGAAGGAATCAGCTAAACCTCCAGAGAATCTCCCAAAATCTGAACACTCCTTCTTCAAAATGGTTCAGAGCCTTCTTTACCCTGCCAATCCAGTTAAACATTTTTGGGAAAATGTTATGTTTGAATCCATTAGTCTAGTCTCATACGATGTGGTTGCACCCAAACCATATGTTGCACCAACATCAAATTTGACCGATCCTCTTGGACTCGAACGGGGAGAAGTTGAATACCTTGCCTCCTGCTTGAGTAAATCGAAGCAACGTGCAACCCAGCTCAGCATTGAAGGTGGCGGGGCTGACAATGAGATATCCACAAAGCCGCACAAGAACCTGGAGGATCTAATGGAAACAGTTATCCATTTGATGATTGCGTACAACATGGTATGTGCACATACAAAGGTCAAAGTTAATGGCATCAAAGGCAAACTCACGAACTCAAAAAAAAATTAGGCCATCAAAGATCTTTTGGCGTGTCAAAAGAATCTCGGAATAAATTGAATTTGCTATGGTATATTAGCGGCATTCTGTGCAGCGGGGGTTCGTGGTTTGATGGTATGCTCAGATGACTGGAGAACAAGCTCAGTTAAAGGGGCTTTATCACTAATTGACATTTCCGCAAAACTTTCAGAGGGTAAAAATCTAGTGGAGCCAGTGTGGCTAAGTACTAATAAGTATATATGTAATTTACTGAATAAAAGTTTCTTCTCATCAGAGTCTTTTAACCCCACTGTACCTCTTAGATTTGAATTTGCACAATGCTTAGTATTAGACTTTGGTGATGCCTGGGTGGCGAAACGCGGTCTTGGTTCAAGTGATGAGGTCACCTTGATGGTACCCAGGTCAGCTAAACTCACAACCAGGATTGACCCGTTTTAGATTAGCTTTGTACTAGATAGATTGTAATTGAATTTTGCAAAGTGATTTATGAATTTAATAATCATGACTTCCTATCCTACTACTGCCCGGATGCCACAGTCTGAGTACCAATAGTAATTGTACGGCGGCATGCCTCCGTACATCATTGCAAAGACTCCGACAAGACGCAAGCTGAGTCAGGCGATGTGCCCGCGAGTAGCACACGCGGGTGCATTGCGGGAAGTCGCGTTTATCACTTCCCGCCAGCCCATAATAGGCCAAATGTTCCTGTGTCTTTCAAGAGGACTAGGATAGCTAGGGATCTGCAGCAGGATGCATATTGCATTTGTGTGTGCTTGCAATATTCCAAATGGTTCTATTGGAAAGTGATTCCATGGGAACATCAATGTGTAAAATTGAATAATGCACTATCCACTGCAATTTTCAGGTTCAGGTATTTGAGATCGCGAATTTGTCAAGGTCAGGTGTGATCTTTCTTTTTAGCCGCAATCAAAAAAGATTCATCAACCGCAATTCAATTTAGGTGATATTAATAAATCAGTAATCATTCGGTTTCATTTCATTTTCTGCTGAAAGCATGCCATTCATGAAAAAAGGAAAAGAGCGTAAAAGGGAACTCGCGAGAAAGCATCGGGCTGAGGAAGGAAAGTGTGAGTTGCTCGCTTAATCTCAGTGTATATATGCTTCCACATTTATGTGGCACCCTCATTGGGCCCCACGGAAGAACATTGGCTTTAGTCGGTTCAGATTGTGCCAATGTCATGTGGGCTCCAACAGGGAAGTCAAAGGATGTGTGCCTCAGAAAGCTCCTTGGCAGTATCTGATATCTTGTGTGCTTCAACACATAGTGATCCCTCAACCACTCGGGAATAGTAGCAGATCCCAAAAGACAAATGAGCCCAAAACGACCCGAATGAATAGGTTGTTTTCCTCCTCTCGCCCAACAGCACAAATATCAATGCCAGTATCGGCAAATATCACCCCAAGTGAAATTCGGAGGGTTGTGGATGTCAATCAGATCAAACACACTCACTTTGGCCGTGTGGCAATTTTCTCTTCAACCGGATTACTCATTGCCCTTGTCGAATTCCGACCATTCACAACAATGAGTGAAGTCGAGGTCAATCAATGGGATGAATTATCACAATTCTTATTTCGCGAAAAGAGATTCACCGACCCGATTGCAACCAATGGAGCATTACTGGAGGGATTTATGTTCGCGATTGGGTGGCACAAATGCAGCACCAAGAATGAACAATTTGGTCTGTATGGAAGTGTTGGGAAAATTGAAAACGCAAAAGATGAATGGCAGAACCGAGGTGCCAATCTTAGCTTGGTGGGTTGCATTCTAGGTCAATCCTTACGATATGTTGGGGATAATTTATTTGAGAAGATTCAAAATTTCTACAATTCATTGGGGGTTCCGTCGTTTGATAAAGTCAACTATGAAGGCAATATTCCGGCAAATCAGGGTGCATTTGAGTTCGCTTCCGCACTCACTTTCACCATGAATGGATTCAAAAATGCACCTCATGTTGATAAGGATGCATCGCTCTATGCTTTGGGATGGTGGTTTCAAGCTGATAAGCGGACCGGCCAAATTCAAAGAGATGCGTCAAAGCGGTGTACAGGTGCAAAATTGATTTTCCCAAATGAGCATTTTTGGATTGATCTATCCGCATGTCATGGGCTCATTCAGGTAGTGTGGGCCAGTAGTACATTTGTTCATTATACTGATCCAGCACAGGACAACGAAAGCACGACACTAGTGGGTATGTCCGCACAATGCTCAAGCAGGTTAGCAAAAACAATGCGGCAAAAAAACCATGGCTATTATGAGATTGGCGGGAGAGCGGGCTATCAAATCAGGGATGGTAATACAATCTCATGCCGATTCAAAGAATGAGGAGATTTGCATGTGTGTTGGGTAAGTAATGGTGGGGTAAAGCAGAGGCCAATATACACGAGGATTGGATGGATTCTAGTGCGGGAGATGGGGTGTCTGACATGAAAAAGGGGTGAAGTGGATTATGTACAGTGGCATGCCATCGTACATATGTCCTGGTTTATTGCTATTGTCAAGGATGCCAATGCTTCACACGCGAATCCTTATGCTTGTGCAGGCTCCGACAATGCTAAGGGTTCCTTACGCCTATGCGGGGTGCCGATGCTACACACGCCAATCCTTACGCCTGTGCAGGCTCCCAAACATTTACACGCCAATCCTGACGCTTGTGAAGGTTCCCAAAAATGCTAAAAATTCCTTACGCCTGTACAGGCTTCTGGCGATTCACACGCCAATCCTTACGCTTGTGAAGGTTCCCCACAATGCTGAAAATTTCTTGGCCTGTGCAGGATCCCGAGAATTCACATGCCAATTCTTACGCCAATCCTTATGCTTGTGAAGGGTCCTAAAAATGCTAAAAATCCCTTACTCCTGTACAGGCTTCCGACAATTCACACGCCAATCCTTACGCTTGGGAAGGTTGCCAACAATGCTGACAAATTCTTACGCCTGTGCAGGCTCCCGACAATTCACACGCCAATCCTTATGCCTGTGCAGGCTCCCGACAATTCACACGCCAATCCTTATGCCTGTGCAGGCTCCCAACAATTCACACGCCAATTCTTACGCCTATGCAGCCTCCCGACAAGTCACACGCCAATCCTTACGCTTGTGAAGGTTCCAGACAACTTAAACAATTCAATACATGAGTAAGATTAATAGCGTGTGACCATAGGAAAGGCCATGTTTCACAAATCTGGAGTGGATTGCTCACATGCGGGAAGCTCCCGCTTTTTTACAGTTAAGAATGGATATGGCTCTAAACCATGGAAGAAGAAAATATAGGAGACGGTAACGGCAACTATTGGCGCATTTTGGGAAGAAGAGGTTCACAAAAACAAATACTCACTCAAAATTTTGGTGGGGCACTTATAAAAATTTTCTCACGCAATAGGATATTTGAACCATTGAGGAAAATATAATTTCACGTAAGCAAAGAATGTAATAGAAATTGAACATAACAATAATTGAAGACAAATAATTTATTTGAAAGAAAGTATTACAAATAATAAAAAGAGGAAATCATGACATTTTTTTTAAATTTTCATTTTTCTAAGAATTTCGAGACTATCCCAGTGATGTCCTCCTTTGGATAAGCCTCCAGTGCCTGGGCAAGGAGGGAGTTTAGTTCCTCCCGGAATTCCCGGTGCATCTCATTTTGATGAGTTGCATCCACGAAAGGAATCATGTGGAGCAAGCGGCAATGCTCCAACAAGACTCGGTTGATCGATTCGTGGACGATGGCTCGAGGAATCATTAGGGTCGGTCGCAGGTTGGTGAATTCCTGGTGAGCCTCATCGTGGGAATGAGAGGAGCTTGGCACCAGGGAGGAGGAGGAGGTTGGGTTCTCGGGGGCAATGGGAGGGAGATCCTGGGAAGGAACCGGGGAAGATGGTGGAGTTGGTGAAGAAGAAGGGGGAGGGGGAGGGGGATGGGGGGATCCGACGGGCGTATCGTCAATGATGATTATTGAGCGAGGAGTGGCGGGACAATCTGGAGACGGTCAAAGAAAAAATGAGGAAAAGTGGATATGGATTGAAGAGAAAGAAGGGGTGACTTACCATAAGGTTCCTCCGTGGATTGCGTAGGAGCCACCTCAGGTTCTGGCTCACGAGTCCTATTGTCCTCAGGTGGTTGGGACGATGGACTTGGGCCAGGAATAGGTGGCTCTTTGGTTCGGGAGGGTTCTAAAAAAGGAGTAAGAGTCAGTTCACTCTACTCGAAAGTGAAAGTGAAAATGAAATGAAACTTTGGCTTCTTACCGCGGAATAATTCCTCAGACCATCGGGTGCCACTCGGGCCTGGAGTGGGTTTCCGGGGGGTTTGCTCGCGAGGCAAACTAGGTATGGGAGAGTCATGTCGGGGGGGATTCGGGGGGTTTTGTTCTATGAGTAATGGAAAAAAGTCAGTATTATTGCGTGAAGAGAAATGAGATAAGGAGGAGAAAGAAAACTTACTTTGGAGTTTGAATCCCATCGGTGACAAGACATGGTGACGATCAGCCCAAGCTCGAATGTCCTCTCGCCATCGCCATCCTTCATCGGCCGGATAATCACTTCGCTCCGGTTGAGGAGTGAAGTGACCATTGGATGGTGGCCTAGGAGGGGGAGGGGACAGGGCTAATCGTCCGGAATCGTTCCCATTGGCCTGTTTGGGGGCCCAGTGTCCATTCACGCTCGGAAATGGTTTCATCATCGTCAACCACAAAAGAGTCTTTGCAAGGGTGTCTTGGGCGGGAACTCCTCTGGCCTTGTGGTCCGAAGGGGCGGACAACGAACGAACATTTCTTGTGTGCTTGTCGGCAAGCATCACAAGCGTTGTTCGTCGTCGAGGAACAAATGCAGGGAATACCCCGCTTGGTGCATAAAGTGCACAACATCTAAAAACAAAACAATTGAGGTTAGTAACTGCATACAAAGTAAACAATCAAGAGAAAAAATGAAGACGTACAATGAATTATAAATTTAAAACGGAAACAAAATAAGAACGCTCTAGTAGGAAGTTTTTAAAAGTCTGGAAAAGAGTCGTGAAGAAAAATAAGTATTAATATTGGTACATAATGTTGACAAAAGTTAAAAAAAGAGGTAACACACAAGGTGGATAGAAGGGAGGTTCTGAAAGGATCAGCAGAAGAAACAAACAGGCAAAAGTAAGGGGAGTGGGTTTAGTGGAGTGCGAAAGACAAAAGTAGAAAGGCAGGAAGACCAAGGGGAATACGCACAAGAAGGACTAACGCGGGTGAGGTTGAACGAAGTGGAGCGGGTGAGAAAGAAAGTGAAGGGCGTGTCGTGTGAAGATGGTCTTTTATACCATGGTGAAGCTGAGACGATCTCAGAAGTTGCAGCACCCGCAAAAGGCTCAGCTTCAAGGCGTGTGGGCAAAATTGAAGCTGAGTCTCAGCGAATGCTGCAACTGAGAAGTGAAATGCTTGCGTGAGGCAGAAGAACAATGGGGGTCTGGCTGAGTATTGCAATTTATTGAATTGTCAATCTGAGTCAAATCCCCTTTGTTTCCTTAAATTGCCACCCGATCACCCAGGAGGGTGGTCGTGAGGCCGTTGTTGAATGTGCATTGTGGGTGCAATGCACAAGTGACCCATGCAGAAAAGCACCCGGTGCATTTGGTCACAAGTGACCGCAGCAAGATCACCGGCCGTATGGCCTGGTGATAGTCTTTGAACAAAGGGGGGGGCTGTAAGACAAGTGAATACAGCGTGAGCTTGCCTCAACCCATTGCTCAGGTTTGCTTTGGGGTCATAATTGAAATGCTCAGTGGCTGAACATTTGAATTGCACAGTAATTGAACAATTGATATAACAATATCAAATGAACCGCTGAGTATTACAATTTATTGAATTGTCAAGCTGAGTCAAATCCCCTTTGTTTCCTTAAATAGCCACCCGATCACCCGGGAGGGTGGTTGTGAGGCCCTTGTTGAATGTGCATTGTGGGTGCAATGCACAAGTGACCCGTGCAGAAATGCACCCAGTGCGTTTGGTCACAAGTGACCGCGGCAAGATCACCGGCCGTATGGCCTGGTGATAGTCTTTGAACAAAGGGGGGGGCTGTAAGACAAGTGAATACAGCGTGAGCTTGCCTCAACCCATGGCTCAGGTTTGCTTTCGGGTCATAATTGAAATGCTCAGTGGCTGAACATTTGAATTGCACAGTAATTGAACTATTGATATAACAATATGAAATGCACCATGCTGAGGCATTGCTCAGTCGCTTTTGTATGCACACAATCTGAGCATTTGGCACAGCATCGGGTGACATTTCAGCCAGGTGCAGCATTTCACACGCTTTGGTGAAGTGCTCCAAACTGAGCCTTCCAATGAGCTAATGCAAAAAAAAGTTCATTCCATGGCTTTACTGAGCACTTCCACACGGTGCGTTTGACCATGACATGCTCAGCTTGCATGTGCAAATCAGGTGAAACGCAATGCTGAGCATGTGGCACATGAGCTACGTATATGCAAACAATTGGAAGGTGCATGCAGGCTCAAGTAGTATTACACCTTCCTAATCTGTACAGCCAACACTGTAGTACGCAGTACACCTTCGTAGATGTATGCTGCGGGGCAGAGCAAAAGCTGTTCAACAATGTAACATGCAATCATGTCAAGCCATCGAGTCATATCTCTCACCTGCATCCCTTTGATGCACCTTGTTTGACAGCTCTGCCTAACTATGGCACAGATGCGCATGTAATCCAAGTCAATGTAAGTGGGTCATGGTGGGATGACTGTTTATTTGGGTCATACACAAACAATGGATTCCATCCGGTGCCATTGTCGGGGCAAACAATGACTGGCCCTGCTTGTTCATTGCGCGTGCTCATTGTCGGACAGCCACACGCTTTCATACACACCCCCCAACGGGTCATACACAGGCAACTTTCACACGCCTGGAAGACATTTTACTGCCAGTGTTCCGACCGGCTAGTTTCTTGGTCGGGTGGTCAGCTTGACTGCAGACGCTCACCTGCTCGCGCGTGGAAACCTGAGGCCAATCAGTGTGGATTTGCTTCAGCCTCATCCACATTAGAATAATCCCAGCCCATGTTTGCTGAGGCTGGTTATGTTTGCGTGGGTATCTCCCACCGCGGGTCATTTTCTTCACGTTCTCACATGCCCCGCGCAAGTTGTGGCACCTGGCTTGCAGCCAAAAATTCCCTTGGGTGGGTGGCCTCTTTCGCCGGAGTTTTGTACGCGCGTGAGGCAAAGACCCGGATGCCAATCTTGGTGGATTAGTACTCGCCTCAAACGCAATAGGGGTGAATGTATATGTGGATCACGGCTCACAGCTGGCGCCCCCTTTTATCATCCCACACATTCCCCCCTGGAAGCCCAGTAGGCATCAGTCAGCAAAAAACCTCAGGCCAAACCAAAGTCATGTTTGGTGGCATGCCACCGAACATATCTCACCCGCCCACACACAAACATCCCCACAGTGAGATTGCCCTTTGAAATGGCCAACATTGCCCAGTAGGTCCCTGTGCAACAATTAACCTGGGGAAGATATGCATCCATATTTGCTGTCACACCAGAGAACATGACTGCATGCCTCTAATATTCCCTCCACAATAAGTTGCTACAACCCACCCAATTTCGGATATGCTAATGTCAACCTTGTTCCACCAAAGGTTTTGTACCTTGCTGCAGATCCAGCAGTCATATCGGTGCACCCACATTTTGGCCACCTTGCCTTGATATATGCCCCAAATCGGATATGAAAATTATGAGCCCAAGAGGCCCACCCCCATCAAGACCATGCACGTAACCACAGGCCATCCCCCCTTGACCCCATTGCTGCCTCTCATATAAGTTGCCCACCTGCGCCTATTTGTCTTCATTCCTTTTAGCTAACCCCTCCCGATCATATAATTTCCAACTGTCCCCAAATAATCTAAAATAGCCATCATGTCAACCCCTTCACAACCACTTTGCATTGGGATGATTAATATTCGTATTCAAATAAATAGTGATATAGAATTAAATCCTGAAGATTCCCACTTAGCTTCTTGGATTATCATATGGCACAATCAACACAACATATTTGTTTATCTCCCTAATCACCAGCATGCTATTGGCTCTCTACCTGGAACCCTTTCCAAAACGTTGATACCATTCCTTGGGGCACCAAAAACGTTCATGCACTGTGGTCCTGGTGGGGCATGGATTGAAAATTGCCAATCCTATCCTTCTCAAATATTATTTGTTGAGGGAGTATTTATTACTGATGCAAATGATCCCTCCTCATCTCAGAAAGCCAATCTAGCATTGATGTTCTTCACATGGTATCCAAACATTTTATTCATAATGGAAAGCTTTCAAACACAAGATTTCAAGCTTAAAATGCCCAAAGAATATGACTGTAATACTCATAGTCAATGTCAACTCTTCACTCCAACATTTCCCGCTTCAAGCTTGAGGCCAGTTTCATATCCTGCTGTTTCATCATTGATTTCCAAGCAAAAACTGATACAATTACCCAGTGGATCAGACCTCCCCATGCCATTATTCAAACCCCCTCCTCCCTCATTAAAAGACTGGACTAGCTTTTCTCTGGGATCAAGAAATCCCCAATGGCCAATCAGCCCGTAACCTTTGGGCCACCTCACCCCCAGGATCCACTTTCAATGCCAGGCACATCATTACAAACAAGGTCGTTAGCTCATTTGAATCCCTTTCGACCAATACCCCTCTTGAAGGACTGCTTGTGGATGATATGGGATTAGGTAAGACCATTCAGGCCATTGCTCTAATTGGTACCTCCAAGGAGCGGATGATTGCAAACCCCCATTGCTCCACGCCCACCATGATCATCTGCCCCCCTCGCTTAATTACCAACTGGCAATCAGAAATATCCAAGCATGCTCAGGCTGGAGCGCTGCATTCCAAAATCTACCATGGTCCCACTCATCACCCATTATCCAAAGACAACATCTTAAAATATGATATCATCATCACTTCTTACAATACTATCACCCAAGAATTTAAGCAAACCAATACCTCTACATCATTCATTTTTCAAATCAATTGGCATCGTATAATTTTGGATGAAGCACAGTGAGTGTCTGATCTTAAATGATTCAAATTACCTTTTATATCCAATAACCCTTGCCCCATCTTATAGCCATATTTGCTCTCAATACACTGCCACTCACCGTGCCATTAATAGCCTCCTTTCATCCCGTCGAATATGTTTAACGGGAACACCTATTCACAACACCATTTATGACCTTTTGGGCATAATATAATTCATCACTCAACCCCAGAGCGCCGATCAAGATAACTGGTCACCATTCATCCTGAGTAATCTTTCCAAAGGTTGCAATGATATCTTGCATTTGGCATTGCGGCATTTAAGTTTGCGCCACACCAAAACCACACATCTCGAATCCCTCCCCACTATTAGCCATCATTATGAGCTGCTCCCACTCAACCCGACCATGCAGCAAGAATATTCCATATTATATGAAGAATTCCTATCATCCAAAAGCAAAGGACCAGGAGAATTTTTCAGAAATATTAATAAGCTGCGAATATGTTGTAACCATCACATCATGCTTAACACAATTGTGGAGGTGGATTTGGAAGACCCCGAGGGCAGGAGCACTCAGGATTACTCGCCAACAATCACACGAACTATTGTGGATGTGGAAACATGCATGATGAGTAGTAAAATTGCACACCTCCTACAAAGCTTAATGAAGAACAAAAAAACAAGGTGTGGTCCAACCAAATCGGTGGTTTATACCCAATGAACCCAATTTCTAGATTTGTGCGTTAATTCTAATATGCATCCATTACCAATTGAATCCATCTGACTTTTTCATATTGTAGAATTGGTATTGCACTTGCCCATCACTCTATCCTTTCAGCACAAATTGATGGAACAATTACAGCACGAGCACAGGAGAAGGCACTGGAAAATTTCTTCAATAATCCTGAATGTGAAGTACTGATTGCATCCATTGCCGCAGCTGGAACTGGCCTCAATATAACTTGTGCTAATATGGTCTATTTAATGGTGAGGGGACCCCCAAAATTCTGCCCTGATTTGCGGCCCCTGACATCCACATTTCCAGGAGCCCAATTGGAACCCAGCCATTGAGGCTCAGGCTGTTGATCGACTCCATCGTATTGGCCAACAACAACCTGTAAAGGTAATCCACTATATCACTCCTCATTCAGTTGAGGTCAACATGCGGAAGGTACCTTTCAAGATCATCTTTGACCCTAATTGTATTGCTATTCTAAAATCCTTCCTTATGGAAATGCCATTTTCCAAACACCAATAGGTCCAAGAAAAGAAAAAATCATTAACTGCGTGAGCCTTACTGATATGATATAATTTGTGTTTGACCAAGTTTATAACTCTTGTTCACCCTGGCATAGGTCCACAATTATGAACATCATGAGTTGGATCAAACTCCTTCAATATTTCCTCAATGAAAATGAGCAATAGAGTCTTATTTCTAAGGGAGACGGTGATACATTCCAATTCATATTGTCTATATTCTGACATATTTAGCAAGTTGTTGCATCTTTAAGAAATAATACTCAGATTGTATTACACCTGCACAAATAATTCACAAAATGTTAATTTGTAATGGTGATATACATTTATATTACCAAGTTATTGCAGAGCATCACCATTTGGCCTAATAACTGGCATGTCAAGTATTTTGAGGGCGCTAGTCTGCATCTTACTACAGCCTTTGAGCCAATCTTGATCAAATACCTGAAATGATAAGCCTTCCGGAATATCACCATCATCTGTCGATTGTAATTCTGGCAATCTATCAATAGTTTTTTTACCCTTTTTTTAATGCAATTACAAAACTCTATGTATTGATCCATTTTTAATACCAATTCATTAAATAACTGGGAGCGCCAGTGTAATCCCACTTTGCGGTAAACTTGACGGCCATTTTCCAGTACCTCCTCAGTATCTGAACATACTCAAGGGTCATTGAATTGTGATGCTAGAATGGGAAATTTAGCCGTATCACACCATTCACGACGGCGCTCACAGGTCTGCACATAATCAACTAGATCATCATCAGTCTTTTCTCACAATGAAGAAGAGATACATTAACTAACCCTTTGACAAATCTTTGCGAGCTTTTGATTCTCCTTCTTTTTAACCAAATACTCGGCATCCTTTTGAATAGACTTCCATTCTCTTTTCAAATGAGTGAAATATTGCTCCATTAAAGCCGCCATGACCCCATAGTTATTATGATCCTTGTTCCAACAGTAATGATGATACTCGGTGCTGACAAGTGCAAGACGGAATGTACGGTAAAACACCATAGACATCAGCTCATTGAACGGATGTTGCCATGAGCTCTCCCAGTCCCAAGTGAATCGCTTTAGTCCTAGCTTGTGGAGCTCATTTTCGCAGTAGCTTTGGAAACCCTGAGACTGAACCTGTGTTGATGGCTCATTGAAAACATCCTCGGGGACATATCCGAGATGACCAGCCACTTGAATTGCAATTTAACGCTCTTCTGTGCTTGGTGGTGCTGGTAGTGAGGAAAAATACTTATCCCTAACTTTGAGTAGGAACAGGCAATGTGCATGTACTGCTGATCTCATTCCATGGACATTCTCTGGAAGTTCTGCTTTCAGCCATTTTTGTTGCTCCTTCTGGCTTGCACGTTTCGCCACATTGTGAGCTTTAAGAGCCTGGTTCCTTTGCTGTCTGACCTCGGATTGTTCAAGCATACTCTGGGCAAGGCCCATTTGAGGATGGGTGAACTCATCATTTGACTGAGTGCCATGCTCATGCGCCGTGAAATTGTCCCTCCTTGATTCATCATTTGTTTCCATTTGAGTCGGAGACATGTTCTCATCCTCATCATCCACGATTTTTTCTCTTGATGAACTGGCATGAGCTGTTCTTGGTTTGGAGGCATATGGATGATGACGTCCAGTGACTTTCTCTTTATGGACCAGAGGTGAAGATGCATAAAGTTCATCACCTGCCATGCACATCATCAGTTAACACATCAAAAAATTAATGAAGACTGGTCATACTCACAATCTTCAATTGGCTCCTGAGATCGGACTGACTTGCCTTTAGGTGCCATATCTAACCCATGAAACAAAAATATCAAATTGTGAAAAAGGTTATACTCCGAAATTAAAATGACTTACTTTGATGAAGCGTCAATCCTGGATTTCCCTCCGACAGACCACTCCAAGTTACACTCTCCAATGGTCTTTTTCGTCGCCCCCCATCCACGCGCCTTTCATCACCCACATGAACCTGAGATCCTGATGCAATATTGAGGGTTGGCTGTTTACTTTGGCCAAAGGGATCCTGGGATGCGACTGGATTCCGACCGGGATTAAGGAGGAACTCACGTGGAAATTTTGATTGGGGAATAGCGTGTGATGAGATTTGAGGTGTGCCTTCTGGCCCCTGAGACACATGCGATTGTGTATTAGTGGGATTCGGGGGAATTGGAGTGATGGAAATATTTGGGATCGACCAAGTGCTTGAAGTTGGAGCCTTTGGATTGCCCACATCAATGTTAAGACCTGATACATTCATTGAGGATGCGATAGGGGTTGTGAGAGGAATGTTGGGACTCAATGGTGACTGTGTTTGAACATATTCTATGCTAGATTCACTATTTGAGTCATGAACAGAACCTGAATGGGATTTATGTGACTTGAAAGATGACATAAGGGCCGAAAAAGTACAGTAATATTTTTAACTAGATAAAACACCTCAGTATTATGATGAAATAGAGAGATATGAGATGAAATCTTTTCAAATTTAGAATAGAGAAATTCTATGAATAGTTGGAACTAAGTGTTGCGTGAAAGTCCAATAAGCCTCTTTTTAGGAGAATCCTCCCTGCCTCCTCTTGAGCTCCTCTGCTTTTATCGGAAACCACCCGGCATGGCCTACCACCATATAATGTAATATTTCCTTGATCTCAAAGGGGACCCATCATCCATAAGTAATTGTATTTGGTAACATTTCCGCCTCCCCATTGTCACATTTTTTGAATTATCCAAACTGCCAATATATGCATTGAAATTCCACAGCATTGTACATCTGTAAAGGAGTACATTCATGAAGGATTTACCCACAAAAGAGAAATCACCTTTTCAAGAAAGGCGAGACAATCTAAATCACATTCCAACCGATTAAAAGCCTGCTGCACTCAAACCAAATACCAAGACTCTATCTGCACTCCAACCCCTTATGTAATAGAGTTATATCGTTATGTCTGTAATAAGGTTTAAGCCATGTACGATGGCGTGCCAGCGTACATGGTTTGAATGTCAATCCCCTCAAATCAATGTTGACACATCCCTATTGGAACACCCCTCAAGGGTCAAAACAGCAGTATCGCTATGTGTAAATAAAATAGAATATGTATGAGCATTGAGCAGCAAGGCATGTTACCCAATTAAACTCCTAACCAATTCTGCCATCCAGATGAGACATGTTACACTCCATCAGCTGCAGCTCACGCACCATTACAAATGGGATAAAATTCTCAGATGGCTCAAATCATCTCCCCCTTCATAAATAATCACTCAATTTTTTTGCCAATTAATAACACTCCTAAACACTTTCACATCAGCCATAGATATTTATACACAAACCAACCGTACTCCCAATTCCTGCAACAATGACAACCCGCCGCTATTCCTCAATGCGTATATGCATGTGTCAACACTTCTCAACTCAAACACACTCTTCCCCTGAGGGTGATAGGCCTGGAGTTGCCTTCACACCTTTCCAATATAAACAGCACATTAAAAAGCTCAAATCAACCATTGCACCCAAATCTCTTCCAAACATCCCTACTTCTGCATCAGGATCTGAGTGCCCACAACTTCTATTGGATCAAATATTCCCAGCTGATTATTCACCATTGCCCCAAAGCACCTTCTCCACAGCACCGGCGCTCAATTCAATTGCACAGAAACCATACAGAAGCAGTCAAACCCTTCCTCCACAAGACCTTGGAATGATAATATCTGCCATTCTATCATTAAGGTATAATATACCCCGCAGGGCTTCACGCATTCTCAACCCCACCCTAAACCTGCTGATCAAGTCCAGCATCTCAAGCTCCGGTGGTCCCCCCATTCCTGCATTCCATATACCTCAAGATCTGAGTACCATATTTGAACATCTCCAATTGGAGCCAGTGATTCAAAACTATATATGTTGTCCTCAATGTTTCTCTCTTAATGGCCTTACTGAATCAGTCACAACTGACCAACCCCACTGTCAACGCCATAATGACCCAAATGATCATGATCCCCCTTGCACACAATCATTAGGCAAATTCATCTATTCATTTGAAGCCCACACCCAAAACACCACCAACATGAAGCAAAAATTTATACCAACAAAACATTTCATTTATCAACCATTCAAAAATTGGCTTTCCAGATTTCTCCAGCGGGCTGGAATTATGGACATTCTGCATCAACATCAACAATCCCAAACTCCCGAAGATTCCCCAAAATGTGACGTCTGGGATGGATTGGTCTGGAGACGCTTCACTGGCACTAGAAATATCCATGACCCCCCATTCATGTCCATTCCTGGTGCATTGGCCTTCTCCATTTATGTGGACTGGTTTCATGCACATGGAAAGTCCACCCGGTTGGCCAGCATTGGACCTATCATGCTTATTTGTCTTAATCTCCCCCCAAGTGAAAGATTGAAGCCAGAGAATGTCTATGTTGCAGGAATCATCCCTGGTCCGAAGGAGCCAACTTCCCTTCAATTGAATTATTTATTAATGCCACTCATCAACGAGCTCAAAGAGCTATGGCAAGGTCACCATTTTTCACCCACCTCAACAGGTCCTTCAGGATCCTTTATCCGTGTTGCCATTCTCACAGCCATTGCGTATGTGGTTGCCATGCGCAAGCTTACTGGCTTTATTTCCCATTCAGGCAACCACTTTTGTAATTTTTGCACCCTTCACAAAGCTCAAATTGAAGAAATTGGTCCTCAATTTCACTACACACGCTCATATCAAAATCATAAATCAACCATTGCCAAATGGCTTCGGGCAACCCCACAACAAAGACAAGCAATTTTCTCTGAGTATGGAGTGCAATATTCAATTATAGAAGACCTTCCGTATTGGGATGCAACCAGAATAGTTAATCTTGACATAATGCATAATTTAATACTGGGAATTTTGAAGAATCATGAAACTTTCAAACTGTGCATTCCAGAGTCCAAATCAAAAATTTACCTCAGGTCCCGCAGGAAATCCAATGACACCAACAGTTCAGACTCAGATTCCATGACCTCCAGCAGCTCTCTTGATAAAATCACATTGAGAGAGGCCCGCTCCCTGAGAAGAGACGCAGCAAAAATAATAAATGAGCCACTCCCCACTACTTCCACCCGAAAAAACTACTTCCCAATGCCCACCCCTCACACGGAAAATCCATCTAGTGGTTCTGCGGAGATTCCTTCATTTGATGCCGATTACATCCCCTCTGAATTGGATATCACTGCACTGAGTGATCACCAGATCAAGGGTGAGGCTCTGGAGCATCTCTGTCAAATCATATCTGAGAAGATAATTCCCTCATCATGGACAAGAGTACCTCACAACATGGGTTCCCCCTCTCATGGTAGCTTAAAAGCCGCTGAATGGGCTCTCTTATATAAGGTCTATATTCCATTTTTAATGCTCAGTCAACAGATGTCATTAGATGTACACCAATCCGTGAACATTCAAAGAAAAATGGGTCAGTCAGAAGAACTTGCAAATGAACTAACCAAGAATACATTCCATTTGATTAGTGCTATCAACATTGCCACAAGTTGAACTGTTTCAATAGGAGATGCGACTGCATTTGCTGAACATTGGAAAAAATTCCGCCTTTCCAATCAACTCCTGTTCCCAAAAGAGAAAAGTAAACAAAATCATCATTTTGCTGATAATATTCCCAAACTATTCCAACGTTGGGGCCCAGCACAAGCCTCAGCCACATGGGGTTATGAGCGCTTGATTGGAGTATTTGCAAAAATGCCAACAAATAACAAAATATGTATGTCAATTAATAAGATCACTATATACACATTGATTAAACACCTGAACTGAATAATATTAACTTCTTGCAACTCTGAATAGATGATATAGATAAAACCTTACTTCAACATATCTGTCGCTGTTCCAACCTTTCCGTTCTCCTGAAATCCCCATCCGTGCCATGTGAAATAAAACAGCTTTTTGAATCACAGCCACCTTCCCTGTTCAATGACCATAAATATAACAAACCATCCTTCCAGGACCAAGAAAATTATGATTTCCTGGTTGAGTACTTACAGAATTTTCATGCAACAAGGGAAATAGTTGATTGGATCAGCTTAGACACTACCGTGCAATCCACAAGTCCTCCCACTTCAAGGATTGTCTCACCTTGGTATTTTCCAGTTTCAAACATTAATATTGGGAAAAATATATTTTCAACTGAATCCAAAAATGTCAGCAACAGTGTGATATGTTTTCTGAGGGGCAACTCACAACGATTTGGTATTATTAATAGCATTTTTAAAGTCTCTGAGCTATCTAGCATACTGAACAATAACTTTCTGATCTTAAAAACTTTGAAGATTGATGTGAATTTCTTACCAGATTGGCCGCATCTCAATATTTATAAAGCTGTTGGTTTTGATGATGGACACTTGATTATATCTGAAGAAGAGATAGAAGGTAACTGTGGATTGTATGATAACAAAGTTCTGTCATGTGGACTGCTTGTAATGATAAAGCCGTTATTTCATGAAATTTAGTCTACAGAAATGCAAATCTCTCAGATTCATTAGCAATTTTGCTAGTGAAATAACTGCCTCAAAATTTAGTGACAGAGACATGCCATTGTGACAAGCAAAGCCCATTATTTCACATTGCCACAAAGAACTTACTATTTTGACATTGGGTACAGTGTGAATAAGCCAAGTTCAATGATCAAATGACCCACACACTCACCTTTCACAGAATCCAAAATTTCTAGCTGCGCCATCATCATGTTGAAAGGGGAAGCGGCCCTTGCGCACCCGCGGTATTGTGCGGCGGGCTCTACCAGTGTCACCTGCAAAACGACAATCCTTCTCAGGCGGAGTCCTTTTATGGATGACCTGGTGAAGTCAAACCCCCCGCCTACATCAAGACTGGCTGAAGGACCTCTTTGATGTGTGTTTGTGAAAACAGGCGGGTCTTGTGTAATTTTTACCAACCATTGGACGGTTGCGGGATGATCAGGTGGTGAGGAATCTGAGTTGAAGGCACAGGGGAACCAATATTGGTGGATGTCACAGGATTTGGTGTAAGACAAGAGTAGGATGTGTGCTCGACGTTTGCTTTATTTTTGCTTGACGTGAAGTCAATCGCCGACGATTGACACGAGATTCGCCCTGGTGTTTATCCATATACTTCCAGTCCTCTGGTTTGAGGTTTCTATTGAATTGGAAGGTGAATGGAAGAGTGGTTATGATTTCCCTCAGTGTCTTGCCATCCACCATTGTATCCAAGGTGTCCTCTTTCAGGTCTTTTAGTTCTGGACAAGCCTTCTCTGTCCTCTGGATGGTTCCTTGGGATAACAAGGTTCCTGAGGTGTACAGGTGACATATCAGTGTTTTCAAGAAGTCAACAACTTAATTCTGTTTGGGTATTTACCTCTGACTGTGCCTTGTAAAATCTTATTGTCTACTGCTTTTGGCAATTTTCCTTTAGAGGTTACAACTGGGTTAATTATTGTAATATTACCTGTACAAGTGGTTAAGGTTGGTTTACCTTGTATTGATGCAGAGTTTTGTGGTTTTCTACTCCTATGGGTGGCAGTTGGTGTCCAATTCTTTGCTGTAGTGAGGCTTTCACTGTTCCTCTTTCCTTTGCCCTTGCTCATTTCTGGTTCTGCAGGTATCACAGGTGTATTGCCTTGTGATTGAGTTTAAAGTGGTATGAAGCTTTCTTGATCTGAATCAAAGAGAAAGGAGGGCTTATGTCAGTTAAGACTTCTTAAAATTCTGTCTGCATGTCTAAGAATGGCCTCGGGGAAATATATTTCTTATTATACCCTTGTATTATGATGGTGTAATTGAAATTATCAATTACACGTCAAAAATACAGCTTTTTGAATTTCTGGTATACTTTTTGTATACCAGTATCTCCCAAATTAACTTGTAGTTAAAAAGTGTAATACCAGAAGTGGTTAAGTAATGGACAATTGAAATTATCAATATGCCCAACCCCACCTCTGATACTGTTATTTACAGTAAGATAGGTGTTATTTATGATTAAAAAAGAACAGTATTTATGGCTTTTTAAGTGTTTTAATATGCAAAACACACAGAAAATAATCATTATGGTGATAAAATTAAAATAAACCACACTAAAAAACAATGAAAAACACAGCGGTACATAATTATATATCACCCAAAAAACAATAATAAAATATTTTCATATGATTTTTTAATAATTTTATGCCCAAAAAGAGAAACAATAATGTCAGAAAGTAATAATATGAAAGAAAAACTCACTTTTTCATGGAAAATGGTCCAAAAATGTTCAAAAAACATGGACAGGCCACCAAATTGTCAGGATGAGTCTATGATAAAGTCATAATAATACTATTTACAGCTTTAACTATGACTGTGACACATTGAAATTAATTTAAAAAATGTTTGAGTATGATAATAATGGTTTAAAACATGAAGTATTAAGGGATTTACTATTAAACAATAGTGGTGGTGAGCGCTGTTGAAAGCCCTGGGTGCAGTCTTACCAGTTGGGTTACCATAATAAGAACTACAATACTAAGAATTAAGGTATACCTGACTTGTTTTCCAAGATTTTAGATGTTTTGACAGTTTTACTACATAGGAATTTAAGAGCAGGATGGGGACTCCTCTTTTGGGCAGAGAAAGGTCCCCTTTTATCCTGAAAATGGGTGAAAAGGTCCTCTAGACCATTTCACATGGATGGAGTGAAGGTTTTTACTTCAGAGTACTGGATTGTGGCTTCCACAACGCCTGTATATTGTGTATTGGGCTCAGATGTGGTTTCAAAACCACATCTGGGAAGTTTTCACCAATACAGGGTGAAAATTTTCATCTGGGAACCACAAAGCCCTCTTCTGATATGTATGACATGTAGAATGCTGTACAAAGCCTATATGGGACCCCAGTATTGAATTATCTATGAGTTATTGAAGTATAAGAATTCTTCTCCATCTGTTTGACACCTCATAATCATGGTTGTGGGATATTGTCTCACAGAAAAGTGCATTGGCCCAATTGTGGGATTTTAACCTTAAAGATGCTATAGCTTTGTCAGTTTTTGAGAAGTTAATCTCAAAGTTGGCTCATTGTGTAGCCCTGGGTAAGACCTACACAATGGTACCTCATTTGGTATAGCTAAAATACAACATGGCAAAGTTATGTGATGTACAAATTTTGTTATTCAGATATATGATTTTTTCAATATCTGTATGGAGCTTGTTTGCTCCATAAATCTTGCTCTAGATACAATATTGGGAGATGAAAGGCACAATCAGATAGGACTGATTGTGGTCTTTCCAAAAATACCATACTTTAAGTATCTCACACTAAAACTGTACAAGTTAGATGAGAGGTGAATATTTTATTCACAGTTACTTGACCTTATTTTGGCCATAACATTTGTAATTCTGGTTTTAGCTCGATTTGGCTAGTACCATTGGATAGCCCTGACCTATAGCTTCAATTCAAATACCCACTTTCTGGGGTTAAGCATCTTCCTCCAGATTTCAGATGAGAGGTCAAAATGAAGGTTTATGCTCAGCAGCAACTTTGTTATTCTTGTTCCTATGATGATGGTACTTGTATATTTGGAAGGGGTTAGTTTCCTTTTTCTTTTGATAAGTTTTGAGCTGGGCTTTCTCAGCCCCATTTTTTGGTGGTATCTTAGCTTTAACATTGGTTTATGGTATTTGGCTGTCATGCTTGTGCTCTGGTTTTGAGTCATAGGCTTACAGAGAGGATCTTTCTGGTGGTTTTATTTTTGGGTGGAATAATATCATATGAGGATTAAATAAGTCTTATAAATAATTATTAAGTTTGATATGGCTAATTGCTAATAATAAAAACATTGTATTTGTTGGGGAAAATACAGTTCAAATTCTGTGATAAATATGAATATAGGTGACTTTAGTCTATGTATTTAATTTTTTATAACATTCTTATTTATAATTTAATAAGGTGGAGAGCTCATGTCATCTGATGCCAGTGTTAGTTTGTTCATCATACATAAGCTATATGGCTTCTTGAAGCATTAGCTCAAATACTGTCTTCTCTTGAACATTGTAATATAGTCATGTTTTTAATCATGAGAATATATGAAAAAACAATTTTATTTACTACTTCTTTAATTAAAATTATTTTACATAAAGGTTATTCTTGAGGTGTATAGATTTTAGCTGTAGTTGTAATATACTTGTGCCTGTGTCTTTTATATCCTTGTTTAAATCTTGTCTCTGTATAAGGTCAATCTCTAGATTCAAAAAATTCTTAGCTCAAAGATACGTTCCAATCAATTTTAGTATCTGTAAGAACTCATGTTCCATTCTTAGTGCAATTGTATAGTTGAGGTTTTGGAATTCAATGTTTTCAGCCTTGGTTTTTCCCTATATTTCAGCTATAGCTTTCAAACATGTTGTGAATAATATTTGTGTAATCCTACACCAATTAAGCTTTGTTGGATAAATTTCATTCATTTTACAATATATTTCTTATTATTATGAGGTATTCCAAAATATACCTCAATGATCTCAAAATCTTCAAAAGCTTTTTTTAAGTTGCGTGAAATTTTTAGGATAATCATGGATACTTCCAAATATCATACCAAAGTAGCTTCTTTAAGATTTGCTTGTGGCACATTCCCAATGTTACTTGAGCCAGCTAGATATCCAATTGAAATGTGGAAAGTTTCTCCTTTCATTTGAGATATTCAAGTTTTTCTTTCAGTCATTACTTCTTACACAATATATAGAGCTACTTTCCTTCAAAACTCGCAAATTATTTTCAAGATTATTTGTATTTCAGATTTTCTTCAAAATATTGCTAGGGATTTTGGTTAAAATAAAAATTTATTCCAAATTATATTTGTGAAATTTAATTTCTGAAACTAGCTGGATTGTGATTTAAGGAGAGTTATTCTTCTTTCATGTGAGTTCATTCCCAATTTTCTACACACTTTATAGATTCTATCCCATTTTATTGAGCTATTATTATAGATTATATTTAATTATTTTTTATATTAACCATTGATCATTAAATATTACTTATTATTGCTATTCTAACAGTTTTTGGTATTTTTATTATCATCTTTTCTTGCAAGTTTTTGATTTTCTTTATATTTCTCTTCAGTTTATTGGTAAGCTTGATTCTGATACTAGTGGTATGTAATACCACAGTTTTGGACGAGGGAAATATAGTCTCCTCCATACAAAGATCAACATAAATCAACAAAACTCATCATTGAATTCACCTGAAATGAAACAGAATCCAAGGAATTATCACAAATATTTATTGGAAAATTTGAATTCCCTAAATTTCTCATAAAAAATATGGCTATCAGCTAGGTTACAATAATTGATTCTAGATTGAATTAATGGATGTTTTTGAACTCTTTAAAATATGGCTCCTTGGGTGGAACCAAAAGATACTAGATGAGAAACTATAAGTAATCTTTTCCAACAGGTTCAAAGGAAATATTATTCCCAAAGCATTCACAAATAATTTCATGAAATTATTTTCCCCAAATTTAAACAAACATTCAATACAATTGGATTATGGGATCATTTTCTTATTCAAGTCATGTTTATTCTTTCAATTTCTATCTTACACTACCTAGAAATATCATGATGAATCAAACATTGGTAAAATCCATAAGATTAATAAATTTACACTATTAATTTCTCAAAAATCTCTTGGGAATGGTTAAATACCTCAGAAATATGAGACTACTAAATTAATACCAATATTATTACATAAAAACATAATGAGGAAAGCTTTGAAGGAAATTTGGGAAATGAAATTTCTGGAGATAAGAGTTAAGTAACATCAGAATTAACTGAGATTTCTAATCTGGTAATAATTCACTCAAAGGATATCAAGAGCTTAAGTAAGCTAATCAATTCAGAATTTGAAAGAGAGCTTGAGGGGTTGTCACAAGAAGTTATTTTTAGTGAAACACTGGATGAAAAAACAAGTGCCACAAATGATGAATCACAAGCAGAAAAAAAGACCACAAAAGTCTAGAAATCTAAGAATAAACTGCAAATGAGTCTTCAAAGGCGATATAGTTTTCTATTATTCACCTATTCATTATAAACTTCCTCAATCTTGTCATCTTCATGACTCACTTCAAGAATGTTCACACAAATTATATTTGATTTTTTTGAAAAAACTCAAAAAAAAATCAATTAATGACTATTTTGATCCTCAACCTCTTATATTAAGTGAGTGATTTAAATTTATGATAATCTAGCTTTATGTATACAAATAGCCCAAACTTTGGGTCATATTCATTTTCTGTACTATACTGGACTTATAGCTATGTTAAAGTCCACATGATGAGTTCGGAAATGAATTGTTTTTTTGAAAAGAACAAGATTCTAAACCTTCAGAGATTTGAGAAAAGAGAATTATTCCTCAGTAATAAAATATCTTTTATGAAGGTGAACTTCCATCACTCATACATATTGGTATCCACAATCAAGAATGACTTTGTAAATTTTCTAATGTATAAGCATATTAGCTGATGGAAGTACCAGCAAGGAAGCTCTTATAGACTAACACATAGTAACTAGTGAGTATTTATCGATGATTCTCTGTGAATAAAGATAAAAATAGAATTAGAAAATTGGAAGATGTTAGAAAGATGTAAGTCAATTAACTCAAGTCTCAATTTTAAACAAAGAATGCCGATATGAATTTAACTGTTCATACATGGAAAAAATCTATTTGAGAGAGTATTACAGCAAGCTTGTTAAAAAAAAGAGATAGTAAAATTACTTGAGGAAAGGAAGCTATATATCATATTGATGTATTTTTATTGTAAAAAGATATATGAAGGATTATGATATAATATTCTACAACATGTGAATATTTTGCTCCCAGGTCATGGCCTTTAGGTGAAATTTTTAGGTTTAGTCCCTGTTTAAAAATAGTTTTCAAAATTAGAATTCAAAATTTTTGATTTTCTTTGAGTTATTTCTAAATAAGAATACTTGTAAAATAAAGCTATAGTTTTTGACATGTAATAGATAACTGCAACCTTCAGGTTGAATCCAATATTTAAAAGGTATAAGAAAGAAAAATGGGATGCACTAAAGAGTAGTTAATCCCATAATATACAAAGTGACCCCTGAAAAATATTTGGTCTTGAATATTTGATAAATACCTACCTATATTTCTTCTTATAAATTTTTGATGTATTTGAAAGAATATGGTTGTGAGCCTTAGAGGTATTTTCATATACCCAAAACACCACAAACAAAAAATTAATATACAAACATAAATAAAATACATTTATTCACATTATTAAGATAAGAATTCAAATATAAATTTCAATTTATATAAATAATCACAAATTTAATTATAATTTAAAAATGAAAATACATTAAATTTGAAAATTGTAAAAACACATTTTTACTTGAAAAAATTAAGTAAAAATGAATTTTTAACAAAATTAACCAAAATAAAATAATTTTAGAAAAAAGTTAAATAAATTTTATCATAACTTTTCATCTAACAAAGAAACATATAAAATTTGTTTCACCATTGGATTCCTTTTAAAAAATTAGGTGGGGTCACCTCTGAGTGAAAGTTTTGTAAGTCAACTCTAAATAAGCTTAAATTAAGTTTTTTGTATTTTCTGTATAGAAGTTAAAAATCCTCAAAACCTTAATTTAATTCACATAAAATTTAGTGTTAGTCATAAATGTTTGTGTTAAAATTGAGGTGTTGTGTATATTTTAGAAGTTATGAGGAATTAAAGTATTCTCAATTGAATTCAATTGAATTGTCAAAATGTGCGCATGTATTACATAAGTGAACTTTGATCTAAATATGAGGTGTCATTTATTACAGTAGTGTACTGTAGAACTCAATTGAATTAAGTATGTAAACTGTAAGTATAATACATGATGAGGAATTAAAGGAGAAAATTAATTGGAAAGATTAAATTTGAGGGGGTAAAGGAACTCTAGCTCTAAGGGGGAGCCAGACCCCCAAAATCCTTGCTGACAGGAGTTAGATGTCAAAATTCATGCAAAGGTTCATCACTTTTGGCCTGGAATTGAGTCACAGGGTCTGTGACTCAATTGATGATGAGGGTTTGATACCAGCCAGGGTAGTTTTAACTGATGCCAAGAGGGTAAAACTACCCTTAAGATAAAGCAATCTGGGTAAAAACAGTTTTAACTGGTTTCTACATGTATTAAACTCATTCTGCCATGTTTTGAAGGCTCTATGCCAGGTATTACTATAGTAATGGCTGATTTAAGGGTCTAAAATGGCTAAAGCCAGCCCTTTTTTGTTCTAAACCAGGGTTCAATGATGGCATAATTGGATTTTCTTTTTTCAGAGTGTTTTCCACAGCTGACAAGAGTAGATTATACTTTTGGAGTAAGAAAATTGATGGCTATAAAAGAATTTCTTCTTTGCCCCACTTTTCTCTTCATGTTATAATCTTCTCCTTTTATAATTAGTTTAAACACTCTTAAACCAATCAATGAGAGATTTCAACCACCCCTTTGAAATCATTCTAAAACTTTTAACCATGTTAATAAATCATTATAATCATTTTTTGTAACTATTATAATCATTTTTACCCCTGAACCACCCCAAAAGTGAATTAAAGCATCTTTCATCACTGTTAGCTTTGCAACTTTGTTTCCAAATTCACTCTGGTCAGTTTTGGGCATTTTTTCTCTTTAAATATTGCTTTAAAGACTTTGTTCTTTAATTAATTTCTTGCAGTTCTTTGCTTGATCAATTCCAATTGGAATTGCTCTTGAAGAAATTTCTTTTGTAGCCTTAAATATCTCTTGTAGAGTATTTTTGGATAAATATTTCTTGTTGTAACAACCACTCACCAGGGGTAAGGGTATTCATTAAGACACCCACTAAAACACCTCAAATGATCAGATCCACCATTTGCATCCGCATTCAGTTTAAGCAATCTTCCTTGCTGAAACATGCATACAGCTTGGTACTTCAATACAGCCTTTAAACATCTGTACAGGTTGGATTCACCCAATACAGTTTGGATACACCATTATGAAACTGTATGATCACTCAACTCCAACACACATCTTGTACAGGTTCTGTACAGCTGTACAGGACCTGTGTAGGCCAGACTCAATCCAATAATTCAATCCTCTCGTGAAAATTCTCTCTCTGGATCAGGGCTGGTGATTCTCACATATACCAGCCCTTCTTTCTCCCCACTGGGGACTTTTCCCCAGTTAATTAATTTAGTTTATTTATTATTTAATGTATATTATTATCCTTATTTTGGGTATTATATTTATTTAATATTAAGTTAGTCTTTGCATTTTCTTTCTTTGCCTGTACAGTATGAGCTGGGTGGAAATAGCCTTATTAACCCTTCTATTTTCATTCTGACAGGTTGAAACAGTGGACTTGGACTTGTTTGTGGTTGGCTCTTTTATTCTTTACTCTTATTTCTTTTGTTGCTGCTTTCTTATATTTCTTTTATTAGTAATTCATCTCTTAACACTCTTAAGTGTATTTCTTTCTTACCATATCCTGAGCCCTCCATGAGTGAGTCCCAGTTTACCAAGTGCCAGGCCCTCTTCACTTTGAAGAGCCCCTGTGACATTAAAGTAATTAACTCATATTTGATTCTTTCTTTTCATTCATTTATATTCATTTCTCTCATTAATAAATTATGACTCTTTAATTATCTTATTATTTTTCTCTCATCAAGTTTCATTACATTCATTTCATTCATATGAAAATTGACTCTTTCTATTTGTCTTAATCATTGCTGACCATCTCATTTCAATCAAATTTGTCTCTGTTTTTCTATTCAGGTCTTATCAGGAGCTATTGATTGGGATTCATTTGGGTTATTGATTCAGTGATTCAGGATTTTATTTGGATTGTTTTGATTGACTTTTGAATTCCTGAAGATAACTGATTTATCCTCAAAAATTGAATATTGAATATTGATTGATTTTTATTCCTGAAGATATTGATTGACTTATTGATTCCACAAGACTTTGAATTGACCTTGAAGACATTGATTGATTTATTGATTGTTTAATGCTTCAAGATTATTGATATTGAATTTGAACTTGTTGTTGATTATTGATTGAATTGATTGATTATCGATTGAAGTTGTTTTCACCTCAAGAATTGAATTGATTCCTCAAGACTCATCAAGATTTTATTGTGATTGATTTGGCCAAGCTTTAATTTCTGTTCTCAATACCATAAGGTTTTTATTCTACTTCTGTTCATAATTCCAGTTCAGCATAGCCCCCCAGCCAAGAACACTAGATCCCAAACAATTCCAGCTGTTCTCACTCCTACAGCAAGGGCTCCTCTTGACCGCACACCATCAGTTCATCAACTGAGTGCAAACTTGGACAGAGGACCACCAATGGAAGGGGCACCACCCTCAAGAAGAGGTGGAATGAAATCTAGAAGATCAAGATCCTTCTCTGGACTTTTGGGTGGCTACCCTGGCATGTCTGAAGGTGCAAGAGCAAGATTAGGGGAAGTTGAAGATGAGGAGGGGGAAGAGTCTGTGGAAGAGGAAGATTATGGGGAGACTGAAGTGGCAGTTTCCTTGGAAAATGCTCCAGAGGTGCCTCAGGGTTCTAATATAGCCCTTCATAGTCAACCTCTTGTCTCTCAAACTGACTTAAGTCTCCTCATGATGATGGAGCAAATGACTCAATTCATGGGGCAGCTCACTCAAGCAGTTGCCCCCAGGGAAAATTCCAAAGCCCCTGCTTTCAAGACTCTATCCATGAAGGCACCTGATTCTTTTGATGGTACTCAAGCTCATAAATTGAGAGGATTTATCCAATCCTGTCAATTAATCTTCCATAATGATCCAGCAAATTTCTTCTCTGACAGGAAGAAAGTTCTTTACTCAACTTCTTTGCTCACTGGTAGAGCTGGAAAGTGGATTGAACCCTATCTGTCAAATATTTCCAATGAAGACCCTTATTATCTCCTTAATAATTGGCCATTATTTAAATCTCAACTATTCACTATGCTTGGTGACCCCAATGAAGTCAGGAAATCTGAACAAGAGTTGGACAATTGGAGGATGAAGGAAAGTGGTCATGTATGCTTGTACATTGCTGATTTCAGAAGTTTAATGTCAAGAATTGGAGATTGGGGGAAAGAGCTTATATCCATGTTTACAGAAGAGGATTGTCATCAAGATTATTGAATCAGCTGGCTTCTCACCCTGGAACCTTTGATACTATTCCAGAATGTATGGATGTCATTTTAGAATTAGACACAAGATATCATGAGAGGCAAAAATAAAAGGGTGGCAATCAAAAGAAGAAGCCTCCTGTTAATGGATACAATCCCTCAAGGCCTCCTCAAAACTCATTTCCAAAGAGGCCTCACCAAAAGAAGAACAAGAAGGGCAATCAATTTCACTCTTCAAAGGACAAGCCCCATGCTGCTCTCCTCAATAAGGGCAATGAATTAATCAGTTCTGAAAAGGAGAGGAGGATTAAAGTGGGGTTGTGTACTTATTGTGGTGGAAAGCACCCAATGGAAAAATGCTTCAAGAGACCTCAGAACAAGCCTGGGTCATCATCAAAAGGCCTACCTAGCAAGCAGGGAAAGCCCTGAGTGGGGATCATGATGTGTTCAATGGTTCTCACTTATTTCCTTCAAGAGCACAACTGTGCACTCTGAATACTAGTTTCATAAAATATTTAAAGTTTCTTATTTTTTCTTCTGTCTCTGATATTTTTTTAGTATTCTCATTAATTCCAGTGCTACAAACTCTTGTATTGCAAAGAATTTTGTTCTCAAGTACTCATTGACTATCTCAGAGCTCCCTGAAAAGATTCCTCTTTTAATTCTGGATTCTAATGAATCCCCTGCCTTGTTCATCACCCATTATACCAAGTGGGTAGTTGACTTGCCTTTCTTCCCAAGCTTTGAATGGGACTTTTTTATCATAGATTCACCCAAGGGAGAAGACCTGATATTGGGCTATGATTTCCTTTACCATTTTAATCCCATTATTGATTGTAAAAATGGATTGATCACCTATGATTTTAGTCATAAGGATTCTAGTGGTATTATTCCTTCCACTAGTAATGACTTTGCCATTTCTGTCAACAGTGTTTCTCTGCTTTCTGAACTTAAGACACCTTCCCTTCCTTCTTCTGTTCATATCCCTTCCATCATTCCCTCTCAGTCATTACTTCCATTAAGAGATGAAGTCTTCAAAGACATAATAGATGTTGGAGAAGATGCTGCTCTATCTTCACTTCATCTCTTTCAAGGGGATATGGACCTTCCTCCCTTGTCTTTTCATGCCTCCCTGGAGGAGCAGTGGGATGAGGAGGAAGAGCCAGAAGAAATTGAAACTGCGTTGAAGGTAGTCCCTCCTTTTTATCACCAATATTTGGATGTATTCTCCAAGGTGAAAGCAGAGAAACTTCCTCCACACCGCACCTGTGATCATCATATTGAATTGGAGGGTCTTTCACCTCCAATTGGTGTTATCCTACTCATTATCAAACCAAGAGTCAGAAACACTATGGGCCTACATTTCAGAGAATGTAGAGAAAGGTTTCATAAGGCCAACTCCTCTTCAACAGGAGAACCTGTCCATTTTGTTAAGAAAAAGGATGGAGGTCTTTGTTTGTGTTGACTACTGCAAACTCAATGCTTTCACTAGCAATAACAGGTATCCTGTTCCTCCTATGAACCAGCTCCTTACTGTATTCAACGTTTCCACTATCTTCTCCAAGATAGATCTGCGTGGTGCATATAATCTGTTGAGAATCAAAGAGGGGGATGAGCACTTAACTGCCTTTAGAACCAAATATGGTATTTATGAGTATTTGGTTATGCCATTTGGCCTTGCCAATGCTCCAGCTTCTTTCCAGAATCTTGTGAATGATATATTTGCAGATTTTTTGAATGTGTTTGTTGTAGTTTATTTGAATGATATTATGGTCTTTTCCAGTTCTGAGGAGGAACATGTCAAATATGTGGCCTCTGTCCTCCAAATACTGAGGGACAATAATTTGTTTGCCAAAGCCTGCAAGTGTGTATTCCATGCCTCAAGTGTGGAATACTTGGGCTATGTTGTTTCAAGTGATGGCCTCAAGATGGATTCCTCAAAGACCCAGCAAATCCTCAATTGGCCTCAGCCCAAAAACATCAAGGCTCTTCAATATTTTCTTGGCTTTGCCAACTTTTATTGTTGTTTCATAAAACATTATTCTAAAAAAATCACTGCTCTAACTTCCTTTCTCAAGAAAGATTCTCCCTTTATCTTCAATGAGGAAGCTCTTAGCCAGTTTCAAGTACTCAAAGAAGCTTTCACTACTGCTCCTATCTTATCTCATTTCAATCCTTCTCTACCTACTATTGGAGAGACTGATGCTTCTAATTATGCCTTGGGTGCTGTACTGAGCCAGGTGAATGACTCAGGAAAGCATCTCATTGCATTTGATAGTCGCAAGCTTCTCCCAGATGAGCTGAACTATGAAATTCATGAGAAGGAACTTCTTGGCATAGTTTGGGCTCTCAAGCGCTGGAGAGCATTTCTTCTCTCTCTTTCCAGTTCTTTTGAGGTCTTGACAGACCAGCCTTCCCTGAAGTATTTTATGTCTTCCAAAGTTCTTGTTTGTTGTCAGGCCCGTTGGGCTGAGTTTCTTTCTGAATTTTATTTCACTATCACTTACCGCCCAGGCAGGCTGGCCACTTTACCAGATGCCTTGTCAGGTCGGGATAACGTGTACCCAGAGAGGGGGGTGGACTTCATCAGCAAGAATCCTCAGAATTTTCATCAAATAATCAAGCAAGATGGAATTCAAGAGTCAAGGTTCTTCTCAATCAAAGTGGAAATATTTAAGAGGTGAATCAGTTCCATATTATTCTCTTGAACCTCAAGCCAAGTTGTTGTTATTCAAAGATAGAGTGGTAATCCCAAGCAATGAATAACCTCAACTCAATATTATTCAAAAGCATCATGACCCAGCATTGGCTGGCCATCCTGGCCAGGAGAAGACCCTCAAGCTCATCAAGAGGGATTTTTATTGGGCTGGAATGAATCAATTCATCAAGTAATATGTGTCCTCATGTCAGCAATGTTCAAGAAACAAGAACATTAATTACAAGAAGCTTGCATTACTCAAGCCTCTTTCAATGCCATCTGGTCCTTGGAATTCATTATCAATGAAATTTATCACTCAATTGCCACTGTCAATCAACTTTGATTCAATTTTAGTAGCTGTGGACAGATTCTTAAAAATGGCAATCTTCATTCCAACTTATGGAACAATCACTGCTCTGGACTTAGCTCAAATCTTCATTAGTAATGTATTTTCCAAGCATGGTCTTCCAGTCAGTATTGTCAGTGATAAAGGATCTTTATTTGTTTCATCATTTTGGACTCAATTATTTCAGCAGTTGAAGATATCAAGAGATCTCTTAACTTCTTTTCATCATGAAACAGATGGACAGACAGAGAGGGTAAATCAGATGCTAGAACAGTTTTGTCAGATGTATGTCACCTATCATCAAGATGACTGGTACACCTGTCTCCCCCTAGCTGAACTTGCCTATAATAATGCAGAACATTCATCAACAAAGCAATCACCTTTTTCACCATTTATGGAAGAAATCCCAGATTTGACTCAATCCATATTTCTCAAGATTCACCTGCTTGAAAGCTATCAACAAAACTCCAATCAGCACAGCAAGTTGTCAAGGAAGAATTAGAGTCAGAAATAAGGAGATTCAAGAAGTATGCAGATAGAAATAGAGCAATTCCACCTGATTTTCAACCTGGGGAGAAAGTATGGCTGGATTCCAAGAACATCAAGACAAAAAGGACCACCAAGAAATTATCAGAAAGATGGTTGGGACCTTTTGAAGTTCTGAAGAAGATTGGCACCCATGCATATCACCTCAAGTTGCCTAAGCAATGGAAGTCAGTTTACCCTGTATTCCATGTGTCCTTATTAGAACCAGGGAAGCATTCAACTATCCCAAATCGGCATCAATTGCCACCACCACCAGTCTTAGTGGGGGAGCAAGAGGAATGGGAAGTGGCTCAGGCTCTGGACTCAAAACTCAAGAGAGGTAAATTATGGTATCTTGTAGAGTGGAAAGGATTCAGTGAAGACCCAGAAAGAACCACTTGGGAACCAGCTTCCAACCTTACCAACTGACCAGACCTTGTCAAGGATTTCCATTCATTGTATCCAGACAAGCCTGGCCCAAATACATCAAGAGTTTTATTTTATGGTGCTTGGTGGGGAGAAGAAGTTATGAAAGTAAGTTCCTCTCCTGGCATGCACCTTTAAGGGGGTATTCTACCCATATGTTGTTGTAAGAAGCACCTTGGCCACTTTGTGAGCACTTGTCAAATTCTTTGGACAGGTCCAGGAAGCATGCAACATCAATACCCTCCATTTGGACCTTATCAAGATATGGCCAAATGTTTCTTCCTTGATTTTACTTTTCTTTGTTCTTTATTGTTATGTCAATTTAAGCCAATCATCATAATTCAAGACATTCATTACTTCAATTCAATTATGGCAATTTATTTCAGTTTTATGGTGCTTGGTGGGAAGTGGGAGTTATGGAAGTAAGTTCCACCTCCTGGTATGCATCCCTGAGGGTTCTACTTCTTGTAAAACATTACCTTGGCCAGTCTGTGAGCATCAAATGCTTGGTTTTCATTTTTCAGACATTCTTGGCCAAAAATCAAGCAACTCACTACAAGAAGGACAAACAATCAGGAATTTCTTTTATTTCTTTTTCTCTCATTTTCTTTCTTTTCTTTACTTGTATAATTTTGTTTTCTTTTATTTCTTTAAAGCAGTAGCATCCCCTCCCAGATCATGTATTGGGAGGTTCCATTATTTTTTCATTTTTTTAGTATTTATAAGAGTGGGGATAGAAGTCAAACCAAACACAAACAAGGAGAAGGAAACTAGTTATCTCTACCTAAATCATCAAAGGTTCTCTTAAAATCATTTATCAATTCATCTTCATACCAGGAAAATTCTGCAGCCATTTCTTCTGAAGCAGTACCAGGAATAGTCCTGTCATTTGCATACATAATCACCTCCCTGCTATTTCTATCAACCCTCCTGAATAGTCTGGTCACAGCGTCTTGGTTTTCACTCGCTGCATTGGGATCTTCTCTGGTAATTCACATAGGCCATAAATCCCTTCTTTGAAAAAGTTGAGCGGCAGGAAACGGCAAAAGAAATAAACCATCCCTTCTTCTACTGGAACTGGCCACAGCTTGGAGTTGTTGGGTGGTGGTTATGGGTGAGTTCCTGGGTTGCTGGATTGGTGATGGTCTTACTGATGGATTCAAGGCAGGCCTGGCATGGGAAGTACTTGGTGAAGAAGGAGGAATTGTAGTAGGAATGGAAGCAAGCACTGGTTGGAAGGTTCTGGGAGTACTGGGAATCACTTGGCTTTAGAATCTGTTGGCAAGAGGCTGAGAAGAGGAATTTCTGGGTGGATGGCCAACTGAATGAGGAACAACTACAACTTCTTCACCATCCAACTAATCACTACCTTCAGCATCTGGATCAGTTGGGGAATCAGAAATCCTTTTTATTCTTTTCACTACCCCTTCAGTATTGATCCTGGAGATTGGGACTTCTGAGCTGGAATATATTGGCCTACCACCAACTGGAATTGGCCCTCCAACATTAGTCCACCTTGCCACATCCCACTTCCTGGAACCAGTAACTACATCACAATATCAGTACCAATTTCAATCAAGATATGCAAATAACTCACATTGAGAAAATACTGAAGTTCCATCAGGAGTAGGTGCCTTGGAGACTGGGAACTCTTTCCCAAAAGGCCCATATTTTCTACTCCATAAATAACTCCTGATGTTAGAAGACGGCACCCCGGTACGACGACATGGTTTCTTTCCAATGAAGCAGTAATAGCATTTTGAAGATCAGGTATTGTAGTTTTGAAAACAATTCTTACCCTTGGCCAAACATTCAGTACAGGTAGGATCAAGAATTTCAACTGCTCTGTACCCATCATAGATTTGGGAGGGATCAAAGTGACCAGACAAAGCCATGGAGGGTGAAGATAATTGACTGAAGACGCCAGAACCACAGATAACAGATGGTGGCAGTGCAGAAGGAGAAGATTCAGTGAGTTCAGTCAGTTTGGAACTCATAACTGAAGAATATGCAAGCAGAAGATTCAAGATGTCAGAATCAGTCCACTCCAAAGCAAAAGAAATTGACCTCAAGGTAATGGGGGCCATAGCTCATTTATGCCCCCCTCAAAGCCTCTAAGGTGAGGATTCATACCCCTTTGGGGCTGAATTCATCACCCAGGGCCTCCCCTGCAACTTTGGGGAGGCCAGGATCTTGATGGTCCTGGACCCTCTCAATGGGTCCAGGCCATGTAGGTGAGAAATTGGACCATGGGCCATTTTTTGGCCCCCCGCAAAATTGGGACCAGGTGGTCCATTTTGACCCTGGGGCCTCCATTAGCCCCCCTGGACCGGGGAACGTAGGACCCCAAGAGACCATAATGGCCAGAAATGTCCATACATCAAGAATTTCAATAAAATCACCCAAGACCCAAAAAAGGCCAAAAGGGCTATAAAATCAAGATTCATCAAGAATCACCATAGGAAGGACCAAGGACAAAAATACTATGGGAAGGCAAATTGAGGCATTTCCAAGACCAATGGGGAAAAGACCCCTTGAAGATTTTATTTCAAGACTTTTTCAATTGGGCCTTGACAAATGAGTATACATTCATATACTCATTTGGAATCATTTTTTGAGCACAAGAGCTGAGTGGCCATCATTTTGGGATACAACCCAAGGACAAAATATTTATTGAATCAGAAGAAAAGAAGCATATTTCAAAGTGGAATACTTACTCAAAAATTGAAAGAAGGGGGAATCAAGTTAATTTGGCAGGGAAGCATTGAAAAGGATTTTCAAGATATTGGTCAAGAGGAAATGAAAAATAAAAAGAAATTTTTTGAAAAAAAATGTGGGGATATTGAGATGCCACTCAACAGTGGCAGGGTATTATGGTATTCAGGAGCCCACCAGTTTCAAGAGGGGGATACTGTAACAACCACTCACCAGGGGTAAGGGTATTCATTAATACACCCACTCAAACACCTCAAATTAGCAGATCCACTATTTTCATCAGCATTCAGCTTCAGCAATCCTCCTTGCTGAAACATGCATACAGCTTGGTACTTCAATACAGCCTGTCAATATCTGTACAGGTTGGATTCACCCAATACAGTTTGGATATACCATTATGAAACTGTATGATCACTCAAATCCACCACACCTCTTGTACAGGTTCTGTAAAACTGTACAGGACCTGTCTTGGCCAGACTCAATTCAATCATCCAATCCTCTCATGAAAATTCTCTCTCTGCATCAGGGCTGGTGATTCTCACATATACCAGCCCCTCTTTCTCCCCCCGGGGGACTTTTCCCCAGTTAATTAATTTATTTTATTTATTATTTATTGAATATTATTATCCTTATTTTGGGTATTATATTTATTTAATATCAAGTTAGTATTTGCATTTTCTTTCTTCACCTGTACAGTATGAGTTGGGTGGCCATATCCTAATTAACCCTTCTCTTTTCATTCTGACAGGTTGAAACAGTGGACCTGGACTTGTTTGTGGTTGGCTCTTTTATTACTTACTCTTATTCCTTTTTTTGCTGCTTTCTTATATTTCTTTAATTAGTAATTCATCTTTTAACACTCTTAAGTTTATCTCTTTCTTACCATATCCTGAGCCCTCCATAAGTGAGTCCCAGTTTACTGAGTGCCAGGCCCTCTTCACTTCAAAGAGCCCCTGTGACAATTGTTGGTAAAACAATAAATTTTTATTATATTATTGTTTTATACTTACAAAAGTTGAAAACAATGAAATTGGTGTGTTTTTTCTTTGGAAATACTATTTATTACTAATTTTAAATAATTTTACCTTATACAAATTTTGAGGACAGGAAAATTACTTGATATTTTATCAAAGTTTCATATCCATACCTTACAATGGTTATATCATAAATCTTGTTCATCTTGTATCAGTTTTAGAAACAAAATGAGGATTACAGTATTCCACAAGCACAACAAAAGAACTCTGGAGGCCACCGAATCTTTAGCCATGGCAATATTGTAAAATGTTTGAAGTGGGGAAGCTTCAATTGATATTTAAAATATATTATGTGAGATTTGATTGAATTTTATATATTTTGAGATAGCAATTCCATAAATAAATAAAGAGAAGGTAGAAATATTAATCCAAGGAATTCCAGTTGAGCTTTGCATTGTATCATGTGGCTGATAGCTGAAACCTTGATATATTCTTAAATATATTTTATATTGGAAAGGCAAATTTATATCAGGTGCTAATACATGTTTTAAAAGTTCTATAGCACTCTAATATACAGTATTGATTGAGTTAGTAATTATTAAATGTAACTTTAAAAAAATTGAGCTATTCTATACTTAGTAATATATTTCTCTTACTTTATTTTCAGAGGAAAAGTATATAAATAGGACATTCTTTTTACAAACTTCAAGGAATATCTGGAATAATAGGTGAATCAGTATGGTATACCATTTTCTGTAACTGTGTTGTGTAAACTTTTGGATATTTCTCTAATGTCAGTGAAAAACTGAACTTCAAGTTTTTTCAAGGTAGATATACAGATGTGATGATCTGGTGTGTAGGTTTATGGGGCCCTGGATGGTTAAAGAAATTGAAGTAGTGTACTTTTAAATTAAAAGATTGGCTTCTATAGCCTAATTCATATAACTAGCAAGTTTCAGCTTGGCTATTAATTGACTTACGACTATGGGTAATTGGGGAATGGACTTGTTTTGGTACCAATACAATATCCTCAATCATTCTCTGAGCTTAACTCAAATATATACAATTTTCTCCAAGGTTAGTGTGGTTCTTCCGTCACTTAGGATTCAATAAACTGATTAAAGCTTCTTAGTGGTCGTGAGAGAGCCTTTGGTATAATTAAGTAATATTATGTTCTGCATACTTTTGGAACCACAGCTTCATAATTCTGACCATCAAAAAAAACTAAAAGTGGCATTTAAGGCATTTCATATTATATTTAATGATGATTTATTAAAATACTATAGATTAATGACGCCCTTTATGGATAACTTAGTATTTAAGGAAATAGTTTCTGAAAGACAGGTTTTTCAGATTTATGTGTATAGCTAAAACACATACTTTAATGAAATAATGAAATAACAACTTTTAATAAATAGAAGTCAGATATAGTTGGCGAATTATGTTTTCAATTTAATTAGCTCAAAAAGTAGGTTTCTATCTAAAAGGAAAATTCTGGAAAACAATTATTAATTTATTAATAAGGATAAGCTTCTTTTTGGAAAATATAGAAAATAAATCCCAATAATCAGGATTCGATAGAATTCATATATTATTTGATCCATCAACCAACTCCAGAGCCTGGTAAATATTAGAAATTTAATTGAAGAGATGGAGTAAAGCTGAATCAAGTTTTGGGAAGAAAGTATTATACTAAAAATGACTTGTGGCCTGTTGCATAAAATTTAGATCATGGTAGATGGCTGATTCACAAAAAACCTATTTTTATGGGATAAATTGATACAATAATTATTTTGGTTGATTGGAGGCTCAATTTTATATTCTGAAACCTATTTGTTTTATAAATAATGTAGAAATGGAGCTGTTTACAAAATTTTATATCTGTAGTATCCAATTCAAGTATGTTTAGAAGTGTAAAAGCAATTTAAGATGTAAAAATAAGCTGAAAATCTTCAATTGATGGTATCATAAAAGTATATGTTAAATTGATCCATTATTGCATGAATACATAGATTTAAACAAAGTAGATGAGCAGGATAAAATTAATGATGGGATTCTTTAAAGAATTTATTTATCACTAAATCTTGAAGGAAAGAGTTCTTCTCATTTAGATACTTACAATATCCTTCCATATGACACATGACCACTTATGAGAAGAATTGATATACACCATCAATTCTTTCCCAAAATATAGGGAGGTCTTATTAAAGTGAAAATCTCAAAAAGATTAATAACATGTTTGTAACAATGAATTCATATAGCTGTAACGAAATTAATCATGAATACTAACAACATAGGGGTCAAGTGAAAATATGTGAAATTCATGATTTTTTAAGATTCTCATTAGGACGTTTTTGTCGGAACAAAACTCACACCAGGGAATTTTTTGTGTAAATAGATAGCCAGTGATATATTGTTGCTTGAATTGATCCTATGATATAACTTTGTAGTTATCTGGATGTTCTAAAATAATTCTTATAAATTTCTTTCAAAGCTCCCCTGATAAAGAATTATTATTGATGTTTCTGCAATATTTTACAAATTATTTTTATAGGCCACCCTAAACCATAAAGCTCATGAGGCTATATACTGACAATAAAGCAAATTATTTAGAAACTATACCTTAGATGAGCTCAAAAGAAATGAATTCAAAAAAATATGAAAAATCAAGTAAAGCTGTTACTTGAGCCTGAAAAGCTTTTTTTCAAAATTTCCCTTTAATGTGTCAAAGTAAATCTTCATTATTGTAGATAAAGTATTAATTTTATTTCTCTAACTTTTGAGAATAATAATTGATGATAAATACAATACAATAATGCAATGAATTACCAGTACTTTGAATCTATAATTGATTTAGGTACCTATCATTAAAACTATTTTTTTTTGATATGATCATCAAACTTGTTTAAAAAATGTAAGTGCCTACTTGGTAGGATCACTCACAGAGAAACATTTTGTTCAAATTTTTTGTGTTGAAAAGACCTAATTTTATTGAGACATAAATAATTGAATAAAAAACCATAAATCAAGAGGAGACCTTTTTTAGGGGTTTTACCATTGAAAAATAAGTGAAAACCCCATTAACCTCCCAAATTGGTGCTTTTAAGTAGATTTTGGGGCTTTGAAAATATCTCAAACGCAGCATTCTCTTAACAGAACTGTATAAATTTTTTATATTGGGGGGTTTAATCTGCTCACTTTGTCAAACACCCTTCCAAAATAGTCAAAGATATTTTTTTGAACCCAGGGCTATCCCCTGGGTTTAGGGACTTGTTTTATCAAGCTACTGAAATGAACCCCTGGATTCTTGCAAGGCTTATTTTGGAAGAGTTACTTTTTAAAACTTGGTTAAAGCCTTGTGAGATGGCTAAAATGGTCCCACAAAAGGGGTTTTGGGTGTCCAAAAAACTTTCAAGTAAATAATAATTGGCAAAGAACCTTTTGGTATATTTTTTCCAACAAATTATCCATTTTTATTGGGGTTTTATATGGCCAATAAGCTGAAATTTCCAAAGACAGTCAAAAATTAATTTTCTGGACTCTGTGACATACCCCCAGTGTCTTCTCCCACAGATTTGTGAGCTTCTTCACTAAATCTATTATGAAAACCCCCCAAGACCCATAGGAAACCTTATTTTGGGGCCTTTACCCTGAAAACCCTATGAAATTGCCAGATTTGGGCCATAGTATCAGTTTTTGCAGTCTAAATGTCTTTTGAGTAGATAATAATCTTCAAAGTACTCTATCAAGTATTTCTTCCAGAAAATTGGATTTTTTCATATGAGCTGTACTATGGTCAAGTGAGTAAAAACCCCCCAAAACTGTCAAATATAGCTTTTATGGTCCTTAGGGCATCCCCCTGGTGTATTCTCCCACGGCTTCGGGGGGTTGTCCACTCCAGCTGCTGCGAACAACCCCCCGAAACCGTGGGAGATCTTATTTAGGGGGTTTTCCCCTGCAAAACCAAGTGAAATTCCTGTGAAAAGGCCAAACTTGGGCTAAACAATAGGTTCTGGGTGTCTTAATACCTGTAGAATACATAATTACTTTCACAGATTTGTATAGAATATTAATTCTATGGAGTTGACCTTTTCTTGGGGTCTACTATGGTTGATTGAATTAAAAATTCCAAAACAAGCCAAAATAGCTACTTTTTGATCTCAGGAAATCTCCCTTGTATTCCTCCATGTTTTGGGGCTTGTTTTCTCCAGCTGCCCCAACAACTTCCCTGATCCTTTTTTACAACTATGTTAGGGGTATTTGGTATGAAAAACTGAGTGAAACCCTGTGAAATGGTCAAATCTATATGGGTTTAGAGGGTCTAAATAGCCTTCAAATATGGAATGATTCCTAAATTAAGGAGTGTAATATTTGCTCTGCAAGTTTTATTTGTAAATAATTGATTGAAAAAATCTCATGTTGGTAAGAGCTCCTGAAAATTATTGAAGCTTGTTTTGGCCTTCAGTTAATCTCTAAACCCAATTTCTGAACCTGAAATGTGATATAATTTACTTTAAGTATGGCAGAGGGTTTAATTTATTACTCATATTTGACATTTTGAAGAAGTAAAATCTTTGTTTCTTTGTGATCTTAATACATTTTTGATTCTTTATTATTTAACTTTTCTGTCTAGACACTTCTCCTCCATAGTTATATCAATATTTCACTTCTATATATTTGATGATTGTGGTTTTCTTTTATTACTTTTATGGCACTAAATTATGCACATCAAAAGAAGATTTTCAAAAAATTATCTCATTTGCATAAAGCTAAACATGATTAAAGAATTTGCAGGGATAGATAACTCAATGTTTAAAACTCAGGAAAGAGTTTATAGAGGTATGATATTTTAATTTTACCATATTTAAAATTATAAAACTTTCAAACAGGTTCGTCTAATATAATGGGAACATCCCACAAACTCAATCTCATGGACTTGAAAAAATATTACTTTGTCATGACATGGCTATATTTCAGGAATATAATAAGAACCTTCATTCCACCCCTCAGGAACATATTAGCAACATTTAAGGCTTTTCTGAGGCATATGGTATCACTGGCCTACCAGTCACACAGAAAATGCCCTAGTGTCATAGTTTATTATTAAGAAATAAAACTCCATTATGACTTGTTAAGAAGGATAATATATACGACTTTTGAGCTAAATGAGTAAAATACAGTTTATATAGAATGCTATGAAGAAAAAATCTACCAATGAAGTGTAAGAAATAATGAGAAGTTTGGAATACACCACACCTTATCTACTTTCCAATATTTTGACCTAAGACTATTAATAATTGAATCCTAGACAACATAAGCATTTAAACTTTCTCTTTTTTAGCTCTATATCTATTAAATCCGACTTCATCCTTATAATGTATTTATTAATGGTTGTTCATCTATGTATCTTCACACAGATTCTGATGTTCCCTTATCTCCTTTTCTCACTTTTTTTCCTCCACTCTTCTAAGGTCTTTTTTCTTTCTCTCTTCATCCTGATTGCATACGTCAGGATGAAACTATGATGAAGGTGTAAATAGGCTAAATACAACTTTATCTATGTTTGTGACACGGTAAAAATAGTTTAAAAAAGAGTTATAAGGGTTTAAAGATATTTAATTTAAGATTAAAAGGGCTTTACTATATGTGATATAGTGGTGGTGAGCGCTGTTGAAAGCCCTGGGTGCAGCTTTATCTGTTGGATTACTATAATAAGAGCTACAATAATTAAAATTATAATTATACCTGATTTATTACCCAGGAGTAAAACTGTTTTGGACAGTTTACTACGCAGGTTATTCAAGAGCAGGATGGGGAGACAATTCTGGCTGTGAAAAGCCTCCTTTTTATCCTGAAATGGGATGGAAAGGGTGCTAGACCTTTCCACGTAGAGGAAGTGAAGATTTTTTCACTCTCTAGTACTGGCTTGTGGCTTGCAAACAGCCTGGTAACCTGTATTGGCCTCACATGTGGTTTTGAAACCACATCTGGGCAGTTTTCACCAATACAGGGTGAAGATTTTCATCTGGGGACCTCACAGCCTGATTCTGACGTGTATGACGCATAGAATGCTGTAAAGAAACTGTATGGAACCCCAGTATTGACTGACATATGAGATATTCAAGTAAAAACATGCTTCTTTGTCTATTTGACACTTCATATTCATGATTATGGGATATTATCCCATGGTAAGGCTGTATATGACAGCAGGTGGGAATCTGAACTTAAAACAGCCATACCTTTCTCAATTCTTGAGATATCAACCTAAAAATTGGTTCGGTGTGTAGCCCTGTATGTGCTCTACACAATGGTACCTCATTTGATATGGGTATCATTAAATATGGCAAAGTTATCCCATGTACAAGATTTTTGTACATTTGCGTGTTTTAGGCAAAAAGCTGTATTGAGCTTGTTTGCCCCATAAACTCTGCAGTAGTTGAGATATGGGGAAGTGGATGACACCATCAGATAGCCCTGATTGTGCTCTTTCCAAAAAAGACCCCACTTCAGGTATCCCACACTAAAACTGTAGAAGTCAGATGAGAGGTGAATGTTTTGTTCACCCTTATTTGGCCTGAAATTGACCATAACTCCAGTAATATTGGTGCTATCTCAGTTTGGCTGGTACCATTGGATAGCCCTGGCTTAGAGCTTCATTTTGAATACCCATTTGATGGGGTTAAGCCTCTCCTTCTAGATTTTAGATGAGAGGTGAAAATTAAGGTTTATGCTCAGCAATAACTTTGAGCAGGAATAACTTTGTTATTTCTTGTCCTATGGTGATGGGACTTATATTTTCAGGAAGAGGTGAGTTTCCTCTTTCTTTTGATATCTTTTGAGCTGATTTGCCTCAGGTCCATGTTTTGGTGGTATCTTGGCTATACCATTGGTTTATGGTATTTTGGCTGTCATGCTTGTGCTCTGGTTTTGAGTCACAGGCTGACAGCATACAACTTCATCTTCAAGGTTCCTTTATTCCTCCGTTTGGAAAAAGATGATGATCCTTCTGTTCATCTTGACTTCTTTACTACAAATTTGAAGCTCAATATTAAGCCTTTTGATGACTATGATTAACCAATACAAATGGATAATTCAGTATTTATGACTTATCCTTTGATAAAGATGAGACAGCCTTGGTATTTGTAGGGTGAGATTGTGTAGCTTGTTTCTTTAACAAGCTGTGCCATAATGAAGGGCCTTCTGAGGGACTAGTGATATTCAACTCCGTATTTTATTGGGAATGAGATGATTTTCAATGAGAAATATTCTTCATTTAGCTTTTTATATGCATTTTTAATTAAATCTCGTTACCAGAGGCCTCTGAATTTTATTATGGCTCCTCAAACAATTGCGTCTGCATATCACTCTCATCTTCTGAATCTTGTTTCGCTGAGGGAATTTTCGCTTTATATTCTCCCTTGCTCCCACCTTTCCCTAATACTCTTTCATTTCCTCGTTTAATATACCTGATCAGGCTGTAAATCGGAAGTAAAAGTCAGTTATTAGTGTTGAAAGCAGAAGAGAATCATCTCGGGTAGATTGTTAATAGTATAAGAGAATCATCTTGGCTAGATAAGGATTGATCATTAACTTGTGAAGATCACCCATTAAGCGATACTCATAAACAATAATACACATGCTTACTCTTAGATCTTATTATTTAAGTAATGCGTATTTAATGAAAAGACTAATCATTGGGTTTGTCAATGATATAAATAGAGCCTATGAATTGAATTAATATTTCTACAAGAACGATCAAGTTGTTATTCTTATATTTATTTTTCATATCTATTACACTAATACTCATGCATTTAGTTCTGGAGGAGTATAGGTACAGTAGAGTTAATTTACTCTTCTATTAACTTAATCAACTAACCATCACCCATTGATCTAGAGTACTAGGCGTAATAGCTGTGTTAAGCCTTTTAGTACTTTTAACAATATAGACTGTTTCCTATAGGTACATTCAATTATATATACTATTTCTGATGATCGTAACACTTTGCTTACTTCTTGTTTCTAGTATTACTAATTGCTGGTTTTTTAATTATCATAGCAATTATAAGATTGATTAACAACTACTCATTGCATGGTAGCAAGAGTTAGTTGTGTAATTGCTCATTATAATTTTAAAACCAGAATTAGAATACATTCGCATCTAGAATAATGCCAGAAATTCCGATGGATATCAAGGATTCTTCCTCAGACGAGGAAGTAATCAAGGCGAAAATGACAAAACTCACACGTACCAACTGGGTACAATGGAGTTGTCTATTTGAAAACTATCTCATCAGCAAAGGCATGGAGGATCTGTTAGATCCACCGACTGAAGATGTGAAAAAGACCAGCAAGTTCAAAAAAAGAAATGGTGGAGCACTCACCCTACTGTGGTCCAGCGTCAGCACCGAGTTTGAAGGTGTTCTTTTAAATAATAAATCATTGTTCTACAACTGCTGGGTCGGATTGGGAAACTTTTGTGGTAAAAACTCAGTGGTTATCATTTGTCGAACACTTAACAAGCTTGTGAACTGGAGGTACAAACCTGGAACATCTCTGGAAAAGCACATTGATGATTTCCATAAGATCCACGCTAGTTATCTGTCTATTTCAGTTGACTCCTCTATCAGCATGAATCTTTTGTCCAGTATGCCTGCAGCATTCTTTCTTCAAAGCCTAGACAATGACAAAGAACTGAGTAGTTTGTGTCAAACTCTTTATTACTTAAAACCTTTTGAACTCAGCACTGTCACCAATAGAGTGTCAATTGAGCACGCTTGTCGGGAATCCTCCCATGACCAGGCACTATTGATCAACAATAACAAGCAGGCTGAGTCATCGAAAACCAAAGAGAAAAACAAGTCAGAAGGAGGATGCAAGAAGACTGGGTTCAGAGATAAAAAGAAAGGGAAAAACAACAATCAAGGAACTATGAAGAGACCCTCTCAAGAACAAGATACAAACAATAGAATCAAGAGAATTGAGCAGCTCCTAGAAAAACTTCAGCACACTGTTCAGTCAACGTCAGTTAATGCAGCATCAGAATCAAAGGAACTCATCTGACAATCAGGGTCAGACTCTGATGCATTTATAATAGAAGAAGTCAATGCAATGATTGGTAAAAACTCTCAAAAATTAATATACCTTGACTCCGGGGCTGGAAGAACTGTCGTAAATGACTTAACACTGTTATAAAACCCTAGTCCAATCATCAAAAATATCAACAATTTCTCGAATCTGGTCAAAGTCACCCATCAGGGAACTCTCCTGTTCAAGGGGATAAAACTTTTTCCAGTCTATTATGTTCCTAACAGCCCGGTCAACTTTCTCTCTGTATCACAACTCTGTGATCATGGAATGAAGCTTATTGCTAAAAACAATCTGTTTCTAATCAAATACCACAATCGAATCATTGATACTTTCCATCGAAAAGGGAACTTGTTTGTCTCTAAATTATCTTCAAACTCAGAATCAATCAATGCTCTTCAAACTGCTTGCCTGGATTGGCACTTGATTCTTGGACATCCTTCCGATCTGTATATTGAAGAATTACTGAAGGATCAAAAGATAAATGGATACTTTACACACTCGTCCGAATGTCCAGTATGTAATCAAGCTAAGATCAGAAATCGTCCTCATTCACAAGTCTTGCCTTGTGCTAATGCACCTTTTTTCAAAATTCATATGGATACATTACAGATTAACCCACCAACTCGTAAAAGACATAAATATGTTCTTGTTCTTATCGATGACTTTAGTCGCTTTAATCGTATATATCTCCTCTCAGAAAAAAGCCAAGCAACAGAGCACATTAAATCATATTTGATGGAAATAAAGAACAAACTCAACATCACTCCTGCATTTCTCCACACCAATCGAGGAGGAGAGTTCAGCTCCCAAGTGTTTATTGATTTCCTCACCAGTCAGGGAATTTCTTTTGAACGAGGACCTCCTGAGTCACCTCAGACCAATGGTGTCGCAGAAAGGTTCAATCAAACATTGTTATCAAAGATACGATGTCTTCTCAGACAGTCAAATATACCTGTACGCTATTGGGATGAAGCTGCAGCGCATGCATCTCTGCTTCTTAACCTACTTCCACATAAGCATTTGAAAATTAAAACACCGTTCAGTGTGTTAAACAACAGAAACTCTCTAATTGAACCTGAGGTGGATCTCAGAAAACTTATTTCTTTTGGAATAAAGGTCACCGTACGGCTCATTAATACTTCTTCAAAAATTGAACCCCGAGGTGAAGTATCGAGGGCCTTGACATTTGAAAAATACTCGGATGGCTTGCGGCTCCTCAATCTTGAAACAGGGAAGATCAGAGTGTCGCGTGATTACACATTGTCAGGGCTAATCCTACTCTGTCCATGAATCAGCCAGCATCGGCGCTGCCCAGTGATTCATCTGTAGTAATCAAGTTGCGAATCCCTAGTTCAAGACCATGTGATCCACCCAACAAATCGATTGATTTAGAGTCATCAGTACAACCCTCCGACCCTCCAAACCCTTCAATACAAGCTGGTACCTCAGATGCACTTGAGTCTTCAAAGAACTATGAATATGTGCCATATTACAAGGAAGCTCCGAGAAACATGTCTAGCTCAATTAATAAAGACAACATCATTACAGGGAAAAGACGCTCACAATACAGAGATAATGTGCTGCTTACCAACATAGTCCCTTACTCTAAAGCTTTTATTGATCCAATCAAAGCACCTGAATGGAAGAAAGCAATGGATGAAGAATACCATTCACTAACCTCACACAATACTGGAGAACTCGTACCATATCCAGCTAAACCGGCAAAAGTTATTGGAGGAATGTGGCAACTCTCTCGCAAACGAAATGAACATGGCGAAGTGTATCAACACAAGGCTCGATGGGTCGTGCTAGGAAACCATCAAGAACACATGCTGCATTACTATGATACTTGGGCATCCATGTGTAGGAACGGAAAATTTAAGGTTATGTTGTCATTAGTCGTAAACTTTGACTACATTCCTTATCAAATCGATGTAGAAACAGCTTTTCTCCATGGCAAAATGGATGCACTGGTGTATGTTAAGCAGGTAAAAGGCTATGAGGTGAAGGGGAAAGCAAACTGGGTCTGGCGACTCCGAAAATCATTATATGGTACCAAGCAAGCCCCACGCATGTGGAAGGAAAAGCTTACAGCAACCTTGACCAATCTAGGATTAGCCAGTGCAAAATCAGACGAGTCATTGTTTGTTAATAGTGATAAAACTATTCTCCTCCACGTCCACGTTGATGATGGATTCATTATTAGCAAGTCAGAAAAAAGCTATCATTGTCTTCCTCAATAAATTAAACAACATTCTCAAATTGAAGTTCAAAAAGAGACCTACGCAACACTTAGGCTATAACCTCAAATGGTGCAACAATGAGCTCAAAATCAATCAGACGGATCTGATTGTTAAGCTTCTCAGACAGTTTGGTATCGAGGAGTGTAAGTCAGTTAAGACCCCCTGTAATGGAAATTTCCTCAACGAAATAGGATGTAAATCATCCGATGCGATTATCGAAGTAACCTTATTTCAACAGGCCATTGGAAGTCTTAACTATCTGTCCCACCATACTCGACCAGATGTGCTTTTTACAGTGAATCAGCTCTCAAAGTACTCAACTAAGCCGAGTCAATCACACTGGAATGCTCTGAAACACCTCTTTCGCTTTCTGAATGGAACAAAGGATAAGTTCTTAGTGTATGGACAACAATCAATCAAAGAAGCATTGACCGGATGGGCCGATGCATACTACACAAATGACAGCGAAGATAGAAAGTCAATCACAGGTTATGTTATCTTAGCATTCAGCAATCCAATATGTTGGCTCAGTAAAAAGAAGATGGTGGTGGCTCAGTCTACTACTGAAGCTGAATACATCACAATGAACATCTGTTCAAAGCAGCTACAATGGCTCACCTTTGTGTTTAATGATTTGGGGTATGCCTCACATCAACCTATCCTATTTAATGACAACTCAGGAGCAGTTACCATATCGAAGCAAGCATCACTGAATGCCAATACTAAACATATTGAAGTAAGATATCAATATGTTTGTGACTGTGTAATGAAGAAATTGATCAAGGTGGTTCAAGTTTCAACCAATGACATGATAGCTGATGTGTTGACAAAGCCACTTGGAGTGGTTAAATTACAGGAAGTATACAAGCAATTACACCTCGAAGATTCTGGAGGAGTGTTGAAAGCAGAAGAGAATCATCTCGGGTAGATTGTTAATAGTATAAGAGAATCATCTCAGCTAGATAAGGATTGATCATTAACCTGTGAAGATCACTCTTTAAGCGATACTCATAAACGATAATACACATGCTTACTCTTAGATCTTATTATTTAAGTAATGCGTATTTAATGAAAAGACTAATCATTGGGTTTGTCAATGATATAAATAGAGCCTATGAATTGAATTAATATTTCTACAAGAACGATCAAGTTGTTATTCTTATATTTATTTTTCATATCTATTACACTAATACTCGTGCGTTTAGTTCTGGAGGAGTATAGGTACAGTAGAGTTAATTTACTCTTCTATTAACTTAATCAACTAACCATCACCCATTGATCTAGAGTACTAGGCGTAATAGCTGTGTTAAGCCTTTTAGTACTTTTAACAATGTAGACTGTTTCCTATAGGTACATTCAATTATATATACTATTTCTGATGATTGTAACACTTTGCTTACTTCTTGTTTCTAGTATTACTAATTACTGGTTTTTTAATTATCGTAGCAATTATAAGATTGATTAACAACTACTCATTGCAATTAGGTAATTTCCTTTAGATTTAAAAACCAATTCAAAACCTCCTTTATGTGTTTTTAATGGAATAAATCCATCCAGACAAGTTTAATGACATGCATTGAAATTGACTTAGATATCTCCCAATATCAGAATCGTTTATATAAAAATACAAATAATAGGAATGAAATGTACTTTGTAAAAAATCAACATGGATTTGTGTCAATGTTCTAGTGTCTAAAATTGTAAATCCGTTATTCCCACAAGCTCACATTTGGGAATATCAATTCCCTTGAAAAATTTACTGCATGGAAGAATCCCAATTGATCCTTCATCTTCCATGCAGTGTTCAACTTGTAAAATTGCATAATTTTTTTGCATCCACAGTTTCCTTTTCAGTCCAAACAAAACACTTTTTTCACGGTGTCTCCTCGTAGGCCTTGCAAAGACATTTCGCCAATTTCTACACACTTATTTTCCAATTTGGCTTTCTTTTCATGCACTTCTTCTTTTAATTTAAGATCCTTGGCCATTTCTTCCTTATGAATCCCTTCCTTGTCACTATTATGTATTTTTTTCCTGTTGAATGCATTTCACTTAGGTTTTGGTGATCATTTCGGCCACATGCATTACTGATTTGACAAAGTTGTTTCAAGTAATCATAATTTTGTGGAAATCCTTCCAGTTCTTTAGTGCTTAATTGAAACAATGAACAAGTATTTTGGGGCATTCTATCAGATCTATATGTTGGAGCATGTTATAGCTGCTCTTAAGCATGCTTGCACACCTGCTGCACCATGATTAGGCAGGGCTAATACATAGTCAAAGCAGGCATGGCTTCTTCACTCACTGCTTATCTGCAACGAGCACTTAGCTCAATTGGTAAGAGCATTGCTCATGAATGTCGACGATGAGGGTTCGAGTCCCTTAGTGCTTGGTATTCATGACAGAGTTAGTAGTAAAATTCCAATTTGAAGATGCCAAGAGCATAGGTGTGTGCAAGAACTCAATTAGTTCTTGTTAAATATTCAATTTTGGTTGTGTAAATTTTTTAAATAAAAAAATGACAATAAAACAAAATCCAAAATATATTATAAAATTTATTTGAGACCTCTTTCAATTTGAGTTTCAAAACCAGTTTATAAACGGGGCCTTACTCTTTTAATTAGAGTAACAACGTTTATACGTTATCAATTTATAGTCCATTCTAAAATATCATATGCTTTTAAGGCAACGAATTGTACCTACTATCAGCGTAATGAAATTAGGGACAATGCTGCGATTTTTTGACTGAAACAAAATAGCTCTAGAGTCACGGAATGTATTTTCTGGATGAAAAATGTCCAGTAATTCCATATCTGTTCCAGACAAAAATAGGCTAGCAGAATAGTTATGCTTGAAGATAGTATAATGGCTTCCTTAGCCAAGCCATATTGGCAAAAACGATCGAGATAGAAGATCAAAAAGGCGTCATTTCAGCTTTCCTCTTTGGGGACATGTCGTAAGAAGCGAAAGGTGGAATACGCATGTGACCTGAGACAGCGAACAAAGTTGTTTTTAGAATTTTTGGCTTCTGCTCAAGTGAGGGCGTGTACACTTTGACTGAAAATTCATCTATTTTTGACGATGTTATCGAAGAGAAGTGCGTTCAAGGATTTTCTTCTGTAGCTTGGATTGTGCCATCGCGTCAATGTGTGAGCTACATTGGACAACCGCACTTCATCTCTAGCATCCAACTATTGCAGGAAAGTTCTCTTCATAAGCGTTCAATTGGAAAAATTACCTGGTAATGGACATAATCACTACCAAGTCTCTTAATAGTTGAGATTTGAAAAATATTGATATCCTAAGGCACAAATAAGAAGTTATTCTTGCTTTTGGTGTTGTATCTTATCAATCTTCAAACGCAAAATAGCCTAAACTTCATTCCCAAAATATTTTTTATTTTCTCAATAAACAAAGCGTGAATGTCACTACTTAATAGCTAATGATTAATTCACTCACAAGCTAAAGAAAATGAACTTTGTTGAGCGTCTGAGAAAATCTCACAAAGTTATCATAGCAAACAGTTAGACAAAAATAAAAGAAAACGGAAATCACAAGGGAAAAAAAAACCGTCCCAAAGATTCAAAATAAAACTAATAAATTTTATTTTCTCAAAAAATTCAAAAATTATGATAATTTTGACCACACATAGCATTTTCCTTTGCTCATCCATCCTTCAGGGTTTCGATAAAAAAAATGAACTATGTCTTAAACCAGGCAATATGCAGGGTTTCCGATTGACATTGATGGATATCCCCAATCAAGGTTCTAGACGACTAGTTAGCAAAGTCCATCAAAGAAAAACAATATGGCTTAATTAGTTTGAGGCGCGTTGAAGCCATTAAGCTACTTCATCTGGGCTAGTCTACGTGACCAGGCGCATGAAGACACAAAAAAATGCAAGACAATGAATGACATGGACAATAAATTCTTACTTGCAGATTGGCCTACTTGAAAGAGGTAGGCTCTAGCCAAAAAAAAAGAAGTAAGCGAGAGTATCACCTTGATTAATCTGTTTGAAGATGACTTGCCTTATTTATCTGCCGGAGGTTCTGGAGGTTTTGGATCTTCGGGAGCATCTGGAGCACCTGGAGCACCTGAGGGACCTGGAGCACCTGGAGCACCTGAGGGACCTGGAGCATCTGGAGGACCCGAGGGACCTGGAGCATCTGGAACAGCTGGAGCATCTGGAGCAGCTGGAGCAGCTGGAGCATCTGGAGCAGCTGGAGCACCTGAGGGACCTGGAGCATCTGGAGGACCCGAGGGACCTGGAGCATCTGGAGCATCTGGAGCATCTGGAGCATCCTTCGCTTTCCCTTTGCCCTCCTGCTCTTTAAAGGCTGCTTCTCGTTCCTCCGCAGTTCTTTTCACCTTTGCGCGAGAGTGTTTCAATGCGAGCTCGTAAGCAAGCTTAAAAAACAATAATAAACTCATGTTGAGAAACGGTCAAGCGGAATGTTACCAACAAACATTGTTTATTTAAAGAAAAGACTAACCTTTTTGTAAGCAGGCTTTCTCACGGGCAACGAACAATAAGCTTTCTCAAGAAGCTCTTCATGAGCTGATTCATTATCCTCGTCATTCATTTTTTCCAAATCAGCCTTGAGTCCAGCTAAGTTCTTTTTCGAACATGATCCGGCATTGCTAGACGATTCAATTCGCTTGATTTGAGAAATCAAAGATTGCCTTCGTTGCTCTCGACGTGACCGCCAATCTTGAAAATCTTGCTCAAGTCGCTCATGGTCACGCACAGCTCTAGACCATTGGATATGTAGTGAATGTGGAGAAGACGCAGCTTGGCTTCGGCGGGGAGGGGTCATGATTTGGGGTAAAAAAGGAAGTAACAAAAAAAAACAATTGCAAATTTTTTGGCTTTTGATTTCTGATGAAAGAATTGAAATTTTCCTTTGAAATAAGAAAAAAATTAAGCAAAAAAGCACAATTGCAAAATAATTTTGCGTTTCGCCCCTGATGAAAAAATTGAAATTTTTCTCCGGAAACCAAAAAGCTAGACCAAAAGAAATGATTGGGATTTTTTGGCTTTGGAGATCTGATTAAAACATTGAAATTGTGCTAAAAGGACCTTCGAAACTCTATAGAGAAGTTGCTAAAACATTTGGCTAGACTAAAATGATTAGGATTCACAACTTGAGTGAAAATTCATGCTACTGAAACGAAAATAAAGATATGAATGGGTAAGGAGAGGGTTGATGCCAACTTCCGTTTTTGCTTGTCGGTGCCGCTCTTTCAATTCTGCAATCGGGCAGGCACATGGGTAAGGTTTATGGAACCAAGTGATTTTGAGAGTTACCCTTAGTAGAAAATTGACTTGAAGTGGAATAATTAGTTCAGAAGTATTTTATTCCATACAATAAAACGAAACTCTCTTATGTTTTTGCCAGACGAGTTTTCTGACACTAACCCAAGTTGAATTTCATCTTGAGTTTTGAAAACAATCTGGGCAATTTGAGACAAAAATATGCATTACCGCTGACAGAAGTTCAAAGCTCAAATACTGAAGAATATCACTTGTCCAATACAAGGTTAGATAGCGAATTACTTTGGACTAACTGAACAGGGTTAGGTTTTGACACTTTTCAGTGAATTTTACTTTGATAAAATCTCACAAATCGGGTTTTCTCTCCATAAGATCTGCCATTTAGCTTTAGAAAGCGACTTATCAAATAAAATAGTAGAACAGAACAATTGAGCTGAAACATATTTCGCATACTCCAAGAGACCAAAAGTCGTAAGCGTATTTTGAATCCTCACCAATTATGACTTTCTTTCGAATTGCTCGAAGGAAACAAGAAAAACATGCAGCTGGTGGAATTTTTGCGTCAATCTAGAATAATCTAAGCTTTCTTAGAAATATTGAATAATATTAATAACATAAAGAAGGCAAACCACTGTCAGATTAAAAAATTAACATAAGGTATTCCGATTAGCTCATATTGAAAAGACTAGCAAACCGGACTTTGGTATTGAAATTAGAGTTGACAATGACCATAATATGATTAGAAAAAAAGATAGAGAAAATGGGAAGGAATTTTTTTTCCCATAGATTCTTTCCTTTCTTTTGTTCATCACACCCCACAATTGTTTTTGAAACTACTCATTGTTGATTGTGGAACAAACTTCAAGTTATTACTAATTTATTATTGAGGTAACATCGAATATATGGACTCGGAGGAGTAATTTGGATCTCAGTAGCCGAAAATGGAATCTTGATAGTGGAAAAGAGACATTTCTTGAAATGGGTTACATCCATCAGAGCTGATCAATTGTTAATTGGGTTTTTTAGAGAACTTGTTCAAGAATAAACACCTTCAAAAAGATACAAGGTGGCCTATATTTTAAGCAAAAATAAAAGATAGAAGGTGTGGCAGGTGTGATATTTGACTTTTTAAATACCAATATCTGAGCAGTGAATTTATTTAGAGAAAAACCAGAAGCTTAAGAACGCCACACAAATCATAAGGTGTGATTATGAAAAAATGGTTCAAAATGTAGTATTTTTCTAATATTTTACTATAGATTCCTTATGGATAATTAAAACAAACGTAAAATATGTATAACAAATAGATTCCAATATAGCTAAAATTAATAAATAAAAATAATGGCTAATGAATATGTATTCATATAGCAAGGAATAATATATATAAACAATAATTTCTTGTTACAAAAAAACAATTATATAGAGATATTATCATTTTATACCATAATATTAGTTAGATAATTAAACTTTTAATCCGAGTGTGAAAAAATAGTACAGCAACATATATAGAAAAAAATGGAAATTTTAACATTAAAAAGTTGAACTAATTTTAACAAAATCCATGAGAAAAATGTCTACACCTGGCAGAAAGTGTTTCATTTGGAAAATTCCATAGGAGATAGGTGGGAAATAGATTTAAACCTAAAGTGAAATTGAAACTGTAAAATAGAATATTTGGAAGAAATACAAGCCACACCTGCAAGCCACAAAATTTCAATAGAAAAACTTGATTATTGTTTGACCATGACTGGTAATTCAGAATATCCTCAAGTCTCATTCTCAAAGCAAGCTATAGCTTAAGAGCTCATGTGGCTCTTTCTATATTTAACCTCAATATGTCATAATGATAGAATATGTTACCACGAAACAATCCATCTTAAGCATTATATTTAGTTTTTTGAATGATTGTAGAGGATTAGACCATAGTTTTGGCTCGATAAACTATCCTTCCCATTAATAAGAACACAAATATATCAAAGGATAAAAGTACCTCATTCTTCATAGGAAAATAATTTTTCAAATATAAGTTCTGCTAAAGAATTTCAACATCTGATTTTAATATTGAGAAAATTTGAATAAATCTACATTGATAAAGGACTCTATTTTTTTTTTTATCTATGAAATAAGATTAGGTTGTACAAAATATTAACTTCTATTTGTGAGTCTAGAAGTAAAGTATATGTAAACCCACACAACAAAAATAAATGATAGATTATTGGCTATCCTAGTAATATACCAATGGGATTATTGGTCTTATATCTAAATATATCTATCATCAAATTTATGTTTACCTATTGCATGTCAAGCTGTGCTCAATGGAGGATAGTTTTTTTGACAATTGTTATCCTTTATTAAAATGAGGTATTGAAAAGAATTATCTTCATAATGTACCACTCCATAATAGATATGTTTCATTATCCATTCATCCTCACACAGAAGAACTCAAATGAAATATATCTGGACAACTTTGAAATTGATACTTGAAAAATTACATTAAATTTTTTAAGAATGATAATTAAAATTAAATTTATGGAATTTGAAAAAGTTCAATATAATAAATTGAAGCTTTAATCCTTAACTTTTGTATAAATTACTATTATAATTGTATTAATTAGAATATTGCTCCCCATTTTGCTAAATTGAGAAAAATTTCTGTTTAATATTAATATGAAATATTTTTGAGCTCTCAACATACTCTTTTCTGTTAATATTTCAAATTAATAACTAGAATAATAGCTATAATTAAATTTATTCTTGATATGAAATTTATTTTTCAATATAATTTCTAATCACTTTGCTAATTATACCTTGCAATTTAAAGTTCTTCATTCATGATAGTTTGGAATATCACAATTGGGTTAAATCTTTGTATTCAATATAAGCTAGAAGTATGTTGAATATTTTTTTGAGTAATTGCAAGATTAAATCAAGGAAATTTTTTGATTGTGTATTTATAAATCAATATGCCTAAGTGTGATCCTTGAGGTATATTTTACATACCCAAATAAGCCACAATTATCTTAAAAGAAATTCTGAACTATGAATAACCCTCAAGTCATGCATATATTCAAAATTCATCATTTTTGATTCCACAAAGATGAATAACTTTTTATTGAGTAAGTAAATCCATGGATTTAAGGCCAGATTTGGATTCTACAAAAAAGCTACACCTAGGGTAGCTCCATAAAGTGAATAAGCTAAAATAAACTTTTTGAGGTGGTAATATGGAAAATACTTCAATACCACATCATCAATACCACATAAAATATCCATGAAATTTTTTTTTTCTCAATTTCATGCCACAATAATGGAAATGTGAGAAATCCCACATTACATATACACTAAGAATAGTGTTATGCATGTTTGTAGCACTTAATATTATGGTATTCATACATTCACTTTTGGTACACCCTTAGTGGATATCTTACTTTAAGACTGAATTTCTATTTTGATGTAAAAAATAGTCAAGGGGGACCAAAGACATCAAAGAGGGCCAGGGTACCCAACTTCTGAGGCCTTTGAGGTGTTTAAAGTTATAAATAATGAATCCATGGCTGATCTTGGCCCAATTACTAAACTAAAACCTTTTGGGAACTTGGTTACCAAGTCAGAAATTCAGTATATCATAAGAAAATAGCAAATAAGCTGCTATTTTGACATGCCAAGGAGGTAAAGAGCAGCTTAGACTCCTGTAACCATGTCAATTCTTAATTACTTTCCATTGATGAACACCAAAAAAGTAATTAAAACCATTTTTGGACTATTATCCATTGATTTACCTCATAGCAACCAGCCATATACTTCTATTTGCAATTCTATGTAGAAATGAGGCAGAAACTTCAAAAAGTCATTAAAAATGCAATTCTTTTTGAATCTTTATGAACCATTCATGACCAATTATAAACTGCATACTTCATATAAAAACAAAAATAAGTATACTTTATAAGTAAAATTCAAAGTTTTACTTACAGTCCATTTTTAATGATTCAATGTGAAATACTGAATCTTTAAAAATTCACAGAAAATACACCCTGTGATGAAATTTCCAATAACATGGATAACTTTGATAGATCAATAATGTTTTTGAAATAAAATAAGATTTAAAGTTTTTACTCCTTTTATTCTTAACCATAAATGGGTTTGTAGTCACATAAAAGCTTCAATTAAGTAATTATGATAATCTTACATGACAACAAATGATGCAATCAATAATATTTTTTTTTTATTGTTTTATCATTCACTGGTTTTTCAGTATGCTCCATGGCATGCCTCTGTGAGATGTCTTAGACTTAAAAGAGGCCTCCTCTTGCTGTTTTTTTCCAAATCATCACATTATTCCGTTATACCTTTATTACCAACAAGTAAGTATTAGTCAAAACTATTTCTTAAGTGATTTATACTTTCAGAATCAATCAGAAAGACATGAAATCATAGAAACCAACTATATATTGTTGTAATCTTGTTATAAATCAATTGTGATCCTTTAAATCCACAATTATCCAGCAAATTTCTCTACTCTTCTCTTTCAATAAGTTCTTTGGAGTGTTAGTGAGTGTTTTTGATTTAATTCTTAAAGTTTTTGTCTAGTAATAGTTCTCTTCAAGGGTTATTTTTATATTTATTCTTAGAAAAGATAATTATATATTAAAATAATTTTATTATTTTAATACAGAAGATTTATTATCAAATTCTTCTTGTAGACAATTACTGCTGTCAGGATGAAACTATGATAAAGGTGTAAATAGGCTAAATACAAATTTAACTATGTTTGTGACACGGTAAGAATGGTTTAAAAACATTTATAAGGGTTTAAAGATAATTAAATTTAAGATTAAAAGGGCTTTACTATATATGATATAGTGGTGGTGAGCGCTGTTGAAAGCCCTGGGTGCAGCTTTATCTGTTGGGTTACAAGAATGAAAGACTACAATAATTAAGATTTATAATTATACCTGATTATTAACCAAGAGTAAAACTGTTTTTGACAGTTTACTACGTAGGTTATTCAAGAGCAGGATGAGGAGACAATTATGGCTGTGAAAAGTCTCCTTTTTATCCTGAAATGGGGTGGAAAGGGTGCTAGACCTTTCCACATAGAGGAAGCCAAGATTTTTTCACTCTCTAGTACTGGCTTGTGGTTTGCAAACAGCCTGTATAACCTGTATTGGGCTCAGATGTGGCTTTGAAACCACATCTGGGCAGTTTTCGCCAATACAGGGTGAAAATTTTCATCTGGGGACCTCACAGCCTGATTCTGACGTGTATGACGCGTAGAATGCTGTACAGAAACTGTATGGGACCCCAGTATTTACTGACATATGAGGTATTTAAGTAAAAACAAGTTTCTTTGTCTATTTGACACCTCATATTCACAGTTATGGGAAATTATCCCATGGTAAGGCTGTATATGACAGCAGATGGGAATCTGACCTTAAAACAGCCATAAATTTGTCAATTCTTGAGATATCAACATCAAAATTGGTTCAGTGTGTAGCCCTGTATGTTCTTTACACAATGGTACCTCATTTGATATGGGTACGATTAAATATGGCAAAGTTATCCCATGTACAAGATTTTGTACATTTGCATGGTATAGGAAAAAACTGTATTGAGCTTCTTTGTCCCATAACTTTTGTTATAGTTGAGCTATGGGGAAATGGATGACACCGTCAGATAGCCCTGATTGTGCTCTTTCCAAAAAGACCCAACTTCAAGTATCTCACACTAAAACTGTAGAAGTTAGATGGGAGGTGAATGTTTTGTTCACCCTTATTTGGCCTGAAATTAACCATAACTCCAGTAATATTGGTGCTAGCTCAGTTTGGCTGGTAACATTAGATAGCCCTGGCTTAGAGCTTCATCTTTAGTACCCATTTGATGGGGTTAATCCCCTCCTTCTAGATTTTAGATGAGAGGTGAAAATTAAGGTTTATGCTCAGCAATAACTTTGAGCAGGAATGACTTTGATATTTCTTGTCCTATGGTGATGGGACTTATTTTTTCAGAAAGAGGTGAGTTTCCTCTTTCTTTTGATACCTTTTGAGATGATTTGGCTCACTTCCATGTTTTGGTGGTATCTTGGCTATACCATTGGTTTATGGTATTTTGGCTGTCATGCTTGTGCTCTGGCTTTGAGTCACAGGCTGACATACCCTCCCTCTAAAAAGGCTCATCATTGCTGAGGCTTTTCAGTCATCCTAGAGGCCCTGAATCTCCTTAGATGAATGTTCCCATCTGGTATGGCATCCTCTGCCAACCATTTTTCCTTATCAGCTGTTTGGTGCTTGAATCTGACTAAGTATTGTCTTTGATCCTTTCCATTAAGTCTGATCTTCCTGGCCCTGAGGATCTTACTCACAGGTCCTGGGGAGTCCTCCACCTCCACTATATCAGGTGGTGTGGGGTTCTTCTTCCTGGAGGGGAATTTATCCTCCTCTGTTTGGAAGTATGGTTTGACAAAGCTTACTGGGAAGACTGGGTGCTTCCTGGAAAATTCCTCTGTAAGTTTGACTTCCACTGCATTCTTTCCTATCAACCTAATGATAGTGAAAGGCCCTACAAATGAGTCCCTCATTTTCTTGGGTCCTTTAAGATTATTAAAGTTCAGTGTAGACACTAGTACCTGGTCCCCTTCCTTAAAGTCAGGTTCCATGTGTGTCTTGTCCCACCTCTGTTTATTATATTCTTTTGCCTCAGATATGCATTTGGAAGCTGTATCACAAGCACTCTTCCACATATCATGGAAGTCTTTGGCTATGGGGTGGATGGTTAGAAGGTTCTTCTTTGAGTGATCCACAGGAAACAGGGGATTCCACCCTTTCTCTAGCACTGCAGGTGTCTTTCCTGTCGTAGAGTGCTGACTTGTATTATAAGCCAGCTGGACAGCTGGTAGAAGGGTAACCCAGTCATGGGTGTATCCTCATGGACCTTTTATTCCATTCCAGAGGCACAAAACCTTCTAAGGATGTCTTCCATAGTCTGGATCATGCTCTCATCTAGGCCATCTGATTGGGGGTGGTAAGCTGTGGAAAAAGCAAGCTTGGTGCCAAGCATGTCATAAAAGTTGGTCCAAAATTCAGATGTGAATTTTGGGTCCCTATCACTAATGATGATTTTAGGGACTCCACAGGTAGATATGATGTTATTCCAAAATAACAGGGCAGTATCCATGGCTGTGTCCTCCTTGTGGCATGGTAGACACCTCATGCTCTTGCTGAACCTATCAACTATGATCAAACAGGCATTGTAGTTTTCTTTGCCTCCTGGCACAAGTCCTGTAACCCAGTCCATGTTGATGGTCTCCCATGGGTGTTTGGGTTCTTCTATATGTTGAAGTAACCCATACTTCTTCCCATGTTTCCTATTTGCCTTTTGGCATCTTTCACAAGGGTTGATGTATTCTCCCAACTCTTGTTCCCACTTGGGCCACCAAGCTGTTCTTGCTACCCTCTCATTAGTCCTGTCCTCACTCATGTGTCCCATATAGGGGCAGTAATGGCATACCTGCATGATCAAGGAGATGTGGTCTCTGTCTACCACTGTGAGTGCACTTGTGTGTTTGTTTCTGTGGTAGAGCAGGCCATCTATAAGGAAGAAATTTTTATCCTTATAGGCCCTCAACCAGGGTTCTTCCAGCTGGGATTCCAGTTTTGGGCTCCTGTACATTTGTTGGAGGAGTTGTAGTAGTATGCCACACTGTTTGTGTTTGATATAAGACTTAAGTACTGCACTAGAAAATTCATTGTGCATTTCAGAGGAACTTACCCCAATATGAGAGTTTTTGTTCCCTCTGAATCAGTGTTTCCACTGTCAAGGGTACCACTTCCTAGTGCCCATTCAGAAAATCTGAACTTCTTCCTCCTATCTACTTCAATGAAATGGATAGGGATTTTGGCTGCAACTTCAGGGTCATAAGCTGGATTGCTTTTGACATTGTCCAGTGGCAATCTGCTAAGGCCATCTGCATTGGTATGGCTTTTACCTTCCTTGTGTCTGATGGTCATGTTCCCTCTATACTCCTGGATGGCTATTTGCCATCTCAGAATGTTTCTATTTGTAGTCTTCATGTTCAGTAAAGACTTCAAGGCTGTGCAGTCTTTGTAGACTTCAAAGACTGCACCCTCCAGATAATAATTGAGTTTTTCTAGAGCCCCGACTAGACATAGACATTCAGTCTGGGTGGCATCATACCTGGCTTCTGAATATTTCAGCTGCCTTGAGATGTAGCAAATTACTCCTTCTCTTGGTTCACCATCCACAATTTGTCTTTGGTGAAGGGCTGCTCCTAGGCCTTGACTGCATGCTGCATCTATATATAACTTGAATGGTAGTTCAAAGTCAGGTAGGATGAGCACAGGTGCATCTGTGAGTTCATATTTGATCCTCTCATATGCATCCCTCCTTTCCTTGGTTATTTCAAAAACTACATCTTTTGAATATAACTTGTATAAACTACTATTTATGTGTGCAAAGTTTTTGATATCGTTTCTATAGTAGCTAGCAAACCCAAGAAAAGATTGCATCTCTTTGATGCTTTTTGGTACTGGCTTTTGCAGTACTGCTGCTACTTTATTCTGGTCAATTGCCAGACTAAGACCTGAGACTTTATGTCCTAGAGCCAGTAACTCTTGTTGGCCAAAATTGCAGTTTTTAAGTGAAATTTTCAGATTTATGGGTGTGCATTTACTTAGTACTCTGTCTATGTATTGCACATGGTCTTCCCATTTCTGTGAGTATATAATGATATCATCAATATATACCACCATCCAGGCTTCCAGTATTTCTTCTTGAAATATTTGTCCATCATCCTTTGGAACTGGGCTGGTGCATTTTTGATGCCAAATGGCATCCTGGTATACTCATATAAGCCCATATGGCATATTATTCTGAGTAATTTCATGGAGTTTGGTTTAACTCCATTTTGGTGGAAGCCTTTCATACAATCCATTTTGGTCATGTATTTGGCTTTTGCCAGTTTATCCAAGGCATGAGATATCCTGGGTATAGGGTACCTGTCTGCTTTTGTGTAGTTATTCAGAGCTCTGAAATCTCCACACAGTCTATACTTGCCATCATGCCTGGTGATTTCCACTATCTCATTATGTCAAATCTTCCTGATGACATCCATATCCAGGAGTTCATTGATATGTTTCTCAATTTCTTTCCTGGTTTCCAGGCTTGCCGGATAAGGAGGTCTCGTAAGAATGGGTGGATAAGGCCTTTTCACATCCAGATATAGTTCTATATCATGGCCTTTGATCTTGCCTAATGGTTCTTCACCAATGGCAAATGCTGCTCTGTTCTTTCTCAGCATCTTCAGTAAACTTAGTTTTTGTTTACTGGTGAGGGTAGTGCTAAATTGTCCCTCTCCGAACTCCTTCAGAAGTTCTTCTAGTGGGTCTTGAGAAGATATCTGGTATATATCAAGTGAAAATTTCTTTTCCTTGTTAGTACCAATGATGATGTGCCTATTTTTACTGTTGTAAATGTCTATGCCGTACATGCTCTGGTAATCTGTTCCCAGTAAAAACCCTTGGATGTGGGCATCATCAAGCACTACAAACTCTGGGTTGAGTCTGATATTACCCTTCCTGTGGGGTATAAATATCTCTTTGATAATTGTCCCAATGAAAGTCATCTTCCCTGATGCACTTTTGAAGTTCTTTGCCCTAGTGGGCAAGAGCTGTTTTTCCCAGTTTGGGAAGTGGGTATCCAGATAGCTTCTGGCCACTTTGGAGCAGTGTGCTCCACTGTCAATGATCAGTGGGTGCTGAGCATTGTCAATGCAAACAGTAATTTTTGTGGCTGTTCCATGTATATATGCCATCCCTTTGGTTGGTTTAACCAGGAATGTTTGTGCATCTTGTGTGTGTTTGCACAAGTTCTTGTTAGCAGTGTCCTGTGGCATGCCTGCTTCCAACTTTATGTCCTGGATTTCTAGTGGGGTTTCCTCTTGGTATTCCACTAGAAATTCCTGTCTTGGGTCCTGATCAACATCAGATGGTTATCTGATGGCACCACCCATGGAGTCTGATTCAGAATCCTCTGTTGGAGATTCTTCCTCTGGGACTTTCCCAATGGATCAGACTTTTTTCTTTGCCTTTGGACAGTTGTTGGCATAGTGGTCTGTTGAACCACAATTGTGACAAGAATTCCTCTTTTTTGCCACTTCTGCCACTCTTTCTTTGGGTTTGTCCTTAAACTCTACCCTGAAAGGTTGTTTATCTTTGAAACTACTGCTCTTATATGGGGTGAATTTCCCTATATTAGTTGTTTTCCTTATGTCTTTTAAGGTGTTGGCAATGTCATCTAGAGTGAAATTTTGGTTGCTTCTACATTTTAGTGTATGCTCTAGTACTCCTATCAGTTGTGTCAGAAACTTGTGATTCCTCATTTGAATGTTCATCTGAGGATCAATGGCTTTAAGTATTTTATACTGTCTAAGACACCACTCATATGGATCTTTGTCCACTGAGTATTTGTCATTTTCAAATGACATTGTTTTCTGCCATATCCAAGTTCCATTACTATACTTTTGGATGATGTGACTCTTCCACCATGGCCAGTTTCTTCTGCCATGGATTTCTTTCATTTCTGTGTACCATATAGTAGCATGACCTTTAAATGCAGTATTCAATCTAGCAGTAATCCAGTAGTCTGGTATGCTTGGTACATCAATGAAGAGTCCATCAATATAATCTATTAGTTCCATATGATCATATTCTCCTGATCCAGAGAATTTGGGCCAGCTTGAGGCCTCAGGAAGCTGTTTCAGGGCTTCGTTCTCTGAATAAGACATTCAATCTCCATCCTGGTATTGTGATGGAGATCTTGCCCTATTCATCAACATGGCATCTGGTTTGATGTCATCTGGTTGATATGGATTCTCCATAACTTGGCCTTGTGGTTGGGACTTCAACTTATGGTAGAAATGAAACAATTTGTTTATGTCTTGGTCCAGACAATCCCTGTCCCTTTTGCTGTGGTGTTGTTCTTCAAAGACTGTATTCAGTCTTTTGTTGGTTTCTTCAGAGGCTTTGCTCAGTTGAGCATATCCTTCTTGAAGATTATTAACTATCTGTTCCAAGGAGGCTGGAGTCTTTCTCATCCTCTCCTGGCCACTTTCAATTTCTGCAAACTGCTTTTCAGATTGTTCAGCATATTGGGACATCTGTAACCACAGTGTATCACTGTTGATGTTACTCTCAGATGTGACAATGTTATGTTCAGTCTGAGTGGGGGTAATGTTTCTATTACTAGGACTACTGGTTCTAGAGTGGTTTACAACTACTTCTGGTTCTTGTGCACTTCTTTTACCAAGTCCAACAGCTTCTGAATCATACGGTCTGACTCTTTCCTCCTCTGGTTGAAGGAGGCTTTGTTCTTGCCCTTGTTTCCTTGTCTTCTCCTGGAAACTTCCTGTAATTGTGAAGAATGGTGACTCTTGGCCACTGATCTGCTGGTTTCTGAATGGTGTGAAGCCACTGGAGAGCTAATTTGGCCTGCTCCTTGTGAGCCTGAAGGAATCTGAGTAGGCCCTGTCTGGGTTGACTGTTCTTCTATAGCTTGGATAGTGGCTTGATTCTCCCTTATCCTCTGTGCCCTTGCCTCCAGGAGTCTGAACTGCCTGGTAGGATTCCAACCTTTGGTGATTACCATAAGGTCCTTGAAGTCTATCTCTTTGAGACAGATCTTCCGGCAACTTGCTCCAAGTTCTGCCCAGTGACTTGCCCGGTTGAACCTCTTGTTGTCCATGCTCCAATGGAGTGAATCTTTGAGGAGTTGGTGGAGCTGAAGAACTTGATCCATATCCTTCCAGTCCTCTGGTTTGAGGTTCCTGTTGAATTGGAGTGTGAATGGCAGGGTTGGTATTATCTCCCTCACTGTTTTGCCATCCACCACTGTGTCCAAGGTGTCCTCTTCCAAGTCTTCTGGTTCTGGACAATCCTTCTCTGTCCTCTGGCTTGTTCCTTTGGAAGCCAAGGTATCTGAGGTATACAGGGGACATATCAGTCTTTGCAAGCAGTCAAAAACTTTATGTTCTTAGGGTATTTACCTTTGACTGTGCCTTGTACAAACTTGTTAACTGCTGATTTTGGCAGTTTGCCTTTGGAGGTTACAACTGGCTTAATAATTGTAATTTTTCCTGTACAAGTGGTTAAGGTTGGCTTACCTTGTATTGATGCAGAGCTTCGTGGTTTTCTGTTCCTCTGAGTGGCTATTGGAGTCCATTTTTTAGCTGTGATGAGGCCTTCACTGTGCCTCTTTCCTTTTCCCTTGCTGCCCTCTGGTTCTGAGGGTGTGACTGGTGTGTTGGCCTGTGACTGGGTCTCAAGTGGGATATAATTTTCTTCCACTGAATCAAGGCAGGAAAAAGAGGGCTTATGTGAGTTAAGACTTCTCAAAAATTCTGGTTTTTCATGTCTAAGATTGGCCTCTGGGGTTGTATGTTACTACAATATGCCCTGTATAATGACAGTGTAATTGAATCAACTATTTCACATCAGAATTACAGCTTTTGGTGCCCTGTCACACTGTTTGTGTGCCAGTATCCCACAGATACACTTGTGGTTTTCAAGTGTAATCTGAATAAGTGGCTCTGTAAAAGTGTAATTGAGTTAAAAATACATTTAATCACGCCTCAACTGATGGTTTTTCAGTCAGAGGTGTCCTTATTCAATGAAGAATACAGGAATTATTAATGGCTTATGTGTTTTCATATGTAAACACGCCAAAAATAAAGGTTCCAGTGGGTATTAACCATGTGGTGAGTACTCTTATAATATGAGTAATAAAATAAAATATATAAAAAATATATATTTTTAAAAGAGAATACACCTAAAAAATATAAAACAATTTGTCAGAAAATAAAAAATAAGAGAAAAAACTTACTTATAAGGTCCAAAAAAGGTTTAAAATATGGCCAGGCCCACAAAATGTCAGGATGAAACTGTGATAAAGGTGTAAATAGGCTAAATACAACTTCAACTATGTTTGTGACACAGTAGAAATGGTTTAAAAAGAATTATAAGGGTTTAAAGATAATTAAATTGAAGATTAAAAGGGCTTTACTATATATGATATAGTGGTGGTGAGCGCTGTTGAAAGCCTTGGGTGCATGTCAGCCTGTGACTCAAAGCCAGAGCACAAGCATGACAGCCAAAATACCATAAATCAATGGTATAGCCAAGATACCACCAAAACATGGAAGTGAGCCGAATCATCTCAAAAGGTATCAAAAGAAAGAGGAAACTAACCTCTTTCTGAAAAAATCAGTCCCATCACCATAGGACAAGAAATAACAAAGTTATTCCTGCTCAAAGTTATTGCTGAGCATAAACCTTAATTTTCACCTCTCATCTAAAATCTAGAAGGAGGGGATTGAACCCATCAAATGGGTACTAAAGATGAAGCTTTAAGCCAGGGCTATCCAATGGTACCAGCCAAACTGAGCTAGCACCAATATTACTGGAGTTATGGTCAATTTCAGGCCAAATAAGGGTGAACAAAACATTCACCTCCCATCTATCTTCTACAGTTTTAGTGTCAGATACTTGAAGTTGGGTCTTTTTGGAAAGAGAACAATCAGGGCTATCTGATGGTGTCATCCATTTCCCCATAGCTCAACTATAACAAAAGTTATGGGACAAAGAAGCTCAATACAGCTTTTTTCCTATATCACGCAAATGTACAAAATCTTGTACATGGGATAACTTTGCCATATTTAATCATACCCACATCAAATGAGGTACCATTGTGTATAGAACATACAGGGCTACACAATGAACCAATTTTGAGGTTGATATCTCCAGAATTGACAAATTTATGGCTGTTTTAAGGCCAGATTCCCATCTGCTGTCATATACAGCCTTACCATGGGATAATTTCCCATAACCGTGAATATGAGGTGTCAAATAGACAAAGAAACTTGTTTTTACTTAGATACCTCATATCTCAGTAAATACTGGGGTCCCATACAGCTTCTGTACAGCATTCTACGCGTCATACACGTCAGAATCAGGCTGTGAGGTCCCCAGATGAAAGTTTCACCCTGTATTGGTGAAAACTGCCCAGATGTGGTTTCAAAACCACATCTGGGCCCAATACAGGCTATACAGGCTGTTTGAAAACCACAAGCCAGTCCTAGAGAGTGAAAAATTTTCACTTCCTCTACGTGAAAAGGTCTAGCACCCTTTCCACCCCATTTCAGGATAAAAAGGAGGCTTTTTCACAGCCAGAATTGTCTCCTCATCCTGCTCTTGAATAACCTACGTAGTAAACTGTCAAAAACAGTTTTACTCTTGGTTAAATAATCAGGTATAATTATAATCTTTAATTATTGTAACCCAACAAATAAAGCTGCACCCAGGGCTTTCAATAGTGCTCACCACCACTATATCTAGTATAGTAAAGCCCTTTAATTTAATTTCAAACCATCTTAAAACTTTATACATCTTTTTAAAATCATTTTTACCGTGTCACAAACATAGTCAAAGTTGTAATTAGCCTACTTACATCTTTGTCATGGTTTCATCCTGACATTTTGGGGGCCTGGCCGTGTTTTAAAACGTTTTTGGACTTATTACAAGTAAGTTTTTCTCTTTTTATCATTTATTGACACTTGTTTTAGCTTTTTAGACGTCATTTTTTCATAAAAATATCTTATATATATATTTTTTTCTTTTATTTAGAATACTCATATGTTCATAAGAGTATCTGTATGGTGGCTAATAACCACAAAACCAGTATTTTTGGCGTGTTTTGTATATAAAAACACTTTTAAGCGACTAATAAAGTCTTAATTCTTAATTGAATCAAGAAAGCTCATACTAATAAACCAACAGTTGAGGCGTGTTTGGGCACATTGTTAACTCAATTGGCCTGTAATACACCATCTTTGACAGATTATACTTGCTAACTACAAGTATTCTGTAAGATATTGGTATACAAACAGTATACCACATATCAATAAGCTGTATTTTTGACAGGGAATTGTTAATTCAATTACACTGTCATCATACAAGGGCATATTGTAGGAATATACAAGCCCAGAGGCCATTCTTAGACGTGCAAAACCAGCCATTTAAGAAGTCTTAACTGAAATGAGGCCCCTTTTCCTGTTTGATTCAGTGGAAGAAGATTTCATACCACTTGAGACCCAGTCACAGGCCAACACACCAGTGAAACCCTCAGAACCAGTTGGCAGCAAGGGAAAAGGAAAAAGACTTAGTGAAGGCCTCATTACAGGCAAAAAGTGGACACCAATAGCCACTCAGAAGAATAGAAAACCACGAAACTTTGCTTCAATACAAGGTAAACCAACCTTAACCACTTGTACAGGAAAAATTACAATTATTAACCCAGTTGTAACCTCCAAAGGCAAACTGCCCAAATCAGCAGATAACAAATTTGTACAAGGCACAGTCAAAGGTAAATACCCTAAGAACATAAGTTTTTTGACTGCTTGCAAACACTGATATGTCCCCTGCTGTAAGGTTTGACTATGAAACAATAAGTAAAAATTACTAATTTATTACTTATTGTACTCTGAATGTCCTTATGAGTTGAATAAATAAGATTAAAAATATAATAATAATAAATAATTATTATTATTATTGCGTAAAATAATTATATTATTAAAGAAATATAATAATATAATTTATATTATGAAAATATAATATAATAAATAAATATATTAATATAAAATAATTAATATATTTAAAAAGCTCTTGATTATTGTTACCAAAAAATAATAAAGGCGTAAAAAATTGCTTTTATAGATAAAAAACAATTAATAACAATAATATCACTAATATTAAAGTTATGAATTAATATAAATACTATTTATATTAATTAAAGAATTATTAAGAGAGTAATAATAGAGAAATTATTGTAATAAGAGAAAATAACCTACTTTTAACACTTAATATAATAATTTTGAAATATTTTACACCAAAAAATATAAATACAACTTTTTCAAATTGTATTTATAATAAAAATAAAGAAAAATTACAAATTATTCTGGATTTTAACGTGGAAATGAGTTTTTAAAGAGATTTTTAGCAAAAACAATTAAATAAATGATTTAATCACATCAAAATAGATGATTACAACAAGGTGGTATTTGGTCTTTAATAATAGAATAGCTTTATATATAAAGAATAAAGAAATTACCTTTGATTTAATTGATTTAATGTTTTTGATGCGTCTGAGGGGAAAATAGAGTAAAAAGAGCTCTATTTATAGTAAATACCTCCCTCCTAGAATCCAACAGGCCTCTAGTAGACGTGTACTTATCATAACCACTGGAATTGATCAATATTTTAAGGTTTGGAGATGATTACATCATTATCAAACCATATTACATCATTATTACACCATTATTTCGAGTTATCACTATAACTCTAAGTTTGATGACATCAGAGGCTTGGAAGAACCCCAAATTTCGTGGATTTTATTAGTTTTAATCATAAACTAATAGTATTCACCAATTTTATCACTCTTAAGACTGTTAAACTTAAATTAAGGTTACTGTGAGTGATCATAACTGCTCAAATTAAGCTCAAGCTTTGATCCTCAATAACTTTGAAGATTTACACGCTACAGCAATTCAGAGAGTGAATTCTGATAGCCTGGCATAGCCTTAGTATGCTACCAAGAGCTTTTCATTATATCATCAAAACTCTAATTTTGATGATTTTTCTTGTAACTCATCTTTTCTGTCAAAATTCAATATTTTAAACTTCAAACCTTGATTTCAGGGGGTTATACCCTGAATTTAATAATAAAAATTACATCATTCTTCACTAATGAACTAGTAGAATCCAACTGTATACTTTTTTTTAAGTTTGGAATACTTTCACAACAAAGTAGTCAACAGCTCTGTTGATTTTTATCAATATTTCATCATAGGTTTTAACCTTGTTTATAATTTGTGAATTAAAGTTCATATCTGTGCTCTTACAGTAATTACGTGGTAACTTTATTTTTGGTTCATCATTCTATCATGTATAGCTTAGGAGATATTAGCTATGATCCTTGAATATATGCGTTGACCAAAAAAGTGCATATATTCAGGTTAATTCCTTACGTATTCACTTTGGAAATTAGCTTATTAATTCTTTTATGTGTGGAGGTTCGTGGGGAATCCACTGGTACAATTTATTTCACATTTTGTTTCATTAGTTCTTGAGATAAATAAGGTTTTATGGTTTTCATAAGGTATTATACCTTATAATTCATTAAATATTGACTTTAAAGATATGCCATAAAAATGGTATATGTGTATTTTACCATGGGGAATCCAATGGTATAATTTATTTTACATGTTGATTCATTGGTTTTTAAGTTAAACCAATTTTTGTACCAATTTATGGTATTTTTTGTATATTTAAGTAATTATTTTTAATGTAAAATTATTCTAAGTAATTTTAATATAATTATATTAAAGGTATAATTATTCTGAGTCTTTTTTGTGACCTTATTGGGTATGTGGTCATATCTCAAAGGCGCACATTCCCTACCACCAAAAAAGATTGTACCACAATCTGATATGTGTGATTAGGGTATCATCCACTGTCCTACCTCTTCATTAGACTTTATCAGTCCTGCAGCTCAATAATGCTTGATTTTGTTGTTCTTTAGGTTTTCTTTCATGTCTAAACCTCCTCAGTAGTTTATCAGCATTTGTTATATCTTTCTCAAGTAGCCATTCATCTTCTTGAGTTGGATTTCTATACCTTACAAGGTATTCTCTTTCTTTTTTGTTCCTTGTCCTTCTTTCTTTAAGGATTCTTACAATTCTTTTTTCTTATCCTTCTTCCAAAGGGGGAATTTCAAGTGGGGGTTTATTTCTTAGTGGAAATCATTCCTTGTCACTTGAGCTGTAAGGTTTTATAAGACTTACAGGGAAAGTTGGGTGTTTATTCATTAAATCACCTGTAAGTTCCAATTGTACAGCATTGGGTCCATGAAGTGCTTTTACCATAAATGGTCCTGCAAAGGAATATTTCAATTTCTTTGGTCCTTTTATGTTATTCAAGTTAAGAGTTGATACTAATACCAAATCTCCTATTTTGAAGTCAGGTGGTTTATGACTTTTGTCCCATCTTTCTTTTGCATATTTGAAAGAGTCTTGCATGCATCTGTTTTCATGGTGTCTTGATTTGTCAAGCATTATCTTAAAACTGCTTGCTGTTGGATGTATGTCCACTAAGTCCTTTTTGAGGGTATCATAAGGAAGTCTTGGATTCCAACCTTTCTCTAGCATTGCTGGTGTTTTGCCAGTAGAAGAATGGATTGATGTCTTATATGCCAGTTCAAGTGCTGGTATTAGTGTACACCAATCATGGGTAAAACCATCAGAATCTTTGAATTCTAGCCCATAAGCACAGAATCTTCTGATCATGTCCTCTAAGGTCTGTATCATTCTTTCTGCTAAACCATCAGTTTGGGGATGGTAAGCTGTTGAGAATGATAGCTTTGTCCCAAATAGGTTATGGAGATTTGTCCATAATGCTGAAGTGAACTTTGGGTCTCTGTCACTTATAATATTTTGGAATAAGCCTGTGTGACTAATGACTTTATTCCATATCATTATGGCTGTATCCATAGCTGTGTCATCTTTATGACATGGTAAGAACATGGGAGTTTTACTGTACCTGTCAACTAACACTAGACATGCATTATAGCTCCTGTCTCCTCCTGGAGGTAGTGCTGTTACCCAATCCATATGAACTATTTCCCATGGGGATTTTGGTTCTTGGATTTGGATCATCATTCTAAATTTCTTTCCTGTGGCTCTGTTGGCTTTTTGACATCTGTCACAGGTTTGGCAGTACTCTGCAACATCTTTCTTCCAATTTGGCCACCAAGAGCAGGTTTTCACCCTCTCTAGTGTCCTATCTTCTGAGAGATGTCCAGATGCAACACTATCATGACACTCATGTAAAATAGTGTTTATTAGTGTTCTATCTGTTAAGGCCATAACACATGTTTGTTTTGTTCTATGGTAAAGGATTCCATCAAGGAGGTGGAATCTTCCTTCATCATATGCCTTTTTCCATATTTCATCTAGTTTTGATGAAAGTGATGGATCTTTGCAGTCTTTCATTAGAAGTTGGCTTAAGATATGGCAATTTTTGTCTGTCTTATAGCTTTCTTTAACTTGGTTAAAGAATTCTGTGCCTATGTCTGTGACACATATTCCTTCTATATGGTGCTCTTCTTGTGGTACCCATGCTGGATTGTCAGGGGTATTTGCTAAAGCCCATCTGCTAAGACCATCTGCATTTTTAAGAATATTTCCAGATTTATGTACAATAGTCATATTTCCTCTATATTATTGGATAGCAATTTGCCATCTCAGCATATGTCTATTTGGAGTCTTCATATTTAATAGTGATTTCACAGCATTACAGTCTGTGATTACATCAAATACTGTGCTATCCAAATAATAATGCAGTTTTTCTAAAGCCCACACTAGGCATAAGCATTCCATTTGGCTTGCTCCATACCTTGCTTCTGTTGGCTTTATTTGCCTTGAAATGAAACAAATTGGTCCTTCCACTGGTTTATCATTGATAATTTGTGTTTGGTGAAGTGCAGCACCTAATCCTTCTCCACAAGCATCAATGTATAGTTTGAAAGGTAGTTTCCAATCTGGCATTAGAAGAAATGGGGCATTTGTTAGTGAATTTTTCAATTCTTCATATGCCTTGACCCTTTCTTCAGTCATTTCATAAACTGTTTGTTGGTCACATAATTTATATAAGGATTTGGAAATTTTTGCAAAGTCCTTTATATGCTGTCTATATAACCAGCAAATCCTAAAAATGATTGCATTTCTTTTTTGGTTTGAGGCATTGGTTTGAGTAGTACTGCTGCTACTTTATTTTTGTCTATGCCTAGACTAAGTCCAGATACAACATGTCTAGTGCTTTTAATTCACTATATGCAAAATGACACTTTTTCAAGGAAATCTTCATATTCACTTGGAATGTTTTTTGTAGTACCCTTTCTAGTCTTGTAAGGTGATTTTCCCAAGTTTCTGAGCAAACTATGATATCATCAATATAGATAATTAACCATCCTTCTGATAATTCTTCAGGGAATATGGTATTCATCATTCTTTGATAATGGGAAGGTGCATTTTTTATCCCAAATGGCATTATTAAGTATTCAAAAATTCCACAATGGACTATTATTCTTAGTAGTTTCTTGGCATTGTCTGTTAAGACATTTTGATGAAAACCCTCAAGAGCATCAATAGCTGTGATGAACTTAGCTTGTGACAATTGGGTCAATGTCTCATGGATTCTAGGTATTGGATATCTGTCTGGAATGGTATAGGTGTTCAGGGCTCTGAAGTCTCCTACCATCCTTGATTTTCCATTATGCCAAGCTATAATGACAGGTGTAGTAACTTCTACTTGTTCATTATGTCCAACCTTTCTTAATACTCTAAGGTCCATCAATTCTTTAATTTGCACCTCTAAGGCTTCTCTAGCCCTTGGACTGGCTGGATCAGCAGGTCTTCTTAATAAAGGTGGGTAAGGCTTTTCTACATTAAGAATTATATCCACTTCATGTCCAATTATGGCACCTAGTGGCTCTTTGTCAGTTGCAAAGGCATTTTTATACTCAAATAAGAGGTCAATCAATTTTTCTTTCATTTTTTCTGTTAATTCTTGATTGAATTCTGCCTCTTTAAGTTGTTCAGATATAAAAAGTTCCTTTTCTGGAATTTTTTCTTCCTCCTTAATAACTGTGATTTGTTTTTTGTTATTTAAGAAGCCAAACTTTTTTCTTTTGTTATCTCCTATGGTAAAATATCTATCTTTTTGGTTGGAGATATCTATACCATAGATTGATAAGTAGTCATTCCCAAGTATGAAATGATTACTAGTACAGTTGTCCATTACTACAAACTCTACTTTAATTCTGACAAATTGTGAGGGATGAGGAAAAATTAGTGTTAAATCAATTATTCCAAGGGGCTTCATGCTCTCACTTGCACTACTAAATTTGACACCTTGTATTGGCATAAGTTCTTCTTGCCAGTTTGGGACAATGGCTTTTAAAGAACTTTTGCCAACACAAGTGCAATATGCTCCTGTATCCAAGTTAACTTTTCCTTCTTGGTTATCAACCATAACAATACTTATACTTGATTTTCCAGCTGTATATCCCATTCCTCTTGCAGGTTTGGTTCTATACATTTTGGCATCTTGTATGTTTGTCAGGTTTGTGTCAGATGTTCCAACTTGTGGTAAGTTTGAATTAACATCCAGTACTTCATAAATTATATCAATATTATTAATTTGTGCATTAATTATATTGATTTCATCACTTTCAGAGCTTTCTGACTCTTCTGTATCTTTTTCAGAGTCAGATTCCTCTTCTTTGTCATTGTGATTTTCTGTTTCCACAATTTCATTAATCTTTGCTTTTTTAAGGCAATTATTGGCTAAGTGTCCAATACCTCCACATTTATGGCATTCTCTTTGCTCATTATTGTTGGATGTATTGGGCTTAAAGGATTCTTTTGATTTATCTTTTTTGATAAATGGTTTATTTGGGCTTTTAATGTCCAATTTTTTCCAAGTCCTGCCAATTTTTGTTCTTGTCACTATATCTTCTAGTGCATTTATATACTCTTCTGTGGAGCATGGCTCTATACACCTGCTTCTTAGGGCATGTTCTAGTTCCCCTCCACATTTTTTAAGTATTTTCATGTGCACCATCTTTTGTGACATTTCTGGGTACAGTGCATTAAGCCTTTCAACTTGTTTCAAGAACCAAGTTAAAGGTTTGTCTTTCTCTGGGTCAAAAAAAGAGTTTTCAAATGCATTTTCTATCTCATACCTCCAGGCATCATTTGCCCACTTGATGATTATTTCTTGTTTCCACCAAGACCAGGTATTTTTACCATTTTTTTGTCTTATGCCATAATACAATCTTTTTGCAGATTTCTCAAACAATGAATGTAATCTTGCAGTGATTAATTCATCTGGTATGGCATAGTCTTCTTGTAACATGTCAATTGTTTTAATAAATGACATGTGGTCATATTCACCTTCTCCTGTGAATGTTGACCATTCCTTCAATTGAGGTGCTTCCTTCATTAAGACTTGGTTATTATCTTGGTGACTCAAGTCTTTTATGAAAGGATTTGACAATTCCTCTTTTGTTTTAACAGGGCTTCTTATATGAGAAAATGGTGTTGATAACTTTGGCATATTTAAATTAGCCTCATTAATTTTATCCATTTTTTCAGTAATAAGCCTTATTTCACTCTGAATATCATCTTTCAGATGCATTCTTGCTTCATCACTTTTTTCCACATGGTCCAAAATTAATTTTTGGTGTGAGGAAGTCTTTTCTTCAAATTTTTCTACAGAAATACTTAATTTATTTAATTTTTCTGTAAGATTATCAATACTCACATCATAATTGATTGTCAAAGTCTTGTCTTTGATATCTTTTATGTATTTATACAATTCTTGTTGTCCTTGTATTAATTTTTGAGTATTGTCAATTAAATTCTTTGGTTTATTATTTTCAACAATAAACTTAATGTTGTCAATTTCTTTCTTGTTTTGCACAACAATTTTTGTTAAAGAAGATAAATTGTTATTTATTTCTTGTAGTGATAATAAACTATCTTTAATTTCTTTTAGAGGTAATATACTATTTTTAATTTCTGTTAAAGTATTTACAACATCTTTGGAAAAGGTTATTTCTTTGGGAAATGAGGTTGTCTCATTCTTTGCTCTTCCTTGTCCTTGAATTCCATCAAGGTTCTGGCCATGTTGAAAACATTGTCCATGGCATCCTTTTGGATTCTTGGGATCCTGTAGCTTGGGGAATATGGTTTCCTCCAATGCTTTTTCTTGTTCTTCTTCCCTTCTTGGGGAAGTGGGCTGGCTTGGGGCTTGCTGGTAGAAGCTACTGGGGCTTCTTCCTTGGTTGCCTCCCTCTTTTTGGCGTGGTAATCCTTGATTTTTTTGATTTGAGGTTTGGATGACAGTGGATGCCATCCATTGGAGTATTTCACTATCTCCTCCTCTTTGAGGAACTTTTTCAGGATGTGCCAGGAGTTCATCACTCCTTGGTGTATTTGAGGCAGCATTTCCCAATCTTTGTCCTTGTACACTGTGTAATACTGCTTGTACTGGCTCATGTAGATGTCTATTTGAGCCCTCTGAATATGATTTGTACCTATTTGAGTTACTCATACTTAGCTCCAATTCAGGTTCAGATATCATGGGCATTTCTGCGACTTGCCTTTGGGATAAGGCACTTCCTTGTGTGGATTCTGTTCCACTGGGGATATTGCCCTTTCTTTTCCCTTTTGAGGGATCAGTTCTACCTCTGAGTCCAGCTCCATCTGATTGGATGGAGTATTGGGAACCTCTTCTGGTAGTCATAATTTAAGAAAATAAGAAATAAAAGTATTTTAGGATAAAAATTCTTTTTATGGCAATTATAAAAGAGGTGCTCACCTTCAGAGTCTTGAATGGTGGGTCCTGGAAAGTCTAATTTCTTAGCTTTCTTTCTTTTGGTCATAACTGGTGTTGGAGAACTTTTACAAGTTTCTTCCACCAATCTCTCAACAGTAGCTTGGTTGTCTTCTGTTGGGTTATCTTCAAACACTAAAAAAGACAAATAAATATAAGTCTTTTTATAAGAAGTGTTATTTTTTGGCAAGATATGGCAATTTTCCACGTAGAAATTGCTTTTATATCTTTACAAACTTGAAATGAATAAAGAAATGAATAAAAATTAATAATAAAAAATAACTCTTTTTTTTTTATTGGTTTTTTTAATATTTTTTATATTTTTATTTTTAAAGAATAAAATAAAAAATGAATATGATTCTTTTACAAAATTAAATTATAAAAAATTATATTTAATTTATAAATTATCTTTTTTAATCACTAGAGTCACTCAAAGAAAGTTCTTGCAAGTCTAAGGAGTGAAAAAACCACGTGTAAGACAGTACAATTGCTTTCCAAATGCCTCAATAGCTTTTAAAATCAATAAAATATAAAATTATTATATAATTTTATGATTATAAATATAATTTATTATTGGATAAACCCAATTAGAATCTTTTTAAAGGTCTTTTAAGTAAATATAACGGCCAGGCCCCCAAATGTAAGGTTTGACTATGAAACAATAAGTAAAAATTACTAATTTATTAGTTATTGTACTCTGAATGTCCTTATTAGTTGAATAAATAGGATTAAAAATATAATAATAATAAATAATTATTATTATTATGGCGTAAAATAATTATATTATTAAATAAATATAATAATATACTTTATATTATGAAAATATAATATATTAAATAAATATATTAATATAAAATAATTAATATATTTAAAAAGCTCTTTATTATTGTTACCAACAAATAATAAAGGCGTAAAAAATTGCTTTTTATTGATAAAAAACAATTAATAACAATAATATTACTAATATTAAAGTTATGAATTAATATAAATACTATTTATATTAATGAAAGAATTATTAAGAGAGTAATAATAGAGAAATTATTATAATAAGAGAAAATAACCTACTTTTAACACTTAATATAATAATTTTGAAATATTTTACCCCAAAAAATATAAACACAACTTTTTCAAATTGTATTTATAATAAAAATAAAGAAAAATTACAAATTATTCTGGATTTTAACGTGGAAATGAGTTTTTAAAGAGATTTCTAGCAAAAACAATTAAATAAATGATTTAATCACATCAAAATAGATGATTACAACAAGGTGGTCTTTGGTCTTTAACAATATAATAGTTTTATATATAAAGAATAAAGAAATTACCTTTGATTTAATTGATTTAATGTTTTTGATGCGTCTGAGGGGAAAATAGAGTAAAAAGAGCTCTATTTATAGTAAATACCTCCCTCCTAGAGTCCAACAGGCTTCTAGTAGACGTGTACTGATCATACCCACTGGAATTGATCAATATTTTAAGTTTTGGAGATGATTACATCATTATCAAACCATATTACATCATTATTACACCATTATTTAGAGTTATCACTATAACTCTAAGTTTGATGACATCAGAGGCTTGGCAGAACCCCAAATTTCGTGGATTTTATTAGATTTAATCATAAACTAATAGTATTCACCAATTTTATCACTATTAAGACTGTTAAACTTAAATTAAGGCTACTGTGAGTGATCATAACTGCTCAAATTTTATGGTTTTTATAAGGTATTATACCTTATAATTCATTAAATATTGACTTTACAGATATGCCATAAAAATGGTATATGTGTATTTTACCAGGGGAATCCAATGGTATAATTTATTTTACATGTTGATTCATTGGGTTTTAAGTTAAACCAATTTTTGTACCAATTTATGGTATTTTTTGTATATTTAAGTAATTATTTTTAATGTATAATTATTCTAAGTAATTTTAATATAATTATATTAAAGGTATAATTATTCTGAGTCCTTTTTGTGACCTTATTGGGTATGTGGTCATATCTCAAAGGCTCACACCTGCATACCTCAGAGACCTTGGCTTCCAAAGGAACCAGCCAGAGGACAGAGAAGGCTTTTCCAGAACCAGAAGACCTGGAAGAGGACACCCTGGACACAGTAGTGGATGGCAAAACAATGAGGGAGATAATATCAACCCTGCCATTCACACTCCAATTCAATGGAGACTTCAAACCAGAGGACTGGAAAGACATGGATCAAGTTCTTCAGCTCCACCAACTCCTCAAGGACCTATTCCAATGGAGCATGGACAACAAGAGGTTCAACCTGGCATCTCACTGGGAAGAACTTGGAGAAAGTTGCCAGAAGATCTGTCTCAATGAGATAGACTTCAAAGAACTGATGGTAATCACCAAAGGTTGGAATCCTACCAGGCAGTTCAGAATCCTGGAGGCAAAGGCACAGAGGATAAGGGAGAATCAAGCCACTATCCAAGCTATAGAAGAACAGTTAACCCAGACAGGGCCTACTCAGATCCCTTCAGGCTCACAAGGAGCAGGCCAAATCAGCTCTCCAGTGGCTTCACACCATTAAGAAACAAGCAGATCAGTGGCCAAGAGTCACCATTCTTCACAATTCCAGGAAGTTTCCAGGAGAAGACAAAGAAACAAGGGAAAGAACAAAACCTCCTTCAACCAGAGGAGGAAAGAGTCAGACCATATGATTCAGAAGCTTTTGGATTTGTTAAAAGAAGTGCACAAGAACCAGAAGTTGTTGTAAACCACTCTAGAATCAGTAGTCCTAGTAATAGAAACATTACCCCCACTCAGACTGAACATAACATTGTCACATCTGAGAGTAACATCAACAGTGATACACTGTGGTTACAGATGTCCCAAGATGCTGAACAATCTGCAAAGCAGTTTCCAGAAATTGAAAGTGGCCAGGAGAGGATGAGAAAGACTCAAGCCTCCTTGGAACAGATAGTTAATAATCTTCAAGAAGGATATGCTCAACTGAGCAAAGCCTCTGAAGAAACCAACAAAAGACTGAATACAGTCTTTGAAGAACAACACCACAGCAAAAGGGACAGGGATTGTCTGGACCAAGACATAAACAAATTGTTTAATGTCTACCATAACTTGAAGCCCCAACCACAAAGCCAAGTTATGGAGAATCCATATCAACCAGATGACATCAAACCAGATGCCATGTTGATGAATAAGGCAAGATATCCATCACAACACCAGGTGGAGATGAAATGTCTTATTCAGAGAAGGAAGCCCTGAAACAGCTTCCTGAGGCCTCAAGCTGGCCCAAATTCTCTGGATCAGGAGAATATGATCATATGGAACTCATAGATTTTATTGATGGACTCTTCATTGATGTACCAAGCATGCCAGACTACTGGATCACTGCTAGATTGAATACTGATTTTAAAGGTCATGCCAGTATATGGTACACCAAAATAAATGAAATCCATGGCAGAAGAAACTGGCCATGGTGGAAGAGGCAAATCATCCAAAAGTACAGTAATGGAACTTGGATATGGAAAAAGACCATGTCATTCGAAAATGACAAATACTCTGTGGACAAAGATCCATATGAGTGGTGTCTTAGACGGTCTAAAAGACTTAAAGCCATTGATCCTCAGATGAACATCCAAATGAGGAATCACAAACTTCTGACACAATTGCCAGGAGAACTAGAGCATGCAGTAATATGCAGATGCAACCAAAATTGCACTCTAGATGACATTGCCAACACCTTACAAGACATAAGGAAAAGGACAAATATAGCGAAATTCACCGCATATAAGAGCAGTCGTTTCAAAGAGAAACAACCTTTCAGGGTAGAGTTTAAGGATAAACCCAAAGAAAGAGTGGCAGAAGTGGCAAAGAAGAGGAATTCTTGTCACAATTGTGGTTCAACAGACCACTATGCCAACAACTGTCCAAAGGAAAAGAAAAAAGTATATGCCATAGAGAAAGTCCCTGAGGAAGAACCTCCAACAGAGGAGTCTGAATCAGACTCCATGGGTGAGGCCATCAGAGAACCCTCTGATGATGATCAAGACTGAAGACAGGAATTTCTAGTGGAATACCAAGAGGAAACCCCACTAGAAATTCAGGACATACAGTTGGAAGCAGGCATCCCACAGGACACTGCAAATAAAAACTTGAGCAAACACACACAAGATGCACAAACATTCCTGGTTACACCAACCAAAGGAACGGCATATACACATGGGACAGCCACAAAAATGACTGTTTGCATTGACAATGCTCAGCATCCACTGATCATTGATAGTGGGGCACACTGCTCCATAGTGGCCAGAAGCTATCTGGATACCTACTTCCCAAACTGGGAAAAACAGATCTTACCCACTAAGGAAAAGAACTTTAAAAGTGCATCAGGGAAGATGACTTCCATTGGGACAATTATCAAAGAGATATTTATACCCCACAGGAAGGGTAATATCAGACTCAACCCAGAGTTTGTAGTGCTTAATGATGCCCACATCCAAGGGATTTTACTGGGAACAGATTACCAGAGGATGCATGGCATAGACATTTACAACAGTAAAAATAGGCACATCACCATTGGTACTAACAAGGAAAAGAAATTTTCACTTGATATATACCAGATATCTTCTCAGGAGCCACTAGAAGAACTTCTGAAAGAATTCAGAGAGGGACAGATTAGCACTACCCTCACCAGTAAACAAAAACTAAGCTTACTGAAGATGCTGAGAAAGAACAGACCATCATTTGCCATTGGTGAAGAGCCATTAGGAAAGATCAAAGGCCATGTTATAGAACTATATCTGGATGTGGAAAGGCCTTATCCACCCATGCTTAGGGGACCTCCTTATCCAGCAAGCCTTGAAACCAGGAAAGAAATTGAGAAACATATCAATGAACTCCTGGATATGGAGCTCATCAGGAAGATTGGACATAATGAAATAGTGGAAATCACCACACCTGTCCTAACCACCCGGCATGATGGCAAGTCTAGACTGTGTGGAGACTTCAGAGCTCTGAATAACTACAAAAAAGCAGACAGGTACCCTATACCCAGGATACCCCATGCCTTGGATAAACTGGCAAAAGCCAAATAAATAACCAAGATGGATTGTATGAAAGGCTTCCACCGAAATGGAGTTAAACCAAACTCCATGAAATTACTCAGAATAATATGCCATATGGGCATATATGAGTATACCAGGATGCCATTTGGCATCAAAAATGCACCAGCCCATTTCCAAAGAATGATGGACACAATATTTCAGGACGAAATACTGGAAGGCTGGATGATGATATATATTTATGATATCATTATATACTCAGAGACATGGGAAGACCATGTGCAATACATAGACAGAGTACTAAGTAAATTCACACCCATAAATCTCAAAATTTCACTTAAAAAATGCAATTTTGGCCAACAAGAGTTATTGGCTCTAGGACATAAAGTCTCAGGTCTTAGTCTGGCAATTGACCAGAATAAAGTAGCAGCAGTACTGCAAAAGCCAGTACCAAAAAGCCTCAAAGAGATGCAATCCTTTCTTGGGTTTGCTAGCTACTTTAGAAACCACATCAAAAACTTTGCACACATAACTAGTAGTTTATACAAGTTATATTCAAAGGATGTAGTTTTTGAAATAACCAAGGAAAGGAGGGATGCATATGAGAGGATCAAATATGAACTCACAAATGCACCTGTGCTCATCTTACCTGACTTTGAACTACCATTCAAGTTATATATAGATGCAGCATGCAGTCAAGGCCTAGGAGCAGCGCTTCACCAAAGACAAATTGTGGATGGTGAACCAAGAGAAGGAGTAATTTGCTACATCTCAAGGCAGCTGAAAGATACAGAAGCCAGGTATGGGGCCACCCAGACTGAATGTCTATGTCTAGTCTGGGCTCTATGAAAACTCCATTATTATCTGGAGGGTGCAGTCTTTGAAGTCTACACATACTGCACAGCCTTGAAGTCTTTACTAAACATGAAGACTACAAATAGACACATGCTGAGATGGCAAATAGCCATCCAGGAGTATAGAGGGAATATGACCATCATATACAAAGAAGGTAAAAGTCATACCAATGCAGATGGCCTTAGCAGATTTCCACTGGAAAATGTCAAAGGAAATCCAGCTTATGACCCTGAAGTTGCAGCCAAAATCCCTATCCATTTTATGGAAGTAGATAGGAGGAAGAACTTCAGATTTTCTGAATGGGAACTAGAAAGTGGTACCCTTGACAGTGGAAACACTGATTCAGAGGGGACAGAAACTCCCATATTGGGAATAAGTTCCTCTGAACTGCAAAATGAATTTTTTAGTGCAGTACTGAAGTCTTATGCCAAACACAAACAGTGTGGCATACTGCTGCAACTCCTTCAACAAAGGTACAGGAGCCCAGAACTGGAACCCAGCTGGAAGAACCCTGGTTGAGGACCTATAAGGATAACAAGTTCTTCCTTCTAGATGGCCTGCTCTACCACAGAGAGAAACACACAAGTGCACTCACAGTGGTAGACAGAGACCACATCTCTTTGATCCTGATGGAATTCCATGACTGCCCCTATATGGGACACATGAGTGAGGACAGGACTAAAGAGAGGGTAGCAAGCACAGCTTGGTGGCCCAAGTGGGAACAAGAGTTGGGAGAATACATCAACACTTGTGAGGGATGCCAAAAGGCAAATAGGAAACATGGGAAGAAATATGGGTTACTTCAACATATAGAAGAACCCAAACACCCATGGGAAACCATCAACATGGACTGGGTTACAGGACTTGTCCCAGGAGAAAAAGAAAACTACAATGCCTGCTTGATCATAGTTGATAGGTTCAGCAAGAGCATGAGGTGTCTACCATGCCACAAGGAGGGCACAGCCATGGATACTGCCCTGTTATTTTGGAATAACATCATATCTACCTGTGGAGTCCCTAAAATCATCATTAGTGATAGGGACCCAAAATTCACATCTGAAGGTTGGACCAACTTGTATGACATGCTTGGCACCAAGCTTTCTTTTTCCACAGCTTACCATCCCCAAACAGATGGCCTAGATGAGAGTATGATCCAGACTATGGAAGACATCCTTAGAAGGTTCTGTGCCTATGGCATGGAATACAAGGACCATGAAGGATACACCCATGACTTGGTTACCCTTCTACCAGCTGTCCAGCTGGCTTATAATACAAGTCAGCACTCTACAACAGGATAAACACCTGCAGTGGTAGAAAAAGGGTGGAATCCCCTGTTGCCTGTAGATCACTTGAAGAAGAATCTTCTGATCATCCACCCCACAGCCAAAGAATTCCATGCTATGTGGAAGAGGGCTTGTGACGCAGCTGCCAAATGCATAGCTGAGGCAAAAGAATACAATAAGCAGAGGTGGGACAAGACACACATGGAACCTGCCTTTAAGGAAGGGGAGCAGGTGCTAGTGTCTACACTGAACTTTCAAAATCTTAAAGGACCCAAGAAGATGAGGGACTCATTTGTAGGGCCTTTTACTATCATTAGGTTGATAGGAAAGAATGCAGTGGAAGTCAAACTTACAGAGGAATTTTCCAGGAAGCACCCAGTCTTCCCAGTAAGCTTGGTCAAACCATACTTCCAAACAGAGGAGGATAAATTCCCCTCCAGGAAAAAGAACCCCACACCACCTGATATAGTGGAAGTGGAGGATTCCCCAGGACCTGTGAGTTAGATCATCAGGGCCAGGAAGAGCAGACTTAATGGAAAGGATCAAAGACAATACTTAGTCAGATTCAAGCACCAAACAGCTGATAAAGACAAATGGTTGGCAGAAGATGCCATACCAGATGGGAACGTTCATCTAAGGAGATTCAGGGCCTCTAGGAGGACTGAACAGTCTCATCAATGATGCGCCTTTTTTGGAGGGAGGGTATGTCAGCCTGTGACTCAAAACCAGAGCACAAGCATGACAGCCAAAATACCATAAACCAATGGTATAGCCAAGATACCACCAAAACATGGAGATGTGCCAAATCAGCTAAAAAGGTATCAAAGGAAAGAGGACACTCACCTCTTTCCAAAAAATATAAGTCCCATCACCATAGGACAAGAAATAACAAAGTTATTCCTGCTCAAAGTTATTGGTGAGCATAAACCTTAATTTTCACCTCTCATCTAAAATCTAGAAGGAGAGACTCAAATTCATCACATGGGTACTCAAAATGAAGCTCTAAGCCAGGGATATCCAATGGTACCAGCCAAACTGAGCTAGCACCAATATTACTGCAGTTATGGTCAATTTCAGCCCAAATAAGGGTGAAAAAAACATTCACCTCTCATCTAACTTCTACAGTTTTAGTGTGAGATACTTGAAGTGGCGTCTTTTTGGAAAGAGCACAATTGGGGCTATCTGATGGTGTCATCCATTTCCCCATAGCTCAACTAGAGGAAACGTTATGGGGCAAAGAAGCTCAAGACAGCTTTTTGCCTATACCATGAAAATGTGCAAAATCTTGTACATGGGATAACTTTGCCATATTTAATGATACCCATATCAAATGAGGTACCATTGTGCCATCCACTTCTTCATATCTCAGCTATAACAGAAGTTATGATGCAAACAAGCTCAATACAGCTTTTTACCCAAACCACGCCTATGTACAAAAAACCTTGTACATGGGATAACTTTGTCATATTTAAGAATAAACATACCAATTTGGATATCATTGTGTAGAGCTCATACAGGGCTATCCAATGAACCAATTGTGAGAATGATATCTCAAAAACTGACAGAGGTATGGCCATTTGAAAGTCATAATCCTACAATATGACCAATACAGCTGTATGATGACAGGATACAGTTGTACTCTGATTATGAGGTGTCAAATACATGAAGAAGCATGTTAATACTTCAATACCTCATAAGTCAGTCAATAATGGGGTCCCATACAGTTTCTGTACAGCATTCTATGTGTCATACATGTCAGAATCAGGCTGTGAGGTCCCCAGATGAGAATTTTCACCCTGTATTGTTGAAAACTGCCCAGATGTGGTTTCAAAACCACATCTGGGCCCAATACAGGCTATACATGCTGTTTGCAAGCCACAAGCCAGTCCTAGAGAGTGAAAAATTTTCACTTCCTCTACGTGGAAAAGTCTAGCACCCTTTCCACCCCATTTCAGGATAAAAAGGAGGCTTTTTCACAGCCAGAATTGTCTCCTCATCCTGCTCTTAAATAACCTACATAGTAAACTGTCAAAAACAGTTTTACTCTTGGTTAAATAATCAGGTATAATTATAATCTTTAATTATTGTAACCCAACAGCTAAAGCTGCACCCTAGGCTTTCAATAGCGCTCATCACCACTATACCTAGTATAGTAAAGCTCTTTAATTTCATTTTAAATCATCTTAAAACTTCATACATCTTTTTAAAATCATTTTTACCGTGTCACAAACATAGTCAAAGTTGTAATTAGCCTACTTACATCTTTGTCATAGTCTCATCCTGACAGTGCAGCTTTATCTGTTGGGTTACAATAATAAAAGACTACAACAATTAAGATTTATGATTATACCTGATTATTAACCAAGATTAAAACTGTTTTTGACAGTTTACTACATAGTTTATTCAAGAGCAGGATGAGGAGACAATTATGGCTGTGAAAAGCCTCCTTTTTATCCTGAAATGGGGTGGAAAGGGTGCTAGACTTTTCCAGGTAGAGGAAGTGAAGATTTTTTCACTCTCTAGTACTGGCTTGTGGTTTGCAAACAGCCTGTATAACCTGTATTAGCCTCAGATGTGGTTTTGAAACCACATTTGGGCAGTTTTCACCAATACAGGGTGAGAATTTTCATCTGGGGACCTCACAGCCTGATTCTGACGTGTATGCCACATAGAATGCTGTACAGAAACTGTATGGGACCCCAGTATTGACTGACATATGAGGTATTGAATTAAAAACAAGCTTCTTTGTCTATTTGACACCTCATATTCATGGTAAGGCTGTATATGACAGCAGGTGGGAATCTGACCTTAAAACAGCCATACCTTTGTCAATTCTTGAGATATCAACCTCAAAATTGGTTCGGTGTGTAGCCCTGTATGTGCTCTACACAATAGTACCTCATTTGATATGGGTATCATTAAATATGGCAAAGTTATCCCATGTACAAGATTTTGCACATTTGCGTGGTATAGGCAAAAAGCTGTATTGAGCTTCTTTGCCCCATAACGTTTGCTCTAGTTGAGCTATGGGGAAATGGATGACACCATCAGATAGCCCCAATTGTGCTCTTTCCAAAAAGACGCCATTTCAAGTATCTCACACTAAAACTGTAGAAGTTAGATGGGAGGTGAATGTTTTATTCACCCTTATTTGGGCTGAAATTGACCATTACTCCAGTAATATTGGTGCTAGCTCAGTTTGGCTGGTACCATTGGATAGCCCTGGCCTAGAGCTTCATTTTGAGTAGCCATGTGATGGATTTGAGTCTCTCCTTCTAGATTTTAGATGAGAGGTGAAAATTAAGGTTTATGCTCAGCAATAACTTTGAGCAGGAATAACTTTGTTATTTCTTGTCCTATGTGATGGGACTTATGCTTTCAGAAAGTGGTGAGTTTTCTCTTTCTTTTGATACCTTTTGAGCTGATTTGGCTCAGCTCCATGTTTTGGTGGTATCTTGGCTATACCATTGGTTTATGGTATTTTGGCTGTCATGTTGTGCTCTGGTTTTGAGTCACAGGCTGAAACTGATTCAGAAGGAATATAAACTCCCAAACTGGGAATAAGTTGCTCAGAACTGCAAAATGAATTTTTCAGTGCAGTACTGAAGTCTTATGCCAAAAACAAACAGTGTGGAATATTACTACAACTCCTTTAACAAAAGTACAGGAGTCCAGAACTGGAATCCCAGCGGGAAGAACACTGGTTGAAGGCCTACAAGGATAAAACGTTCTTCCTTGTGGATGGTCTGCTCTCCCAAAGAGAGAAGCACACAAGTGCACTCACAGTGGTAGATAGAGACCACATCTCTCTGATGCTACAGGAATGTCATGACTGCCCCTATATGGGACACATGAGTGAAGACAGGACCAGAGAGAGGGTAGCAAGCACAGCTTGGTGGCCCAAGTGGGAACAAGAGTTGAGTGAATACATCAAGACTTGTAAAAGATGCCAAAAGGCAAATAGAAAACATGGGAATAAGTAGGGGTTACTTCAACATATAGAGGAACCCAAACACCCATGGGAGACCATCAATATGGACTGGGTCACAGAACTTGTCCCAGGGGGCAAAGAAAACTACAATTCTTGCCTAATCATAGTTGATAGGTTCAGAAAGAGCATGAGGTGTCTAACATGCCATAAAGAGGCCACAGCCATGGATACTGCTCTGTTATTATGGAATAACATCATATCCACCTGTGGAGTCCCTAAGATAATCATTAATGATAGGGACCCAAAATTCACATCTGAATTTTGGACCAACTTATATTACATGCTTGGCACCAAGCTTGCATTCTCCACAGCTTACCATCCACAAACAGATGGCCTAGCTGAAAGGATGATCCAGACAATGGAGGACATGCTTAGAAGGTTCTGTGCCTATGGAATGGAATACAAGGACCATGAGGCATACACCCATTATTGGGTTACCCTTCTCCCAGCTGTCCAACTGGCTTATGACACAAGTCAGCATTCTACCACAGGGAAAACACCTGCCATGGTAGAAAAAGGGTGGAATCCCCTGTTGCCTGTAGATCACTTGAAGAAGAATCTTTTGATCATCCACCCCACAGCCCAAGACTTCCATGATATGGGGAAGAGGGCTTGTGACACAGCTGCCAAATGCATAGCTGAGGCAAAAGAATATAATAAGCAGAGGTGGGACAAGACACACATGGAACCTGACTCCAAGGAAGGGGACCAGGTGCTAGTGTCCACACTGAACTTTAATAATATTAAAGGGCCTAAGAAAATGAGATACTCATTTGTAGGGCCCTTCACTATCCTTAAATTGATAGCGAAGAATGCAGTGCAAGTCAACCTTACAGACAAATTTTCCAGAAATCACCCAGTCTTTCCAGTCAGTTTGGTCAAGCCATACTTCCAAACAGAGGAGTAAAATTCCCCTCCAGGAAGAGGAACCCCACACCACCTGATATAGTGGAAGTGGAGGACTCCCCTGGACCTGTGAGTAAAATCATCAGGGCCAGGAAGATCAGACTTAACGGGAGGATCAAAGACAATACTTAGTCAGATTCAAGAACCAAACAGCTGATAAAGACAAATGGTTGGCAGAAGATGCCATACCAGATGGGCACCTTCATTTAAGGAGATTCAGAGCCTATAGGAGGACTGAACAGTCTCATCAGTGATGAGCATTTTTTAGAGGGAGGGTATGTCAGCCTGTGACTCAAAACCAGAGCACAAGCATGATAGCCAAAATACCATAAACCAATGGTATAGCCAAGATACCACCAAAACATAGAACTGAGCCAAATTAGCTCACAAGGTATCAAAAGAAAGAGGAAACTCACCCCTCTCCAAATATACAATTCCCATCATCATACCAAAAAGAATAACAAAGTTATTCATACTCAAAGTTATTGCTGGGCATAAACCTTAATTTTCACCTCCCATATGCAATACAGAATAAGAGTCTTAACCCCATCAACTGGGTATGCAAAATGAAGCTATAAATCAGGGCTATCCAATGGTACCAGCTAACCTGAGCTAGCACCAGTATTACAGAAGTTATGGTCAAATTCAGGCCAAATAAGGGTTAACAAAACATTCACCCCTCATCTAACTTCTACAGTTTTATTGTGGGATACCTAAAGTGGGGTCTTTTTGGAAAAAGAACAATAAAGGATATCCAATTGTTTTATCCCTTTCCTCATATCTCAACTATAGCAGAGGTTATGGGGTAAACAAGCCCAATACAGCTTTTTGCCTAAACCACGCACATGTACAAAAATCTTGTACATGGCATAACTTTGCCATATTTAATGATAACCATATCAAATAAGGTACTATTGTGTAGAACACATAGAGGGCTACACACGGATCCATTTTTGAGGTTTATATCTCAATGACTGACAAAGCTATATCTGCTTTAAGGTCAAGATCCCACATTCTGACCAATACAGCCTTACCATGGGATAATATCCCATAACCATGATTATGAGGTGTCAAAATGACAAAGAAGCATCTTTATACTTCAATACCTCATTATTAAGTCAATACTGGGGTCCCATACAGCTTCTGTACATTATTCTATGCATCAGACACGTCAGAGGAGGGCTATGTGGTCCCCAGATGAAATATTTCACCCTGTAATGGTGAAAACTGCCCAGATGGGTTTCAAAACAACATCTTAGCCCAATACAGGCTATAAAGCTCCTTGAAAACCACAAACCTGCCCCAGAGGGTGAACAAATCTTCACTTCCTCTACGTGGAAAGGTCTAACAGCCCTTCCACCCTATTTCAGGATAAAAAGGAGGCTTTTCACAGCCAGAATAGCTTCCCTCATCCTGCTCTTGCATACCCTACGTAGTAAACTGTCAAAAACAGTTTTACTCTTGGGTAATAAAGAGGTATAATTGAAATTTTAATTATTGTAGTCTTTATTATTGTAACCCAACAGGTAAAGCTGCACCCAGGGCTTTCAACAGCTCTCACCACCACTATATTTAATATAGTAAAGCCCTTTTATTCTTAAATTAAACCTTTTTAATCCTTATAACCTTTTTTAATCCTTTTTACCGTGTCACAGTAATAGTTAAAAATTGTAAATACTTTTATAATACTTTTATCATAGACTCAGCCTGACATCATTCTTCAACTGGCAAATCCCAAGAAATTTATGAAAAGCTCGGAATCCAAGACTTCCTCATGAAACCTTCAGAAAGGACTTAGTGGATATACATTCAAAAGCAAGAATTTTTGAAATAATGCTGGATAATGTAAGACATAATCAAAACAGATCTATTCAGATTATTTGGAATATGAAAAAGAAAGATGGGATAAAAGTCATAAAACACCTGACTTTCAAGTAGGAGACTTAGTATTAGTATCAACTCTAAACTTCAATATGATTAAAGCTGCAAAGAAATCAAAATATTAATTCTCAGGAACCTTCATGATAAGAGAACTACATGGCCCTCAAGCTGTGCAGCTAACAATAACAGGTTAATTAGTGAAAAAACACCCAGGATTCCCTGTAAGTCTGATGAAGCCTTACTGCTGAAGTCATAGGGAATCATTTCCCCTAACAAATAAACCATCACTTGAAATTACCCCTCAAGAAGAAGTAGAAAAAAAGAAAATTGTGAGTTTCCTTGAAGAAAGGAGGACAAGAAACAAAAAAGAAAGGGAAAACCTTGTGAGGTATAGGAACTCAACTCAAGAAGATGAATGGATACTTGAGAAATAAATAACCAATTGTGATAAATTATTTAGGATTTTCAGACATGAAAGAAAACCTAAAAAAAGAAAACCTAAGCATCTTTGAGCTTCAATACTAAAAAGGTCTATTGAAGAGGTAGGACAATGGATGATACCCTCATTAGCTATATGAAATTGTGGCACATCCTTTTTTGATGGTAGGGAATGAAAGCCTTTGAGATATTGCCGCATATCCAAAATGTCACAAAAAACTTTACAATACCTACTTTAATAATAAGAATTGAAAGTATTGTCTTAAAATAAGTAAAAATTCCATAAAAAGACATAAAATCTTGATTATCTCAGAGGCCAATAAACAAAAATTTGAAATAAATTATATAATAGAATTCCCCTTCAACAACTACACATATACCATTTCTATTTTATATCTGTAAAGTCAATACTTACTGAGATGACCTGCATATATGCCCTTTTATGATAAGCGCATATATTCATGGTTTTCAGCTCATATCTCTTGAATTATTAATGATAAATCGCTTACCCAATAATGAAGTTCCCACAGAATAACTTTAGGGATACCTATGGAAACTTTATTTGACAGTTTAGAAACAGTTTTATAACTTACAAGTGTTTGTTGAGCAAATTACAAATAGCTGTTGACCACTTTAAGCTTAAAGTGGTACAATCTTCAAAGGAAGTAAATATTTATATGATCATAGTTCAAATGTGAATAATGATGTAACTTACATTATTATATTCAATGTATAACCCCTTGAAATCTTGGTTTAAAGTTTCAAATCATAAATATTAACAGAAAAGATGAGTTACAAGAAAAATAATCAAAAATATAGTTTTTATCATTTAATGAAATTCTCTTGGAAGTCTAATGATGGCATGCCAATATATCACAATACACTCTCACAATGGCTTTATCATTAATAACTCAGAATTTGTCAATGATCAAAGCAAAGCTTACAAATGATTATTTATGATTTCACACGTAACCTTTTTTTCAGTTTAGCAGTTATATAAGTAATAAAACTGGTATATACTAGTTTATCATGATCAATACTTGTAAAATCCACAAATTGTAAGCTTATTCCAAGCCTATGATGTCAGGAAACTTAGAGTTACAGTGAGAATTCTAAGTAATGACATAATATTGAGATAAGAAGGTTTAATTAGCATATAATCATCATTCAAACCTAAATTACCGATTGATTCCAGTGGACAGTATCATTAAATGTCTAATAGAAGCCTTCTTGACTCTAGGAGGGAGGAGTTTACTATAAATAGAGGTCTTTTGCCTCTATTTTCTCCCTCAGATGCATCAAAAAAATAAAAAACATTAAGTCCAAAGGTAATTTCTTTATTCTTGATCTATAAATCTATTATATTATCAAAGACCAAATATAATCCTTTTATAATCACCAGCTTTGAAGTGATTCTCTCAATGTTTCTTTGGTTAAATTCCTCTAAAAATTTTGATTCTATGTAAAATCAAATATATTTGTAATTTCTTTCATTTTATTTGTAAATACAATTTAAAAAGGCTTTATTTATATTATGTGGAATCAATACCTCCAAGATTATTATATCAAGGCTTGAAAATAGCTTCTTTTCTCATTATTATTATTCTTAATAATTCTTTCATCAATATAAATAGTATTTATATTATTATAAAACTTTCATACTAGTAATATTATTGCTATAATTTTTTATTATTATTAAATAACAATTTTTTACACATTTATTATTTTTGGTAACAATAGTAAACTGCCATAAATATATTAATCATCAATTCTTAATTTATTTAGTTAAATAATATATATAATTTTGCGCCATAATTATAATATTTCTTCATTATTAGAGTTATTTTTAATCTTAATCATCATTTGAATAAGGAAATTCAGATTACAATAAGTGAGATATTAATAATATTTACTTAATGTTTCACATAAAAACCTTACAATTATTATCCATGTCACAGTCAGAGTTTATTTTTTAGTACATTTATTATCACTTTATGATAGACTCAGAATAACATTTCCACGTCCTGGCAATGTTTTCTGGACTTTTCGCATAAAAAGTGAATATTTCTTTAATCCTTAACTGATAATTTCTCTTAATATTATAAACTTCCATATGAAATTTCTCTTTTAATAAATTAATACTATATCAAAGTAATCTATTATTATTTTCTCCAGTGGTATATAATTCATACCATTGTGTTTTTTTTGGAATTTTTGATGTGGTTTGATTATAATTTAATGTCCACTGGAAGAATTTGGCATGTTTTTGATTTCAAACACAAAGTCACTTGTAAATACTTCTTTTTTACATAAATAGAAGACCCTTGTACTATAAATAACAGTTACAGAGGCATTGTTGGACATATTGATAATTTCAAGTATCCATTACAAAACCACTTGTTAATTACAAGTTAATCTGTGAGATATTGGGATACAAAAAGTAGACCATAAATTCAAAAGTGAGTAATTTTGACATGCAATTGATAATTTCAATTCTAAATCATGATACAAGGGTACAATATAGACATATACTGTATCAGAGGCCATTATTAGACATTCAAGTAGTATTTTAAGAAGTCTTGAATGAAATAAGACCCAATCCTTCTGTTTCATTGGAAGAAACCTTCATAACACTTGAGACCCAGTCACAAGGAAACACACCTGTGGCACCCTCTGAGGCAGAAGTTCACAAGGGAAAAGGGAAGATACACAGTGAATGCCACATAATCAACAAGAAGTGGACACCAATTGCCACTCAGAGGACTACAAAACCACAAACCTCTGCATCAATATAGGGAAAACAAACTTGGATCACTTTTACAGGGAAGATTACAATGATTAACACATTTCAAACCTCTATAAGCAAATTTTTCAAAGCAGTAGATACCAAATTTGTACAAGGAACATTCAAAGGTAAATACCCTAATAACATAAATTCTTTCACTGAGTTCAAAAACTAACATGTCCCCTGCACACCTCAGAATCCTTGGAATCCCAAGGAACTAGCCAGAGGACAGACAAGAACTATCAAGAAACAGAAGACCAGGGTCTGGACACTGCATTGTAGGGAAGGACATTGAGGGAAGTCATACCCACACTGTCATTCACCTTCCAATTCAACAGGGACCTCAAATTAAAGTAATAGAAGTATATGTATCAGTTTCTTCAGCTCCACCAACTACTCAAAGACTTAGTCCAATAGAGAATGGGAAACAAGAGGTTCAACTTAGCTTCACACTGGGAATAACTTAGGGAAGGCTACTGGAAGATATGTCTCAAATAGATACCCTTCAAAGATCTTATGGTAATCAACAAAGGAGTAAATCCCAAAAGGTAGTTGGAAAGGGTGGCCTGGATAAGGTAAATTCAAGCCAATATCCAAGCAATAGAAGAACAACTGAACAAGACAGCGCATACTCTGAGTCCTTCAGGACCACAAGGAGTACACCAACCAGACTTCCCAGTGGCTTCATAACATTCAGGAACCAGCAGATAAGCTGCCAAGAGTCAAGATTCTTTACAATCCCAGGTACCTTCCTGAAGAAGACAAGGATAAAAGGGGAAAGACAAGACTTCCTTTAACTGGAGGCAGAAAGAGTCAGACCCCATGATCCAGAAGCAGTTGTACTTGGCAAAAGAAGTACATAAGAGCAAGAAATGGTTGTGAATACTTCTAATAGAAGCAGAAGCACTGCTAATAGAGATATTTACCCCCATGCAGAAGGAAAATAGTGTTTTTACACCTAAAAGTAACATAAAAAGCAATGAACTGTGGTCAAAAATGTTGCAATTTGCAGAGACAACTTAAAAGAAGTTTGCAAAGCTCCAAGAAAACAATTCAAGGTTTCAACAGTTGAAAACCTTACAACAAATAACAATGCAAAATCTCCAAGAAGCCTATTTTAAACTAAGAAAAGGCTCAGAAGAGACTAACAAAAGACTAAAGAAAGTCTTGGAGGAGAAATACCACTGCAAGAGGGACAGGGAATGTCTGGATCAAGAAATGAACAAATTGTTCAATTTCTGCAGAAACATGAGGCCCCAATCACAGGGAAATGGTTTGGAGAATACTCCATACCAACAAGAAGACATCAAACCAGATTCCTTGTGGGAGAACAAGCCAAGATCCCAATCAAAATACCAAGATAGATATAACATGAATTACTCAGAGAAGGAAGCACTGAGCCAGCTTCTAGAGTCCTCAAGTTGGCCAAAATCCACTGGTGTAGTAGAATATGATAATATGGAACTAATTGATTACATTTATGGACTCTTCATTGATGTGAAAACTATTCCAAAGTAATAGCTTACATCAAGACTAAATACAGAATTCAAAGGACATGCTAGTATCTGGTACACAGAAATGAAAGAAACCCATTTCAGAAGAAACTGGCCATGGTGGAAGAGTCAAATAATCTAAAATTACAGTAATGTAACTTGGATATGGAAAACACCCATGTCATTGAAGAATGAAAAACACTCAGTGGACAAAGATCCTTATTAGTGGTGTTTCAAAAAGTCTGAAAGACTTAAAGCCATTGATATTCATATGAAAATTCAAATGAGGAATCACAAACTCCTGACAAAAATTCCAGGAGAATTAGAGAATGCATTGAAATGCAGATGCAACAAAAACTGAACGCTAGATGAAATTTCCAACAGCTTGCAAGATATAAGTAAAAGGAAAATTATAGGGAAATATTCCCCATATAAAGGCAAAATTTTCAAAGAAAAACAGCCTTTCAGGGTTGAAAATAAACACACACCCAGAGAAACAATGGCAGAATTGGTTAAGAAGAAGAACTCTTGTCACAATTGTGGGTCCAAAGGGCACTATGCTAAAATCTTTTCAAAGGCAGAGAAGAAGATTTATGCAATTTAGAAAGCCCCAAAGGAAGAAAACCAAGAAGAGGATTCTGAATCTGACTCTATGGGTGATGCCATCAGATCAAGCTCTGATTATGGCTAATACCCAATAGAGGAATTTCTGGTGGAGTAACAAGAGGCAACACAAGTAGAAATTCTGGAGATACAGTTGGAAGCAGGCTTATCACACAAGACTGCAAACAAAAATTTGTGCAAACACACACAAGATGCACAGACCTTCAAATTCATACCAACTAAGGGAGTGTACTACATGCATGGAACAGGAACCAAGATGACTGTTTGTATTGACAATGCCCAACATCCATTGATCATTGAAAGTGGTGCACACTGCTCAATAGTGGCCAGATAATATCTGGGAAAACACTTCCCAAATTGAGAGAAAAAACTATTCCCAACCATGGAAAAGAATTTTAAAAGTGCATCATAAAATATGGAATTGATTGGGACTATTGTCAAAGAGATAATTTTACCCCACAGGAAATGTAATATCAGACTCAACCCAAAGCTTTTAGTGCTTGAAGATTCCCACATCCAAGGCCTTTCACTGGAGACAGATGACCAAAGGATGTATCGAATTGATGTTTACAGTAGCAAGAACCAGCACATTACCATAGGTACATACAAGGAAAAGAAATTATCACTTGACATATACCAGTTGTCTGGCCAAGACCCCCTGGAAGAATTTCTTCAGGAATTTATAGAAGGCCAATTTAGTGCTAAACTCAGTTTAATAAAAGCTTTGTGGAATATTAGACCACCTTTTTCCATAGGGGAATATTCCTTAGCAAATATTTGAGGCCATGATATAGAGCTATACCTAGATTTGGAGAGATCTTATCCAACCATGCTGAGAATGCCTCCATACCCTGAAGGTCTGGAAACTAGGAAGGAAATTGAACAACATGACAATCAGCTCCTAGATATGGATGTAATCAGAAATATGGGACACAATGAAATAGTAGAAGTAACCACATCTGTTCTTATCACTTGCCATGATAGCAGGTATGGAGTTTGTGGAGACTTCAGAGGACTGAAAAACTACACCAAAGCTGACAGGTACCCTATACCAAGGATACTCCATGCTCTAGACAAGCTGGAAAAATCCAAATACATACGCAAGTTGGATTTTATGAAATTCTTCCACAAAAATGGATTTAAGCAAATCTACATGAAATTACTCAAAAGTATATTCCACATGGATATATGTAAGTATACCAGGATGGAATTTGGCATAAAAAATTCACCATCCCAATTCCAAAGGATGATAGACACAATATTGAAAGAAGACATGTTAGAAGGCTGGACTGTAGTATATATTGATGTTATCATCATATAATCCAAAACATGGAAAGAACATTTGCAGTGCATAGACAGAGTCTTAAGTGAATTCACAACAATAAGTCTGAAGGTTTCACTTCAGAAGTGTAATTTTTCCAGCAGAAACTATTGACACTTAGACATAAAGTCTCAGGCCTTAGCCTGGCCATAGATCAGAACAAAGTAGCAGAAGTACTCCAAAATCCAGTCCCAAGGAACATCAAAGAGATGAAAACTTTCACTGGGTTTTCTAGCTACTACAGAAACTACATCAAACACTTTGCCCACATAACTATTAGCTTGTACAAGTTATGTTCAAAGGATGTAGTTTTTGAAATTATCAAGGAGGAGGGATTCATATGAGAGGATCAAAAATGAACTTGCTAATGCACCTTTCCTCATGCTACCTGACTTTTAATTACCATTCAATTTATACATAGATGCAGCTTGCAGTCAAGGATTAGGGGATTCCCTTCACCAAATACAAATTGTAGGTTGTGAACCAAGGGAAGGGGTAATATGTTATATCTCCAAGAAACTGAAATATTTGGGTTATGTTTTATTTGTGCCCTAGAAAAACTCCAATACTATTTGGAGTGTGAAGTCTCTGAAGTTTACACAGACTTCACATGCTTAAGTCTTTTCTCAACATAAAGACTACTAATAGACACATGTTGAGGTGGCAAGCAGCAATCTTACAGTATAGAGACAATATTACCACCCTATAAAAGGAGGTAAAAACTACACTAATGCCAATGATCTCAGTAGATGTCCATTGAACAATTTCAAAAGAAACACAGATTATGACCCAGAAGTAGCCACCAAAATTCCTATCCACTTAATGGCAATAAGTAGGAGGAAGAATTTCAGATTATCTGAATGGGAACCAAAAAGTGGTACCTCAGATACTAACCAAAGTGTACTAGAGATATAAACTCCCATATTGTGAATAAGCTCCTCTGAACTTCACAATAAAGTTTTGAGTTCCATTGTTAAAATTTATGCCAAACCCAAACAGTGTAGCATATTTTTATAGCTCCTTCAAAAAATTACAGGAGCCCAGAACTGGAATCCAAGTTATAGGAGGCCTTGTTGAGGGACCAAAAGGAAAATAAGTTTTGTCTCAAATATGTACTGATTTCTCATAGAAAAAAGCATACTAATTGCCTCACTGTGATATACAGGTACCATATCTCCCTGATACTGCAAGAAAGCCCTGACTGCCCCTGAATGGGACACATGAGTGAAGACAGTACAAAAGTGAGGGTAGAAATCACAGCTTGGTGGCCTCAATGGGAGAAATAATTGAGTTAATACCTCAATACCTGTGAAAGATGCAAGAAGGAAAACAGGAAGCCTGGAAAAAGGTATGGGCTACTCCCACAAATAGAGAAAACCAAGAACCCATGGAAAACCATTAGCATGGACTGGGTAACAGCACTTGTCCTGGGAGGAAAAGAAAACTTCAATGCTTGGCTAGTCATAGTAGACAGGTATAGTAAATGTGTCAGATGCCTACCATGCCACAAAGATGACAAAGCTATGGACACAGCATTGTTATTATGGAATAACATCATAGCTACATGTGGAGTCCCTAAAATCACCATCAGTGATATGGACCCAAAGTTCACATCAGAGGTTTGTACTAAATTTTAATATATGCATGGAAATAAAGTTGCATTTTCTACAGATTACCATCCACAGAAAAATGGCCTAGCTGAAAGGATGATCCAAACAATGGAGGACATCATCAGAAGATTCTGGTCATATGGCATGGAACACAAGGCTCATGAAGGGTATACCCAATACTGGGTTACACTTCTACCAGAAGGACAGATGGCTTATGATATAATTCAGCAGTCTACCACATTAAAATCACCCTCACTGGTAGAAAAAGGGTGTAATCCTTTAGTGCCTGTGGGTCACTTGTATAAAGCCCTTGTGATTATCCATACCAAAGCAAAAGAGTTCCATGATATGTGGAGGAGGAAATGTGATACAGCTTCAAGATTCATATCTGAGGCAAAATAATACAATCAGCAGAGGTATGAAAAGACCCACAAGGAAGCCAACTCCAGAGAAGGGGACCAAGTGTTAGTGTCTACATTGAATTTGAACAACCTCAAATCCCCAAAGAAAATGAGTACTCAATTTTAGGGCCATTGAAAATCATTAGATTGATAGGTGAAATGCAGTGGAGATTAGAATCACAGAAGAATTCTCTAGGAAACGCCCAGTGTTTCCAGTGAGTTTAGTAAAGCCTTACCACCAAAAAGGAGGAAATATGTTCCCCTCCAGGAACAGGAGCCACACCCCACAGGACCCAGTAGAAGTAGAGGAATCCCCTGGCCCAGTGAGAAAGCTCATGGACGCCAGGAAGATAAGACTGAATGGTAAAGACCATAGACTATATTTGGTCATATTTAAGAACATAGCTGATAAAGTTAAGGTAAGGTTTGTCTATGAAACTCTTGATAATAGTAACAATATCAACAGTACTATGACTGTACTCAGTAGAAAAATATAATATGATATGATATTATAACCAAAAATTTAAATATAATTATTAAAAATAATTATATATAAAAAATAAATTGAATTATGATTATATAAAATAATAACAAAAAATATAATAATTATAATAAATTATAATTATTCTATTATTGTTATAGTCACTGACAATTATAACAATAAGAAGTGCAAAGCTCTTAATGAGACAATTACACGTGGAAAATATAAATATTTGACCACTTATAAATGATATATAGATATTATTTATAAGAGAATTAAAACACACAAGGTTTAGAAATAATTCTTATAGAAAAATTCTATATAAAAAAACTAATAATACATAAAAAAGATATAAAATTTTAGAGAAAACTTACTTATAATATTTATTTAATACAACAAGTCAAACAACAACAGTTATTTTATTAAATAATAATTATACGCTAAAAACACGCCAAAATCAATATTTTCAAAGATAAAACAGCTTTTTTATAATGAAATATTGAATGAAGAGTTTTTGAGAAGAATTTGTGGATTTTAAAACATATTTTGATGACAATAATTTTATAAAATAAAATACATTATAGGTGATTACAACAATAATCCAATTTCTATTATTTAAATCCTTTAATTCAATATTTATAAAGAATAAAATACTTAAGAAATACTTTAATAATAAGATTTTATATATAATAAAACTTTACCTGTTTAAGTTTCTAATATGAGTGGATTGATAATTGATTATGGACAAAAACAGTGATCAAAAGACTCTTTTTATGTCTCCAGATCAGCTCTCATGATTCATAATGGATATAGAAGGCGTGCTGAAGTCAAAACTGAAAACCCATGCTTAAAAATAAGGTTCTTAACTTAAGGTAGCTTATTTTTATGTCCAATTTAAAGTTACCAGTTTTATTCTTAACTCCAAGTAGCTTTAATCCTCATTTAAGTTAATTATTTCAAGTTTTAATAGAAAATAAGTTTCTTGATATTGAATTTCATCACATGAACAACTCAAAAATAGAGTTTTAAGCAGAAATCTCTTAAACTCAATTTTTAATTCATTTTTTTAAAGAAATCTTGATTCTCTTTAAGAATAATTAAAAGAGTAAATTTCCAGCCTAATTACCCAGGAATTCTATTTATACAAGATAGTTAAAATTTAATTTATATATAGATAATATTAGACTGTACGCTTTGTGAGATTTCAAGCAAATCCATTAAGAATTGGATTTTTAATGAATCTTCAAAGTTATTACTATTTTTCCACGTAAAATAGCAATACACACCAAACCTGAACTTTTGAAAAGTTTTTAATTCTTTTAACCTTATTTAAGCTTTGACAGTTCTCAAAACTTTAATATCAAGCCTGCATATTGGGATTTACCCTTTGGCAGCTTGCAATTCGTGTCCCAAATGGGTTAAAACCAGTTTAAACCTTAAGTTTGGATCAAAGTCTAATATTAAAGTTTAAATAAGGTTAAAATTATCCAATACAGGTGGGATACCTTAATTGAATCATTCCAGATCCCAAAAGTTGGGTACCTCAGCTCTGTTTGGTCTTTTTCCTTTGTCCCACCTTTTTGCATGGATTTTGCCATTTTATTTATTTAAAGCCATACTATGGCCTTCAACCCTTTTAAATTGAGCTCACACAGTATTTACATTCTGTATGGCAAATCCTCAGACAATTAATTAAATATACACAACACCTCAATGTTAACTAAAATGTTGGTAAATTTGCATAAACCTTATGCAACTTTAAATTTAAGCTTATTTAAGCTTAAATTTAACAATTTTAAAAAAATGTTAGAAAATTTACATTAGTACTGTGAGATTCTTAAATCTTCCAATAACATAAGAAATACGCCTTTTGGGTATAACACCCTATGGGTTTACCCTAGGTTATTTTTGGTGTAGAATCCAAAAATGTAATAATATTTATAAATTTTTTTATCCAAAAAAAAGTATTACTTCTTTTTTGTCATTTTTTATTTGAAATTCAGCTGAAAAGTCTTTTGAAGACTAAATCAACTGTATATAAATTCATTTGTGGCCTTATGGGTATGTTATACATACCTCACAGGCTCACAGTTGAATGGTTGGAAGAGGATGCTATATCAGATGATGACCTTCACCTGAGTGAATTTATAGCCTTTGGAAGGTCTGAAAAGTCTCATCAATTATGAGGATTTTTTGAAGGGAGGGTATATCAGCGTGTGACTCAAAACCACATCCCAAGAATGAAATCCCAAATACTATAAACCAATGGTAGTGTAAAATACCACCAAAACATGGAAATGAGCCAAACCAGCTCAAAAGAGATCAAACCAAACAGGAAACTCACCTCTTTTCAAGTATACCAGTCCCATAATCATAATAAAAAGAATAAAAACGTTATTCAGGCTCAAATCAGTTGCTGAGCATAAACCTTGATTTTCACCTCTCCTCTAAAATCAGAGAAAAGGCTGAACCACATCATATTTTCTTTAAATTCAAGCTCTCAGTCAGGGATATCCAGTGATACTAGTAAAACCAATCTAGAACAGTGAATCAAATATTCACCTCTTATCTACCTTCTACATTTTTGTGTATTATACTTAAATTGGGTTTTTTTGGAACGAGAACAAATGGGGGTATCTGATGGTACCATACATTTCCCCACAACCCATCTAGAGCACAAGTTATGGAGAAAACAAGTCCCATACAGGATTTGAGAAAAATTCATATTTGAATAATAGAAATTAAAAATGGTATAACTTTGTCATATTAAATGTTACCCATACCAAATGATGTACAAATGTCTATACCCCATCCAGGGAAAAACAATGAACCAATTTTGAGCTTAATATTCTTAAAACAGACACCTTTATGGCAGCTTTAAGGTTAAAGTCTCACAGTTGGGCCCAAACACCTTTAATGTGTAATACTTTCCCATATCCTTGAATATGGTGTGTTAAATTCAAAAAGGAGCCTACTTATACTGCAGTACCTCATAGTTTGGTCAATATGGGGTCCTCATGAAGGTTGTGCACAGAATTCTACACATAATACACATAAGAAGAGTGCTGTGTAGTCTCCAAATGAAATTGTTCCCCCTGTATTGGTGAAAACTTCCCAGATGTGTTTTTAAAACTATATAGGTGTTGTAAGAACCACAAAACAGTCTTTGGAAGTGAAAACTTGTCACAGGGGCTCTTCTAAATGAAGAGGGCCTGTTACTCAGTGAACATACTTACTTATGGAGGACTCAGAAAAAATACTCAATTGATAAGAGTAATCAGATAAGAGAAGTAAATTCCTAGTCATAAAATCATGAGCATTAAAAGATATGAGAGAAAACAAAAGCAACAATAAAAGTCCAACCACAAATAACCCTGTACCACTGTTTCAACCTGTTCAGAAAAGAGAAAAGGATTAATAAAGGACATGGCCACCAGGACTCTACTGAACAGGTGAGGGAAGGCAAAGACTAACTTAATAATTAATAAAATAATATTACTTAATGAGAAATAAAATAATATTAAATAATGAATCCAATATTTTAATTAACTGGGGGAAGAACCCCCAGGTGGGTGAAAGGGGGCTGATATATGTGAAAAAGTGCCAGCCTGGAGTTTGAGTGTTGAGAAACCATGATTGTATGATGGAAGAACCTTCATTTGAGATGTGAAACTATATTGGTCTATCCAATACAGTTATTGGAATCAATACAGGTGTTTGAACCTGTATTGAGGGCAGGCCTGTGTTTGGCTTCTGCCTGTATTGAGCTGTATTGAGGTTTGAAACTGTATTTGGTGAATCTTCCATGAAACCCCTTGCTGATTACGTGTTGGAAGATTTTCCATTAGTAATGAATGGCAATTCCCTTCGTGTCTCCATGGCTGTGACATTATCCCCTTCTTGAAAGTGGTTAGCTCTGAGCACCATAAGAGTAAATGAATTCTTCCTTTACTTGATTCTGATTCTTCCTCCCTTCTTTGAAAATTTTCTCTTCATTTCTTCTGTTCTTCTATTTTTTTATTTATCTTCTTCTTATTGCAGTGTTCTTCACCCAATTTTTCTTCAGTCCTCATGGCTCATGATAAATGGTGATTCAAGTTCATGTCCTAAGAACTTACTGTCATGGCATCAAATTGTATTCATTTTTGAGATTGTGCCAAATTGGCTTTTTTTCTTCCTTTTGGGTCCTTGCAGGATCAATTGAAACTTTTCCCCAATTGTTGTTTTTGGTTTTTTTTGGCTGATTTGGCCAAAATGAGTAAAATGCAAGGTATTGGAGAATTTGATTATTTCTTGATTGGAATGACTGTTTTGGCAGTTTTTGTTGATCTTGAAGAAGTAATAGCCAGAAGTGCGCAAATATGCCAATATGACTGAAATCACATATTTTGATAATTTTTTCAATGAAATGAAGTTTTTGAAGGTTTTGAGCCTGAATTAGTCAGAAATGCGCAAAATGCCCAAATACACCAATCGGAGTATTTTCTTTGGGTTTTTGATGTTTGAAGGGTTTTCACAAAACTTGAAGATTATTTGATGGCTTTCTGTGCCAAATGTGTTAAGATGGCCAATTTGGCCAATGAAACAGCTTTTGATAATGATTTCTTCTATTTTTCTTGTGATTAATTCTTTTCTTGAAGTTCAAATTGCCATATTTGACTTGCTGACCTGGATTTTTTCCATCATTTGCGTGGTCTTGGCTTTGAATCTTGACTTGAAGATGGATTCAAAGCTGACTTCCATTTGTGAATCTAATCACTCTGATTCCCTGCCTTCTGTACTCTATGGTGCTGGTGTCTTTGGTAGCTTGAGGGAGATTTCTGAAGAGTGTCAGCCTGTTACTCCAAACAAGAGCACAAGCATGACAGCCAAAATACCATAAACCAATGGTATAGCCAGGACACCACCAAAACATGGAGCTGAGCCAAATTAGCTCAAAAGGTATCAAACAAAAGAGGAAACTCACCCCTCTCTGAATATATAAGTTTCATCACCATAGGAAAAGAAATAACAAAGTTATTCCTGCTCGAAGTTGTTGCTAAGCATAAACCTTAATTTTCACCTCTCATCTAAATTTCAGAAGGAGAGGCCTAACCCCATCAAATGGGTACTAAGCATGAAGCTCTAAGCCAGGGCTATTCAATGGTACTAGTCAAACTGAGCTAACACCAGTATTACTTGAGTTATGGCCAAATTCAGGCCAAATAAGGGTGAACAAAATATTCACCTCCCATCTACCTTTTTCAGTTTTAGTGTGAGATACCTAAAGTGGGGTCATTTTGGAAAGAGGGAAATCAGGGCTATCTGATGGTGTCATCCATTTCCTCATATCTCAACTATAGCAGAAGGTATGGGGCAAACAAGCCCAACACAGCTTTTTGCCTAAACCATGCATATGTACAAAACTCTTGTACATGGCATAACTTTGCCATATTTAATAATAGCCATATCAAATAAGGTACCATTGTGTAGAACACATACAGGGATACACACCGATTCAGTTTTGAGGTTGATATCTGAAGAACTGACAAAGGTACAGCTGTTTTAAGGTCAAAATCCCACATTCTGACCAATACAGCTTTACCATGGGATAATGTCCCATAATCATGAATATGAGGTGTCAAATAGACAAAGAAGATTTTTTACTTCAATACCTCATATTTCAGTCAATACTGGGGTCCCACACAGTTTCTGTACAGCATTCTACGTGTCATACACATCAGACTCAGGCTGTGAGGTCCCCAGATGAAACCTTTCACCCTGTATTGGTGAAATCTGCCCAGATATGGTTTAAAAACCACATCTGAGCCCAATACAGGTTAATACAGGTCTTTGCAAACCACAAGCCTGGCTCAGAGAGTGAAAAGTCCTCACTTCCTCTACGTGGAAAGGTCTAGCACCCCTTCCACCCCATTTCAGGATAAAAAGGAGGCTTTTCACAGCCCGAATTGTTTCCTCATCCTGCTCTTGAATAACCTACATAGTTAACTGTAAAAAACATTTTTACTCTTGGGTAATAATCAGGTATAACTATAAATTTCATTATTGTAGCTCTTATCATAGTAATCCAACTGGTAAGACTGCACCCTGGGTTCTCAATAGTGCTCACCACCACTATTCTTCAATAGTGGAGCCCTTTTATTATATTATAAACCATCATCTTAAATTAAAAACTCTTATTTTAAATCATTTTTCTATGTGTCGCAGTCATAGTTCTAGTTGTAAATAGCCTAATTACTGCTTCAACATAGACTCAACCTGACATCTTGGGGGCCTGGCTGTGTTTTAAACTTTTTTGGACCTTTATGAGTAAGTTTTTTCTCTTATTTCTCACTTTCTGAAAAAAAATTTATTCTTTTTAGGCATAAATTTTCTTAAAAAATATATATTATATATATTTTCCCTTTTTTTGGTATATATACCACCTTTTTACTCATATTATAAGAGTACTTGCAATGTGGTTAATATCCGCAACAAGCTTTATTTTTGGCATGTTTTACATATAAAAACACATAAGCTATCAATAAGTCCTGTATTATTGATTGAATAGGGACACCTCTGACTGTAAAACCAACAGTTTAGGCGTGGTTAAGTGTATTTTTAACTCAATACACTTATATAGAGCCACTTGTACAGATTACACTTGAAAACCACAAGTGAATCTGTGGGATACTGGCACACAAACAGTGTGACAGGGTACCAAAAGCTGTAATTCTGATGTGGAATTGTTGATTCAATTACACTGTCATTATACAGGGCATATTGTAGTAACATACAAGCCCAGAGGCTATTCTGAGATGTGCAAAACCAGCATTTTGAGAAGTCTTAACTGAAATAAGCCCTCTTTTTCCCTACCTTGATTCAGTGGTGGAAAATTAAATCCCACTTGAGACCCAGTCACAGGCCAACACACCAGTGACACCCTCAGAGCCAGAGGGCAGCAAGGGCAAAGGAAAGAGGAACAGTGAAGGCCTGATTACAGCAAAGAAGTGGACACCAATAGCCACCCAGATAATTATAAAACCACAAAACTCTGCATCAATACAAGGTAAACCAACCTTAATAACTAGTACAGGGAAAATTACCATAATTAACCCACTTGTAACCTCTAAAGGTAAATTGCCCAAATCAGAAGACAACAAATTTGTACAAGGCACAGTCAAAGGTAAATACCCTAAGAACATAAGGTTTTTGACTGCTTGCAAACACTAACATGTCACCTGTACACCTCAGAGATCTTGGCTTCCAAAGGAACCAGCCAGAGGACAGGGAAGACTTGTCCAGAACCAGAAGACCTGAAAGAGGACACCCTGGACACAGTAGTGGATGGCAAAACAATGAGGGAGATAATATCAACCCTGCCATTCACACTCCAATTCAATGGAGACTTCAAACCAGAGGACTGGAAAGACATGGATCAAGTTCTTCAGCTCTGTCACAGGGGCTCTTGGACAGAAATACAAGAGTGGCCTGGCACTCAGCAATCAGGGAACTCACTTGGAAGACTCCAAAAGGATAAAGAATAAAAGTAATAAGAATGAATTCCTCTAAAAGATATGCAGGTACAAGATGAGATGCAAAAGAGGAAAGGGAAGCCAAATGGCCAAAGAGCCAACCAAGTAAGTCCTTAATCACTGTTTCAACCTGCCAAAAATGAATAATGGAATTAGTAAGGATATGACCACCAAATATCCATTGACAGGCGAATAAAGAGAAAAAAGAAAAGTGCTAAATGACTGACTTAATAATATCAGTATTTGCCTAACTAAAATGAAAAGAAAATAGAGATAAAATAAAATCAAAATATATTAATTAACTGGGGAAAACCCCCCAGGGTGGAAAGGGTAGCCGGTATATGTGAAAAGTTGGGAGCTTGAGTTCTTCAGGCTGAAAACTGATCTGTATTGATTGTTTTGGGAATTGATACATCTGGCTAATATTGAAATTGAATTGGGTTGAATGAATTTCCCATGATTGAAAATGAAATACAGTTCTTGATGGATCGAGACTGTATTGAAATGAATATGGTTGCCAAGATGGATTGAGTGGAGCTTTGACACTTGACAACTTCTTTTTGGAACTGCCTCTTGAATACACTTGAGAATGAATTGACAGTATTCCCTTGGAAGGAATACTTGGAGTGAGAATAACCAATGACTGCTTGATGGCGTCATTGGTATTTGACGCTGAAACACTTGCTCTTGAGCCTTGATAATTCCTCTGAATGATTGGGTGCCTTGATGACGTGATGAGATGTTGGAATGTTTAAATGAGCATTTGATATTGCCACCATTGAATTGCTGTTGAAAAATGATGCACAATGATATATAACATCATTTATGGCATATTGGTTGATTGGCAAGAAGATTACGTCCAAAGGTCTTGAGGTGGAAAGACAGAGGGAAAAGGATGGATGTAATGGCTTCAGAGCTTGGAATGGTGTTTCTGGGCCTTTTGGGGTTTTTGGCCATTTTTGGGTTCTGAGCCAAAAACTGGCCCAAAAGGCGGGAAAGTGTCTTTTGGACACTTTGTGTCAAAGTGCGCAAAAATGCACAAAATGCGCAAAAGTGCGCAAATGCGCAAAATGCGCAAAAGTGCGCAAATGCGCAAAAATGCGCAAATGCGCATTATGAGCCCAAATGGCCAAAAACAGCCATTTGGGCCATTTCCCCTGATTTTGAGGGAAATGACCAGGAATACCCATTTGGGCATAAATTGCTGCTATGGGTTCTGGATTGAGGTGAAGGGCCATGAAGGCCCCAAAACACAAATGGCCATAAATGGTCCATAAGATAATGACGTGGCCATATTGGCCACTGGTGATGGATATGGCCAATTGGCCATAAAAGAACCATGGCTTGATATGCCATATGGGGATCCAAGGAGGTGAATTGCCATGGTTGTGACAGTACCCCCCACCTTGAAATGGTGAGCTCCTGAGCACCAATACAAGGTGAAGCCTGTTGAGGCTATTGGAAAGATTTTTAGAGAGTGATTCAAGAGGACTGATTAAGATAAAAATTTGAAGAGTGATATTAAAAATTTGACATTTGGCGCAGGACTTGCTTGATCTTCTTTTGACATTGGCTTCATGATTTGAATTGAATTTTAAAATGAATGAAAATTTTTGACGTGATAATTGACGTGATAAAAGAAAATTTAAAATGAAAGTAAAATAAAAATAAAGAATGAAAATGAAAATAAGAAAAGAAAAGGAAAAAGAAAAAGAAAAATGAATTGAAATCTTGAGGAGGTTCCAATCTTCATCACGGAGGTTGATAACTGATTTTGAAATTGGCCAAGGACCTGGAAAGATAAATTTGATGCCAGGTGCTCACAAAGTGGCCAAGGTGATGTTTTGACAAGATTTTAGACCCCTCAGGGAAGTGCACACCAGGAGAGGAACTTACTTTTGGTAGTTACCACTCCCGCCAGTGCCATAAAAATAAAACAAAACTGTTGAAGGAATGAATTTGAATTTGGAATCTTGGAAATGAATTGAAAAGTGAATGGCCCATTGTCCCAAGTGAAAATGGCCATAAGATTGGAAATGAAGTTGAAAGCCATGCCAAAGATCTGTGTCCAAAATTGCAAAGTGCTCACAGAGTGGCCAAGGTGATGCTTACAACAAAAGAGTAGAATACCCCTAAAGGTGCATACCAGGAGTGGGACTTACTTTTGGTAATTTCTCTCCCCACCAAGCACCATAATGAATCAAGCTTTTGAAGAATTTGGCCCAGGCTTGTCAGCATATAATGAATGAAAATCTTTGACAAGTTCAGGACAATTCTTGAGGTTTTCGGTTGGTTCCCAAGTGGATCTTTCTGGGTCTTGACTGAAACCTTTCCATTCCACCAGTTACCATAATTTTCCTCTCTTGAGCTTTGAGTCCAGTATTTGAGAGACTTCCCATTCTTCTTCTTCTTCAATGGTGATTGGAGGAGGAGGCTCTTGATGCCTATTTGGGATTGTTGACGTCTTGACTGGTTCCAAAAGGGAAATATGGAAAACGGGGTGGATGGATTTCCATTGAGATGGAAGCTTGAGGTGGTAGGCATGAGTGCTGACTTTCTTCAAGATTGGAAGAGGACCCAGCCATCTTTCAGACAGCTTTTTAGTGGGTCTGGTTGATTTGATGTTCTTGGAAGAGAGCCATACCATGTCACCGGGATTGAAAACAGGTGGACTTGCTCTACTTTTATCTGCATACCTCTTAAACCTGTTTATGGCAACTTCAAGTTCTCTCTTGACATCTTGCTGTACTGATTGGATCTTTGTTGATAACTTTCCAGCCGGAGTGTCTTGAGTGATGTGAACTGAGTCAAAATGAGGATCTCTTCCATAAACAGTGAAAAACGGTGATTGTTTTGTTGAAGAGTGGTCAGAGTTATTGTAGGCAAATTCAGCCAGAGGGAGCCAGGTGTTCCAATCATCTTGATGATAACTGACATACATCCAAAGGTACTGTTCTAGTATCTGATTTACCCTCTCTGTCTGTCCATCAGTTTCTGGATGATAAGCAGTTGACAAGTCTCTTGAAATCTTGAGCTGCTGACAAAGGTTGGTCCAAAAGGAAGAAACAAAAAGAGAACCTCGATCACTAACAATGCTTGAAGGAAGGCCATGCTTTGAGAAAATATTCTTGATGAATAAATGGGCCAAATCTAATGAAGTGATTGAAGCTATTGTTGGAATAAAAACCGCCATTTTTGAGAATCTGTCCACTATGACTAAAATTGAATCAAAGGAATTGGACAGTGGCAATTGAGTGATGAAATCCATTGAAAGACAAATCCAAGGACCATTTGGAATTGGAAGAGGCTTGAGGAGTCCAAACTTCTTGTGATGAATATTTTTGTTTCTTGAACACTGTTGACAGGATGAGACATAATCCTTGATAAATTGAGTCATGCCGGGCCAGTGGAAATCCCGCTTGACAAGTTTGAGAGTCTTCTCTTGGCCAGGGTGTCCAGCTAGAGGAGAGTCATGCCGCTTTTGAAGTATATTGAGTTGAATTGTGGGGTCATTTGGGACCACCACCTGATCTTTGAAAAGGATAAGTTTGGAAGAGGAATCAAGAGAATAATCTTGGACAGATTTACCTTTACCCAAATCTTCAAGGACACTTCTATATTGAGAATCTTGCCACACTGCCTTCTGAATTGAATCAATCAAATTTGAAAATGAATCCACCTTGACTGCAAAAGACTTTGAGGCTTGAATTTCATCTTGCTTGATTATCTTCTGATAGTTCATTGGATTCTTGCTGATGAAATCCTCCCCCCTCTCCGGGTAAACGTTGTCCCGACGTGACAAGGCATCTGGAAGGGTGGCCAAGCGGCCAGGGCGGTAAGTGATTGAGAAATGGAATTCAGATAAAAATTCAGCCCAGCGGGCTTGACGGCGAGTGAGAATCTTGGAAGACATAAAATATTGAAGAGATGAATGGTTGGTGAGAACTTCAAAAGGGGAAGAAATAGAAAGAAGGAAAGCTCTCCAGCTCTTGAGAGCCCAGACTATGCCAAGGAGTTCCTTGTCATTAATCTCATAATTGAGCTCAGCTGGGAGAGGTTTGCAGCTATCAAATGCAATGGGATGTTTTCCTGAGTCAGAAACCTGACTCAGTACAGCACCCAAGGCATAATCTGATGCATTGGTCTCTACAATGGTGGGTAGAGAAGGATTGGAGCAGTGGTGAATGCCTCTTTGAGTTGATGAAACTGTCTAAGAGCTTCCTCATTGAGGGGAAAACGGGAATCTTTCTTGAGGAAACTTGTGAGTGAACTAATTTTCTTTGAATAATTCTTGATGAAACGGCGGTAAAAATTGGCAAAGCCAAGGAATGATTGAAGAGCCTTGAGGTTTCTTGGAGGTGGCCAATTGAGAATTTGCTGGACTTTTGCTTGGTCCATCTTGAGGCCTTCAGAAGAAACTACATAACCAAGATATTCCACACTTGAAACATGAAATAGGCATTTGGACGCCTTAGCAAAGAGGTTATTGGCTCTGAGTCTGGAAAGAACAGTGGACACATGAGTGACATGTTCTTCCTCAGATTTGGAAAAGACCATAATGTCATCCAAATAAACCACAACATAAACATCAAGAAGATCATAAAAAATATCATTGACGAGATTTTGAAAAGAAGCAGGAGCATTGGTAAGCCCAAACGGCATAACCAAGTACTCATAACTACCATATTTGGTTCTAAAACAAGTCAAATGTTCATCACCTTCCTTGATTCTGAGCAGGTTATATGCACCACGCAAATCAATCTTGGAGAAGATAGAAGAACCATTGAAAACAGTGAGAAGCTGATTCATAGGAGGAACAGGATACTTGTTCTTCCTAGTAACAGCATTGAGCTTGCGGTAATCAACACACAAACGGAGGCCACCATCTTTCTTTTTGACAAAAAGAACATGTGCTCCTGTAGAAGAGGAGCTTGGCCGGATGAAACCTTTCTCTACATTCTCTGAAATGTAGGCCCTGAGTGTATCTGACTCTTGGTTTGATAAAGAGTAGATCACCCCAACTGGAGGTAGAGACCCCTCCAGCTCGATATGATGATCACAGGCGCGGTGAGGAGGAAGTTTCTCTGCTTTCACCTTGGAAAATACATCCAAGTATTGGTGATAAACAGAAGGAACAACCTTCATCACGGTTTCTATTTCTTCTGGCTCTTCCTCTTCATCCCACAACTCCTCCAGGGAGTCATGATAAGATGAAGGGGGAAGGTCCATATTCCCAAAGAAGAGATGAAGTGAAGATACAGAATTATCTTCTCCAACATCTTGAATCTCTTTGAAGACTTCATCTCTAGATGATAGTAACGACTGATGGGAATTAAGGGAAGGAATATGGACAGAAGAGGGAAATGATGGTGTTCTAGAATCACCAACCAGAGCCGCACATGATTTAGCAGAAGAAAAGTCATTACTAAAAGGAATGGAAGGATCATGATAGTCCTTATGATCAGAATTAAAGGTGATCAATCCTTGCCTCCAATCAATAAATGGATTAAAATGATTAAGAAAGTCAAAGCCCAATATGAGGTCTTCTCCCTTGGGAGTATCAATGACTAAAAAGTCCCATTCAAAGCTTGGGAAGGAAGGGAGCTCAACCATATATTTAGTATGGTGAGTCACAAATAAAGAAGGAGACTCAGAGGAGTCAAGAATAATAAGGGGAATCTTCTCCGGGAGTTCTGACATGGTCAAAGAATACTTGTGAACAAACTGCTTTGCAATAAATGAGTTGGTAGCACCAGAATCGATGAGAATACTGTAAAACATATCAGAGAGAGAAGAGAAAACAAAAAATTTAAGAGAATTTTTGACACCAGTATTCAGAATGCACAATTGTGCTCTGGATGGAAAACTGTGAAGACCATTGAACACAACATGATCTTCACTCAGGCTTTTCCCTGGCTGGGAAATTTGCCTGACGGTTGGGTAAGCTTGTTTTGAGGCCTTTTGAAACAGGACTCAAGACTATGCTTCCCACCACAATAGGTACAAAGACCCTCCTTGATTCTTCTTTCTTTTTCAGAATGCATGAGCTTGAAATCTTTATTCAACAAAGAAGAATGGGGCTTGTCCCTCTTCTGAAAACTCTTCTTCTTCTTTTGACTTGAGCTTGAAGAATTTTGAGGATGAGAAGAACTTGACTTTGAGGCTTCTGGCTTCTTCTCTTGATGATGACTTTTTTCATTTTGCCTCTCATGGTACCTGGTATCAAGTTCCAGGGTAACGTCCATTAAGTCTTGAAGAGAGTCAATTCTTGAAGGATGGGAGGCCAATTGATCCAAAATCCTGGATGGCAATCCCTTCCTGAAATGATGGATGAGAGCTCTTTCACCCCAATCCCCGATTCTTGAGACTAAGCTTCTGAAATAAGCAATGTATAAGGATACATGCCCACCTTCTTTCATTCTTAAAGAATCCAACTCAGCTTCTGCTTTTCTGACTTCATTCGGGTCACCAAATAAAGTGAAGAGTTGAGATTCAAATAAAAGCCAAGAATTGAGAAGGTATTTTGAATCTTGATTGGTGAGATTGGAAAGATAAGGCTCAATCCATTTTGCAGCCCTGCGAATGAGAAATGAAGTGGCATAAAGGACCTTCTTTCTGTCTTGAGCGAAGTTTGCCGGATCATTATGAAAAATCAATTGACAAGACTGAATAAAGCTTCTAACTTTGAAGGGCTGAGTCCCATCAAAGCATTCCGGTGCCTTCATAGATGGAGTCTTGAAGGCTGGTGGTCTTGATGCTTCAGAAGATGAAGCTGCTTGAAGATTGGCCATAATTTGAGTCATTTGCTGCATGATGGCCAATAGAGATGGTTAAGACTGATGAGAGACAGGCTGATTAGACTGGGCTAGAGTTGGCCCTCCAGTACCTTGGGATGCCTCCACCGGAGCAGGGACACCTTCAGTACCATCAGACCCTTCCTCTTCCACAGAATTCTCCTCCTCCTCTTCACCATCTTCACCTGGACCTTTGAAAATAGTCCTTGAAGTTCCTGGAAATCCGCCAACTACTCCTGAAAATGAACATGATCTTCTTGGCCCTCTTCCTTCCTTCCTGGATGGTGCTGCTCCTTCCATGCGGGGTCCTCTATCTAATTGGGCCCTCAGTTGAGGAACTGCTGGGGTGCCATCTAGAGGAGCTCTTGGAGTTGGAGTGAGAACAGCTTGAGCTCTGGCCTGAGATCTTGTCTGTCTTGCCAGAGGTGAGTGTTGAACAGGCATGATATCAGGAATAAAATGAAATAAATGAATTAAAAATCAAAATTTGCTTGGAGTGAAAAGAGTCAACAATCAAATTTTGAGGAAAATCAATGTCTTGAAGTAAATCAATGAATCAAAGCCAAATGAGATCTTCAAGTCAATAAATCAATCAATCAAATCAATCAAAATCAAAATCTTGCAAAAATCAATCAATCAAATGAAACCTTGAAGAAAAATCAATTTATGTCAAAATTCTTGATGTGAAAAAATCAGCAAAATCAATGAAATCTTCAGGTCAATCAATTTTCTTGAGGTCAAAATCAAATATGTCAAATCAATCAATCAATCAAAATCAAGTGAATTATTCTTTAAAAACCAAAATTCTTGAAGAATGAATCAATTATGAATCTTGATGTGAATAACGTGTCTGAATATCTTGATGAAAAATTTGAAAATCAAAGAAAATCAAGATGACGCCTGAATTATGAATGAAATGAAAATTGATGATTTGAAAAAGATTTTAAAAAGAATAACAAAAATAAAAAATGGGTCAGCTTTCAATTTTCAAAATGAAGAATGAATGAAAGAAAATTGAGAGGTGACGATGAATCATTAAGTTCATAAGCATAAAAGAATCATAATTTCGATGAAATGAGTGAATGAAATTATAAAGAAAGAATGAACAGAATGAAAAAGAAAGTATGAATTAATTAATATAATGTCACAGGGGCTCTTGGACAGAAATACAAGAGTGGCCTGGCACTCAGCAATCAGGGAACTCACTTGGAAGACTCCAAAAGGATAAAGAATAAAAGTAATAAGAATGAATTCCTCTAAAAGATATGCAGGTACAAGATGAGATGCAAAAGAGGAAAGGGAAGCCAAATGGCCAAAGAGCCAACCAAGTAAGTCCTTAATCACTGTTTCAACCTGCCAAAAATGAATAATGGAATTAGTAAGGATATGACCACCAAATATCCATTGACAGGCGAATAAAGAGAAAAGAGAAAAGTGCTAAATGACTGACTTAATAATATCAGTATTTGCCTAACTAAAATGAAAAGAAAATAGAGATAAAATAAAATCAAAATATATTAATTAACTGGGGAAAACCCCCCAGGGTGGAAAGGGTAGCCGGTATATGTGAAAAGTTGGGAGCTTGAGTTCTTCAGGCTGAAAACTGATCTGTATTGATCCTTGAGGCTGTATTGATTGTTTTGGGAATTGATACAGCTGGCTAATATTGAAATTGAATTGGGTTGAATGAATTTCCCATGATTGAAAATGAAATACAGTTCTTGATGGATCCAGACTGTATTGAAATGAATATGGTTGCCAAGATGGATTGAGTGGAGCTTTGACACTTGACAGCTTCTTTTTGGCACTGCCTCTTGAATACACTTGAGAATGAATTGACAGTATTCCCTTGGAAGGAATACTTGGAGTGAGAATAACCAATGACTTCTTGATGGCGTCATTGGTCTTTGACGCTGAAACACTTGCTCTTGAGCCTTGATAATTCCTCTGAATGATTGGGTGCCTTGATGATGTGATGAGATTTTGGAATGTTTAAATGAGCATTTGATATTGCCACCATTGAATTGCTGTTGAAAAATGATGCACAATGATATATAACATCATTTATGGCATATTGGTTGATTGGCAAGAAGATTACGTCCAAAGGTCTTGAGGTGGAAAGGCAGAGGGAAAAGGATGGATGTAATGGCTTCAGAGCTTGGAATGGTGTTTCTGGGCCTTTTGGGGTTTTTGGCCATTTTTGCGTTCTGAGCCAAAAACTGGCCCAAAAGGCAGGAAAATGTCTTTTGGACACTTTGCGTCAAAGTGCGCAAAAATGCGCAAAATGTGCAAAAGTGCGCAAATGCGCAAAGTGCGCAAAAATGTGCAAAATGCGCAAAAGTGCGCAAATATGCGCAAATGCGCAAAGTGCGCAAAAGTGCGCAAATGCGCATTATGAGCCCAAATGGCCAAAAACAGCCATTTGGGCCATTTCCCCTGATTTTGAGGGAAATGACCAGGAATACCCATTTGGGCATAAATTGCCGCTATGGGTTCTGGATTGAGGTGAAGGGCCATGAAGGCCCCAAAACACAAATGGCCATAAATGGTCCATAAGATAATGACGTGGCCATATTGGCCACTGGTGATGGATATGGCCAATTGGCCATAAAAGAACCGTGGCTTGATATGCCATATGGGGATCCAAGGAGGTGAATTGCCATGGTTGTGACAAGCTCCACCAACTCCTCAAGGACCTATTCCAATGGAGCATGGACAACAAGAGGTTCAACCTGGCATCTCATTGGGAAGAACTTGGAGAAAGTTGCCAGAAGATCTGTCTCAATGAGATAGACTTCAAACACCTTATGGTAATCACCAAAGGTTGGAATCCTACCAGGCAGTTCAGACTCCTTGAGGCAAGAGCACAGAGGATAAGGGAGAATCAAGCCATTTTCCAAGCTATAGAAGAACAGTTAACCCAGACAGGGCCTACTCAGATTGCTTCAGGCTCACAAGGCGCAGGCCAAATCAGCTCTCCAGTGGCTTCACACCATTCAGAAACCAGCAGATCAGTGGCCAAGAGTCACCATTGTTCACAATTCAAGGAAGTTTCCAGAAGAAGACAAGGAAACAAGGGCAAGAACAAAGCCTCCTTCAACCAGAGGAGGAAAGAGTCAGACCGTATGATTCAGAAGCTGTTGGACTTGGTAAAAGAAGTGCACAAGAACCAGAAGTAGTTGTAAACCACTCTAGAACCAGTAGTCCTAGTAATAGAAACATTACCCCCACTCAGACTGAACATAACATTGTCACATCTGAGAGTAACATCAACAGTGATACACTGTGGTTACAAATGTCCCAATATGCTGAGCAATCTGAAAAGCAGTTTGCAGAACTTGAAGCCAGCCATGAGAGGATGAGGAAATTACAAGCCTCCATGGAAAAAATAGTTAAAAATCTTCAAGAAGGACATGCACAATTGAGCAAAGCCTCTGAAGAAACTAAGAAAATACTGAATGTAGTCTTTGAAGAACAACACCACAGCAAAAGGGAAAGGGATTGTCTAGACCAAGACATAAACAAATTGTTTAATGTCTACCATGACTTGAAGCCACAACCACAAGGCCAAGCTATGGAAAATCCATATCAACCAGATGAAATCGAACCAGATGCGATGTTGATGAATAAGGCAAGATCTCCATCACAATACCAGGATGGAGATGGCATGTCTTATTCAGAGAAGGAAGCCTTGAAACAGCTTCCTGAGGCCTCAAGCTGGCCCAAATTCTCTGGAACAGGAGAATATGATAATATGGAACTCATAGATTATATTGATGGACTCTTCATTGATGTACCAAGCATACCAGACTACTGGATTACTGCTAGATTAAATACTTCATTTAAAGGCCATGCTAGTATATGGTAAACAGAAATGAAAGAAATCCATGGCAGAAGGAACTAGCCATGGTGAAAGAATCAAATAATCCAAAAGTACAGCAATGCAACTTGGATATGGCAAAAGACCATGTCATTTGACAATGACAAATACTCTGTGGACAAAGATCCATATGAGTGGTCTCTTAGACATTCTAAAAGATTTAAAGCCATTGATCCTCAGATGAACATTTAAATGGGGAATCACAAGCTTCTGACACAACTGCCAGGAGAGCTAGAGCATGCAGTAAAATGCAGATGCAACCAAAATTGCACTCTAGATGACTTTGCTAATACCTTAAAAGACATAAGGAAAAGGACTAATATATGGAAATTCACCCCATATAAGAGCAGTGGTTTCAAAGAGGAACTTCCTTTCAGGGTATAGTTTAAAGACAAACCCAAAGAAAGAGTGGCAGAAATGGAAGAGAAGAAAACTCTTGTCACAATTGTGGTTCAACAGACCACTATGCCAACAACTTTCCAAAGGCAAAGAAAAAAGTCTATGCCATTGAGAAAGTCCCAGAGGAGGAATCCACAACAGAGGATTCTGAATCACACTATATGGGTGATGCCATCAGAGACCTATCTGATGATGACAAAGACCCAAAGGAGGAGTTTCTAGTAGAATACCAAGAGGAAACCCCACTAGAAATTCAGGACATACAGTTGGAAGCAGGCATGCACGGGATACTTCCAATAAAAACTTGTGCAAACACACACAAGATGCACAAACATTCCTGGTTACACCAACCAAAGGGATGGCATATATAAATGGAACAGCGACAAAGATGACTGTCTGTGTTGACAATGCTCATAATCCACTGATCATTGACAGTGGAGAACACTGCTCCATAGTGACCAGAGAATATCTGGACAACAACTTCCCACATTGAGAAAAACAGCTCTTGCCCACCAAGGCAAAGAACTTTCAAAGTGCCTCAGGGAACATGACTTCCATTGGTACAATTATCAAAGAGATAATTATACCCCACAGGAAGGGGAATATCAAACTCAACCCAGAGTTTGTAGTGCTTAATGATGCCCACATCCAAGGGTTCTTACTGGGAACAGACTACCAGAGGATGTAGGGCATAGATATTTATAACAGTAAAAATAGGCACATTACCATTGGTACCAACAAGGAAAAGAAATTTTCACTTGATATATACCATATATCTTCTCAAGATCCACTAGAAAAACTTCTGAATGAATTCAAAGAAGGACAGTTTAGCACTCCCCTCACCAGTAAACAAAAACTGAGTTTACTGAAGATGCTGAGAAAGAACAGAGCAGCATTTGCCATTGGTGAAGAACCTTTGGGCAAGATCAAAGGCCATGATACAGAACTATATCTGGATGTGGAAAGACCTTATCCACCCATGCTTAGGAGACCTCCTTATCCAGAAAGCCTGGAAACCAGGAAAGAAATTGAGAAACATATCAATGAACCCTTGGACATGGATGTCATCAGGAAGATTGGACATAATGAAATAGTGGAAATAAACACCCCTGTCCTAATCACCTGGCATGATGGAAAGTCTAGACTGTGTGGAGACTTCAGAGCTCTGAATAACTACACAAAAGCAGACAGGTACCCTATACCCAGGATACCTCATGCCTTGGATAAACTGGCAAAAGCCAAATATATAACCAAAATGGATTGTATGGAAGGCTTCCACCAACATGGAGTTAAACCAAACTTGATGAAATGACTCAGAATAATATGACATATGGGCATATATGAGTATACCAGGATGCCATTTGGCATCAAAAATGCACCAGCCCACTTCCAAAGGATGATGGACACAATATTTCAAGAAGAAATATTGGAAGGCTGGATGGTGGTGTATATTGATGATATAATTATATACTCAGAGACATGGGAAGACCATGTACATTACATAGACAGAGTGCTAAGCAAATGTACACCCATAAATCTGAAAATTTCACTGAAAAAGTGTAATTTTGGCCAACAAGAGCTACTAACTCTAGGACATAAAGTCTCAGGTCTTAGTCTGGCAATTGACCAGAATAAATTAGCAGCAGTTCTGCAAAAGCCAGTACTAAAGAGCATCAAAGAGATGCAATCTTTCCTTGGGTTTGCTAGCTACTATAGAAACCACATCAAGAATCTTTCCCACATAACTCGTAGTTTATACAAGCTGTGTTCAAAAGATGTAGTTTTTGAAATAACCAAGGAAAGGAGGGATGCATATGAGAGGATCAAATATGAACTCACAAATTCACCTGTACTCATCTTGCCTGACTTTGAACTACAATTCAAGTTATACATAGATGCAGCATGTAGTCAAGGCCTAGGAGCAGCCCTTCACCAAAGACAAATTGTGGATGGTGAACCAAGAGAAGGAGTAATTTCCTACATCGCAAGGTAACTGAAAGATTCAGAACCCAAGTATGGGGCCACCCAAACTGAATGTATATGTCTAGTCTGGGCTCTGGAGAAACTTCATTATTACTTGGAGGGTGCAGTCTTTGAAGTCTACACAGACTGCACAGCCTTGAAGTCTTTACTGAAAATGAAGACTACAAATAGACACATGCTGAGATGGCAAATAGCCATCCAGGAGTATAGAGGGAACATGACCATCATATACAAGGCAGGTAAAAGTCATACCAATGCAGATTGCCATAGCAGATGGCCACTGGATAATGTCAAGAGCAATCCTGCTTATGACCCTGAAGTTTCAGCCAAGATACCAATCCATTTCATGGAAATAGATAAGAGGAGAAACTTCAGATTCTCTGAATGGGCACCAGGGAGTGGTACCCTTGACAGTGGGAACACTGATTCAGAAGGAACAGAAACTCCCATACTGGGAATAAGTTCCTCAGAACTACACAATGAGTTTTTCAGTGCAGTACTGAAGTCTTATTCCAAACACAAACAGTGTGGCATATAACTACAACTCCTTCAACAAAAGTACAGGAGTCCAGAACTGGAATCCCAGCTGGAAGAACCCTGGTTGAGAGCCTATAAGGATAACAAGTTCTTCCTTATAGATGGCCTGCTCTACCACAGAGAAAAACACACAATTGCACTCACAGTGGTAGACAGAGACCACATATCCCTCATCCTGCAGGAATGCCATGACTGCCCTATATGGGACGCATTAGTAAAGACAGGACCAAGGAGAGGGTAGCAAGCACAGCTTGGTGGCCCAAGTGGGAAAAAGAGTTGAGTGAATACATCAACACTTGTGAAAGATGCCAAAAGGCAAATAGGAAACATGGGAAGAAGTATGGGTTACTTCAACATATAGAAGAACCCAAACACCCATGGGAAACCATCAACATGGACTGGGTTACAGGACTTGTCCCAGGAGGCAAAGAAAACTACAATGCCTTCTTAATCATAGTTGATAGGTTCAGCAAGAGCATGAGGTGTCTACCATTCCACAAGGAGGACACAGCAATGGATACTGCTCTGTTATTTTGGAACAACATCATATCTTCCTGTGGAGTCCCTAAGATCATCATTAGTGATAGGGACCCAAAATTCACATCTGACATTTGGACCAACTAATATGACATGCTTGGCACCAAGCTTGCCTTTTCCACAGCTTACCATCCACAAACAGATGGCCTAGCAGAGAGGATGATCCAAACAATGGAGGAAATCCTTAGGAGGTTCTGTGCCTATGGCATGGAATATAAGGACCATGAGGGATATACCCATGACTCAGTTACCCTTCTACCAGCTGTCCAACTGGCTTATAATACAAGTCAGCACTTCACCACAGGAAAAACACCTGCACTGGTAGAGAAAGGGTGGAATCCCTTGTCGCCTGTGGATCACTTGAAGAAGAATCTTCTGACCATTCACACCACATCCAAAGACTTCCATGATATGTGGAAGAGGGCTTGTGACACAGCTGCTAAATGCATAGCTGAGGCAAAAGATTATAATAAGCAGAGGTGGGACAAGATACACATGGAACCTGACTTTAAGGAAGGGGCCCAGGTGTTAGTGTCTACACTGAACTTCAACAATCTTAAATAACCCAAGAAGATGAGAGACTCATTTGTAGGGCCTTTCACTATCATTAAGTTGGTAGGCACGAATGCAGTGGAAGTCAAGCTCACAGAGGAGTTTTCCAGGAAACACCCAGTCTTTCCAGTGAGCTTGGTCAAGCCATACTTCCAAACAGAAGAGGGTAAACTCCCCTCCAGGAAGAAGCTCCTCACACCACCAGGGATAGTGGAAGTGGAGGATTCCCCAGGACCTGTGAGTAAAATCATCAGGGCCAGAAAGATCAGACTTAATGGGAAGGATCAAAGACAGTACTTAGTCAGATTCAAGAACCAAACAGCCGATAAAGACAAGTGGTTGGCAGAAGATGCCATACCAGATGGGAACCTTCATCTAAGGAGATTCAGAGCCTCTAGGAGGAATGAACAGTCTCATCAATGATGAGCCTTTTTGAGAGGGAGGGTATTTCAGCCTGTGACTCCAAACCAGAGCACAAGCATGACAGCCAAAATACCATAAACCAATGGTATAGGCAAGATACAAAAAAAACATGGATCTGAGCCAAATTATCTCAAAAGGTATCAAAAGAAAGGGGAAACTCACCCCTTTCTGAATATATAAGTCCCATCACCATAGGAAAAGAATCAACAAAGTTATTCCTGCTCAAAGTTGTTGCTGAGCATAAACCTTAATTTTCACCTCCCATCTAAATTCCAGAACGAGAGGCCTAACCCCATCCAATGGGTACTTAAAATGAAGCTCTAAGCCAGGGCTATCCAATGTTACTATCCAAACTGATCTAACACCAGTATTAATTGAGTTATGGCCAAATTGAGGCCAAATAAGGGTGAACAAAACATTCACCTCTCATCTAACTTTTGCAGTTTTAGTGTGAGATGCCTATAGTGGGGTGTTTTTGGAAATAGCACAATCACGGCTATCTGATGGTGTCATCCATTTCCCCATATCTCATATATAGCAGAAGGTATGGGCCAAACAAGCCCAATACAGCTTTTTGCCTAAACCACGCATATGTACAAAAATCTTGTACATGGCATAACTTTGCCATATTGAATGATAAGCATATCAAATAAGGTACCATTGTGTAGAACGCATACAGGGCTACACACCAATTCAGTTTTGAGGTTGATATCTCAAGAACTGACAAAGTTAAAGCTGTTTTAAGGTCAAAATCCCACATTCTGACCAATGCAGCTTTACCATGGGATAATGTCCCATAATCATGAATATGAAGTGTCAAATAGACAAAGAAGCTTTTTTTACTTCAATACCTCATATTTCAGTCAATACTGGGGTCCCATACAGTTTCCGTACAGCATTCTACGTGTCATACACATCAGACTCAGGCTGTGATCCCCAGATGAAACTTTTCACCCTGTATTGGTAAAATCTGCCCAGATATGGTTTAAAAACCACATCTGAGCCCAATACAGGTTAATACGGGTCTTTTAAAACCACAAGCCTGTCTCAGAGAGTGAAAAATCCTCACTTCCTCTACGTGGAAATGTCTAGCACCCCTTCCACCCCATTTCAGGATAAAAAGGAGGCTTTTCACAGCCAGAATTGTTTCCTCATCCTGCTCTTGAATACCCTATGTAGTAAATTGTCAAAAAAGGTTTTATTCTTGGGTAATAATCAGGTATAATTATAACTTTAATTATTTTAGCTCTTATTATAGTAATCCAACTGGTAGGACTGCACCCTGGGTTCTCAATAGTGCTCACCACCACTATTCTTCAATAGTAGAACCCTTTTATTATATTATAACCCATCATCTTAAATTAAAAACTCTTATTTTAAATCATTTTTCTATGTGTCACAGTCATAGTTCTAGTTGTAAATAGCCTAATTACTACTTCAACACAGACTCAACCTGACAAAGAGAGTATGGCCCCTACAGAGATTTGGGACATCAATAAAACCTATAATGGTTTTAACTCTGTTCGAGTTATTGAACCACCCTGCAGCAATTGTTAGAAGAAGGGGGTTCCTTGTGTTGAATCTGCTACTGCTAGGTCCACCAGGTGCCGATTCTGTAACCTTGGGAAAAGAAATTGCTCTCAGGCCAACCATAATTTCCCAGACAATCCCAGAAGATCATGGAGCAGCATCAAGTAGGGTGGAAGATTTGGGCTTGAAGCTCCTGTTGATGAACCTCCAACTTCTGATTCCACCTCTGGCCACTCCAATTGTGAGTTGAATGATCAAGGAATTGCTGAGTTACTGACTTCTGTGATTTTCTTTTCTTCTGCTTCAGTGACTGGATCCAGGATGAGAGGTGTCCAACAATGGACTAATACCAGCAGCTCTTGGGCCAACACTGGAGGACCCATTCACCCCCAAGGCAACCCCATTGTAGTAGCCCCAGAAGTTCCTATTTTGGTAACCAGAAAGGATGGAATACTTGGAAAATTGAAGACAAATTTGGTGGTTCAAGATGAAAATGATACTGATGCTGAAGGCAGTGATGAGCTTGATGGAGAAGAACTTGAAATGACTACCCTCATCCAAAAAAGAAGAATCCAATCCACTCCACAATCCCCAGTCCAAGCCAGTACCACCACCAATGAAGTGATCAGGCCTCCCCAACCACCTTGAACTCCAATTAGATCTCCAACCAGGCCATCCACACTTGCCTCCACCTCCACCAATATTCCACCACCTGTGGCGAGTACTTCTAGAGACCCAATGTCTCCAGAACCTGAATCAATCTTTGACAACCATTGCCTCTGGAATATCACTGAAACCTTCACTGATCAGAAGAAGGTGAATAATAAGGTGGTCACCTCCCTATTTGCTGAAGTTGATGCACTGACTGAGCTGTTTGTTGATAAGGCTATGAAGAGTGCTATTCCAGGTGAACCCACTATTCTTTTTTCCAAGGAGGCAGTTGCTTAGGAAGATGCCTTGGTTGTTAAGTTTAGAGAAGCCTTGAAGAAATTTTGATGACAATTATCTGTAGTTAGTCTTTATCATTACTAGAGCTTTCTCTTTGATTATTAAATAAATTGACTTCCCAAACAGGATATGGGAGATTAATTCTGCTTTTTAAAACAAGAAATAAAAAATAAAATCATACAAGTAAAAGGAGCTTGAAATGAAAAAAAATAATTGAGAGAAAGAGAGTAAAGAAAAGAAAATAAAGAAGCTTCTGAGGATTGATCTTCTTGTGGTGAATTGCTTTATTTTGGCCATAACTTTTCCTGAAAAGGTAAAACCAAACATTTCATGCTCACAGAATGGCCAAGGTGTTGTTTTTACAAGACGTAGAACCCTCAGAGATGCATACCAGGAGATGGAACTTACTTTCATAACTTCCACTCCCCACGAAACATCATAAAAGAATACAAACTTTGCCATAAATGAGTTTTGAGTTAATGAATGTCTTGAATGATATTGAATGGCATAATTTGGAATCATGATATGAAAGAAAGAGAAAGAATAAAAATAAAATAGGGAATTTGGCCATATCTTGATCAAAGGTCCAAATTCAAGGGTATTGATGTTGCAAGGCCTTCTAAGCCTGTCCAAATAAATTGACAAGTGCTCACAAAGTGGCCAAGGTGATTCTTACAACATATTTGGGTAGAATACCCCCTTAAAGGTGCATTCCAGGAGAGGAACTTCCTTTCATAAACTCCACTCCCCACCAAGCACCATAAATCAAACTCTTGAGGCATTTGGGCCAGGCTTGTCTGGATACAAGGTATGAAAATCTTTGACAACATCTGGGGAGCTGTTAAGGTTGGAAGCTGGTTCACAAGTTTTTCTTTCTAGGTCCTCATCAAATCCTTTCCACTCCACTAGATACCATGATGTGCCTCTCTTGAGTTTTGAGTCTAGAACCTGAGCCACTTCACATTCTTCTTGCTCTTCCACTATTACTGGTGGTGGTGGCAATTGAAGCCGGTTTGGGATAGTTGATTGCTTCACTGGTTCTAATAAGGACACATGAAAGACAGGGTGAACTGACTTCCATTGTTGAGGCAACTTGAGGTGATATGCATGGCTTCCAATCTTCTCCAGAACTTCAAAGGGTCCCAACCATCTTTCTGAAAGTTTCTTGGTGGGTCTTGTTGTCTTAATGATCTTGGAAGCTAGCCATACTTTGTCCCCAGGTTGGAAATCAGGTGGAATTTCTCTATTTCTATCTGCATACTTCCTAAAACACTTTATTTCTGACTCTAATTCTTCTTTGACAACTTGTTATACTCATTGGAGTTTTGTTGATAACTTTCCAGAAGGTGTATCTTGAGAAATGTGAGTTGAGTCAAAGCTGGGATTTCTTCCATAAATGGTGCAAAAGGGTGACTGTTTTGCTCATGAATGTTCTGCATTATTATAGGCAAATTCAGCCAGAGGGAGCCAGGTGTGCCATTCATCTTGATGGTAACTGACATACATCCAAATATAATGTTCTGGAATCTGTTTTACCCTCTCCATCTGTCCATCTGTTTCAGGGTGAAAGGCAGTTGAAAGATCTCTTGATATATTGAGCTTCTGACACAATTGATTCCAAAATGATGAAACAAATAATGAACCTCTATCACTAAAAATACTGATTGGAAGACCATGTTTGGAAAATACATGACTAATAAATAGTTGAGCTAAGTCCAAAGAAGTGATTTTTGAATAAGTTGGAATAAATATTGCCATTTTTGAGAATCTGTTGACAGCTACTAAAATTGAATCAAAGTTTCTTGACAGAGGCAATTGAGTGATAAAGTCCATTGATAGTGAATTCCAAGGACCAGATGGAATTTGAAGAGGCTTGAGTAATCCAAACTTCTTATTTTGAATGTTCTTGTTTCTTGAACATTGCTGACATGAGGACAGATAGTATTTAAAAATTTGTTTCATTCCAGCCCAATGAAAATCCCTCTTGATGAGCTTGAGGGTCTTCTCCTGGCCGGGGTGGCCAGCCAATGGTGAGTCATGATGCTTTTCAAGGATATCCAATTGAAGCTCATGATTGCTTCAGATGACTAATCTAGCTTTGAACAATAACAATTTGGCTTGAGGTTCAAGAGTAGAATCTGAGACTGGTTCACCTCTTGCTAATTGCTTGAGAATTTCCTTATAATCTTTTTCTTTCCATACTGCCTTCTGAATTTGATCAACTAAATCTGAGAAAAATCTTGACTCTTTAGTTTCAATTTGCTTGAGAACTTGATGAAAGTTTTGAGGATTCTTCCTGATGAAGTCCACCCCCCATTCTGGGTACACGTTGTCCCGACATGACAAGGCATCTGGTAAAGTGGCCAGTCTGCCTGGGCGGTAAGTGATAGAAAGGTGAAATTCAGAGAGAAACTCTGCCAAAACGTGCTTGACAGCAAGTGAGGACTTTGGAAGACATAAAATATTGAAGGGAATAGTGGTCTTTCAAGACTTCAAAGGAATCAGAAAGAGAAAGGAGAGGCTCTCCAGCACTTGAGAGCCCAAACTATGCCAAGGAGTTCCTTTTCATGAATTTCATAGTTGAGCTCAGCTGGGAGGAGCATGCAACTATCAAATGCAATGGGATGCTTTCCTGAGTCATTCACCTGACTCATTACAGCACCAAAGGCATAATCAGAAGCATCAGTCTCTACAATAGTTGGTAGAGAAGGATTGAAATGGGACAGGATAGGAGGAGTGGTGAAAGCTTCTTTGAGGACTTGAAACTGACTAAGACCTTCCTCATTGAGGATGAAAGGAGAATCTTTTTTAAGGAGGGAAGTTAGATCAGAGATTTTTTGTAATAATTTTTAATGAAACGACAATAAAAGCTGGCAAAGCCAAGAAACGCTTGGAGTGCTTTGATGTTCTTTGGCTGAGGCCAATTGTGGATTTGTTGACCTTTGGAATAGTCCAACTTGAGGCCTTCACTTGAAACCACATAGCCCAAGTATTCCACACTTATGGCCTTGAATACACACTTTGAGGCTTTAGCAAATAAATCATTGTCCCTCAGTCTTTGGAGGACAGAGGCCACATGTTTGAAATTTTCCTCCTCAGAACTAGGGAAGACCATAATATAATCTAAGTAGACTACAGCAAAAATATCCAAGAAATCTGAAAAGATCACATTTACAAGATTCTGGAATGAAGCAGGAGCATTGTTCAAGCCAAATGGCATAACCAAATATTCATAACTACCATATTTAGTCCTAAAGGCAGCTAAGTGCTCATCCTCCTCTTTGATTCTCAAGAGATTATAAGCACCACCCAAATCTATCTTGGAGAAGATAGTAGAACCATTCAAGACGGTAAGGAGCTGATTCATTGGAGGAAACGTATACCTGTTCTTCCTAGTGACAGCATTAAGTTTGTGGTAGTCAACACATAAATGAAGGCCACCATCCTTTTTCTTAACAAAAAGGACAGGTGCTCCTGTTGAAGAGGAGCTTGGCCTGATGAAACCCTTGTCTACATTCTCTGAAATGTAGGCCCATAGTTTTTCTGCCTCGTTCTTTGATAAAGAGTTGATAACACCAACTGGAGGTAGAAGACACTCCAGTACAATATGGAGATCACAGGTGGGGTGTGGAGGAAGTTTCTCTGCCTTCACCTTGGAGAATACATACAAATATTGGTGATAAACAGGAGGGACTACCTTCAACACAGTTTCAATTTCTTCTGGCTCTTCCTCCTCATCCCACTGCTCCGCCAGGGAGGCATGAAAAGATAAAGGAGGAAGGTCCATATCCCCTTGAAAGAGATGAAGTGAAGATATAGCACAATCTTCTCGAACCTCTTTTATCTCTTTGAATACTTCATCTCATGATGGAAGTAATGACTGAGATGGAATGATGGAAGGGATATGGACAGAAGGAGGAAGGGAAGGTGTCTAAAGTTTACCAACCAGAGCAACACTGTTGGCAGCAGTGGCAAAGTCATGACTAGTAGAAGAAGTAATACCACAAGAATCCTTGTGACTAGAATCATAGGTGATAAATCCATTTTTACAATAAATAATGGGATTAAAATGGTAAAGAAAATCATAGCCCAATATTAGGTCTTCTCCCTTGGGCGAATCTATGATAAAGAAATCCCATTCAAAGCTTGGGAATGAAGGCAAGTTAACAACCCACTTGGTATAATGGGTGATGAACAGGGAAGTGGATTAATTAGAATCCAAAGTGAACAGAGGAATCTTTTCAGGAAGCTCTGAAATGGTCAATGAGTACTTGAGAACAAAATTCTTTGCAATAAAAGAGTTTGTAGCACCAGAATCAATGAGAATACTATACAAATATCGGAGAGAGAAGAGAAATTCAGAAATTTTAAATATTTCTTGACACTAGTATTCAGAGTTCACAATTGTGCTCTTGAAGGAAATAAGTTAGAACTATTGAACACATCATGATTCCCACTCAGGCTTTTCCCTGCTTTATGCGGAAGTTTTTTGATGAACCCTGCCTATTTTCAGGCCTCTTGCAACATTTTTCAAATGGGTGGTTTCTACCACAATAGTTGCACAAGCCTTCTTTAACCCTTCTCTCCTTTTCAGAACAAATTAATTTGTTTTCCTTAGTGAGGAGAGCAGCTCAAGGCTTGTCTTTGGACACTTGAGAACTCTTCCCCTTCTTATTCTTCCTGTGATAAGGCTTCTTTGATGATGAACTTTGAGGAGGCTTGGAGGAGTTGGATCCACTGATTGGAGGCTTCTTCTCTTGATGACTACCCTTTTCCTTCTGCCTCTCATGGTACCTGGTATCAAATTCTAAAGTGATGTCCATGAGTTCTTGAAGGCTATCAAAGTTTCCAGGGTGAGAAGCCAATTGATCCAACAATCTTGATGCCAAGCCTCTTTTAAACACATGAATATAGGCCCTTTCTCCCCAGTCTCCAATTATTGACATTAAGCTTCTGAAATATGCTATGTACAAGGAAGCCTGACCACTTTCTTTTATCCTGAGATTTTCCAACTCTTGTTCAGCTTTCCTGACTCCATTGGGATCACCAAACAGAGTGAATATCTGAATTTCAAATAGCTTCCAGTTATTGAGGAGATAAGAAGGGTCTTCATTGGAGATATTTGAGAGGTAAGCTTCAATCCATTTTCCAGCTCTACCAGTGAGAAAAGAAGTTGAGTACAAAACCTTCTTCCTGTCAGAGAAGAATTTTGCTGGGTCAATATGGAAAATTAATTGACAAGATTGAATAAATCCTCTCAATTTATAAGCTTTAGTACCATCAAAGGAATCAGCTTCCTTCATTGATGGAGTCTTGAATGCTGGGGATTTTGAAGTGTCCCTTGGGGAAACTGCTTGAGTTAGTATTCCCATGAATTGAGTCATCTGCTCCATCATTTTGAGAAAATTTGGTTCAGCTTGAGAGACAAGAGGTTGATTAGAGTGGGCTAGATTTAGAGCTTCAGAAGCCTCAGGGGCACCTGCAAAGGCAGCTGCTACTTCAGTTTCTTCATAATTGTCCTCTTCCACAGACTCCTCCCCCTCTTTATCCTCAGCTTCCCCTGATCTACTTCTAGGCCCTTGATAAATGCTTGGATAGCCACCCAAAAGCCAGAGAATGATCTTGATCTTCTTGACTTCAAACCTCCTCTTCTGGAGGGTGCTTCTCCTTCCATTGGTGGTCCTCTGTCCAAATTTGCATTCAGTTGATGAACTGATGGTGTGCGGTAAAGAGGGGCGCTTGCTGTAGGAGTGAGAACAGCTTGATGTCTTTGAGATCTTGTATTCTTGGCTGGAGGGCTGTGCTGAACTGGAATTATTGAAGAGATAAAATGAAATTTGATGATACTTGAGAATGAAACAAGGCTTTACTAAATCAATCAAATGAGAATATTGATGAACTTGAGAAATCAATCAATAGTCTTGAAGTGAATAAATATGAATAAATCTTGAAGAATGAAGATGACAAAGTCAAATTCCTATGAATAATCAATTTAAATCAATTAGTCAAAACAATTCAATCAATAAAACAAATCAAATCAATCAAGTCAATTCAAAATCAAACCAATTATGTCTTGAGGAATTCATTCAATATCTTCAAAAATCAATTCAATTTATTGAGGAATCAACTTCAAATCAATAAGTTAAATCAAATCAGAATCTTGAGGTAAAGTCAATTTCTTGAATAATAAAATAAATCAATCAATAAATCTTGATAAATTTCAAAATCAACAAATCATAACACCAATTCAATGAAAACTCCTGAAACAATGAATCAATTGACCCCAAATTTCAACCAATTAAACCTGATAAAGAACCTGAATTCAGAAGGAAAATGAAGATAAAATTTGATTGAGAATTAAGAATAGAATGAAATGGTCAGCAAAATTTAAGAAATGAGAAAGAGCATTAATTTTCATTTGAATGAAATGAATGAGATGAAAATTGATGAGAGGAAATGAAATCATAAAAATCATAATTGAGAATAAGAGAAATGAATAAGAATGAATGAAAGAAAAGAAGCAATTATGAGTTAATTAAAATAATATCACAGGGGATCTTCTAAATGAAGAGGGCCTGGCACTCAGTGTACAGACTTACTTATGGAGGACTCAGAATAAATACTCAATTGATAAGAGTAATGACGTAAGAGAAATAAATCCCTAGTAATAAAATAATAAGCATTAAAGGATATGAGAGAAAACAAACGCAACAATAAAGAGCCAACCACAAATAACCCTGTACCACTGTTTCAACCTGTTCAGAAAAGAGAAAAGGATTAATAAAGGATATGGCCACCAGGAATCTACTGAACAGGTGAGGGAAGGCAAAGACAAACTTAATAATTAATAAAATAATATTTCTCAATTAGAAATAAAGTAACATTAAGTAATAAATCCAATAGTTTAAGGGTTTTGGTAGAACCGCGTAAGCTTTTAGTAAAAACACATAAGTCCTTACGTGTTTTTACTAAAAATGACAATAACAATGCCATTTATGGAATTTTTAAGGCTAGAAATGACATTAACAATGCCATTGATGGAATTTTGGAGGATATAAATGAGATTAATAATGCCATCAATGGCATTGTGAAATTTTGAGATATGACCACATACCCCAAAAGGTCACAAGAAATATTTAAAATAATTATACATTAAAAATAATTACCTTAAAACTACAAAAATTCCATAAATTGGAATAAAACTTGGTTCAACTTAAACCCCAATGAACAAACATGTGAAATAAATTATACCATTGGATTCCCCATGGTAAAATACACATATACCATTTTTATGGCATATCTGTAAAGTCAATATTTAATGAGTTATAAGTAATAATACCTTATAAAAAACACAAATCCTTATTTATTTCAAACGCCAATGAAGCAAAATGTGAAATGAATGATACCATTGGATTCTTCATAAAACTCCACATATAAAATAATTAAGAAGCTAAGCTCCAAAGTCAATATTTAAGGAATTAAGCTGAATATATGTACTTTTTTGGTCAACGCATATATTCAAGGATTTTAGCTGATATCTTTTGAAATATGCATGATAGAGTGATGAACCAAAAATAAAGTCATGACGTAATTTATGTAGGATTATAGAAATGAAGTTTATTTCACAAGTTATAAACAAGGTTAAAAACTGTATGGGATTATTGACTAAAATTAACAGAGCTGTTGACCACTTTGTTGTGAAAGTGGTCCAAACATAAAAAACAGTACACAGTTGGATTCTCCTAGTTCATTCGTGAAGAATGATGTATTTATTATTATAATATTCAAGGTATAAACCCTTGAAATCATAGTTTGAAGTTTGAAATATTAAATTTCAACAGAAAAGATGGGTTACAAGAAAAATCATCAAAAATAGAGTTTTGATGATGTAATTAAATGCTCTTGGCAGAAGGATAAGGTTATGCCAAGCTATTAGAATTCACTCTCTGAATTGCTGTAGCGTGTAAATAGTAAACGTTATTAAGGATCAAAGTTTGAGCTTAATTTGATCATTTATGATCACTCACTGTAACTTTAAATTAAGTTTAACAGTCATATGAGTGATACAGTTAGTGAATACTGTTAGTTTATGATTAAAAATAATAAAATCCACGAAATTTGGGGTTCTGCCAATCCTTGACGTCATCAAACGTAGAGTCATAGTGATAACTCTAAATAATGGTGTAATAATGAGATAATATGGTTTGATCATGATGTAATCATCACCAAACCTTAAAATATTGATCAATTCCAGTGGATATGATCATTGCACGTCTACTAGAAGCCTGTTGGACTCTAGGAGGGAGGTATTTACTATAAATAGAGCTCTTTTTACTCTGTTTTCCCCTCAGACGCTTACAAAACATTAAATCATTAAATAAAAAGGTAATTTCTTTATTCTTTACATATAAAACTCTTATATTATTAAAGACCAAAGATCATCTTATAATAATCTTCTTCTTTGACGTGATTATTACAATTATTTAATTGTTTTGCTTAAATTTCTCTCAAAAACTTCAATTCCACGTAAAACCAAGAAAATTTGTAATTTCTCTTAAACTTTATTGTAACTACAATTTAAACAAGTTGTAATTACATTTATAGGCGTAAATTTACTCAAAATTATTATATTAAGCATTAAAAGTAGGTTATTTCTCTTATTATAATAATTTTCCTTTATTATTACCTTTTAATAATTCCTTAATTGATATAAATAGTACTTATATCAATTTATAACTTTAATATTAGTAATATTATTGTTATCAATTGTTTTTTATTAATAAAAAACAATTTTTTACGCCTTTATTATTTGTTGGTAACAATAATAAAGTGCTTTTAAATATATTAATTATTTGATATTAATATACTTATTTTATATATATTATTTTTTTATAATATAAATTATATTATTATATTTATTCAATAATATAATTATTTTATGCCTTAATTATAATAATTCTTTATTATTATAATTATATTTTATCTTATTTAACTTATTTATAAGGACATTCATAGTACATTAAGTAAAATATTAGTAATTTTTACTTATTGTTTCATAGTCAAACCTTACAGGCATTGTTAAGGCGATTCATTCCATTTTTAATGGCCTTAGCAATGGAATGGATGGCCTTAAAATGCCATTCATGGCATTTTTAATGTCATTCATACCCTTAAAAGTTCCATAAACAGCATTGTTAATGTCATTTGTGGCCTTAACAATGCCATAAATGGCCTCAAAAATGGCATTAATGGCCTTAAAAATACCATAAATGCCATTAACAATTCCATTTATGGAACTAATAATGCCATTTATGGAATTAAAAATGCCATTTGTGGCATCAAAAATTCTATTTGTGGCATTAAAAATTCTATTTGTGGAATTCAAAATGCCATTTATGGCATTAATAATGCCATTTATTTCATTAACAATGCCATGTATAGCATTAATAATTCCCTTTATTGAATTCATAATGCCATTTATGGCATTAATATGTCCCTCTATTGCATTGATAATTCCATTTATGGCATTAATAATGCCATCAAGAACCTTCAAAATGCCATAAATGGCATTACAAATCCCCTTTGTTGAATTTACAATGCCATTAATGGCCTTAAAAATGCCATAAATAGCCATATTTCATTTAAAAACCACCCCTTATGTCTTTTTACCATACAATTACGTGTTTTTACCAATTGATGGCAAAAACACATAAGTTTTTAGTAAAAACATGGAAGGGCTTACATGGGTTTACCAACACCCTATTTTAATTAACTGGGGGAAAAACCCCAAGGTGGGTGAAAGGGGGCTGGTATATGTGAAAAAGTGCCACCCTGGAGTTTGAGTGTTGAGAAACCATGATTGTATGATTGAAGAACCTGTATTTGAGATGTGAAACTGTATTGGTCTATCCAATACAGTTTTTTGCACCTGTATTGAGGGCAGGCCTGTATTTGGTGAATCCCGTATTTGGGTTCTACCTGTATTGAGCTGTATTGAGGTTGGAAACTGTATTTGGTGAATCTTCCATGAAACCCCTTGCTGATTAGGTGTTGGAAGATTTTCCATTAGTAATTAATGGTAATGCCCTGCCTGTCTCCATGGCTGTGACAAGACTCTTTACTCTTCCTATGTGAACTGGTATAGCTGACCCTTTCACCCATTTTACAGGATAAAAAAGCAAATTTTCTCTCCCCAAAACAGAAATCCCCATCCTGCTCAAATTCCTATGTAGTACAACTGTCAAAAACAGTTATACTCTTGAATAATCATGTTATACTATATTAATAGTATTTTATTTCTTATTATACTTACTCAACTGATACCCAGTGCATCCTTGACTTTCAGAAGAACTCACCACCACTATAATTAATAGTAAAGCTCTTATTACTACTATTAAAAACTTTTTTTTCTTATAAATCACTTTGTAAAAGTCAGATTTAAATCTGTAAGTACTATTTCATAGCTTTATTACAGACTCAGCCTGAAATTATGAGATATTGAAAAATAAACTAACTCTTTCAGAGAATTGATGCCTCATATTCAGAGATATGGGAAAGTATCACACAGCAAAGGTGTGGGAACCAAACTGTGGAGTTTCAACCTTTAAACTGCCATATCTCTGTCATTTTTCAATATCAGTAGCTCAAATTTGGTTTCTTGTGTATCTCTGGATGAAGCCTACACAATTCTACCTCACTTTATATGGGTAGCATTGAATATGGCAAGGTTATGCCACTTATCAATTTCCATTATTCACGTATAGATTTTCTTAAATCCTGTATGGAGTTTGTTTTCTCCATAACCTTATCTCTAGATGGGCTATGAGGAAATAGATGAAACCATCAGATAGCCATGATTGTTCTCTATTCAAAATGGCCCCTCTGTGTGTATCTCACACTACAACTGTAGAAGTTGGATGGGAGGTGAATATTTTATGCACCCTTATTTGGCTATGTTTTAGCCATAGCTTCAGTAGTTCTGGTGCTAGCTTTATTTTTCTAGTACCATTTGATAGCCCTTATTGAGAGATTGCATTTGATAACCCATTTTATGGGCCTCAGTATTTTCCTCTGGAGTTTAGATGAGAGGTGAAATTTAAGGTTTATGCTTGGTTCTTGTTTTCAGCAGGAGCAACTTTGTTATTTCTTTTTATGTGATCATGGGAACTAAATATTTCAAAAGAGGAGGTTTCCCTCTTTCTTTAAATACCTTTTTCAAGCTATTTTGGCTCAGTTCCATTTTTGGTGGTATTTTATTCTACCATTCATTTATTTCATTTGGCTGTCATTCTTGTGCTCTGGGTTTGAGTCAAAGGCTGACATTAAGGATCAAAGTTAAGGCTTAGATATTATGATTTCTGCTCATTAACTCTAATATCATCTTTATTTTAACAGTTAAATAAGACTTACAACTGGTGTAAATTGATATTTTATGATTGAAACTATTCAAATACACAAAAATAAATCATTTTCTAATCCTATTATGTCAGAAATATTGGAGTTACAGTGATAACTCTAACACATGATGCAATAATGAGATTAAAAATATTTAATAGTGATTAAACCATCACAAAGCCTTCAAGTAGTGATCAATTCCAGTGGATGACATTGTTATGTGTCTGCTAGTTGGAGGCATCTGTACTATAAAAATACCTATTCCTCATCTGTTTCCCCCTCAGACACATTAAATGAAGATTTAATTTCTTTATTCTTTAGATATAAAGAACTTATAAATGAGATACCAGAGACCCATCTTCTATTAGTCACTATCTTTGACTTTATTACACCAATATTGTATTTTGTTTGTTAAAAATTTCATAAAATTCTCTAAATCCATGTAAAAATAGTAAGATTTGTTAGTATCTCTATTTTTATTTTAAATACAATTTGAATGAATTTTATTCATATGCTTAGGTGTTGTGGTATTCCATACCAGTTCTTCCAAGGTTCAAATCCACAATGTCAAATCTAAAGCTTTAATCAATAATAATAATAATAATAATAATAATATATAAGAAGAAAATAAAGATAAAAAGTGAAAGATAAAAGTAAAGAATTGCAAGAAATAGGAAGAGAATTATATTAAAATAGCAGAAATAAGTACTCCACTGGTATCAACATCAACATTTACCTATAGTCACACATTGCCTCAACCCCATAATATCAATAATTCTTTAGCCATCATGGATTAAAAAAGATAAATGATACTCTACACTCTATACTAGGTACAAGAATATGCTTAAAACTAATGCAGCTTGTTTAAATATTCAATATGAAGAAACATGTGTAAGATTACATAAGTGATACCATTACTCTTAGGAAATCATATGTTACATCTCTTGAAATAAAAAAACACTTACATATAAGTTAACATAGTGTTACATTACTCAATCCCCACTTAAACTCCCATAACCAAGCATTACAAGTATTATTTACAAATTAAATTTTACATAGAAAATACTCAACTAAATACAGATCAAGGCTGTGAAGAAGAAAAATAAGGTTAGTAGAGATAATAATACAGTTTCAAAAAATGGTGCAATAAAACAAACATATGGTGCAATATCTGTATCAAATGACTCCATTCCAAATTTAACCACCAGAAGAAATGTCTCAAGGCTGTGAAGAAGAAAAATAACGTTAGTAGAGATAACAATACAGTTTTGAAAAATGGTGCAATCAACCAAACATATGGTGCAATATCTGTATCAATTGACACCATTCCAAATTAAACCACCAGCAAAAAGGTCTCAAGGCTGTGCATAATAAGAATAAAGTTTAGTTAAATTATCAGTGTAATTCAAAAGTTATGGTGCAATATCCTTAAAACATGAAACCATTTCAAATTTAACCACTATCAAAAATGTCTTAAGGCTGTGCACTGACAATAATCTGGTTCAGAATGGTGCAATAAACCAAACATATGCTGTAATATCTTGACCAAATGACATCATTATTAATTTACCCACCAGAAAAAATGTCTCAAGCTGATATTCTTTCTAAGTCCCTTCTTTTTGGAAGGCTTTATGGAGCTCCCAAAAGGTATAAATAAAGGGCCTATCCCTTTTTCCCCCCCCTTGTTTCTGATTCAAACAATGCTCTTGAGGATCAATCCATTCCTTCTGTAATAGGATAATCTAGTATTATATTGAAAGAGATCAGTAGCAAGTATCAGAATCTTAGTCTTACTCATGATTAATTGTGCGGCTTGTATATGAAACTCTTGATAATATTAACAAAATCAAGAATACTATGACTGTCCTGAGTACAAAAATATAATATAAAAAAAGATTATAGCCACAAATTAAATATAATTATTAAAATAATTATATTAAAAAAATAAATTTAATCGCTATTATATAACATAAGAATAATAAAATTAATAAATATAATAAGCTATAATCATTTTATTATTGCTATAGTCACTGAAAGTTATAAAAATAAGAAGTGTAATGCTCTTAATGAGACAATTACGTGTGGGAAATATAAATATTTAACCACTTATAAATAATATGAATATTATTTATAAAAAGGAATTATAACACACACTGTTCAGATACTATTCTTTTAAAAAAATTCTATATAAAAAACTAATAATAGATAAAACAATTATAGAATTTTAGAGAAAAACTTATTTATAATATATATTAAATAAAAGAACTAAAATACAACAGTTATTATATTAAATAATTATTATAAGTTAACAACACGCCAAAAGTCAATATTTTAGAAGATAAAACAGCTTTTTATAATAAAGACATCATTAAAGAGTTTTTAAGAGTAATTTGTGGATTTTTGAAGATATTTTAAAGACAATAATTTTATGGGATAAGATATATTATTGGTTATTACAACAATAATCTGAACTCTATTATTTCAATTCTTTAATTTAAAGGTAATAAAGAATAAAATAACTTAAGAATTACTTTGATAATAAGATTTTATATGTAATAAAGCTTTACCTGTTTAGATGTCTAATATGATTGGATGGGATTGAATTGATGGACAAAATCAGTGATGAATAGACTCTTTTTATGTCTTCAGAGCAGCTCTCATAATTCATAATGGATATAGAGGGAGTGCTCAGGTCAAAACTGAAAAACAATTCTTAAAAATAAGGTTCTGAACTTAAGGTAACGTATTCTTAATTCCAATTTAAAGTTACCAGTGTTATTCGTAACTCCAAGTAGCTTTAATCCTCATTTAAGTTAATCATTTCAGGTTTCAATATACAATAAGTTTATTTATACTAAATTCAATCACATGAACAACATAATAATAGAGTTTCAAGTACAAATCTCCTAAAAACAATTTTTAATTAATTTTTAAAGAAATCTTAAATTTCTCTCAGTATAATTCAAAGACTAATTTTCCAGGCTAACTACCAATAAAGCCTGCTTATAAAACACACTTAAAATGTAACTTATAAACAGATCACATCAAATTGCAATCTGTGTGAAAGTTTCCAGCAAATCCATTAAGAGGTGGATTTTTAATGAATTTTTGAAGTTATTGCTATTTTTCCACATAAAATAGCAATACACATTAAACCTTAACTTTTGATAACGTTTTTATACTTCTTAATTTAAATTTTTAAGCTTATTTAAGGTTTGACAGTTCTCAAAACTTTAATTTCAAGCTTGCATATTGGGATTTAACCTTTGGCAGCTTGGAATTCCTGTCCAAATTGGGATAAAACCTATATAAACTTTAAGGTTGGATCAAAGTCTAAAATTAAAGTTTAAATAAGGTTGAAAATCCTCCAATACAGGTGGATAACCTTAATTGAAGCCTTGCAGATCCAAAAATTTGGGTACACCAGCTCTGTTTTGTCTTTTTCCTTTGTCCCACCTTTTTTGCATGGATTCTACCCTTTCATTTTTTTAAAGCCATACTATGGCCTTAAACACTTTCAAATTGAGCTCATGCAGGATTTACATTCTGTATGGCAAATCCTTAGCCAATTCAGTAAATATAGACAACACCTCAATTTTAACTAAAATTTTGGTAAGTTTGCATAAACCTTATGCAGCTTTATATTTCAGCTTATTTAAGCTTAAATTTAAAAATTTAAAAAAATGTCAAAAATGTTACATTAGTATTGTGAGATTCTTAAATCTTCCAATAACTTAAGAAATAAGCATTTTTGGGTATAAAACCCTATGGGTGTACCCTAGGTTATTTTTGGTGTAGAATCCAAAAATGACATCATAATTCTAACTTTGTTCATCCAAACAAACGTTTTACTTATTTTTTGTTATTTTTCATTTTAATTTCAACTGAAAAGTCTGTTCAAGACTAAATCAGCTGTATATAAATCTATTTGTGGCCTTATGAATATGTCATATATACCTCACAGGCTCACATTCCCTACCACCAAAAAGAATTGTACCACAATTTTCTTTAGTAATATACCCCCAAGTTAATGGGGGGTATCATCCACTGTCCAACCTCTCTGCTTATACTTTCAAGTATGTAAAGCACACAATACAGACGTTTTATTGAGGAATTGGTCTTCTCTCATGTCTGAATATTCTGAGACACTTTTGCTAATCAGGTATCTTTCCTGCTATAATCCATTCATCTCCATGTTGTGGATTTTTGTACCTGACCAAGTATTCTCTTTCATCTTTTCCCCTAAGTCTTCTTTCTTTCAAGAATCTTAGTACTTTTTTCTCTTCACTTTGATCAAGTGGAGGTACTTCTAAGGGTGTTTCATTTCTCAAAGTAAATATCCCCTTATCACTTGAAGTGTAATGCTTTACTAGACTAACAGGAAAAGTTGGATTTTTGTTTTCCAATTCACCTGAAAGTTCTACTTGTACTGCATTTGTCCCATGAAGGGCTTTAATAATAAATGGTCCTGCAAAGGAATCTTTCAATCTCATTGGGCCTTTAATATTATTAAAGTTCAGGGTTGAAACTAGTGTCAAGTCCCCTACTTTGAATTCTGGGGTTTTATGACTTTTATACCATTTCCATTTAGCATATTCAAAGGCATCATTCATGCTTTTTCTTGCATGATGCCTTACGTTATCAAGCAATAACTTAAAGCTTGAAGCAGTTGGATGAATATAAACTAAGTCTTTCTTCAAATTATCAACTGAAAGTTTAGGGTTCCATCCTTTTGCCAAAATTGCAGGAGTCTTGCCTGTTGAATCATGGATAGAAGTTTTGTAGGCTAATTCCAATTCTGGTATAAGAGTAGACCAATCATTGGTAAAGCCATCAGAATCTTTCAGCTCCAGGCCATAAGCACAAAATCTTCTGATCATGTTCTCAAGGCTTTGAATCATTCTTTCTCCTTATGAATATCAACTAAATCTTTCTTCAAAGTATCAACTGGAAGTTTAGGGTTCCATCTTTTTTCCAAAATTGCAGGAGTCTTTACTGTTGAAGCATGGATAGAAGTATTATAGAACAATTCCAATGCTGGTATAAGAGTACACCAATCATGGGTAAAGCCATCAGAATTGTTAAGCTCCAGGTCATAAGCACAAAATCTTCTGATCATGTCCTCAAGGTTTTGTATCATTCTTTCTGCTAGCCCATCTGTTTGTGGATGGTATGCTGTTGAGAATGATAGTTTTGTACCCAAATGCTTATGTAAAGTAGTCCATAAGGCTTATGGAAATCTTGGGTGTCTATCACTAATGATATTTTTATAGATACCAGTACTGGATATAACTCTGCTCCAAATCAAAGGAGTTTTATCCATAGCTGTGTCATCTTTATGAAATGGTAAAAAGATTGGTGTTTTTCTATATCTGTCAACAATCACAAGACATGCATTTTAACTTTAATCATCTCAATATTTTAAGGCAGGTACCCAATCCATATCAGCCACTTCCCATGGGGTACTTGGTTCTTGGATATGAATCATTCATCCCAGGCTTTTACCAGTAGCTTTATTGGCTTTGTGGCATCTATCAAAACTATGACAGTACTCAATGACATCCTTTCTCCAAGATGGCCATCAGGCACATGTCTTAATTATTTCCATTGTTCTGTATTCAGACAGATGTCCAGAATAAATGTTATCATGGAATTCCAGTAGTATTGTGTTGATCAAATTTCTACTACATAAGACCATGACACATGTGTGTTTAGACCTATGATATATGATACCATCAAGCAAATGGAATCTTCCATTGTCATAAGATTTTTTCCAAATATCATCCAGAGATTTAGCCAAGGATTCATCTTTTCAATCTTTGTCAAGTAGAGTAGTAAGAAGATGACAATTCTTATCTTGCTGGTAGCTTTCTCTAACTTCTTCAAAGAATTCTGTCCCCACATCTGTGATGTTAATTCCTTCAATTTGAATTTGAGGTTCTGCACTTGTAGGAACATAGGAAGGATTGTCAGGTGTTTTGGGTAATGCCCATCTATTCAAGCCATCAGCATTCTTGTGAATATTTCCAGATTTATGTACTATGGTCATACCGCCTCTATACTCCTGAATAGAAGTCTGCCATCTTAACATGTGTCTGTTAGGAGTCTTCATGTTAATAAGTGACTTTACTGCATTACAATCAGTAATTACTTCAAACACACTACCATCAAGATAATAATGAAGTTTTTACAGAGCCCAGACAAGGCAGAGGCACTCCATTTGGCTAGCTCTCTATCTGGCCTCAGTAGTTTTGGTTTGTCTTTAGATAAAACAAATTGGGCCATCTTAAGGCTTTTGATTGACAATTTGAAGTTGATTCAGAGCTGCACCTAGGCCTGCACCACATGCATCAATATACAGCTTGAAAGGAAGTTTCCAATCTGGAATTAATAATAATGGTGCATTAGTCAAGGCATACTTTATTTTTTCATATGCTTTGATTCTTTCCTGTGTCATCTCAATGAAGGTTTGTTGATCACAAATCTTGTACAATGATTTGGCATGGATTGCAAACTCTTCAAGGTGTTGTCTGTAATAACTGGCAAACCCTAAGAAAGACATCATTTCTTTTTTTTCTGGGAAATTTGTTTCAGTAAAACTGCAGCAACCTTATTTTTATCAACACCAAGGCTCAGTTCTGATACTACATTTACTTCATCTTTCAGCCCATGAAACCCAAAATTACATTTCTTAAGAGATACTTTCATGTTCACTTGAAGAATTTTCATAATTACTTATGAAGGTCTCTCTAAATGCAATTTCCAGGTTTCTGAACAAATGATAATGTCACCAATATAAATGATTAACCATCCCGCTGATAATTCATTTCATAAAATGGTATTCATCATTCTTTGGTAATGAGATGGTGCATGTTCAATACCAAAAGGCATCCTCAATTATTCATAAATACCACAATGAGAAATAATCCTCATTAATTTCCTAGCATGAGGTGTTAAAACATTTTGATGGAAGCCTTTAAGAGCATCCATAGAAGTGATAAACCTTTCTTTGGATAATTGATTAAAAGTCTCTGGATTATAGGGATTGGATACCTGTCTGGAATAGTGTAGGTATCCAATTCTCTAAAATCACCAACCATCCTTGATTTATGATTATGCCAAGTAATTATTACAGGAATTGTGACTTCTACTTCTTTATTGTGCCCAACGTTTCTAAGAACTCCCAGTTTCATTAGCTCATTAATATGACTTTCTGATGCTTCTCTAGCACCAGGGCTAGCTGGGTAAGCTGGTATTCTTAATAGTGGAGGGTAAGGTTTTTCCAAATTAAGCATAATGTCCACTTCATGGCCTTTGACAGCCCCAAGTGCTTCATTATCAGAAGCAAAGGCCTCTCTGTATTTAGATAAGATTTCAATAAGTTCTTCCTTCATTTCTAAGGTTAATTCAGTATCAATTTGTGCTTCAATTAACGTATCTGAAACAAACTTTTCCTTATTGACATTCTTTACTTGTTTAATGACAGTTATTTCTCTTTTTTCTGGAGGAAAAGCCAATTTTTCCCTCTTATTTTCGCCTGTAGTGAACCATCTGTCTTTATGATTATTAATATCAATTCCATAACTATTGAGATAATCATTCCCTAGTATAAAGTGTTTTTAATTACAATTATTCATAACAACAAATTCAACTTTTAATCTGATACTTCCTGCAGGATGAGGGAATATCATTTCTGCTTCAAAAATGCCCAAGGGGTGCATATCTTTGCTAGAACTTCTGAATTTTATACCTTCAATTGGCATTAAGCTTTCTTTCCAATTGGTATAAATCCTGTCAAGGTAATCTTTTCCAACACAAGTACAAAATGCACCAGAGTCAAGATGTAACTTGGCTTCTCTGTTATTTATCACGATATTAGTGATACAAGATGCTCCAGCTGTATGATCTTTGCCTTTGGCAGGTTTGGTTTTCTTCATTTTAGCATCTTGCACATGTATGAGATCCATACATTCATCACCGTATTGTGGTAAGGGAGTATGTACTTCTGTTACTTCAAAGGAAACATTTATATTTTATATACTAAGTTCATCTGGTATTTCCTCTTCGTCAGAAGGCTTAGAATCACTTTTGTGCAAGGATACAATATTTGTTTCTTTTGTGTCTTCAACTTTATCTATTTCTATCTCATTTATTTTTGTATTTTTGGGACAAGTGTTTTCCAAATGAGATGTACTTCCACATTTATGACATTTCAAAGGAGCTTTGTCATGTGGTTCATTGGGATTTGGAATTGGCTTCCCACTGGTCTTGTTGTCCATTGGGGGTTTATACCAATTGCTTCCAATTTTTGTCCTAGTAGTGATTTCCTCCATAGCATTAATATAATCATCTGTAGAGCAAGGCTCAATACATCTGCTTCTTATAATATTCTCAAGGTCACCACCAAACTTTCTTAATATCCTTTTATGTACCATGTTCCAGAAATATCAGGATGAAGGGCAGTTAATCTGTCCTTTTGTTTAAGAATCCAAGACATGGGCCTGTCCCTCTCAATATTAAAAATGGCTTCTTCAGAAGAATTCTCCATTTTAAATCTCCAGGAATCTTCTGTAGAGCAAGGCTCAGTACCTCTGCTTCTTATAGCATTCTCAAGATCACCACCACATTTTCTTAATATCCTTTTATGAATCATTGTTTCAGACATATCAGGATGAAGAGTAGTTAACCTGTCTTTCAGTTTAAGGAACCAAGACATGGGCCTGTCCCTTTCAATATTAAAAATGGCTTCTTCAAAATAATTCTCCATTTTAGATTTCCAGGATTCATTTTTCCATTTGGAAATAATTTGTTCTTTCCACCAAGGCTAAGAATGTTTACCATGGTCTTGCCTAATTTTGTAATACCATTTCTTTCCTGATTTGGTAAACAGGGAGTGTAATCTTGCACTTATGTATCCATCTGGTATGTTAAAGCCTTCTTTGAACATATCAATTTTTTTCATAAATTACATATGATTATCTTCTACTCCACCACTGAAGGTTGGCCATTCCTCTAATCTTGGAATTTCTTTAAGATTACAAGGAGTCTCCACTTCTTCATTGCTTGAAATTGTATGATGTAAGTCATTATTAATGTCTAGCACATTTCTGTCAAGAAATGGTGTAGACTGTATTGGCATATCATTCTTCAGTGATATATTATTAATACTTGATTGAATATCTTCTTTCAATTCAAGTCTTGTCTTATCACATTTTTCCAATTGGTCTTGGAAAGGAGCTTCATTGTGGCCATTTGAGTTTTCCAAGTTCTGAACTTGTATTCTTGATTCTTTCAACTCTCTAGTTATAAAAGTAATAGATTTGTCATCTGGTTGATTGGGTAAGGTAACTTTAGACTCAACTCTTGCACAAATTTTCATCAAAGGCAGGATATTTTCTTAATTTATCTTTTCTAGACCAATAATGGTCTTTTGTGACTCTTTCACTTGCAATATCCCTCTACCCAACTTCTGTTGGATATACTTAAAATTATTAAGCCTTGCTAAAATCTCATTATTACATGTTTCAAAATGAGCTACAAGCTTTACAAGGTCTACTTCTTTGGAAATGGTTGGCTCAATATTTCCTCCTCCTTTTTTTGAATTCCATCAGAGTTCTTGCCATATTGAATAAATTGTCCATGGCTGTCTTCTCTTTCTTGGGAATTCTGTAATTCTGTGGGTAAGGCTTGTTCCACTTGGGTTTTGCCTTTACTTTTGGCTTTTTCTTGCCCTTCTGATTGCTCTTTGGGGTTTTCTTGCACTTGTTTGGCACTTTTTGAGGCGGATTTTTCCTTTGGGGAGGTTTGGAGAGCTTCGACTGGGCTGTTTTCCTTCTCATGGGCGAACCGATTCTTCTGGTCCTCTGACAACATGCTTTGATTTTTCAACCAAGCTTTTATCTGTTGGACTTGTCCCTTGCAAGACAAGGGTGTCCAACCCATCATAAGTTCCTCTGTCCTTTCTGGCCCTATGAACTTCTTCACTTGAAGATATGAGTTCATGGTGCCTATCCAAATACTTGGGAGAAGTTCCCACTATTGCTGCTTTTCCACCATAAACCAGTTCTTGTACTGAGACTGGTATATCTCTATTGTTTCCTGTTGAAAGTGATTCAGGTCTAACAACAGGAATTGAAGTTATGTCAGCTTCTTTACTCTCAATAAGAGTGTCAAAGGCTCTGGATAACCTTTGGGAACTGGTGGAAGTTCTGGCATCCCCCATTTGTTCCTCCCCTCTGGGCTGACATTCTTGTATTTTGGATTTTTGACTTGAATGTCCTGGTCCATATACATTTGATTTGATTGAGTAATTGCTTCCACTTCTAGTAGGACTTATTTTAGGTCAATTTTAAGAAAAAAATAGACTAAGAAATGAATTTAATTCTCCTGCTGGACCTTTAAAGGGTTCTTTGGTAATTAAACCCCTTGGTTCTGGGCTGGTTTGAGTTTTAATACTAGACTCTGATGCCTCAGAGTCTGAAGAGCTCTCTCTGATGGATGAAACTAGAGAAAAGTAAAAATATAAGCTATTTTATCCAACAATAAAAATAAATCATAAACTCAACTTATTGAAAAAAGTTGTTTTAATGTAATTTATGCAAAAATTATGTCAAAATTAAGACAAAATTTCCAAAGATAAAAGAAAAAAATGTTTTTAATAAAGATTTTTAAATTTTTCATTTAATTTTATATTTTCTTTTGAAGAAATAATAATTATACAATTAATAAGTTATTAATCAAAATTGTATTATTATTCACTTTATACTAGAATAACTCAAAGAATAAATTTTGTTTCTATGATTTGAAAAAGACAGTGTTTAGACAAAAGAAATTTATTACAAGTCATGCAATATTATATTGTTTCAAACAATATTCTTAAGAAAAAAAACTTTATTAATATTATAAAGATTATTTATGAGGGATAAGTCCCAAAAATCCAATATAAAGATAAATATGGTAATTTTTATGACAAAAAAGAGTAAAATAAGGTCTAGAATATGATTTATGTCCCAAAAATTGGTTAAAGTCATGGCCAGGCCCCCAAATGTAAAGTTTGTCTATTCAACTCTTGATAATATTAACAAAATCAAGAGTACTATGACTGTTGTCAGTAGAAGAAAAAATATAACAAAATATTATAGCCACAAATTGGATATAATTATTAAAAGAATTAATTATTATTATATAATATAATAAAAAAAATTAATAATTATAATAAATTATGATTATTCTATTATTGTTATAGTAACTGACAGTTATAACAATAAGAAGTGTAAAGCTCTTAATCTGTCACAATTCTGTCTGCAAGTCCTCAGCAAAGGGAGCTCTTGCCAAAAAGGCTATTAAGCCGGTTGAAAGACCAATTAATACTGGCGAGTTGTAGATCACATTCCACCATGTAACATAATGAGACAATTACACATGGAAAATATAAATAATATGAATATTATTTATAAAAAGAAATCATAACACACACTTTGCAGACATAATTCTTATAAAAAAACTAATAATAGATCAAAAAATTATAGAATTTTACAGAAAAACTTATTTATAATATATATTTGATACAACAACCCAAATACAGCAGTTATTATATGAAAAGATATTATAACTTAAAAACACACCAAAAATCAATATTTCAAAGATAAAAAACTTTTTATAATAAAAATATGATTAAAGAGTTTTTAAGAGGGATTTGTGGATTTTAAAACATATTTTAAAGACAATGATTTTATAAAATAAAATATATTATTGGTGATTACAACAATAATCTGAGCTCTATTATTTCAATTCTTTAATTTAAAATTAATTAAGATTTAAATAACTTAATAATTACTTCAATAATAAGATTTTATATTTAGTAAAACTTTACCTGTTTGAATTTCCAATATGATTGGATTGGATTGAATTGATGGACAAAAAAAGTGATTAATAGACTCTTTTTATGTCTTCAGATCAGCTCTCATGATTAATAGGGGATATAGAGGGCGTTCCCAGGTCAAAACTGAGAAACCATGCTTAAAAATAACATTCTTAAGTTAAGGTAACTTATTTCTAATTCCAATTTAAAGTTACTGGTGTTATTCTTAACTCCAAGTAGCTTTAATCCTCATTTAAGTTAATTATTTCAAGTTTAATATAAGATAAGTTTCTTTATATTGAATTTCATCACATGAACAACTTAAAAATAAATTTTCAAGTTAAAATCTCTTAAACTAAAGCCTTAATGAATTTTTGAATAAATCTTAATTTTTTCTAAGTATAATTAAAAGAGTAATTTTACAGGCTAATTACCAACAAAACCTGCTTACAAAAGATACTTAAAATTTAATTTATACACAGATAACATTGAATTGTAATTTGTATGAAATTTCCATATAAATTCATTAAGATTTGGATTTTTAATCAATTTTTGAAGTTATTGCTATTTTCCCACGTAAAATAGCAATACACACTAAACCTTAGCTTTTGATAAGGTCTTGATACTTGTAACTTTAAATCTTGAAGCTTATTTAAGCTTTGAAAGTGCTCAAAACTTTAATTTCAAGCTTTCATATTTGGATTTACGCTTTGGCAGCTTGAAATACCTTTCCAAATTGATATAAAACCAATTTAAACTTTAAGGTTGGATCAAAGTCTAATCTCAAAGTTCAAATAAGGTTGAAAATCCTCCAATAAAGTGGAAAACCTTAATTTAATCCTTGCATATCCAAAAAGTTGGGGACCCCAGCTCTGTTTGGTCTTTTTCCTTTGTCCCACCTTTTTGTGGATTTTTCCCTTTTGTTTATTTAAAGCCATACTATGGCCTTGAACACTTTTAAAATGAGCTCACGCAGGATTTACATTCTTCATGGCAAATCCTTAGCCAATTCAGTAAATATACACAACACCTCAATTTTAACTAAATTTTGGTAAGCTTGCATAAACCTTATGCAACTTTAAATTTAAGCTTATTTAACCTTAAATTTAAAAATTTAAAAAAATGTTCAAAAAGTTAAATTCATACTGTGAGATTCTTAAATCTTCCAATAACTTAAGAAATAAGCATTTTTGGGTATAACACCCTATGGGTGTACCCTAGGTTATTTTTGGTGTAGAATCCAAAAATGACATAATAATTTTAACTTTGTTTATCAAAACAAAGGTTATACTTGTTTTTTGTTATTTTTCATTTTAATTTCAACTGAAAATTCCATTCAAGACTAAATCAGCTCTATATTAAGCTATTTGTGGCCTTATGGGTATGTCATATATACCTCACAGGCTCAAATTAATCAATGAAAGATATTTATAATATTAATGAAAGAGCTTAATATTATTTAATATTCTGAAAATTATAGTAGTATTGTTGAAATAGTGTTGGAAGATATTATTTTTAGTAATCTTATCTGATTTATAAATAACTCTTATTTATAGAAGGGATATCATCTTACCATTATACCTTATATCATAACCCTCTTAGGTATATTGGATTATACCTATATTGATCCTAATAGTATTATATTACAATTATATTATTTATATCTTACCCTTATATTAAGAAAAACCACCCTTGAAAAATTATCTTACCGTTAAATTATTATAGCTATATTGATAATATTATTAAATCACCTTTAAAATTATTAATTAGCTATCAAGATTCTTCTTAATATCAACAGTGATATTAAAAAATATTCTTTAAATATCTGGAGTATAGAAAAAAATAATCCTAGAAGAATTAATCAAAAAAAATTATATAATGAATAACTAGAAGTTAAGAAAGCCTCAATTATTAAACAAACATTAACTATTCCCATTATTATCTTGGTGATCTTTTATTGAAAGACTGATAGAGACTGCTGAAGAAAATTCTCTAATTGAAAAGCCACAAAACTAAATAATTGATTTGTGATCTCATCAAAAAAGGGTATCTTTTTCAGTATATTTAGAGGGGCAGCTAATACACCTTAGCTCCAATGGTTATTGGCTAATTCTGAAATTCAAAACAGACTCACCAATAATTTCCTCCTCAGGGTACTGCCTATTATTTATCCCACAACAAAGGAGTTCCCACAGCTGGTGTCCTAACAGTGGCATTTCAATCTCAAGTATCATTAATAAGATCACATTATCAATCTTAAAAGTCAAATTTTAAAAATAATAAAATATCATAAAAAATTAAAAAAAAATAGCAAGAACAAATCAAAATAATAATAAAATAATCATTGTTTTGGATCATTATTATCATGGAGGAATCATCATCATCAAAGAAGACTCTAACCTTTGAGGAGGAATTGGAAAAAGTGCAGTCCATAATTGAAGAATTAGGTCAGGAAGAAAGTGAAGAAGAGGATTCTTCTTATTTAGAAAATGATGAAGAATCTCAGAAGAAAAGGTTAGAATTAAAGAAGGCTATGGAAAGAGCTGCAAAAAGATATGGAAAGAAGACAAAATGAAGTCAATTCTCACCTGAAACTACTGGGGATGCAACTATTGAAAGAATGCTCAGACCCCAGAAATCATCACCATCACCAACCCCACAGACATTCGCAGCATCCACACCAGAAACATTTCCAAGAGCTGCAAGATTTGCAAAAAGGGTACATATTACAACACCAACTCAGCAACCTGAAAGAGTTACAATACCTATAATAAAGATTGCTCAAATAAAGGCAAAGGATTATAACCTCAACTTTGATGCGAGTGAAGTTGAGGATTTTATCAAGAGATCTGAAAGGATAGCATAAATTGAAGGAGCCAATGAAGGGGATTTGGCCATGCAAATATCATTATGGAGTGAAGATAAGGATATCAGATATGAAATTAAAGGAAGGCCAGGATATGAAATGGAGGATTGGGATCAATAGAAAAAGGAAATGATCAGTAAATGGGGAAAGGTGGAACCTGAAAGAATACACAGGAAAGATTCATTAACAACACTATTTAATCAAGCTCAACAGGAAGGAGGCGTCAAATGTTTGTCCCAAAACAGAACGTTTATTGGGGAATATGACATAATTTCAAAATATCTTCCTAAGTATGGGTATATCAAAAGGGAAAATTATTATCATGAAGATGTCTTTGATTCCCTACCACCAGAAATTAGAAGTAGTTTTACTAAAGAAAAGATCAAAGACAGGGCCATGGTTCAACCAAGAGATGGAGGATATATGTTACCTGAGATGGATATCCTCAAAATTATATTGGGGCAGAATTGGAGGCAGCAGTAGTTATTAAAGGGAAATTGCAATCATCAAAGTCAAATGAAATCAAAAGCAAAAATAAAACTGGATTTTGTAAAGTGTGGATATGAAACTTTGATTAAAAGTCAAGTATTTTTCCTGTCCTCAGAATTTGTATAAGGTAAAAACTGATTAAAAACAGTATAAAATATTATTTTTAGAAGAAAAAAACATACCAATTTCATTTTTTCAACTTTATAAGTATAAAACAATAATTTTATAAAGATTCATTCTTTTAGCAACAATAGAAATTTATCCAAAAATACTCTACAAGAGATATTTAAGGCTACAAAAGAAATTTCTTCAAGAGCAATTTTGAATGGAATTAATTGAGCAAATAACTGAAAGAAATTAATTAAAGAAAAACATTTTTAAAAAGATATTCAAAGAGAAAAAACACTCAAAAGTGACCAGAGTGAATTTGGAAAAAAAGTGACAAAGTTAAGAGTGATGAAAGACGCTTTAATTCACTTATGGGGTGGTTCAAGCGGTAAAAATGATTATAATAGTTACAAAAAGTGATTATAATGATTTCTTCACGTGTTTAAAAGGTTTAAAATGATATAAAAAGGGTGCTTGGAAGCTTTTACTGATTTGTTTAACAGTGTTTAAACTAATTATAAAAGGAAAAGATGCTAACATGAAGAGAAAAGTGAGGCAAAGAAGAGATTCTTTTATAGCCATCACTTATCCTACTCTAAAAGTAAAATTTACTGTTCTTAGTCGTGAAAAACACCCTGAGAACAGAAAAGCCAATTATGGCATCATTGAACCCTGGTTAAGACCAAAAAAGGGCTGATTTTAGCCATTTTTGGCTATTTTTAGCCATTTTGGACGCTTAAATCAGCCATTACTATAGTAATACCTGGTCTAGAGCCTTCAAAACACATCCGACTGTGTGTATTAGACGTAGTACCAGTTAAAACTGTTTTTACTAGGACTTTTTTAACGTAAGGGTAGTCTTACCCTCTTGGTAACAGTTTAAACTTCCCTGGTTGGTATCAAAACCTCATCATCAATTGAGACACAGACCCTTTGACTCAATTCCAGGCCAAAAGTGATGAACTTTTGCATGGAATTCAACATCCCAAGCCTGTCAGAAAGTATTTTGGGGGTCTGGCTCCCCCTAAGAGCTAGAGTTCCTTTTCCCCCCCAGAATTAATCTTTCCAATTTATTTTTGCTTTAATGCCTCATCATGTAATACACTTGTAGTTTAAACATGCAATTCAATTGATTTTTTACAGTACACAACTGTAAGAATTTATACCTCATATTTAAATTAAAGTTCTCTTATGTAATACACGTGCACATTTTGACATTTCAATTGAAAATACTGCAATTCCACATAACTTCTAAACTACACCCAACCCCTCAATTTTAACACAACAATTGATGGTTGACACCACATGTGGTGTGAATTAAATTAAGGTTTTGAGGATTTTCCACTTTTGTACAGAAAATACTAAAAACTCAATTTAAGCTTATTTAGAGTTGAGTCACAGAAATTTTACCCAGAGGTGATCCCACCTTATGTTTTATGAAGAATCCAATGGTGGAGTAATTTTCTTGAACTTATCTATTGGATAAAAAGTTATGATATATTTTATGTAACGTTTTACCAAAAATATTTTAATTTCATTAATTTTATTAAAAATTCATTTTTACTGTGGGAACTCCTCTTGTGTGGGATTAAAATGAGGCAGTACCTGGAGGGGGAAATCACAGGTAACTAGTTTTTAATTGCTAATAGCTCCTGTAACCAAGGGTGGCAAGGGTGTATTGCCTGCCCCTCCTAAAATACTGAACAAAATCTCCCTTGGAGCTCACAAACCAAAATAAAATTAGTAAGTGGCTTTACAACTGCAGAAGACAAAATTCAGCAGTCTCAGATCAGACCTATTCAATATATAATAATAAAAAGAACTGTCAGTAATCTGGTTAATTTTTAGATTTTAATGAAATACTTGTCTGTATATTTTTTAATTTTTTAGTGAAATTGGGGTGAGTGGTTTCTTCTTGGTGATAAAATTTTGTTAACATGAGTTACTTAAGATTTTCAGAAAAATTTGATGAGTGTTGATAAAGGTGATTTTGTTAAGGTATAGTTCTAATAGAGTAAAATGATTTTTTTAAAGGTTTGTTATTTTTTAAGGGTTGTTGATAATAAGATAAAATTGTATTTGTTAATTTTAAGAGGTAAGATTCTTTGATATTGGATGTTTTAAAGGGGTAAGTTAATTTTAAGTCTTGATAAATGGTGTTAATTTTACTGAATAAAATATTTTAATAGAGTAGTAACCCTAATCTTGGGTACTGGGTATTTTTTATTTTCTTTATTTTAATAATAATATGATTCCACTGAGCTTAGCTACTGGGTAATCTTCAACACTATACTTCCATTGAGCTTAGCTACTGGGCAAGTCAATTTGCTATAATATACTGGACTACCTCCCAGATGAGGGATGAATTATTCCTATTCTTGCAATGTGCAGGGGATATAATGTGCATGGGGGGATTTTGAAATTTGGGGGGAGAGAGCCCCTTCATTTATACCTTTTGGCAGCCCAGGGGGCCATCCATGGGTGCTGGCTTTTGCCACTTTAATTCCTCTTGATTTCATCATGTGACTCCATTTTTGGTGAGGACCTTTCTTGCATGGGTCAGGTCATTTAAGGTTTGGTGATAATATTTTCTCTGCACAGCCTCCATTCATCACATGATGGGTTTTTGGTGAACTAATTATGATGTGATATTCATGGATTTTCCTTGCATGCATGAGGTGATTTCATTTTGGCTGAGGATTTTTCTTGTGCACAGCCTTTTTTCTGTCACATGATATGCTGTTGGTGGGTGCAGTATCACATGATTAACTTGTATTTCCTTTGCATATGTCACTTTTAGGCTTAGTATAAGTGGCTGTGTAGTTTATGCAGGTGTCCTGGCTGTGTTTCTTCTTTTGAACCTTAAAATGTGGTCAGGTGACAGTTTCTTGCACTGATGACTTTACTGTTGTGTATTAGATGATGTGATTTTTTTAGTTTGACACATGCTGTGCATAGTCATGTTATTGAGATTTAATTAGAAGTGTGTACTGCATGCAGCCTGTTGTAACTAGCTTTGGTTTGCATGAGGTGATGAGTGGTGTAAATAATTCTGATTCTGTTTTAAGGTTTCAAGTGGGGTTACTGTGGATATAAGATAAGGTACTCCTGTGGCTGTGTTGTAAATTAATTTCAGGAATTCCATGGGGCTGGGCTTTTCATCATGTGACTTTGAATGCAATGTGGCTTTGTAGCTGATGCATGTGTCATTTTCATTCTGCAGGAGTCCTGTGGCTATAGAGGGGGTGTAAAGCTGGGTGGGGTGTGTAACTTAAAGGGTGATACCTTACTTGTTGTAAATAGTTTCTATATGTAACTTTATTGTAACATATGCATAATGAAATTGAATAACTTATTTGAACACATACACTGCCCTTTGGTGCCTGTGCCATGGTTTTATGAGTCAAATCCAGCTTCTTGCTGTAAAATTAACCTTTTGGTGTAAACTTTGAGTGTAAGTCTGCGTGTAGGCTACATTTATTGCTTCTATGGGGTACCATGAGGTTAAGCCTGTTGAAAAAGAATTTGTATGGAATACCACATTACTTAATTTTTTCAAGTAAAAAAGTATTTTCATAATTTCAAAATTTAATGTAATTTTCATTTTAAATTTTAATTTGATTTTTGTTTTTGTATATCATTTTGTATTTATGCTTTAATTTTTCATTTTGATCATATAAATAAATTCATTTTATTTGTATTTATATCCTATTTTGTTATTCATGGCCTTTTGGGTATATGAGAATACCTCTCTGGCTCACATTCCCTCCCCCTAAAAAAAGAATATTACTTTTTAATATTGTTATTTCTGGTGTTTCTGAAGCTTCTGAGAAGTTTAGTAGCTTCTGGTATGTTCTTTTATGCTAACCATCCATCTTCACAAGTTGGGTCACTGTACCTAACAAGCAAGGATTTCCCGTAATTTATTGGTTCTCAACTTTCTCTCTTTGAGAAATTTGGTAATTTTCTTAATACCAGATGATTTAATAGGAGGTATAGCTTGGGGAACTTTATTTCTCAAAGGAAATTTTTCAGCATCACTAGATTTATATGGCTTTATCAAGCTTACTGGAAATGTAGGATGCTTATTGCTAAGTTATTCAGATAATTCTACTTCAACAACATTTTCTCCATGGAGTTCCTGCAAAGGAGTCTTTGAGATTTTTACATCCTTTGATGTTATCGAAGTTAGTGGTGGATACAAGTAATAAATCCCCCACTTTGAAATCTGGAGTGGTCTGTGATTTGTCCCATTTGTTGTTAGCATATGCAAAAGAGTCTTCCATGCACCTCACTGTATTCTTTCTAGTTTTTTCTAGAATTCCTTTGAATCTAGCAGCTGTAGGATGTATCTCAACCAAATCTTTCCTCAAGGAATCTTGAGGTAATTTGGGATTCAATCCTTTTTCTACAATATCAGGAGTTTGTTTGGTACTGGGATGAATGGATGTCTTATATGCCAATTCCAGTTCTGTTAAAAGATTACACCAATAATGGGTAAATCCATCACAATATTTAAATTCAAGGCCATATGTACAAAGTCTTCTTACCATATCTTCCAAGGTTTGGATCATCCTTTCAGCCAGACTATCAGTTTGTGGGTGGTAGGCTGTAGAGAATAATCATTTTGTCCCAAATAGTTGGTGAAGATTTTTCCATAGTGCTGAGGTAAATTTGGGATCTCTGTCACTGATGATGTTTGTCAATATTCCAGGCTATGATATTACTCTATTCTATATCAGAAGAGCTGTATCCATGGCTGTATCATATTTGTGACATGGTAGAAAGATTTTAGCCTTACTAAATCTGTCAACAATCACTAGGAAAGACTTATCACTTCTATCACACCCTGGTGGTAGGCAAGTTACCTGATCCATATGGACAATTTCCCAAGGTCTGCTGGGTTCTTGGATCTTCATCATATTTCCAAGTCTTTTGCCAGTGGATTTATTTGCTTTTTGACATCTGTCACAGGTTTTGCAATACTCTGAAACATCTTTCTGCCACATTAGCCACCATATGCAGGTTTTAACTTTTTCTCTTGTTTTGTCTTAAGACAGATCTCCTGATAAAGGGCTGTCATGGCATTCTTTAAGTACAAGAGTGATCAAGAACCTGTCTACAACTGTCATGACACATGTTTTCTTAGCTATGTGGTAAATTATACCATTCAGTAAGTGGAATCTTCCTTCATCATATGATTTTTTCCATACCTCATCTAAGGCATGTATCAAAGAGTTGTCTTTACAGTCCTTAGTAAGTAATTGGCATAAAATGCTACAATTATTATCCTGATTATAACTGTTTCTTATTTCTTCAAAGAAAGTGGTGTTCAGGTCTGTAACACTGATGCCTTCTATGGGGATCTGTGGGGAAGCTTCTTCTGACACATAAGCAGGACTATCAATATTATTTTTTTGTTTCTTTCTGCTCAGTCCATCTGCATTCTTATGAATATTCCCATCTTTGTGAGCAATTGGAATATTGCCCCTATACTCTTGTATGGCTATTTGCCATCTGAGCATTTGTCTGTCAGGTGTCTTCATGTTTAAAAGTGACTTAACAGCGCTACAATCTCAGATTGGATTTTTGTCAAACCTCTGGATAATCTGTATACATGTTCTTCCCAAGTCTTGGAACAGACAATAATTTCATCAATGTAAATGATTAACCATCCTTCTGAAAGTTCTTCAGGGAATATTTTGTTCATGATTCTTTGGAAGGGTGAAGGTGCATTCTTAATACAAAAATGCATCCTCAAATATTCATATACCCCACAATGAACAATAATTCTCAAGTATTTTCTTGCTCTTGGTGTCACCACATTCTGATTAAATCCCTTAAGGGCATCCATAGTGGTTATATACATTGCTTGAGATATCTGGGTAAGGGCAATTTGGATTTTTGGTATTGGGTATGTGTCTGGGACAGTGTAAGTGCTTAGAGATCTAAAGTCCCCAACCATTCTAAATTTTCCATCATACCATGCCACTATTACTGGTGTAGTTATTTTCACTTCCTCATTATGGCCAATCTTTCTTATTAAACCAAGTTCAAAGCATTCTTTAATGTTAATTTCCAGAGCTTCTCTCGATTTAGGACTTGCTGGATATGCAGGTCTTCTTAAGAGTGGTGGATAAGGTCTCTCAATATTAAGGATGATGTCAACTTCATGACCAATAATTTCCCCCAAAGGTTCTTTATCTGATGCAAGTGCTTCTCTGTGGTCAAATAAAAGGGAAGAAAGTTCATTTTCTTGTTTATCAGTCAGATAAAGGCTTATTTCAGCTTCATTTAACTGTTCAGATTTTAATTTCTCCAATTCTAAGTTTACTGGTGCTACTTTTCTTACTGTAATTTGTCTTTAAAATGGTAAAAAGGCAAATTTTTGATGCTTATTGTCCCCAATAGTAAAGTATCTGTCCTTGTTGTTATATAAGTCTATTCCATACATGATCAAATAGTCATTTCTCAATATAAAATTGGTACTAGAGTAATTTTCCATAACAACAAATTCAACAGTGATTGTTAAATTTCCATTAATATGTGGAAATATGACAGTGCTCTCAAAGATTCCCAATGCTTTCATTTGATTACTTGAACAATTAAATTTTTCTGCCATAAATTAGTAACAATTGGTCTTCAAGATTTGGTACACAAGTCTTAAGAAAATATTTGCCAACACAAGAGCAGAAGGCTCCTGGGTCAAGTAAAATTTTAGTGGGTTTGTTGTCAATTACCACTTCTGTTATACAGGAGCTACCAGCTGTCTAGAATTTTCCACTGTCTGGTTTGGCCTTCAAAATTTGTCCATCTTTAACCTTTGACAAATGAAGTTGACCATTGCTTAATTGTGGCAAGTGGGAATAAGATTCCATGATGTTGCAAGTGGCATTGATATTTTCTATATCTTTTGAAGATTCAGAAAATATTGATGACTTATAATCTGAATTCTCTTCAATTATATTATCATCTTTGTCAATGTCAATTTCATTCATTTTTCCCTTTCTTGGACATTCATTGGCTAAGTGGGTGATGCTTTGGCAAATATGGCACTTTCTGATTATATCTGCAGATCTATACTTAATATTATTAAAATTTTCTTTGGGATTTTTGTCCACAGAATCTTTCCAAGGTTTATTAAACCTTGTTTTGAAATTCACCCTACCAGAACCAATCCTGGTTTTGGTCGTTACTTCTTCTAATATATGAATAATATCTTCTGCTTAGAATCGTTCAGTAGTCCTGCTTTTGACATAATGCTCTAAGTCAGATACACATTGTCTCAGAATTTTTTTGTGAATCATAAATTCTGACATATCAGGATACAATGCTGTTCATCTGTCCTTTTGTTGGAAAAACCATGGTAAAGCTTTATCTTTATCAGAATTAAATTTGGAAGATTCAAAGGGTGTTTCTACTTTAAACCTCCAAGCATCATTGGCCTATTTTTTGATAATTTGGGGTTTCCACCAAGTCCAACTTTGGTTTCCATGTGCTTGTCTCAATTTGATATACCATCTGTGAGCTGATTTGGTAAATAAGGTGTTAAACCTGGCTGTTACCAATCTTTATGGTAATTAAAGATCTTCTTTAATAATGTCAATTCCTCTGATGAATTCCATATGGTCATATTCTCCTTCACCACTGAAGTGAGTCCATTCTTTAAGTTTTGGTACTTCTTTCAAGAGTTCTTGGCCCATTGATGGTTCCAAGTTATGAAAAGAAGTGGAAAATTCATTTTTTAACTGTGAATTTTTTGCATCCAATACTTGTGAATTTGAAATTCTTGTACCCTCATTTTGATTCAGAGGTGTAGACATTCTTGGTAAGGTGTTGAGTATCTGTTAAGTATCATTCATTTTGCTGTTGCTACACCTTTGAGAATTTCCGAATTCATGTTGGAAGGCTTGTATTAGCTTTATTACTTCAGCTTTATACATGTCTTCTTTATTTTTCAGTTCTTTCCATAACTCTGTTTGTCTTGTATTATCAGCAGTGACCTCATTCAATTTCATTGTTAATTTTGATACTTATTCCTGTGAAGCATCAAAACACTTTTTCAAGGAAATTGTATATGTCTTTACTTCAATGAATTAATTTGAAATGTCATGAAGGACTTTCTTGTTATCTGTCTTGATAATATTTATGGCTTCTTTAATTCTTGTTTCAATTATGTCATCAATATTTAATTTAGAATATTTTTCTGTTAAATCTTTGTTAATGGCAGATTGTTCATTTATCTTATTGCAAAAAGAATTGTCATTATTGGAAGTTCTAATTGTTCTTAAAAATTTCTCAAAACACATAAGTGTTTTATTTATTTGGCTCAGACTTAAGCTGTTTGTTTTAAGAGTGTTACAAATGGATGAACTTTCTTCAGAAACTTTAGTCTTATGTCATTTACAGTTTCATGCAACTCTGGGATAGCATCAAAAATGTCAGAAATCATTTCTGATATTTTAATCTGGCTTCCCCCTTTTTCTGTAATTCCATCATTTTTCTGGCCATCTCAAATACATTTTCTATTTCATCCTTCTGAATTGTTGGTAGTCTTTAACCCTGGCTCTAAGGTTTTGTGGCTGGTGCCTTGCCCTTACCCTCGTTCTGAGTTTGTTGCTTTTTTATCATGTTGGAATTGCTGCTTCTGGCTACTGGGGCTGTTTTTGGGCTTTCTTGGGTGGTGGTGGGTTTTTTTCCTCCATTCTGCTGTTAAATGTATCATGTTCTTCTTTTCCATCAATGGATTCCATCCATTGAGTAACTTGCAAGTGTTGGGATGGCCCAGGAATTTTCTCACAGTCAGGTAAGAATTCATGCAGTTTTTCCACAGATCTGAAAGGATCTGGTGCTCTTTGTGCTGCAATGTATTGTTGTAAGCCTTCTGGCTGGCTTTTTAAATTTCCACTGAGGCTTCTTGTGGTGGTGTCAGCTCTGTTTGAAGGTAAAACAGTATTATAAGCTTCAGAATGACATAATTTATTAATCTGGAAGTCATCAACTGACCCTTGTCCATCTGTAACTGATTGGCTTCTGCCATAATCACATCTATGATCTTTTTGGGAGCTTCTTGAGGAGTTATGGCTGGCTCCTGATCTGGTTTAAGGCATATTTTATATCTAAAAAGCTTGAATATAGTAATTTCATGTCAAAAAACTTACTATTTGCCAAATTCTTTGCTTTCTGAAGGGTATTACTTATATCCAAGTTAATTAACTCAGAAGAAATTGGTTCTTATTCATTATTCTTATTTATAATAATTGTACTATTATGGTCAGGATTCACAGTACTTGCAGGAATAATGCTTGTTACTGTTGAGGCTGTTTCAATATTTTCTTGTCTCACCACGTTTTAAGACACTAAAATTAATTAAAAAGCCAATTTATTTAGTAAACAAAGATTTTACCAAAAGAGAAAAGAAAAAAAAGCCTCACTTATGATATGAAAAAAAAATATTTTTTATGAATTTTTTGAATTATAAGTATTTTTTATATGTTTTCAAATTTTTCAATATAAGAAAAAAGATTTAAAAAGAGTAAAAAATTATTTCAAAGGGAACATATCACAGCTGGGCGCCCAAATTTAAGGTGTGGATATGAAAGTTTGATCAAAAATCAAGTACTTTTACTGTCCTCAGAATTTGTATAAGGTAAAAAATGATTAAAAACAGTATGAAATATTATTTTTAAGAGAAAGAAACACACCAATTCTATTGTTTTTAACTTTATCAGTATAAAAAAATAATATTATAAAGATTTATTGTTTTACCAACAATAAAAATTTATCCAAAAATACTCCACAAGAGATATTTAAGGCTACAAAAGAAATTTCTTCAAGAGAAATTTCAATTGGAATTAATTGAGAAAAAAAAATGAAAGCAATTAATTAAAGAACAAAGTCTTTAAAAAGATATTTAAAGACAAAACACACTCAAAATTGACCAGAGTAAATTTGTAAACAAAGTGACAAAGTTAAGAGTGATGAAAGATGCTTTAATTCACTTAAGGGGTGGTTCAAGGGGTAGAAATGATTATAAGAATTACAAAAAATTATTATAATGATTTTTTCAGGTGTTTAAAAGGTTTAAGATGATATGAAAAGGGTGGTTGGAATCTCTTATTGATTGTTTTAACAGTGTTTAAACTAGTTATAAAAAGAAAAGATTCTAACATGACAAGAAAAGTGGGGCAAAGAAGACATTCTTTTATAGCCATCAATTTTCCAACTCCAAAAGTAAAGTTTACTCTTGTCAGTCTTGAAAAACAGTCTGAAAACAGAAAAGCCAATTATGGCATCATTGAACCCTGGTTTAGATCAAAAAAGGGCTGGTTTAAGCCATTTCTTCCATTTTAGACCCTTAAATCAGCCATTACCATAGTAATACCTGGTCTAGAGCCTTCAAAACACGTCAGAATGTGTGTATGGGGCGTAGAAATCAGTTAAAACTGTTTTTACTAACATTGTTTTTGTGAGCCTTGAGGCATATTTTACATACCCAAATAGGCCACAATTATCTTAAAAAGAAATTTTGAATTATCCATAACTCATAGGTCATACATATATCCAAAATTCATCATTTTTGATTTCAGAAAAGATGAATAACCTTTTTTTGAGTAAGTAAATCCATGAATTAAAGGCCAGATTTGGATTCTACACAAAAATTCACTTAGGGTAGCTCCATAGAGTGAATAAGCTCAAATTAACTCTTTGAGGTGGTAAAATGGAAAATACTTCAATACCACATGAAAGATCTGTGAAAAGTTTTTTTTTCTTAAATTCACGCCAAAATAATGGGAATGTGAGAAATCCCATGTTACATATACACTGAGAATAGTGTTATGCATGTTTTGAGCACTTAATATCATGGTATTTTTACATGGACCTTTGGTACACCCACAGTGGATATCTCACTTGAAGCTTAATTTTCTATTTTGACGTGAAAAATAAGCAAGGGGGACAAAAGACATCAAAGAGAGCCAGGGTACCCAACTTCTGAGGCCTCAGAGGCGTGGACAGCTCCAAAGCTTGGATCCATGGCTGATCTTGGCCTAATTGGTAAACTAAAACCTTTTGGGAACTTGGTTACCATGTTACAACTACTGTAAATCTTAAGAAAATAGCAAATAACCTGCTATTTTGACGTTCCAAGGAGGTAAAGAGCTACTTAGACTCCTGTAACCATGTCAATTCTTGATGACTTTCCATGGATAAACCCCAAAAGAGTAATTAAAACCCTTTTTGGACTTGTATCCATTGATTTACCTCATAGCAACCAGTCAAACACTGATATTTGTAATTCTACGTAGAAATGAGGTAAAAACCTCAAAAATTCATTAAAAATACAATTCTTAATGAATCTTTCTGATGCTTTCAGGACTATTATAGAGATGTAATATCTATGGTACACCTGAAAATAATTACAGTTTTACTAGTAAAATTCAAAGTTTTACTTACAGTCCATTTTTGACTATTCTACGTGAAACACAGAATCTTCAAAAATTTACAGTAATTACAACCTGTGATTAAATTGGAAATAACATTGATAACTTTGAGAAATAAATGATTATTTTGGAATAAAAGAAGACTTACAGATGTTACTACTTTTATTCTTAACCATATTGGGGTTGGTAGTCATGTAAAAACATCAGTTAAGTAATTATGATAATCTTATGTGACAACAGATGATGCAATCAATAATCCAAAAGGGTTTATTGTTTTCTCACTCACTGGTTTTTTAGTTTGCTCCAAGGCACGCCTCTGTGAGCTGTTGTTTACTTAAAAGAGGCCTCCTCTTGCTGTTTTTTTCCATAGAATCATATTATTATCATTTAAACCATTATTACCAACAAGTAAGTATTAGTCATAGCTATTCTTAAGTATTTTGAATCTTTCAAATCAATCAGAAAGACGTGAAAGCATAGAATCCAACTATATATTGTTGTAATACTGTTATAAATCCATTTTTGATCCTTAAAATCCACAATTCTACGTCAAATCTCTCTATCTTATCTCTCAATAAGTTCTTTGGAATATTAGTGAGTGATTTAGTTTTAATTCTTAAAGTTTTCCTCTAAAATTAGTTTTCTTCAAGAATTACCATTATAATTATCCTTGCAAAAAATAATTATATATTAAAATAATTTCATTATTTTAATAAAAGAAGTTTTATTATTAAAATCTTCTTGTAATTGATTCTTGTAGACAATTACTTACTCACTGTTAAAATCACTAGTAGTGTTTAACACATGAAAGAAATAATTATTTAATTATTTGATTGTGGTTATAATAACATTTTGTTATTATATTTCATAAGAACAGTCATAGTACTGTTGATTAATAGTAATATTATCATCAGTTTCATAGACAAATCTTACATTTGGGGCCTGGCTGTGTTTTTTAAACCTTGTACCCTTAATTAATATATTTTTAAGTTTTAAAATATATTAATTTGATAATTTTTCCTTTCATTTTGAAGTTAAAATAATTCTTATTTTTGAAATTGTTTTGGAAATATTTTTCATTGAGGAATTTGGTTTAATTTTATACTGTTTTTACATGTGGCTTTTTCACATCCAAAAACTTATAAAATTATTCTTTGAGTTACTCTGAATTAATTTTCAATCAAAATCTTAAATTTTAATTTTTTTCTTCAAAAAGAATTATTTTTTTAATATTAAAAAATATAAAAACTTATAAAAAATCTTTAAAAATATTTTTAAAAGTATAAAAATCAATTTTTTCTCTTTTATAATTTTTTTTCTAGTGTCTTTAATCAAATACTGTGCAGCTGGCAACAGACTCAGTTAAAGATATATCACTAGTCCAGAATCTGAAGACAGTATTGAGGTGCAAATTTCTAAAAGAGGCACCTTATTTAACTCAGAAAAGAATAAATTACCACCAAAAGGTGTGTATTTTGTCTTATATTTTCACCTTTTATCTTTAAATTGATGTGAAAATGGTGCATACCAGAAATGGAAGCAACTATTCAGTCCAACCAGATGGATGTGGACAAAGAAGAGGCAAGACCAAATCCAGAAGTGCCAAGTCTTCCACAAGAAAGACACATTTGGAGGATGCCAGAGTTTCCCCCCATTCCCCAAGGTCTGTACCCACAGAGTTTGACATGAATTCTGAGCCTGAACTGATTCATGACAATATTTTCAGGGCTGAACCATTTTCAAGTGGCAGCAATAGAAATTTATTAATGCCAGTACAAAAATTGGTTCAGAGCAGCCAAAGAAGGGGAGTGGGAAATATTCCCAAGCCTTTGGCAGGGGGCCATGAACTCCTACTTACACATCAAGAGCTTTCTGGGTCAGGAGAAGACCATAGAACTCTTAGGAGGATGGAGCCCCCTGTCTTGCAAAGACAAGGTCAAAAAGATCAAGAATTGGTTGAAGAACCAAAGTCTTTTATCCATAGACCAGAAGAAGGAACTGGAAATGACTCCAGCTTTGGAGACAGAAGCCCCAGTGGCGTCTACCAGCTCCAAACCAGCTCCAGAAGTGTCCAAAGACAAGCCCAAAGGACCTCAGAAGAAGAAGAGAGGTCCCAAGAACCATCAAGGCAAGGGCAAAGGCAAAGCCAATTGGCACAGACCTTACCCACAAGGGTACAGGATCCCCAAATCGGAGCCTTCAGCTGTGGACAGTGTGTTCAACATGGCCAGAACTCTCATGGAATTCCCAGCCAAGGAGCAGGAAAGGATGAACAGGACTTTTCCACGCAAATACATCATGTACAAAGAGCTATTAATGTAGAAATTGGTAAACTTGATTCAAAGTTAAATAAAATAACATTAGATATTAATGATTTGAAAAGACATGACAAGAAATATACTGAATGGTATGAATTGACAAATGTCAAATTTGATTCAATTATCAATTCTTGTAGCAGAATTGATATTAAATGTCAGATTCAGAATGATGAGATGGAAGATCTTTCTATTTTTAAAATGAATGATCAATTTAAGACTCTACAAGACCATGTCTTAAAGATAGTTGAAAATACCAATACATTTGCTACACATTTAGCAAAAAGTGACAGTGAAAGGCAGAAGTTAAAGAATGAAATGATTGAAAATGTAGAACAAATTCATAAGAATTATGAAACACATATGCCAAGACATTCTACACCTTTTACTGAAGAAAAACTTCCTGTTAAAGGAAGTTTTACCCCACTTTTAGGAGAAAATGTTTCCTCTGTTAAAGATATTCCCAAATTAGAAGAATGGCCAACATTCTCTGGTGAAGGAGAATATAACCATATTGAGTTCATCAGGACTATTGATATGTTACAGGAAGACTTTCATATACCTGATGAAATCATAATGGGGAAATTACACTCTCTGTTTACCAGAACTGCAAAGAAATGGTATTACAAAATGAAAATGGATCATGGAAAACATGATTGGTCTTGGTGGAAATCTGAAGTGATTACCAAATGGGCCAACAATTCTCGGAGGTTCAAAATGGAAAATGCTTTTGAAAGTGCCATTTTTAACTCAGAGAAAGATAAACCACCTACTTGGTTCTTCAAACAAAAGGACAGATTATCTGCCTTACACCCAGATATGTCTGACACTATGATTAATATGAAGATATTAAGAAAGTGTGGAGGAGAACTGGAACATGCTATCAAAAGCAGATGTGTAGAAGCCTGTTCAACAGAGGACTACATTAATGCAATGGAAGATATCATTACCAGAACAAGAATTGGTAAAACTTGGACTAAAATCCCTATGGAATCCAAGATGGTCCCAAAGATTCCCAGAGAAGATAAAAGACCAGAAAGACCTGTCTTGAAGTGTCATAAATGTGGAAGTACTTCACATTTAGCAAATACTTGCACCAAAAAGACAAAAATCAATGAAGTTCAAGTCATTGAAGAAATTCAGTGTACTGAAGAGAAAGAGGAGGCTGATCAAGATTATGCAGGCTATGAGGATACACCAGTGGAGGACTATCCCATTTAAAACATCCCAGCTTTCTTTGAGGTCACAGAAGTCCATACCCACTTGCCACAGTACAGTGAGGATTGCTGCAACCTGATAAATATCCAATATTCCAGAATGTGTAAAACAAAACCTGCTAGAGGGAAAGGTGGCACTGCTGGAGCATCCTGTATCACATCAGTTTTGATGAGTAATATTGAAGCCAAAGTAAATTGGGATACAGGGGCATTTTGCACTTGTGTAGGCAAAGATTATCTCCAAATTATACTTCCTGAATGGAAAAACCATCTATTACCAATAGAGGGTGTGCAATTTAGTAGTGACAGTAACAATATGTACCCCTTGGGTATATTAGACACTAATCTTGTATTTCCACACCCAGCAGGAAGTGTGAGGATGAAAACTGAGATTGTGGTAATGGATAATTGCACATCTCAGCACATCATTCTTGGAAATGATTACTTGAATATTCATGGTATTGACATCAATAACCATAAAGACAGATATTTCACAATTGGGGATAACAAAAGACAAAAATTTGCTTTTTCCAATATGCCAAAACAAATATCTGTGGTATCTTCTGTCAAGGATACTTATAAATATGAATTTGTGTCTAATCAACTTGTTGAGGAACAAATTAATCCATCATTGTCACCAAAAATGAGGAATGAACTCATTAATGTGTTATACACATACAATAATGCATTTGCCTCTGATAATGAATCATTAGGTGCTATAAGGGGACATGAAGTTGATATTACTCTTAATATTGACAGACCCTATCCTCCAGTACTTAGAAGACCAGCTTATCCAGCCAGTCCCAGAGCTAGAGAAGCCTTGGAAAAACATATCCAAGAGTTAATCCAGCTTGGTGTACTAAGGAAAGTAGGCCATAATGAGGAAGTTCAAGTAACAACACCTGTTATTATTTCCTGGCATAATGATAAGTCAAGAATGGTTAGAGATTTCAGAGCATTGAATACCTACACAGTTTCAGATAGGTATCCAATCCCTAGAATTCAAGAAACCTTGACTCAATTGTCTAAAGCCAAGTATATAACATCCATGGATTCATTGAAAGGCTTTCATCAAAATGTTTTGATGCCTAAAGCTAAGAAATTACTTGGAATTATCACTCACTGTGTTATTTATGAGTATCTTAGAATGCCATTTTGCATTAAAAATGCTCCATCCCATTATCAAAGAATGATGAATACCATCTTTCCCACAGAATTGTCTGAAGGATGGCTTATCATTTATATTGATGATATTATCATATGTTCTGATTCTTGGTCCTTACACCTTGAAAGACTTGCAAGCGTACTTCACAAAGTTTCAGAAGTGAACATGAAAATTTCACTTAAGAAATGCAATTTCGGTTTTGAAGAACTAAAAGCAATAGGAAATATTGTTTCTGGTTTATGCTTGGGTATTGACAAAAACAAAGTAGCAGCAGTGTTACTTAAACCAATACCCCAGAATAAAAAAGAAATGATGTCTTTTCTTGGCTTTGCCAGCTATTATAGGCAACACTTAAAAGACTTTGAAATTCTAGCCAAGTCACTTTATAGAATCTGTGATCAACAGACTGTATTTGAGATGACACAGGAGAGAATTAAAGCTTATGAGAAGATAAGGAGAGCTCTTACAGAAGCACCTTTACTCCTCATTCCTGACTGGAATATTCCTTTGAAATTGTACATTGATGCATGTGGAGATGGATTAGGGGCTTCCCTACATCAAGTCCAAATTATTGATGACAAACCTACAGAAGGACCAGCTTGTTAAATCTCAAGGCAAATCAAACCAACAGAAGCCAGATATGGTTCAAGCCAAATGGAGTGCTTATGTTTGGTATGGGCACTTGAGAAATTACACTATCATCTTTATGTCAGTGTTTTTGAAGTGATAACTGACTGTAATGCAGTAAAATCACTTCTTAACATGAAAACTCCCAACAGACATATGTTGAGATGGCAAATAGCCATTCAATAATATAGAGGAAACATGACTATAGTCCACAAAGCAGGAAACATTCACAAGAATGCTGATGGACTTAGCAGGTGGACATTAGCCAACACTCCTGATAACCCAGCTTATGTACCCTTAGAAGCTGAACCACAGATTCCAATTGAAGGGATTAACATAACTGATATTGGGACTGAATTCTTTGAAGAGGTCAGAGAATCTCATAAGCAAGACAATAATTGCCATATATTGACTTCTTTATTAGATAAAGACTGCAAAGATACATCTTTGGTCAATGCACTAGATGAAGCTTGGAGGAATTCCTATTCTGAAGGGAGATTTCACTTGTTTGATGGGATTATTTACCACAGAACCAAATGTTTATGTGTAATGACATTATGCAGCAGATTGCTTATCAATACAATTCTTCATAAATGCCATGATAGCATCTACTCCGGACACCTGTCAGAGGACAGAACACTTGAAAAGGTAAAGAACTGTGCATGGTGGCCATCTTGGAGAACAGAAACCATTGAATATTGCCATACCTGTGACAGATGTCAAAACGCAAACAGGAGTACAGGCAAGAAATTTGGACTTATGATTCATATTCAGGAACCAGAATACCCTTGGGAGGTTGTTCACATGGATTGGGTCACAGCACTTCCTACAAGTGGTGACAAAAGTTATAATGCTTGTTTAGTCATTGTAGACAGATATAGCAAGACTCCCATATTCTTACCATGTCATAAAGATGACACTGCTATGGATACAGCTCTTCTTCTATGAAGTAGAGTTATTTCTCATACAGGATTATTTAAGAATATCATAAGTGACAGAGATCCCAAGTTCACATATACACTTTGGACCAATCTTCATAGATTGTTTGGGACTAAGTTATCATTCTCTACAGCATATCACCCTCAAACAGATGGGCTAGCAGAGAGGATGATTCAAACTTTAGAAGACATGATCAGAAGATTTTGTGCTTATGGGTTAGAGCTCAAAGACTCAGATGGCTTTACCCATGACTGGTGAACTCTGATACCTGCACTAGAATTGGCATACAAGACATCAGTCCATTCTTCCACAGGACAAACTCCTGCTATGTTAGAAAGGGGATGGAATCCAAGACTCCCAGAAGACACACTGAGGAAAGACTTGATTGACATTCATCCTACAGCCTCCAGCTTCAAAATAATTCTTGATAAAGTAAAACATCATGCAAAACAAAGTATGAATGATGCTTTTGACTATGCAAAACAGAAGTGGGACAAGAGTCATAAACTACCAGACTTCAAAGTAGGGGACTTAGTTCTAGTTTCAACCTTGAAGTTTGATAATATCAAAGGCCCAAATAAACTTAAAGATTCTTATGTAGGACCTTTTTTTATTGTTGCCTTCGATGTAACCAATGCAGTTCAAGTGGAATTGAGTGGTGAATTGGAAAATGAACACCCCACTTTTCCAGTCAGCTTGATAAAGCCTTATCAACCAGCTGATAAAGAATTGTTTCCTTTAAGGAACCCAATTCCTTTAACTGTTCCACCAGTGGAACAGAATGAAGACAAAAAGATAAAGAAAGGAGACTTAGGGGTAAAAATCAAAGAGAATATCTTGTCAGATATAGAAATCCAGTACATGAAGATGAATTGCTGGCAGAATCAGAAATACCTGACTCAGATAAACTCTTGAGAAGATTTAGACATGAAAGAAGGCCACAAGCCTGAATATGTCTACAAATGTGCTTTAAATTACTTGATCTGTGTGATGTAAAGAGGTTGGACAGTGGACATTAACCCCCCTTTGGGGCCTTTTACTCTTTATACCATTGATAAAATTGTAGTACAATTTTATTTTTTGGTGGGAGGGAATGTGAGCCTTGAGGTATATTTTACATACCCAAATAGGCCACAGTTATCTTGAAAAGAAATTTTGAATTATGCATAACTCATAAGTCATGCATATATCCAAAATTCATCATTTTTGATTTCAGAAAAGATGAATAACCTTTTATTGAGTAAGTAAATCCATGGATTTAAGGCCAGATTTGGATTATACACAAAAATTCACGCAGGGTAGCTCCATATAGTGAATAAGCTCAAATTAACTCTTTGAGGTTGTAAAATGGAAAATACTTCAATACCACCTCATAAATACCACATAAAAGATCTGTGAAAATTTATGTTTTTCTTAAATTCACGCCAAAATAATGGGAATGTGAGAAATCCCATGTTACATATACACTGAGAATAGTGTTTTGCATGTTTTGAGCACTTAATATCATGGTATTCTTACATGGATGTTTGGTACACCCATAGTGGATATCTCACTTTAAGCTTAATTTTCTATTTTGACGTGAAAAATAAGCAAGGGGGACAAAAGACATCAAAGAGAGCCAGGTTACCCAGCTTCTGAGGCCTCAGAGGCGTGGACAGCTCCAAAGCTTGCATCCATGGCTGATCTTGGCTTAATTGGTAAACTAAAACCTTTTGGGAACTTGGTTACCATGTTACAACTACTGTAAATCTTAAGAAAATAGCAAATAACCTGCTATTTTGATGTGCCAAGGAGGTAAAGAGCTACTTGGACTCCTGTAACCTTGTCAATTCTTAATTATTTTCCATGGATAAACCTCAAAAGAGTAATTAAAACCCTTTTTGGACTTGTATCCATTGATTTACCTCATAGCAACCAGTGAAACCCTGATATTTGCAATTCTACGTAGAAATGAGGTAAAAACTTCAAAAATTCATTAAAAATACAACTCTGAATGAATCTTTCTGAAACTTTCATGAATAATAGAGAACTGTATTATCCATGGTACAACCAAAAATAATTACAGTTTTACTTACAGTCCATTTTTGACTGTTCTATGTGAAACACTGAATCTTCAAAACTTTACAGTAATTACAACCTGTGATGAAATTGGCAATAACATTGATAACTTTGAGAAATAAATGATTATTTTGGAATAAAAGAAGACTTACAGATGTTACTACTTTTATTCTTAACCATATTTGGGTTGGTAGTCATGTAAAAACATCAATCAAGTAATTATGATAATCTTACGTGACAACAGATGATGCAATCAATAATCCAAAAGGGTTTATTGTTTTCTCACTCACTGGTTTTTTACTTTGCTCCATGGAACGCCTCTGTGAGCTGTTGTTGACTTAAAAGAGGCCTCCTCTTGCTGTTTTTTCCATATCATCATCTTATTATCATTTAAACCATTATTACCAACAAGTAAATATTAGTCATAGCTATTCTTAATTATTTTAAATCTTTCAAATCAATCAGAAAGACGTGAAATCATAGAATCCAACTATATGTTGTTGTATTACTGTTATAAATTCATTTTGATCCTTAAAATCCACAATTCTACGTCAAATCTCTCTATCTTATATTTCAATAAGTTCTTTTGAGAATTAGTGAGTGATTTATTTTTAATTCTTGAAGTTTTTCTCTAAAATTAGTTTTCTTCAAGAATTACCATTATGATTATTCTTGCAAAAAATAAGTATATATTAAAATAATTTTATTATCTTAATAAAAGAAGTTTTATTATTAAAATCTTCTTGTAGACAATTACTTACTCACTGTTAAAATCACTAGTAGTGTTTAACACGTGAAAGAAATAATTCTTTAATTATTTAATTGTGGTTATGATAACATTTTGTTATTATATTTCATAAGAACAATCATAGTACTGTTGATTAATAGTAATATTATCATCAGTTTCATAGAAAAATCTTACAGTTTTAACTTAAGGGTAGTTTTACCCTCTTGGAAACAGTTAAAACTGCCCTGGTTGGTATCAAAACCTCATCATCAATTGAGTCACAGACCCTGTGACTCAATTCCAGGCCAAAAGTGATGAGCTTTTGGGTGAATTTGACATCTCACACCTGTCGGCAAGGATTTTGGGGGTCTGGCTCCCCCTTAGACCTAGAGTTCCTTTTCCCCCCCAATTTATTTTTTCCTTTAATTCCTCATCATGTATTATACTTGTAATTTACATATGTAATTCAATTGAATTGTACAGTACAATACAGTAATAATTGATACCTCATATGTAAATCAAATTTCACTTATGTAATACACGCGCACATTTTGACATTTCAATTGAATTCAATTGAAAATACTTCAATTCCTCATAGCTTCTAAAGTAAACACAACACCTCAATTTTAACACAAAAATTGATGGTTAACACCACATGTGGTATGAATTAAATCAAAGCTTTGAGGATTTTCAATTTTTGTATTGAAAATACTGAAAACTTAATGTAAGCTTATTTAGAGTTGAGTTACAAAAATTTCACTCAGAGGTGACCCCACCTAATTTTTTATAAGGAATCAAATGGTGAAATAAATTTTATATTTTTATTTTCTGGATAAAAAGCTATAATATATTTTATATAAATTTTTACCAAAAATATTTTAATTTCATAATTTCTATTAAAAATTCATTTTTACTTAATTTTTACAAGTAAAAATGAATTTTCATAATTTTTCATTTTATTGTAATTTCATTTTTAAATTATAATTAAATTTTGATTTTTAAATATAAATTTGTTTTTTATTTTTATAATATAAATAAATTTATTTTATTCATATTTGTATTTTAATTTATCTTTTGTGGTCTTTTGGGTATATAAAAATATCTCTAAGGCTCACAATTCTTCTTGGAAAATATGTCAAACAGATTTTTTCTACTATGTATTGGTGGTCCTTATATGATTTCTGAACCATTAATCAAAAAGTGATATAGCATATCATTGGTTTCAATTGGTTTATAGATTATTTTATTTTCCTTTTTTTCTGCTTAATTAACTTCTTCCATATACCAATTTGATTTTTCATCTTGTTTCCATATTTACCTCTTGTTGTTGTCAGCTTCATGATCAGTTTTTCAGAAGTTAGGGCATGGGCTAAGATTAGGTTGTTTACTTGAGGGTTTTTGTTTTTAATATAACCATCATATTCACTTGAAGGTGGTAAATTTCTGCTGATCCATTCCTCCCACTTTTTGTGATCAAAGGTAGCCCATTCCTTTTTTTATTTTATTTCCTTGTCTAAATACCAGGCTAATGCCTTTAGCTCTTCTGGTTTGATTTGGTTTGATAATGCTTCTGTTCATTTTCCCTGTTCATGCTCTTGTGTTTTTAACTCTTGGTCTCCTTCCACTTCCTCCTGATATTCAGTCTCTATTCCCCTATCCATTATGGAGAATCTTCCATCTAAGTTACATTCCATAGACTTTATCTTTTGATAATCTTTGTTTTGAGTTGATTTGTAAATACTTCTTATATTTGCTTTAGATTTATCTTCAGCTTCTTTTAATTTTAATTTTCTAAAACAATCCTTTATTTTTGCTATTGAACAAAGCTCCATTCCTCTTGGTGTTCCTGTTTGCCATCCTAACATATGGGGTTTGCATATTAGCATACATGATCTTCTACCATCTGCTTCTTGATAGCTAAATATTTAACCTTGTTGCTGTGAAAAGTCCAATCTAATGTTATTGGATGCCAGAAGGGCCTTTCAAGGACAGTATGTACTGCTCCCTTGGCAATGAATAAATGAATTGTTTTCTTCTCCATAAAGCAAGAGTACTTGTGTGAATTCAGCTAATCCAATTAATGATGTTGTATGTACTCCAATTCCTCTTAAATTAATGTTGAGCTTTCTATTTGGAAGAGAGGCTTTTCTTTCTGCATCTTCAGTGATTATGTTGAGCTCTGATTCTGTATCTACCAGTGCCATTACTGGATATTCTTCTTTTCCAACAAATACTTGCATAAACCCAAGTGGACAGGCATAATAAAGTCTTGGTTTTTCAAGTCTTTAATCTTTATAGAAATAACATCTTCTTTAATTTCCAAAGTGTTAACTTATTTCATTGCTTCCTTTTCTTCAAGAGATTTCCCTTTCAGCCTGTGAATGAAGGTTGGGGAAACTGATAAGGTTTCTTCCAACGTTAAGTTAATTTTGTGTTCCAAGATTTTCTTTATCACAATTTCAATTGCTAATTTTGGTTTCAATCATTTATTATCCTTTATGAATTCTTTCTTTTCAGCTTTGTAGTGAACCATCTTTTTATTTAACATTTCACCTTTCTCTTCAACATTCTCTTTTTCTTCAATTTCTGTTCCTTCAAATATTTCAATTATTGTAGTGTGTTTATCTTTATATTTGGTTGGAAAAACCATCTTCATCTACTCTTCAGCCTCATCCTCATGATACATTCCTGGTAGTATGTGTTTTTTACTTTGAGAATCTTCTTTATTTTGGCTTTCTTGCTTAGCCAATCTTTGCTTTTTTGGTCTGAGAGTTTCATGTGTTTCCAAAGTCTCAGTGGCCGAAGATACTATTGGTGGTTCCCAATTACCACAATCTTCAACTTGAGAAGTTGAAACTTCTTTTTCTTCCTTTTTCAGCGCAACTATCTTTTGATCTTCTTTTCTTGATAGAGGCTTTTCCTTTTCAATTATCTTGTTTGAAATTTCTTTTTGTTCCTTATTGAAATTCCTGACTAAATCCTTTGGAGATTTGGTTCCCTCTGAGGGTACTCTTTGGAAATTAGGGTAAAGGAAACTTAATCCCTGCCTACTAACAATTCTCTTTGCCATATCTTCTGCTAGGTAGCTGCATCTTGTCAATTAATGACCATTTTAAAAACATTAATAACACTTTAAGGGTGGTCTTGGATACAATTGTGCTGGAAAATAAGGTTGATAATTTGGAGGCAAAGGTGCCTGGGTATTTCTTTGTCTGAATGGTTGTGCATTTGGTGCTAATCCTGATCCTTGTGTATTTGGTTTATCCTTCAAGCCCTTCTTTGGTGGATTAGCAGCCTCTGATAGTTCTTTAAGCTGGTCCAAAACTTCCTTCATTGGATTTACTTCTATTAGTGCTTCATTAGCATTGGCCTCTTGAGTTGGTGGATTCTTTATTTTCTTTGTAATATCTTTCATTTGCTTGATCACCTCCTCCCACCAGGGCAAATCTTGTGTCAATCGTTGGCAATTGACTTCACATCAAGCAAACGTCAAGCAGGATAAAAGTCAATCTCACATCAAGCAAAAATCAAGCAAATGTTGAGCACACGTCCTACTCTTGTCTTACACCAAATCCTGTGAAATCCACCAATATTGGTTCCCCTGTGCCTTCAACTCAGATTCCTCACCACCTGATCATCCTGCAACTGTCCGATGGTTGGTAAAAATTACACAAGACCCGCCTGTTTGCACAAACACACATCAAAGAGGTCCTTCAGCCAGTCTTGATGTAGGCAGGGGGTTTGAATTCACCAGGTCATCCATGAAAGGACTCCACCTGAGCAGGATTTTCGTTTTGCAGATGACACTGGTAGAGCCCTGCGTGTGTGAGTGCGCATGCGTGTGCATTGGCATGTGTGGGTGCGGGTGCGCAAGGGCCGATTCCCCTTCCAACATGATGATGGCGCATTTAGAAATTTTGGATGCTGTGAAAGGTGAGTGTGTGGGTCATTTGATCATTGAACTTGGCTTATTCACACTGTACCCAATGTCAAAATAGTAAGTTCTTTGTGGCAATGTGAAATAATGGGCTTTGCTTGTCACAATTGCATGTCTCTGTCACTAAATTTTGAGGCAGTTATTTCACTAGCAAAATTGCTAATGAATCTGAGAGATTTGCATTTTTGTAGAATAAATATCATGAAATAATGGCTTTATCATTACAAGCAGTCCACATGACAGAACTTTGTTATCATACAATCCACAGTTACCTTCAATTTCTTCTTCAGATATAATCAAGTGTCCATCATCAAAATCAACAGCTTTATAAATATTCAGATGCGGCCAATCTGGTAAGAAATTCACATCAATCTTCAAAGTTCTTAAGATCAGAAAGTTATTGTTCAGTATGCTAGATGGCTCAGAGACTTTAAAAATGCTATTAATAATACCAAATTGTCATTAGTTGCCCCTCAGAAAACATATCACACTGTTGCTGACATTTTTGGATTCAGTTGAAAATATATTGTTCCCAATATTAATGTTTGAAACTGGAAAATACCAAGGTGAGACAATCCTTGAAGTGGGAGGACTTGTGGATTGCACGGTAGTTTCTAAGCTGATCCAATCAACTATTTCCCTTGTTGCATGAAAATTCTGTAAGTACTCAACCAGGCAATCATAATTTTCTTGGTCATGGCAGGATGGTTTGTTATATTTATGGTGATTGAACTGGGCAGGTGGCTGTGATTCAAAAAGCTGTTTTATTTCACATGGCACAGATGGGGATTTCAGGAGAACGGAAAGGTTGGAACATCAACAGATATGTTGAAGTAAGGTTTTATCTATATCATCTATTCAGAGTTGCAAGAAGTTAGTCTTATTCAGTTCAGGTGTTTAATAAATGTGAATATATTGATCTTATTAATTGACGTACATATTTTGTTATTTGTTGGAATTTTTGCAAATACTCCAATCAAGCACTCATAACCCCATGTGGCTGAGGCTTGTGCTGGGCCCCAACGTTGGAAGAGTTTGGGAATATGATCAGCAAAATGATGATTTGGTTTACTTTTCTGTTTTGGGAACAGGAGTTGATTGGAAAGGCGGAATGTTTTCCAATGTTCAGAAAATGCAGTTGCATCATCTATTGAAACAGTCCAGCTTTTGGCAATGTTGATAGCACTAATCAAATGGAATGTATTCTTGGTTAGTTCATTTGCAAGTTCTTCTGGCTGACCCATTTTTCTTTGAATGTTGGAGGATTGGTGTGCATCTAATGACATCTGTTGACTGAGCATCAAAAATGGAATATAGACCTTATATAAGAGAGCCCATTCAGCGGCTTTTAAGCTACCATGAGAGGGGGAACCCATGTTGTGTGGTACTCTTGTCCATGATGAGGGAATTATCGTCTCAGATATGATTTGTCGGAGATGCTCCAGAGCCTCACCCTTGATCTGATGATCACTCAGTGCAGTGATATCCAATTCAGAGGGGATGTAATCCACATCAAATGAAGGAATCTCCGCAGAACCACTAGATGGATGTTCCATGTGAGGGGTGGGCATTGGGAAGTAGTTTTTTCGGGTGGAAGTAGTGGGGAGTGGCTCATTCATTATTTTTGCTGCGTCTCTTCTCAGGGAGCAGGCCTCTCTCAATGTGATTTTATCAAGAGAGCTGTTGGAGGTCATGGAATCTGAGTCTGAGCTGTTGGTTTCATTGGATTTCCTGCGGGACCTGAGGTAAATTTTTTGATTTGGACTCTGGAATGCACAATTTGAAAGTTGCATGATCCTTCAAAATTCCCAGTATTCAATTATGCATTATGTCAAGATTAACCATTCTGGTTGCATCCCAATATGGAAGGTCTTCTCAAATTGAATATTGCACTCCATACTCAGAGAAAATTGCTTTTCTTTGTGGTGGAGTTGCCCGAAGCCATTTGGCAATGGTTTATTTTTAATTTTGATATTAGCGTGTGTAGTGAAATTGAGGACCAATTTCTCCAATTTGAGCTTTTTGAATGGTGCAAAAATTACAAAAGTGGTTGCCTGAATGGGAAATGAATCCAGTAAGCTTGCACATGGCAACCACATCCGCAATGGCTGTGAGAATGGCAACACAGATAAAGGATCCTGAAGGACCTGTTGAGGTGGGTGAAAAATGGTAACCTTGCCATAGCTCTTTGAGCTCGTTGATCAGTGGCATTAATAGGTAATTCAATTGAAGGGAAGTTGGCTCCTTCGGACCAGGGATGATTCCTGCAACATAGACATTCTCTGGCTTCAATCTTTCACTTGGGTGGGGGATTAAGACAAATAAGCATGATAGGTCCAATGCTAGCCAACTGGGTGGACTTTCCATGTGCATGAAACCAGTCCACATAAATGGAGAAGGCCAATGCACCAGGAATGGACATGAATGGGGGGTCATGGATATTTCTAGTGCCAGTGAAGTGTCTCCAGACCAATCCATCACAGACATCACATTTTGGGGAACCTTTGGGAGTTTGGGATTGTTGATGTTGATGCAGAATTTCCATAATTCCAGCCCGCTGGAGAAAGCTGGAAAGCCAATTTTTGAATGGTTGATAAATGAAATGTTTTGTTGGGATAAATTTTTGCTTCATGTTGGTTGTGTTTTGGGTTCGGGGTTCAAATGAATAGATGAATTTTCCTAATGATTGTTTGCAAGGGGGATCATGATCATTTGGGTCATTATGGCGTTGACAGTGGGGCTGGTCAGTTGTGACTGATTCAGTAAGGCCATTAAGAGAGAAACATTGAGGACAACATATATATTTTTGAATCACTGGTTCCAATTGGAGATGTTCAAATATGGTACTCAGATCTTGAGGTATATGGAATGCAGGAGTGGGGGGACCACTGGAGCTTGAGATGCTGGACTTGATCAGGAGGTTTAGGGCGGGGTTGAGAATGCGTGAAGCCCTGCGGGATATATTATACCTTAATGATAGAATGGCAGATATTATCATTCCAAGGTCTTGTGGGGGAAGGGTTTGACTGCTGCTGTATGGTTTCTGTGCAGTTGAATTGAGACCCGGTGCTTTGGGTCAATGGTGAATAATCAGCTGGGAATATTTGATCCAATAGAAGTTGTGGCACTCAGATCCTGATGCAGAAGTAGGGATGTTTGGAAGAGATTTGGGTGCAATGGTTGATTTGAGCTTTTTAATGTGCTGTTTATTTTGGAAAGGTGTGAAGGTAACTCCATGCCTATCACCCTCAGGGGAAGAGTGTGTTTGGGTTGAGCAGTGTGGAAACATGCATATACGCATTGAGGAATAGCGGCAGGTTGTCATTGTTGCAGAAATTGGGAGTACAGTTGGTTTGTGTATAAATATCTATGGCTGATGTGAAAGCGTTTAGGAGTGTTATTAATTGGAAAAAAAATTGAGTGATTATTTATGAAGGGGGAGATGATTTGAGCCATCTGAGAATTTTATCCCATTTGTAATGGTGCGTGAGCTGCAGCTGATAGAGTGTAACATGTCTCATCTGGATGGCGGAATTGGTTGGGAGTTTAATTGGGTAAAATGCCATGCTGCTCAATGCTCATACATATTCTATTTTATTTACACATGGCAATACTGCGGTTTTGACCCTTGAGGGGCGTTCCAATAGGGATGTGTCAACATTGATTTGAAGGGATTGACATTCAAACCATGTACGCTGGCACGCCATCATACATGGCTTAAACCTTATTACAGACATAACGATATAACTCTATTACATAAGGGGTTGGAGTGCAGCTAAAGTCTTGGTATTTTGTTTTGGTGCAGCAGGCTTTTAATCAGTTGGAATGTGATTTGGATTGTCTTGCCTTTCTTGAAAAGGTGATGTTTCTTTTGTGGGTAAATCCTTCATGAATATACCCCTTTACAGATGTACGATGCTGTGGAATTTCAATGCATATATTGGCAGTTTGGATAATTCACAAAATGTGACAATGGGGAGGCGGAAATGTTACCGAATATGATTACTTATGGATGATGGGTCCCCTTTGAGATCACGGGAATATTACATTATATGGTGGTAGGCCGTGCAGGGTGGTTTCCAACAAAAGCGGAGGAGCTCAAGAGGAGGTAGGGAGGATTCTCCTAAAAAGAGGCTTATCAGACTTCCAATAAGACTCTTTTTAGAAATATTCATAGAATATATCTATTCTAAATTTGAAAAGATTTCATCTCATATCACTCTATTTTATCATAATACTGAGGTGTTTCATCTAGTTAAAAATATTAGTGTACTTTTTCGGCCCTTATGTCACCTTCCAAGTCACATAAATCCCGTTCAGGTTCTGTTCATGACTCAGATAGTGAATCTAGCATAGAATATGTTCAAACACAGTCACCATTGAGTCCCAACATTCCTCTCACAACCCCTATCGCATCCTCAATGAATGTATCAGGTCTTAACATTGATGTGGGAAATCCAAAGGCTCCAACTTCAAGCACTTGGTCAATCCCAAATATTTCCGTCACTCCAATTCCCCCAAATCCCACTAATACACAAACGCATGTGTCTCAGGGGCCAGAAGGCACACCTCAAATCTCATCAAACGCTAATCCCCAATCAAAATTTCCACCTGAGTTCCTCCTTAATCCCGGTTGGAATCCAGTTGCATCCCAGGATCCCTTTGGCCAAAGTAAACAGCCAACCCTCAATATTCCATCAGGATCTCAGGTTCATGTGGGCGATGAAAGGCGCATGGATGGGGGGCGACGAAAAAGACCATTGGAGAATGTAACTTGGAGTGGTCTGTCGGAGGGAAATCCAGGATTGACGCTTCATCAAAGTAAGTCATTTGAATTTTGGAGTATGAACTTTTTCACAATTTGATATTTTTTTCATGGGTTAGATATGGCACCTAAAGGCAAGTCATTCCGATCTCAGGAGCCAATTGAAGATTGTGAGTATGACCAGTCTTCATTAATTTTTTGATGTGTTAACTGATGATGTGCATTGCAGGTGATGAACTTTATGCATCTTCACCTCTGGTCCATAAAGAGAAAGTCACTGGACGTCATCATCCATATGCCTCCAAACCAAGAACAGCTCATGCCAGTTCATCAAGAGAGAAAATGGTGGATGATGAGGATGAGAACATGTCTCCGACTCAAATGGAAACAAATGATGAACCAAGGAGGGACAATTTCATGGCGCATGAGAATGGCACTCAGTCAAATAGTGAGTTCACCCATCCTCAAATGCCCCTGGCCCGGAGTATGCTTGAACAATCCGAGGTCAGACAGAAAAGGAACCAGGCTTGTAAAGCTCACAATGTGGCAAAAAATGCAAGCCAGAAGGAGCAACAAAAATGGCTGAAAGCAGAACTTCCAGAGAATGTCCATGGAATCAGATCAGCAGTACATGCCCATTTCCTGTTCCTACTCAAAGTTAGGGATAAGGATTTTTCCTCACTACCAGCACCACCAAGCGCAGAAGAGCGTGAAATTGCAATTCAAGTGGCTGGTCATCTCGGATATGTCCCCGAGGATTTTTTCAATGAGCCATCAACACAGGTTCAGTCTCAGTGTTTCCAAAGCTACTGCGAAAATGAGCTCCACAAGCTAGGACTAAAGCAATTCACTTGGGACTGGGAGAGCTCATGGCAACATCCATTCAATGAGCTGATGTCTATGGTGTTTTACCGTACATTCCGTCTCGCACTGGTCAGCACCGAGTATCATCATTACTGTTGGAACAAGGATCATAATAACTATGGGGTTGTGGCGTCTTTAATGGAGCGATATTTCACTTATTTGAAAAGAGAATGGAAGTCTATTCAAAAGGATTCAGATTATTTGGTTAAAAATAAGGAGAATCAAAAGCTCGCAAAGATTCATCAAAGGGTTAGTTAATGTATCTCTTCTTCATTGTGAGCAAAGACTGATGATGATCTACTTGATTATGTGCAGACCTGTGAGCACCGTTGTGAATGCTGTGATACGGCTAAATTTCCCATTCTAGCATCACAATTCAATGACCCTCGAGTATGTTCAGATACTGAGGAGGTACTGGAAAATGGCTGTCAAGTTTACCGCAAAGTGGGATTACACTGGCGCTCCCAGTTATTTAATGAATTGGTATTAAAAATGGATCGAGACATAGAGTTTTGTAATTGCATTGAAAAAAAGGGTAAAAAAACTATTAATAGATTGCCAGAATTATGATCAACATATGATGGTGATATCCCGGAAGGCTTATCATTTTGGGTATTTGATCAAGATTGGCTCAAAGGCTGTAGTAAGATGCAGACTAGCGCCCTCAAAATACTTGACATGCCAGTTATTAGGCCGAATTGTGATGCTCTGCAATAACTTAGTAATATAAATGCATAGCACTGTTACAAATTAATATTTTGTGAATTATTTGTGCAGGTGTGATACAATCTGATTATTATTTCTTAAAGATGCAACAACTTTCTAAATATTTCAGAATATAGACGATATGAGTTGGACTGTATCACCGTCTCCCTTAGAAATAATACTCTATTGCTTATTTTCATTAAGGAAATATTGAAGGAGTTTGATCCAGCTCATGGTGTTCATAATTGTGGACCTGTGCCAGGGTGCGCAGGTGTGATCAACTTGGTCAAATGCAAATTATATAATATCAGTAAGGCTCACGCAGTTAATGATTTTCTCTTTTCTTGGACCTATTGGTGTTTGGAAAATGGCATTTCCATAAGGAAGGATTTTAGAATAGCAATACAATCAGGGTCAAAGATGAGCTTGAAAGGTACCTTCCGCATGTTGACCTCAACTGAATGAGGAGTGATATAGTGGATGACCTTTACAGGTTGTTGTTGGCCAATACGATGGAGTCGATCAACAGCCTGAGCCTCAATGGCTGGGTTCCAATTGGGCTCCTGGAAATGTGGATGTCAGGGGCCGCAAATAAGGGAAGAATTTTGGGGGTCCCCTCACCATTAAATAGACCATATTAGCACAAGTTATATTGAGGCCAGTTCCAGCTGCGGCAATGGATGCAATCAGTACTTCACATTCAGGATTATTGAAGAAATTCTCCAGTGCCTTCTCCTGTGCTTGTGCTGTAATTGTTCCATCAATTCGTGCTGAAAGGATACAGTGATGGGCAAGTGCAATACCAATTCTACAATATAAAAAAGTCAGATGGATTCAATTGGTAATGGATGCATAGTAGAGTTAACGCACAAATCTAGAAATTGGGTCCATTGGGTATAAACCACCGATTTGGTTGGACCACACCTTGTTTGTTTGTTCTTCATTAAGCTTTGTAGGAGGTCTGCAATTTTACTACTCATCATGCATGTTTCCACATCCACAATAGTTCGTGTGATTGTTGGGGAGTTATCCTGAGTGCTCCTGCCCTCGGGGTCTTCCAAATCTGCCTCCGCAATTGTGTTAAGCATGATGTGATGGCTACAACATATTCGCAGCTTATTAATATTTCTGAAACATTCTCCTGGTCCTTTTCTTTTGGATGATAGGAATTCTTCATATAATGTCGAATATTCTTGCCGCATGGTTGGGTTGAGTGGGAGAAGCTCATAATGATGGCTGATAGTGGGGAGGGATTCAAGGTGTGTGGTTTTGGTGTGGCACAAACTTAAATGCCGCAATGCCAAATGCAAGATATCATTGAAACCTTTGGAAAGACTACTCAGGATGAATGGTGACCAGTTATCTTGATCGGCGCTCTGGGGTTGAGTGATGAATGATATTATGCCCAAAAGGTCATAAATGGTGTTGTGAATAGGTGTGCCTGTTAAACATATTCAACGGGATGAGAGGAGGCTATTAATGGCACGGTGAGTGGCAGTGTATTGAGAGCGAATATAGCTATAAGATGGGGCCAGGGTTATTGGATATAAAAGTTAATTTGAATCATTTAAGCTCAGCCACTCACTGTGCTTCATCCAAAATTATACAATGCCAATTGATTTGAAAAATGAATGATTTAGAGGTATTTGTTTGCTTGAATTCTTGGGTGATAGTATTGTAAGAAGTGATGATGATATCATATTTTAAGATGTTGGCTTTGGATAATGAGTGACAAGTGGGACCATGGTAGATTTTGGCATGCAGCGCTCCAGCCTGAGCATGCTTGGATATTTCTGATTGCCAGTTGGTAATTAAGCGAGGGGGCAGATGATCATGGTGGGCGTGGAGCAATGGGGGTTTGCAATCATCCGCTCCTTGGAGGTACCAATTAGAGCAATGGCCTGAATGGTTTTACCTAATCCCATATCATCCGCGAGCAGTCCTCCAAGAGGGGTATTGGTCAAAAGGGATTCAAATGAGCTAACGACCTTGTTTGTAATTATGTGCCTGGCATTAAAAGTGGATCCTGGGGGTGAGGTGGACCAAAGGTTACGGGCTAATTGGCCATTGGGGATTTCTTGATCCCAGAGAAAAGCTAGTCCGGTCTTTTGATGAGGGAGGAGGGGGGTTTGAATAATGGCATGGGGCAGGGTCATCATGGGGAGGTCTGATCCACTGGGTAATTGTATCAGTTTTTGCTTGGAAATCAATGATGAAACAGCAGGATATGAAGCTGGCGTTGAGTTTGAAGCGGGAAATGTCAAAGTAAAGAGTTGACATTGACTATGAGTATTACAGTCATATTCTTTGGGAATTTTAAGCTTGAAATATTGTGTTTGAAAGCTTTCCATTATGAATAAAATGTTTGAATACCATGTGAAGAACATCAATGCTAGATTGGGTTTCTGAGATGAGGAGGGATCATTTGCATCAGTCATAAATACTCCCTCAACAAATAATATTTGAGTAGGATTGGATTGGCAATTTTCAATCCATGCCCCACCAGGACCACAGTGCATGAACGTTTTTGGTGCCCCAAGGAATGGTATCAACATTTTGCAAAGGGTTCCAGGTAGAGAGCCAATAGCATGCTGGTGATTGGGTAGATAAACAAATATGTTGTGTTGATTGTGCCATATGATAATCCAAAAAGCTAAGTGGGAATTCTCAGGATTTAAGGCTATATCACTATTTATTTGGATACAAATATTAATCATCCCAATGAAAAGTGGTTGTGAAGGGGTTGACATGATGGCTATTTTAAATTATTTGGGGACAGTTGGAAATTATATGATCGGGAGGGGTTAGCTAAACGGAATGAAGACCAATGAGCGCAGATGGGGAACTTATATGAGAGGCAGCAATGGGGTCAAGGGGGATGGCCTGTGGTTACGTGCATGGTCTTGATGGGGGTGAGCCTCTTGGGCTCATGATTTTCATATCCGATTTGGGGCATATATCAAGGCAAGGTGGCCAAAATGTGGGTGCACCGATATGACTACTGGATCTGCAGCAAGTTGCAAAACCTTTGGTGGAACAAGGCTTACATTAGCATATTCAAAATTGGGTGGGTTGTAGCAACTTATTGTGGAGGGCATATTAGAGGCATGCAGTCATGTTCGCTGGTGTGACAGCAAACATGGCTGCATATCTTCCCCAGGTTAATTGTCGCACAGGGATCTACTGGGCAATGTTGGCCGTTTCAAAGGGCAATCTCACTGTGGGGATGTTTGTGTGTGGGCAGGTGATATATGTTTGGTGGCATGCCACCAAACATAAATTTGGTATTGCCTGAAGTTTTTTGCTGACTGATGCCTACTGCGCTTCCAGGGGGAATGTGTGGGATGATCAAAGGGGGCGCCAGCCGTGAGCCATGATCCACATATACATTCACCCCTATTGCATTTTAGGCGGGTACTAATCCACTGAGATTGGCATCAGGGTCTTTGCCTCACGTGTGTACAAAACTCCGGCGAAAGAGGCCACCCACCCAAGGGAATTTTTGGCTGCAAGCCAGGTGCCACAACTTGCGCGGGGCGTGTGAGAACGTGAATAAAATGACCCGCGGTGGGAGATACCCACGCAAACATAACCAGCCTCAGCAATCATAGGCTGGGATTATTCTAATGTGGATGAGGCTGAAGCAAATCCACACTGATTGGCCTCAGGTTTCCACGCGCGAGCAGGTGAGCATCTGCAGTCAAGCTGATCACCTGACCAAGAAAATATCCAGTCGGAACACTGGCAGTAAAATGTCTTCCAGGCATGTGAAAGTTGCCTGCATATGAAAGCGTGTGGCTGCCTGACAATGAGCACGCGCAATGAACAAGCGGGGCCAGTCATTGTTTTCCCCAACAATAGCACCGGAGTGAATCAACTGTTTGTGTATGACCCAAATATTAAGTCATCCCATTATGACCCACTTACATTAACTTGGATTACATGCGCATCTGTTCCGTAGTTAGGCAGAGCTGTCCAACAAGGTGCATCAAAGGGATGCAGGTGAGAGATATGACTCGATGGCTTGACGTGATTTCATGTTACATTGTTGAACAGCTTTTGCTCTGCCCCACAGAATATATTTACAAAGGTGTACTGTGTACTACAGTGTTGGCTGTACAGATCAGGAAGGTGTAATACTACTTGAGCCTGCATGCATATATCGAATGTGCATGCACCTTCCAATCATTTGCATATACGTAGCTCATGTGCCACATGCTCAGCATTGCGTTTCACCCGATTTGCACACGCAAGCTGAGCATGTCATGGTCAAAAGAACCGTGTGAAAGTGCTCAGTAAAGCCATGGAATGAACTATTTTTTCAATAGTTCATTGGAAGGCTCAGTTTGGAGCACTTCACCAAAGTGTGTGAAATGCTGCACCTGGCTGAAATGTCATCCGATGCTGTGCCAAATGCTCAGATTGTGTGCATACAAAAACAACTGAGCAATGGCTCAGCATGGTGCATTTGATATTGTTATATCAATAGTTCAATAGTTCAATTACTGTGCAATTAAAATGTTCAGCCACTGAGCATTTCAATTATGACCCAAAAGCAAACCTGAGCAATGGGTCGAGGCAAGCTCACGCTGTATTCACTTGTCTTACAGCCCCCCCCTTTGTTCAAACACTATTACCAGGCCATACAGCCGGTAATCTTGCTGCGGTCACTTGTGACCAAATGCACCACGTTCTTTTATGCATGGGGCATTTGGGAATTGTACCCACCATGGACATTCAACGAGGGCCTCACAACCACCCTCCTGGGTGATCGGGTGGCTATTTAAGGAAACAAAGGGGATTTGACTGAGCTTGACAATTCAATCAATAGCAATACTCAGCCAGAAGCCCATTGTTGTTCTGCCTCACACCAGCATTTCCCTTCTCAGTTGCAGCATTCGCTGACACTGAGCTTCAATTTAGCCCACACGCCTTGAAGCTGAGACTTTTGTGGGTGCTGCAACTTCTGAGATCGTCTCAGCATCACCATGGTATAAAAGACCATCTTCACACAACACGCCCTTCAATTTCTTTCTCACCCGCTACACTTTGTTCTACCTCACCCGCGTTTGTCCTTCTTGTGCGTATTCCCCTTTGTCTTCCTGCCTTTCTACTTTGGTCTTTTGCACTCCACTAAACCCAATCCCCTTCCTTTTGCCTGTTTGTTTTTCCTGCTGATACTTTCAGCACCCCACTTCTATCCACCTCGTGCGTCTCCTCCATTTAAAGCTTTTGTCCACATTATGTTCCGATATTAATTATTTTTTTTCTTCACGACTCTCTTTCAGACTTTTAGAACCTTCCGAGTAGAGCGTCTTTATTTTTTTCACGTTTTAAATTTATAATTCATTTTACGTCTTCATTTTCTTTCTTGATTGTTTACTTTCTATTCAGTTACTAACCTCAATTGTTTTGTTTTTAGATGTCGTGCACTTTATGCACCAAGCGGGGTATCCCCTGCATTCGTTCCTCAACAATGACCAACGCTTGTGATGCTTGCCGACAAGCACACAAGAAATGTTTGTTCATTGTCCACCCCTTCCGACCACGAGGCCAGAGGAGTTCTCGCCCAAGACGCCCTTGCGAGGACTCCTTTGTGGTCAACAATGATGAAACGATATCCGAGCGCGAATGGACACCGGGACCTCAAGCAGGCCGATGGGAACGATTCTGGACAATTAGCCCTGTCCCCTCAAGCATCAATTTGTCCACCCCCCCTCCTAGGCCACCATCCGATGGTCACTTCACTCCTCGACCTGAGCAAAGTGATTATCCGGGCGATGAAGGATGGCAATGGCAAGAGGACATTCAAACTTGGGCTGATTGTCACCATGTCTTGTCACCGATGGGATTCAAACGCCAAAGTAAGTTTTCTTTCTCCTCCTTATCTCATTTCTCTTCACGCAATAATACTGACTTTTTTCCATTACTCATAGAACAAAACCCCCCAAATCCCCCCCAACAAGACTCTCCCATTCCTAGTTTGCCTTGCGAGCAAACCCCGCAGCAACCCACTCCAGGCCCAAGTGGAACCCGATGGTCTGAGGAATTATTCCGCGGTAAGCAGCCAAAGTTTCATTTCATTTTCACTTTTACTTTTGAGTAGAGTGAACTGACTCTTACTCCTTTTTTAGAACCCTCCCGAACTAAAGAGCCACCTATTCCTGGCCTGAGTCCATCGTCCCAACCACCTGAGGACGATACGACTCGTGAGCCAGAGCCTGAGGTGGCTCCTACGCAATCCATGGAGGAACCTTTTGGTAAGTCCAAATTTCACTTTTTTAACTCTACTCAACTTTTCCTCACCCCTCCTTTGACCATCTCCAGCTTGTCCCGCCACTCCCCGCTCCATAATAATCATCAACAATACGCCCGTTGGATCCCCCCCTCTCATTCCCACGATCACGCTTTCCAGGAATTCACTGACTTACGACCAACTTTAATGATTCCTCGAGCCATTGTCCATGAATCCATCAACCAAATCTTGTTGGAGCATTGCCGCTTGCTCTACATGATTCCTTTCATGGATGCAACTCATTGAAATGAGATGCACCGGGAATTCCGGGAGGAACTAAACTCCCTCCTTGCCCAGGCACTGGAGGCTTATCCAAAGGAGGACATCACCGGGATAGTCTCAAAATACTTAGAAAAATAAAATTAAAAAAAATCTCATTATTTCCTCTTTTTATTATTTGTAATACTTTCTTTTAAATATATTATTTGTATCCAATGTTTGTTATTTTCCATTTCTATTACATTCTTTGCTCACATGAAATTATATTTTCCTAAATGGTTAAAATTTCCTATTGCTTGAGAAAAATTTTTATAAGTGCCCCACCAAAGGTTTGAGTGAGTATTTGTTTGTGTGACCCTCTTTTGCCAAAAATGCGCCAATAGTCGCCGTTACCGTCTCCTATATTTTCTTCTTCCATGGTTTAGAGCCATATCAATTCTTAACTGTAAAAAAGCGGGAGGTTCCCGCATGTGAGCAATCCCCTCCATATTTGTGAAAGATGGCCTTTCCTATGGTCACACACTATTAATCTTAGTCCTGAATTGAATTGTTTAAATTGTTGGGACCCTTCACAAGCATAAGGATTGGCGTGTGAGTTGTTGGGAGCCTGCACAGGCATAAAGATTGGCGTGTGAATTGTTGGGAGCCTGCACAGGCGTAAGGATTGGTGTGTGAATTGTTGGGAGCCTTCACAGGTGTAAGAATTTGTCAGCATTGTTGGCAACCTTCACAAGCATAAGGATTGGCATGTGAATCGTCGGAAGCCTGTACAGGCATAAGGAATTTTTAGCATTTTTGGGAGCCTTCACAAGCGTTAGGATTGGAGTGTGAATTGTCGGGAGCCTGCACAGGCGTAAGGATTGGCGTGTGAATTGTTGGGAGCCTGCACAGGCGTAAGAATTGGTGTGTGAATTCTCGGGATCCTGCACAGGCGTAAGAATTTGTCAGAATTTTTGGCAACCTTCACAAGCGTAAGGATTGGCGTGTGAATTGTTGGAAGCCTGTACAGGTGTAAGGAATTTTTACCATTTTGGGGAACCTTCACAAGTGTAAGGATTGGCGTGTGAATTTTTGGGAGCCTGCACAGGCATAAGGATTGGCGTGTGAGCTGTTGGGAACCTGCACAGGCATAAGGATTGGAGTGTGAAGCATCAGCAGCCTGCACAGGCATAAGGATTTGCATGTGAAGCATCGGCATCCTGGACAAGAGCAACAAACCAGGACATATGTACGATGGCATGCCACCGTACATAATCCACTTCACCCCTTTTTCATGTGAGACCCCCATCTCCCGCACTTGAATCCATCCAATCCTGGTGTCTATTGTCCTCTGCCTTACCCCACCATTATTTACCCAACACACATGCAAATCTCCTCATTCTTTGAATTGGCATGAGATTGTATTACCATCCCTGATTTGATAGCCCACTCTCTTGCCAATCTCATAATAGCCATGGCTTTTTTGGCACATTGTTTTTGCTAACCTGCTTGAGCATTGTGCGGACATACCCACTAGTGTCGTGCTGGATCAGTATAATGAACAAATGTACTACTGGCCCACACTATCTGAATGAGCCCATGACATGCGGATAGATCAATCCAAAAATGCTCATTTGGAAAAATCAATTTTCCCCCTGTACACCGCTTTGATGCATCTCTTTGAATTTGGCCGGTCCACTTATCAGCTTGAAACCACCATCCCAAAGCATAAAGTGATGCATCCTTATCAACATGAGGTGCGTTTTTGAATCCATTCATGGTGAAAGTGAGTGCGGAAGCAAACTCGAATGCACCCTGATTTGCGGGCATATTGGCTTCATAGTTAACTTGATCAAAAGATGGAACCCCCAATGACTTGTAGAAATTTTGAATCTTCTCAAATAAATTATCCCCAACATATTGTAAGGATTGACCTAGAATGCAACCCACTGAGCTAAGATTGGCACCTCAATTCCGCCATTCATCTTTTGTGTTTTCAATTTTCCCAACACTTCCATACAGACCAAAGTGTTCATTCTTTGTGCTGCATTTGCGCCACCCAATCGCGAACATAAATCCCTCCAGTAATGCTCCATTTGTTTCAATCGGGTTGGTGAATCTCTTTTTGCGAAATAAGAATTGTGATAATTCATCCCATTGATTGACCTCGACTTCACTCATTGTTGTGAATGGTCGGAATTCAACAAGGGCAATGAGTAATCCAGTTGAAGAGAAAATTGCCACACGACCAAAGTGTATGCGTTTGATCTGATTGACATCCACAACCCTCCAAATTTCACTTGGGGTAATATTTGCTGATACTGGCATTGATATTTGTGCTGTTGGGCAAGAGGAGGAAAACAACCTATTCATTTGGGTCGTTTTGCGCTCATTTGTCTTTTGGGATCTCCCACTATTCCCCAGTGGTTGAGGGATCACTATTTGTTGAAGCACACAAGATATCAGATACTGCCAAGGAGCTTTCTTCGGCACACATCCTTTGACTTCCCTGTTGGAGCCCACATGACATTGGCACAATCTGAACCGACTAAAGCCAATGTTCTTCCGTGGGGCCCAATGAGGGTGCCACATAAATGTGGAAGCATATATATATATCTATATATATACACTGAGATTAAGCAAGCAACTCACACTTTCCTTCCTCAGCCCAATGCTTTCTTGCGAGTTCCCTTTTACGCTCTTTTCCTTTTTTTGTGAATGGCATGCTTGCAGCAGAAAATGAAATGAAACCAAATGATTACTGATTTATTAATATCACCTAAATTGAATTGCAGTGGATGAATCTTTTTTAATTGCAGCTAAAAAGAAAGATCACACCCGACCTCCGCAAATTCGCGATCTCAAATACCTGAACCTGAAAATTGCAGTGGATAGTGCATTATTCAATTTGACATATTGATGTTCCCATGCAATCACTTTCCAATCCAACCATTTGGAATATTGCAAGCACACGCAAGTGCAATATGCATCCTGCTGCGGAACCCTAGTTATCCTAGTCCTCTTGAAAGACACAGGAACATTTGGCCTATTATGGGCTGGCAGGAAGTGATAAACGCGACCTCCTGCAATGCCCCCGCGTGCACAACTGCCTGACTCAGCTTGCGTCTTTTCGGAGTTTTTTCAATGATGTATGGAGGCATGCCGCCGTACAATTACTATTGGTATTCATACTGTGGCCTCCCGGCAGTAGTAGGATAGGAATTCATGATTATTAAATTCATAAATAACTTTGCAAAATTCAATTACAATCTATCTAGTACAAAGCTAATCTAAAACGGGTCAATCCTGGTTGTGAGTTTAGCTGACCTGGGTACAGTCAAGGTGACCTCATCACTTGAACCAAGACCGCTTTTGCCACCCAGGCATCACCAAAGTCTAATACTAAGCATTGTGAAAATTCAAATCTAAGAGGTACAGTGGGGTTAAAAGACTCTGATGAGAAGAAACTTTTATTCAGTAAATTACATATATACTTATTAGTACATAGCCACACTGGCTCCACTAGATTTTCACCCTCTGAAAGTTTTGCGGAAATGTCAATTAGTGATAAAGCCCCTTTAACTGAGCTTGTTCTCCAGTCATCTGAGCATACCATCAAACCACAAATCCCCGCCGCACAGAATGCCGCTAATATACCATAGCAAATTCGATTTATTCCGAGATTCTTGTGACACGTCAAAAGATCTTTGATGGCCTCATTTTTTTTGAGTTCTTGAGTTTGCCTTTGATGCCATTAACTTCGACCTTTGTATGTTCACGTACCATGTTGTACGCAATCATCAAATGGATAACTGTATCCATTAGATCCTCCAGGTTCTTGTGCGTCTTTGTGGATATCTCATTGTCAGCCCCACCACCTTCAATGCTGAGTTGGGTTGCACGTTGCTTTTATTTACTCAAGCAGGAGGCAAGGTATTCAACTGCTCCCCGTTCGAGTCCAAGAGGATCAGTTGAATTTGATGTTGGTGCAACATATGGTTTGGGTGCAACCACATTAAATGAGACTAAACTAATGGATTCAAACATAACATTTGCCCAAAAATGTTTAACTGGATTGGCGGGGTAAAGAAGGCTCTGAACCATTTTGAAGAAGGAGTGTTCAGATTTTGGGAGATTCTCTGGAGGTTTAGCTGATTCCTTCATCAATTTGAGATTTCAAATGTTGTGATCAAAAAACGCTTCTGTTTTGGTTGGCTTAAAAAAATCTAACCCTGTATAGTGCAATTTATATCACCAGTCAACAGCCAATAATCATGTATTATGCACAAAGATAAAACTCACCTGCCATCTCAAGGTCCTCCAGCCAGGCCAACATTTTAAGCTCTCAGTTACTGATCACCTTAATACCAATGGGCAGGAATTTATGAGCATCTTTTGTTGGTAAATTGTCCCATTTATTTTTGTAAATACTATTGATATTATCAAGCCCCCTTTTCGATGATTGTTGAGTAATATTTGAATGATAATTCAAAATTCCTGCAAACTCTTCCATGCGGGATAAAAATATTCCTTGAAAATTAGCAGACAATGACACTTTGGGCTCAGGGTCAGGAATTATATCAGTCATATCTTGTCCCATTGTATCATGTTTAATTGTTTCCCTTTCTTGAAAGGCTTGAATACTCCAAGGAGAGGCAGGAGGGGTTTCATCATAGATTGTTTCATGGGGTATCGGGGGCTTTCAGTATGTGGAGCTTCACCATGGATTGTTTCATTGGGTATGGGGGGAGTTCAGTATGCGGAGGTTGATTATCAATATGGTCCCCTTCAACATTGATCATTTCATCACCTTGATCCCAAGAATCCTTTGCGGCTTCAAAGGTATGGCGTTTTTTGTTTGTTTTTTTGGTCGCATGTATATTTGGTCTTTTTCCTAATCCTTTGCCTGGAAATCCAATTACGGCTCGAGATCCTTCAGGTAGAGATTCTCCCACCTCCACACCTGCCCATATATTGTAAGCAGCTATTTTATCAATTTTGTTTTGAATTAGTAATGGACTTACGGTTCAAATCCATTTTGAGCAGGCTCATGGCTTCAGCAATCTTTTGATGCACATAATCAGGAATTTTACTATCATTTTGAATTTTTTCGAGCCTTGGGATTGTTTGAGCAATGTTGGAGACAAATTGTTCCTTGGATATAATTTCCACCTCCCCACTGAAAATTACATCATCTTGCCCATCATCTTCTGTCGGTGCACAAGGTTCAACAGTCTTTTCCTTCTCATAACTTTTAAAACTTGGTTTCTGAGAGCTTGGAGGCTGACCTTAAATAAAGGTTATGACACAATATCAGGTTTTGGGAGATTAGAAATATTCAAGATGGATGCATACTCACATTCTGGAAGAACTGGTGGATCTTGATTATCTTCATGTGACTGGCTCTCTACTTCAATGCCTAATTCACGACTACTGGCGATATCAGAGATTTCACTTCCACTCTCTGGGGCTGAAGTTGGTCGTTCATTGAATTCAGTTGAATTTCCTGGGGTTTGGGCCATAGCGGAGGTAGTTTATTAAGCAAATAGATGGTGACAAATTGATTGATAACTTGTTTGAAAATTTTTGAATAAAAAGATCCAAATTGAAGGAAAAAGGTGCAAGTAAAATAATCGCATTTGCAAAATGCGATTTGTTGGGGAATTGAAGGAGGCGATGTTTTGCAAATTATTTCATATCATGAAAATGAAATCACTTCCCCATGAGACATTGAATAAAGTTGACTAGTGAGAAACCTACTAAAGTCAACTTTTGAACTATTCAATGCTCATGAGGTAAGGACTAAGCAAAGTGTTCCATTTGAATGATATGAAATAAAATGGTTTTGTCGGCAAAAACAGGAGACACAATTCTTGTCTTAAATAGTCCACTTATTAGGTTTTAATTTGTGAGTCTCATGATTTAAACCCTAACCACAACATTGTGAATATACTGACCAATTTCCCCTTAGGTCCTGTTGGCAGAGAAGGCCACTCAGCATATTTTGGCGATTGTGTTCATTGTGTACGCCAACAAGCCACCGTACACTATAGATGTAGTATGGAAGTGTAAGGATAAGCTGTGTTGGGAGCATGTTGGGAGGCACTCCGCGAGCGTAAGGATAAGTGGTGTCGGGAGCATGTCGGGAGGACACTACACAAGCGTAAGGATAAGTGGTGTTGGGAGGGCACTCCGCAAGCATAAGGATAAGTGGTGTCGAAGCATGTCGGGAGGGCACTGCACAAGCGTAAGGATAAGTGGTGTCGGGAGCATGTCGGGAGTGCACCACGTGAGCATAAAGATGGTAAGGGCGGGGGTGTGAAAGCATAAGGAGTGGTGAGGATGGAGATGGGGGGGCAGTGTTGGAGTCTCATCTGGAGGGCGGTGCGGGCGTGTAAGCATGCAAAGCATCGGGGCGGATTAGGTGTGGATGCCGAAGCCAATGAGGTGAAATTACCCAAACATTGCGAATAGTGTTGAAATGGGTTTGGGCTTTGAGTGACATTCTCATGTGACACATGTGACAATTGACGTTGTCTTGACGCTGACGTGACGTGACCCACTAAATCCAGTGACTATAAAGTGACACTAACGTGACTGAAGCAAGATTTTATACTGACCGCGGTGCAACGTGAAGTCAATTGCCGAAAATTGACGCGAGATAAGCCCTGGTGTCCCAGCTTTCATCTTCAAATCTGTGAGCCTTAGAGGTATTTTCATACACCCAAAAGACTACAAATAACAAAATAAGATACAAATATAAATAAAATGAATTTATTTATATTAACAAAATAAAAATTAAAAAATAAATACAAAACTATATACAAAAAGAAAAATTACATTCAATTTTAAAATTATGAAAATACATTTTTACTTAAAAAAATTAAGTAAAAATGAATTTTTAATAAAATTAATGAAATTAAAATATTTTTTGTAAAAAGTTACATAAAATAAATTATAGCTTTTTATCCAATAAATAAATATAAGAAAATTACTTCACCATTGGATTCTTCATAAAAAATAAGGTGGGGTCACCTCTGGGTAAAATTTCTGTAACTCAACTCTAAATAAGCTTAAATTAAGTTTTTAGTATTTTCTGTACAAAAGTTGAAAATCCTCAAACCCTTAATTTAATTTACACCACATGGGGTGTTAACTATCAATTTTTGGGTTAAAATTGAGGGGTTCTGTGTAGTTTAGAAGTTATGTGGAATTGCAGTATTTTCAATTGAAATGTCAAAATGTGAACGTGTATTACATAAGTGAACTGTAATTTACATATGAGGTATTATTTATTATGGTTATGTACTGTAAAAACTCAATTAAATTGCATGTGTAAATTACAAGTGTATTACATGATGAGGAATTAAAGAAAAAATAAATTGGAAAGATTAATTCTGGGGGGGAAAGGAGTTCTAGCTCTAACGCGGAGCCGAACCGCCAAAATCCTTGCTGACAGGCTTTAGATGTAAAAATACATGCAAAAGTTCATCAATTTTGGCCTGGAATTGAGTCACAGGGTCTGTGTCTCAATTGATGACAAGGTTTTGATACCCACCAGGGCAGTTTTAACTGTTACAAAGAGGGTAAGACTACCCTTAAGCTTAAAAAATCCTATTAAAAACAGTTTTAAATGGTTTCTACGTCACACACACACATTTTGACGTGTTTTGAAGCCTCTATATCAGGTATTACTATAGTAATGGCTGATGTAAGAGTCTAAAATGGCTAAAATCGACCCTCTTTTGGTCTAAACCAGGGTTCAATGATGTCACAATTGGTTTCTTTACTTTTTTTAAAAAAAAATTCTTATATTGAAAAAGTAAAAAAACATATAAAAAATACTTATAATTCAAAAAAACCCATAAAAAATAATTTTTTCATATTATAAGTGAGGCTTATATTTTTATTTCTTTTTTTGAAATAACCTTTGTTCCACTTAATTAATTGGCTTTTTCATTAATTTTAGTGTCTGACAACGTGGTAAGACAAGAAAACATTGAAACAGCCTCAACAGTCACCAGCATTATTCCTGCCAGTACTGTTATTGTGACTCAAAATAACCAACCTGAACCAATATCTTCTGAATTGATTAACTTGGATATAAGTAATACCCTTCAGAAAGCTAAGAATTTGGCCAATAGTAAGTTTTTTGACGTAAAAATACTATTTTAAGCCTTTTTAATCATAAAATATGCCTCCAACTAGATCAGGAGCAAGCTATAACCCCTCAAGCAGCTCCCAGAAAGGTAATAGACGTGATTATGGCAGAAGCCAACCAGGTACAGAAGGAAAAGGGTCAGTCGATGACATCCAAACAACTGAAATAGGTCATTCTGATGCTTATAATACCATTTTACCTTCACAAAGAGCTGACACCGCCACAAGAAGCCTCAGTGGACATATAGAAAGCCAGCCACAAAGCTTACAACAATGCCCTGCAGTACAAGGAGTACCAGATCCTTGCAGATCTGTGGAAAAACTGCATGAATTCTTACCTGACTGCGAGAAAATTCCTGGGCCATCCCAATACTTTCAAATTGCTCAATGGATGGCATCCATTGATGGAGAAAAAAACATGATTCTCTTCACACTAGAATGGAGGAAAAACAACCCTCCACCACCCAAGCAAGTGCCAAAAACAGCCCCAGTGGCCAGCAGCAGCAATTCCAATGTGAAAAATCATCCACAAGCTCCAAACAAGGGCAAAGGAAAGGCCCCAGCTACCAAACCTTACAGCCAGGGCCACAGGATGCCATGTAAAATGTGTTTCAGATGGCCAGAACAATGATGGAATTAGAAAAGAAAAAGGAGGCCAGAGTAAAATATCAGAAATGATTTCTGATATTTTTTATTCTATTCCAGAGTTGTATGAAGCTATAACTGATGTAAAAAGTCATCTTTTTGATAGAAATTCATCAATTTGAGACAATCTTAAAACAAATAGCTTGAGTCTGAGCCAAATCAATGAAACACTTAAATGTTTTGAAAAGGTTTGAAGAACAATTAAAACTTCCATTAATGATAATTCTTTTGGCAATAAGATAAATGAACAATCTGCCATTATTAAAGAATTTACAGACAAATATTCTAAATTCAATATTAATGACATGATTGAAACAAGAATAAAACAATCCATAAATACTATCAAAGAGGATAATAAGAAAGCTCTTGATGATATTTCAAAATCATTTACTGAAGTAAAACACATATAATTGCCTTGAAAAAGTGTTTTGATACCTCAAAAGAGGAAATATCAAAATTAACAATAAAGTTAAATGAGGTTATATCTGATAATACTAAACAAAAAGAATTATGGAATGAGCTGACATATAAAGAGGATGATCATAAAAAGAATGTAATAACCTCTATACAAAGCTTACAACATGAATTAAGAAATTCACAAAGGTGTAACAACAGTAAAATGAATGATATTGAACAACTACTACACACCTTACCAAGAATGTCTACACCTCTGAATCACAATGAGGATACAGGGATTCCCAATCCACAAGTATTGGATATTGAAAATTCTCAATTAAAAAATGAATTTTCTACTTCTTTTCATAACTTGGAACCATCAATGGGCTGAGCACTCTTGAAAGAAGTTCCAAAACTTAAGGAATGGCCTCACTTCAGTGGTGAAGGAGAATATGACCATATGGAATTCATCAGAGGAATTGACATTATTAAAGAAGATCTTTAATTACCATAAAGATTGGTAACAGCCAGGTTTAACACCTTATTTACCAAATCAGCTCACAGATTGTATATCAAATTGAGACAAGCACATGGAAACCAAAGTTGGACTTGGTGGAAACCCCAAATTATCAAAAAATGGGCCAATGATGCTTGGAGGTTTAAGTGGAAACAGCCTTTGAATATGCCAAATTTAATGCTGATAAAGACAAAGCTTTACCATGGTTTTTCCAACAAAAAGACATATTAACAGCATTATATCCTGACATGTCAGAATTTATGATCCATACGAAAATTCTGAGACAATGTGGAGGTGACTTAGAGCATGCTGTCCAAAGAAGGACTACTGAACAATCTTCAGCAGAGGATATTATCAATATATTAGAAGAAGTAACCACCAGAACCAAAATTGGTTCCAGTAGGGTGAATCTCAAAACAAGGTTTGATACACCTTGGAAAGATTCTGTGGACAAAAACCCCAAAGAAGATTGTAATAATGTTAAGTATAAATCTGCGGATTTGCTCAGAAAGCTCCATATTTGCCAAAGCACCACCCATTTAGCCAATACATGTCCAAAAAGGGGGAAAATCAATGAAATTGATATTGAGAGGGAACCTGATGTTGAAAAAGATGACATAATTGAAGACAATTCAGATGATAAGTCATCCATATTTTCTGAATCTTCAAAAGATATAGAAAATATCAATGCCACTTTTGACATCATGGAATCTTATTCCCACTTGCCACAATTGAGCAATGGTCAACTTTATTTATCAAAATTTCAAGATGCACAACTTATGAAAACCAAACCAAACAGAGGGAAAGGTTATACAGCTGGTAACTCCTGTATAACAGAAATTTTGATTGAAAACAAGCCCACTAAGCTTTTGCTTGACCCAGGAGCCTTCTTCTCTTGTGTTGGTAAATCGTTTCTTAAAACTTGTGTACCAAACTTTGAAGATTTGTTGTTGCCAATTGATGGCATAAAATTCAATAGTGCAAGTAGCCCAATGAAAGCATTGGGAATATTTGAAACTAGTGTCATATTTCCACATATAAATGGAAATTTAAGAATCACTGTTGAATTTGTTGTTATGGAAAATTGCTCTAGTACCCATTTTATATTGGGAAATGACTATTTAATCATGTATGGTATAGATTTACATAACAACAAAGACAGAAACTTTACTATTGGAGACAATAAGCATCAGAAATTTGCCTTTTTACAATTTAAAAGACAAATTACAGTAAATAAAGTATCACCAGTCAGCTTACAGTTGGAAAAATTCAACTCTGAACAGTTAAATGAAGCTGAAATAAGCCTTCATCTGACTGATAAACAAGAAAATGAACTTTCTTCCCTTTTGTATGACCACAGAGGAGCATTTGCTTCAGACAAAGAACCTCTAGGAGCAATTATTGGTCATGAAGTTGATATCATTCTTCATGTTGAAAGACCTTATCCACCGCTCTTGAGAAGACCTGCATACCCAGAAAGTCCCAAGTCAAGAGAAGCTCTGGAAACTCATATTAAAGAACTTCTAGACCTTGGTGTAATAAGAAAAGTTGGCCATAATGAAGAAGTAGAAATAACTACAACAGTCATAGTGGCATGGCATAATGGAAAATCCAGAATGGTTGGAGAATTTAGAGCTCTGAACACTTACACTGTTCCAGATAGGTACCCAATACCAAAAATCCAAATTGCCCTTACTCAAATATCTCAAGCATGGTATATAACCACTATGGATGCCCTTAAAGGATTCCATCAAGATGTTTTGACATCAAGAGCAAGAAAATATTTGAGAATTATTGTTCATTGTGTAGTGTATGAATAATTTAGAATTCCCTTTGGTATCAAAAATGCACCTGCACACTTCCAAAGAATGATGAATGAAATCTTCCCTGAAGAACTTTCAGAGGGATGGTTAATCATTTACATTGATGACATTATTGTCTGTTCCAAGACTTGGGAAGAGCATATGTACAGATTGTCCAGAGGTTTGACAAAAATTCATTCAGTAAACATGAAGATCTCCTTGAAGGAATGCCATTTTGGATCTAAAGAGCTTAAAGCACTAGGACATGTTGTATCTGGTTTGTCCCTTTGAATTGACAAAAACAAAGTTGCAGCAGTATTCCTAAAACCCATGCCTCAGAAAAAAAAGGAAATTCAGTCATTTTTAGGTTTTGCAGGATATTACAGGCAACAAATTAAAGATTTTGCATCCATAGCAAGACCACTTTATAAATTGTGTGACACAGACACAGTATTTGAAATGACTGTTGACAGAGTCAAAGCTTTTTAGTCTCTAAGAGAAGCCTTGACCACTTCCCCACCTTACTGATTCCATACTTTAAATTGCCTTTTAAATTGTATATTTATGCATCAGGGGTGGATTGGGTGCTGCACTTCACCAAGTTCAGATCATAAATGATAAACCTGTAGAAGGACCCATATGTTTCATATCCAGGCAAATCAAACCAACTGAAGCCAGATATGGAGCAAGACAAATGGAATGTCTATTCCTTGTCTGGCCCTTGGAAAAAATGAACTCCTTCTTAAAGGGATGTGTTTTTGAGGTGATAACAGATTGTACAGCTGTCAAATCACTTTTAAACATGAAAACACCCAACAGACATATGCTCAGATGGCAAATATCCATACAAGAATACAGAGGCAATATGACTATTGTTCATAAGGATGGGAAGATTCATAAGAATGCAGATGGACTAAGCAGATGTCCATTACCAAATAATATTGATAATCCTATTTATCTTCCAGAAGAAGCTTCACCACAGATCCTAATAGAAGGAATAAGTGTTACAGACTTGAACACCACCTTATTTGAAGAAGTAAGACACAGTTACACTCAAGATAAGAATTGTAGCATCTTATGCCAATTACTTCAAAAAGACTGTAAAGACAACTCTTTAATACATGCCTTGGATGAAGTATGGAAAAAATCTCATGATGAAGGAAGATTTCACCTACTGGATGGTATAATTTATCACAGGACCAAGCACACATGTGTCATGACAGTTGTGGACAGGTCATGAATCAATCTTGTACTGAAAGAATGCCATGACAGCCCCTTCTCAGGACATCTGTCTGAAGATAGAACAAGAGAAAAAGTAAAGACCTGTATATGGTGGCCAATGTGGCAGAACAATGTTGCAGAGTATTGAAAAACCTGTGACAGATGTCAAAAATCAAATAAATCCACTGGCAAGAGACTTAGAAATATGATAAAAATCCAATAACCAAGCAGACCTTGGGAAGTTGTCCATATGGATTGGGTAACTGGCCTACCACCAGGAGGTTACGGAATTTATAATGCTTGCCTAGTGATTGTGGAGAGATTCAGTAAAACTCCAATCTTTTTACCATGTCACAAGGATGATACAGCCATGAATACAGCTCTTCTGATATGGAATAGAGTAGTGTCATGGACTGTAATATTTACAAATATTATTAGTGATAGAGATCCCAAACTCCCTTCAGCACTATGTACAAATCTTCACCAATTATTTGACACTAAGCTGTCTTTCTCTACAGCCTACCACCCACAAACTGATGGTCTGGCTGAAGGTATGATCCAAACCTTAGAGGATATGGTAAGAAGATTTTGTGCATATGACCTTGAATTTGAATATTGTGATGGATTCACCCATGATTTGTGTACTCTGTTGCCAGAACTGGAATTAGCATATAAAACATAAATCCATGCCAGTACCAATAAAACTCCTGCTATCCTAGAAAAAGGATGGAACCCCAAATTACCCCAATATTCCTTGAGGAAAGATTTGATTGAAATACATCCCACAGCTGCTAGCTTCAAGGGAATGATAGACAAAGCTAGAAAGCATGCAGTAAGGTGCATGGAGGACTCTTTTGCATATGCTAAGGACAAATGGGATAAATCACATGCAACTCCAGATTTTAAAGTGGGAGACTTAGTTCTTGTATCCACCACTAACTTCAATAACATCAAACGATGTAAAAAGCTGAAAGACTCCTTTTCAGGACCTTTTGTTATTAAGGCCCTCCATGGAGAAAATGTTGTTGAAGTATAGTTATCTGAAGAACTTAGCAATAAGCATCCTACATTTCCAGTGAGCTTGATAAAGCCATATAACTCTAGTGATGCTGAAAAATTCCCCAAGCTATACCTCCTGTTGATCCATCTGGTAGTAAGAAGATTACCAAAGTTCTCAAAGAAAGAAAGCTTAGAACCTGCCGAAAATTGACGCGAGATTCGCCCTGGTGTCCCAGCTTTCATCTTCAAATGTGTGAGCCTTAGAGGTATTTTTATATACCCAAAAGACCACAAAAAATAAATTGAAATACAAATATAAATAAAATGAATTTCTTTATATTATAAAAATAAGAAACAAATTTATATTTCAAAATCAAAATTTAATTATAATTTAAAAATAAAATTGCAATAAAATGTAAAATTATAAAAATTCATTTTTACTTGTAAAAATTAAGTAAAAATGAATTTTTAATAAAAATTATGAAATTGAAATATTTTTGGTAAAAATTCATATAAAATATCTTATAAATGTTTATCCAATAAATAAACATATAAAATTTATTTCACCATTTGATTCCTTATAAAATTTAGGTGGGGTCACCTCTGAGTGAAATTTTTGTAACTCAACTCTAAATAAGCTTATATTAAGTTTTCAGTATTTTCAATACAAAAATTGAAAATCCTCAAAGCTTTGATTTAATTCACACCACATGTGGTGTTAACCATCAATTTTTGTGTTAAAATTGAGGTGTTTTGTTTAGTTTAGAAGCTATGAGGAATTGAAGTATTTTCAATTGAATTCAATTGAAATGTCAAAATGTGTGCGTGTATTACATAAGTGAACTTTGATTTACATATGAGGTATCAATTATTACTGTGTTGTACTGTACAATTTGATTGAATTACATAGGTAAATTACAAGTATAATATATGATGAGGAATTAAAGGAAAAAACAAATAGAAAGATTAAAATTGGGGGGAAAAGGAACTCTAGCTCTAAGGGGGAGCCAGACCCCCAAAGTCCTTGCTGACAGGTGTGAGATGTCAAAATTTACACAAAACCTTTGGCCTGGAATTGAGTCACAGGGTCTGTGACTCAATAGATGATGAGGTTTTGATACCAACCAGGGCAGTTATAACTGTTTCCAAGAGGATAAAACTACCCTTCAGTTAAAACAATGTTAGTAAAAACAGTTTTAACTGATTTCTACGCCTCTTACACACATTCTGACGTGTTTTGAAGGCTCTAGACCAGGTATTGCTATAGTAATGGCTGATTTAAGGGTCTAAAATGGTTAAAAATGGCTTAAACCAGCCCTTTTTTGGTTTAAACCAGGGTTCAATGATGCCATAATTAGCTTTTCTGTTGTCAGACTGTTTTTCACGACTGACAAGAGTAAATTGAACTTTTGGAGTAAGAAAATTGATGGCTATAAAAGAATGTCTTCTTTGCCCCACTTTTCTCTTCATGTTAGAATCTTTTCCTTTTATAATTAGTTTAAACACTGTTAAACCAATCAATGAAAGATTCCAACCACCTTTTTTAAATCATTTTGAACCTTTTAACCATGTGAAAAAATCATTATAATCATTGTTTGTAACTCATATAATCATTTTTACCCCTGAACCACCCCAAAAGTGAATTAAAGCATCTTTCATCACTGTTAGCTTTGTCACTTTGTTTCCAAATTCACTCTGGTCACTTTTGGGCGTGTTTTCTCTTTAGTATTCTTTTTAAACACTTTTTTCTTTAATTAATTGCTTGCAGTTCTTTTCTCAATTAATTCCAATTGAAATTGCTCTTGAAGAAATTTCTTTTGTAGCCTGAAATATCTCTTGTAGAGTATTTTTGGGATAAATTTTTATTTTTGGTAAAACAATAAATCTTTATAATATTATTGTTTTATACTAATAAAGTTATAAACAATAAAATTGGCGTGTTTTCTCTTAAGAATAATATTTCTTACTATTTTTAATTGATTTTTACCTTATACAAATTTTGAGGACAGGAAAAGTACTTGATTTTTGATCAAAGTTTCATATCCCCACAAGATATGTAAATTTAAATCAAATCAGAAATGAAGAATGATCAATATTTTGAAGACTCATTGGAAGATATTAGAAATATAATTATTTACTGTTTCAAAGATGAAGAGTTTATAAAGGAATACAATAGAGAAGAATCTAATCAAAGTGATGAATGCAAAATATGTGAAATTTCTCAAGATCCTCCAAAGAAGAAAATAAAGCACACTAATCCTTATGAAAATCTTTGGGAGGCCTACATAAATCATGACTATTTTGAAGAAATTAAACCAAGATTATCTTCATATTCAAAGCCAGAAGAAAACTTGATAGAAGTTGAAGTCTCACCATTGCAAAAGCAGCTCATGAAAACTATTCTTTCATATGAGTTAAACCCAAAAAGACCATTGAGAATTGATAAATACAAGGAAGTGGACTTGGATAAAGAAAGTATCTTGAAGTAATATGATGAAATGTCATACTGGCAACTTCCAACACATGAAGAAGAGCCAGATTTCATAATTCTTCTCTACATTGAATTCAGAGATATATACTTTGAGGATCAATCAAGAATAAAAGGAGGAAAATGGTTGAAGAATCTTCCAGGATATGACCTGTCTAAATTAGACTTCATGAAACTCTTGAATGAGGAAGGAATTAAGGGGAATTTGGAAAACAAGTATTGGGAGGAAGTATTTTCCTTTGATGAACAAACAAGCAAGGCTCTTCATTATTGTATAATTTTCCCACAAGAAGACTTCAATTTTCATAATATGGAGCTTCTTGGTGTAAATCCTTTTTGGGAAGATTATGGATACTTCTTTATACACAAAGAAGAAGGATTCATAAGAAATTGGAAAGGTAAAACCCTGGAATAAAGGAAAAAAGGAAGGAAAATACTGGAAGAAATAGCCAAGGATATATGTTTTAATAGAATTCTTCAGAAAAAAGAATAAGGAAAATGGGTTTCATTAATTGAACATATTTTTCTGTCAATTTAAAAAAAAGATAAGTAAAAGTTCAAAAAAAAAAAAAAAAAAAAAAAAAAAAAAAAAGAAAACTCAAAAAAAAAAATTATTAAGATTAAAAAAAAATATAAACTTAAAAAAAATATGAATGAAGATTTGGGTATGCAAGAGTTTTAACTGTAAAAGTATCATAAGGCTATGTTTAAATTAAAAAATGGGGGTGGGTGTCTGTTTCTTATTCCAGCTCTAATGGTTCAAGTTTTTGGGATGAAATCCTTGGTAATTTCAATATCAATTTCTATTCAATTGCAATATCAATATCATTAATTTTGAGATCTTTTAAAAACAGATCAAAAAAATTGATAATATCATAATCTTTAATAAAATTAACAAATAGTCAAGATGCCAAAGCTTGGATGTTACAGGGATTAATGGTTGGAGGATGTAAGATTTTGGATCAAAGGCAATTGAAGAAGCAATATGAGGAATTGATTTTGGGTATGAATATGTATTTCAAGAATATCAGTCATCAAGTCACCAATCAAGAGAAGAAAAGGGAAAATTGGAAGAAATAAGCTTGTTATTGTAGGAACTTAGAGTTTTGCATAAAAAATTAGCTTATTATGAAAATTACTTACCATCAATGAGAAAAGTACAGCTGAAGCCAATTCTGAAAAGCCCCAACCTACATAATTCAGAAAAAAAGAAGAGAAGAAAATCAGTAAAATTCAATTTAAATAATCAAGTCCAGTATTTTTGGCAGTGACCTCCTGCCTTATCAAAGAAGACCCAAATATTTCTCACCTTATCACTTGAAATTTCAATTGATTCAAGTTTTTTGCAGTGACTTCCTGCCTTATCAAAGAGGATTAATTCTTTAAGAAATATTTTACTTATATTATTTCTTTCACCCAGCTTTACCAAGAAGCTGTTATAGTTATTCATATTCTTTTAACATCAAGAAACCATTAGCAACTTTTTTTATCATATTTTGTCTTTTATAATCATCATGTCTGAAACTGATGAAGAAGACAATACCCTCTGGATCTATTGGCCAAACTCAGAAACAAATGAAGAAAGCCAATACCTCTGGATTAATCATAATTTTCAAGGACTTAACAATCAAGACCAAAGATGGGGCTTACCAATTATTAAATACTTCAAAATACCAACTATTCAAACTATCCTCTTTTTTTAATTTGATTATTTATTTGGAAATGAAGATATTACTCAAGAAACCCCTAAAGAAGCCTCTTTAAGCCATCTTCCTGGATCAAAACTTTCAAAACTAGAATTTATAGATATACTTAATTATGATTGAATCAAAGGAAATTTCAATAATGACTATTGGAATGAAATTTTCTATATGGATTCAGATATAAGGAGTAGTCTTTACTGGGGAACAATACAAGCTCAGAGATGGTTTTGTCTTCAAGAATATCAAATTGAGGGTAGAAGTATTAAATGGAGAGGGGATTTTTATTTTATTGAAAAAGAATTGGATTTTGATTTAGAAGATAAAGTCTTACAATTAACAATTATAATGAAGAATCACCAGTTTTTTTGAAGAAAGAGAATGGAATAAGTTATGGAAAGAAATTGTCATCAGCAAGATTGAAATGAAAATGAAGAATAATCAAGATTATTCTAAGAAAATTATTCTTCAGGAATGAAGGCCCAGAATGGCCTTAAACTGCAATTCCCCTATTTGGTTACTGTTTCTCTTACTCTATTTTAAATAAATATATCAAAAAATACAGAAAATGATGGCCCAGCATGGCCTTAAACTGAAAGTTTAATTTTTGACCTTTCTGTTATAGTATCAAAAAAACATGGGAAAAAATTCAAAAGAAAAATATAAAAAAATTCTATTCATAATCAATAAATCAACACAAAAAATCTAGATATAACTAATAAAACAATAAAAATTAATGGTTGATATGGAATTCAGAAGTGATTATTGTGGTAAAGATATGTTTATTATTATAAAAAAACTTACAGTAATATACAAAAAAGAGCTGGATATCAAATCCATCTAGAAAGAATTTTTCAGATTTTTATTCTGTAATAGTATCAGTAGTTTTTCATATTCAAAAAATAGGGGTGGTTAACTATTTCTTATACCACCCAATGCACAAGTGGCTATAAGTTTTGGGGAAAGTGGGACTTTGATAATGAAGCATCAGTTTATAAATTTAAACGATTAAAATCAATTGAATTGGTTTCCTTGACAAAATAAACATTAATATACTATTAAGCTATAATTCATTTAAGCTTATTTTTCATTAATAAAGTACTTAGAGGTTTCTTGAATTCTCAATTTCATCAATAATTACCTTTCATCAGGTCAAAAATTCCTCATCATTGCACTTCTTCAAAACAATATTGTTGGTTTTTGAAAAAATTCAAGTTATAATTTCAAATAGTTGTTTCAAAATGATCTGAAAATGAGGAAGATTCAATCAGTATTATGATAAGCTTGAAAATAAAGATGAAAATAATTTTTATTAACTTACTAATACAAGAGGATATGTTTAATAGAAAATACTTCAAGATTTTTTCACTAAAAGAAGACTAGAAATTTTAGAAGGAAGAAAAAAAACCTTATCAGTTATTTGTGGCATCAACCCTCAAAAGAAATTAGGAAGGAACCTACCTTAATATTATAGAACTGTCTGAATAAATCAGGAAGACAAAAGGAAAAGAATTAATCTAAACTACTCAACACACATACATGCTACATACATACACATAGCACATACAAAGAGTCAAACTCACAAGGAGGGGTGACCAGATTTTTTAATTTAATTTTTTCTTTTTTCAATTTTTAATTTGTTTTTTTTAAAAAAATAATAAAAAAAACTGGCCACCCCCTCTTGCTTTAAAAAGGAATAAAATACAAATAATACAAGCTATAATAAAAAAAATGTATGATAAAAAATACAAAATAATATTAAGATGATTCCTTAATATATGATAATGAGATAGAAGAAACATTTCATAATACTATAATACCATTAAAATATAATAAAAAAATATTAAAGTATCAGGATAATATAATATCTTTTAATAAGATAATATCATAAAGTTACAATATCATGAGTAAAAAAATAGTATAATATTCTAATATCCTGATAAAATAGTATTATAATGGATTAATATCATATTATTATAATGAAATAGTAATTTAATAGAACAATAACATGATATAAGTATTATAATATCAAGATATTATTAAAGGAACAACTGGCCAGATTTATCCCATCAAAATATACTTCAAATACTATTTACTTTATATAGAATGAAAATATAGGTGTAGGCCCATATGTATAAAACAAATATCAAGAAGTTGAGAAAAAAAATTGGGCTTTGGGAAGAAGGCCTCCTTTTATGTTCTCCATTAAACCTAACTTTTAAAAAGGAAAAATTCATTAAACCAAGACTTGGCCAAAACAAAAAAAGAAGACACTCTGTGGAATGCTATGATTGATCAGAGCTTGAATATCCCTTGATTGTTATTGGTCAGAATATGTTTTATCTTTCTTGAATTGTGATTGGCTTGATTAAGAGTGGACTTAGAAGACCTAAAAAGATTGAGGAATATTTAAGAGATTTTCAGAAGATTTTGGAAGATTCAGGAATGTTTGGACCAGCCAAAGATTAAATAAGCCCATTCTCCACTTAAACAAGCAAAAAATCCTTTAGCCAGAATATGAAATGCTGATCTACTTGCTTATTTCCAGTTTTATACTCATATCTATGCTAATTCAGACTCATCTGGTCCTCAGAAAGACCATCAAGTTCTTGCTTGATTAATTAGTTCCAGTTTTACACAAATATATATGCTGATTTAGACCCATAAAGCCCTCAATAATATTATAAGGTCCTTTTTTTGCATAGCTTATAGATGTTTCTTTTTACAATATTTCTTCCTCGCCAATTATATAGGTCCTCTATGACCGTAAACTGGCAAAGCCAATTGAAAATTCTTTCTAAATATTATAAGTCCACCAAGACAATAAACTGGAATTTCTTTTTATTATCATTTTTTCACTCAATAAATATTCAAAGTCCACAAAGACTATAAACTGGAGTTTCGTTTTATTATTATTTTTCACTCAATAAATATTCAAGGTCCACAAAGACTATAAACTGAAACTTCTACATTTATCATTTATTAATAAATGAATATTCAATTATTTAAGTACACCATGACCTTAAACTGGAAACATTGAAATCTCAAAACTATAAAAGTTTATATATGAAAAAGTCAACTATATAAGCATAAATAAAAACAAATTTATATATACTCAAAAAAAAGAAGAAGCCATAAGAATTATCAATCACTTAAATATTAGAAATATGATGTTATTATTAAGAAAATCTCATTCATAAAAGAGAGGCTTTAATGGTCTTCCTGCTCTAGGTGGCACTTGGACAACTGGTCTGCATGTACTCAAAAAAAATACATATACACTGAGCAGCCAATTTCAGACCTTTTCTGATGAGGGGAAAGATATCTGAATTGATTAGAGTTATAGCCTTGTATACTGAAATTATATAGTTTCAGGCCAACCCAAGAGTTAAACCCTCTTCTTAGTATGAATAAGACTCATAATAATCATAAATCTAAAAATTTAAAACTCCTCAAGAAAATATAACAAGAATCAAAAGTCAAAATACAAAAAAAAATAAAGAAACCAACTACAAAAATTGAAATTGAAAGGGGGTCTTATCCCAAACCTGAAGATTAATATTACAGATAGAAAGAAGAAAGAAAAAGAAAAAAGATATCTTGATAGTATCTTGGAGGCTCAACCATGATACAATGAATTTTAAGAAGAATAAATGGAAGATGATAAATATAGAATGATTTTCTTTTAAGCTCATCATAAAAACATCCTGAAGGAATATTCAACTCCAAAATTATGAGAATTTCTTTCAATATATAAGATTTGCAATTTAATGAATCAATTAAGGGAGTAGTGGAATTTTAAGTCCTTGTATGACTTGAAACTACAGGGGTTGCACACCTGAGGGCTTATAATCTGTTTCTTTATTTTAGTCCATGAAAGGAGGAGTGGTATTAAAGGAATAATATGAAGAAAGAAGAGGTCATATTTGAAATGGTTTGAATAAAATCATCAAATAAATGTGATAAATTGGCCAAATAATAAAATATTGAAGAAAGAAGGACAAAAATGTAGAATTAAAATATGCAAGAAGATTGTTAATTACTGAAAATAAGGAAGAAATATCTATCAACCCAAACATTTTATGAATTATTAAGCCTCAAGGTAGCTCAAGTTGATATTAGTAGAAGTGTGAGCTTTGAGGTATATTTTACATACCCAAATAGGCCACAATTACAAATTGTGAATTATGCATAATGCATAAGTCATGCATATATTAAAAATTCATCATTTTTGATTTCAGAAAAGATGAATAACCTTTGATTGAGTAAGTAAATCCATGGATTTAAGTCCAGATTTAAATTCTACACAAAATTGCACATAGGGTAGCTCCATAGAGTGAATAAGCTCAAATCAACTCTTTGAAGTGTTAATATGGAAAATACTTGAATACCACATAAAAGATCTGTGAAAACTTTTGTTTTTCTCAATTTCATGCCAAAATAATGGGAATGTGAGAAATCCCATGTTACATATACACTAATAATAGTGTTATGCATGTTTTGGGCACTTAAAATTATGGTATTCATACATGCACTTTTGGTACACCCATAGTGGATATCTCACTTGAAGCATGAATTTCTATTTTTGACGTGAGAAATAGGCAAGGGGGACAAAAGACATCAAAGAGAGCCAGGGTACCCAACTTCTGGGGCGTCTGAGGGGTTGACAGCTCTAAAGCTTGGATCCATGGCTGATCTTGGCCCAATTAGTCAACTAAAACGTTTTGGGAACTTGGTTACCATGTCACAACGCCAGTAAATCATAAGATAATTGCAAATAAGCTGCTATTTTGATGTTCCAAGGAGTTAAAGAGAAACTTAGACTCCTGTAACAATGTCAATTCTTAATAACTTTCCATGGGGAAGCCCCAAAAGAGTAATTAAAGCCCTTTCTGGACTAGTATCCATTGATTTACCTCATAGCAACCAGCCATATACTGCTATTTGCAATTCTATGTAGAAATGAGGTAAAAACTTCAAAAATTAATTAAAAATACAGTTCTTGATGAATATTTCTGAAACTTTAAGGACAAATTGAGAGCTTTATAGTTCATATAGAAACCAAAAATAATCATACCTTCATAAGTAAAATTAAAAGTTTGACCTACAGTCCATTTTTGATGATTTCACGTGAGACACAGAATCTTTAAAAATTTACAGAAAATACATTCTGTGATTAAAATCACAGTAACATTGTTACCTTTGAGAAATCAATGATTATTTTGTAATAAAAGAAGATTTACATCTGTTGCTCCTTTTCTTTTTAACCATAAATGGGTTGGTAGTCATTTAAAATCCTCAATTGAGTAATTATGATAATCTTATGTGACAACAGATGATGCAACCAATAATCAAATAAGGTTTATTGTTTTCTAGCTCACTTGTTTTTTAGTTTTCTCCATGGAATGCCTCTGTGAGCTGTCTTAGACTTAAAAAAGGCCTTCTCTTGCTGTTTTTTCCAAATGATCACATTATTCAATTCTACCTATATTACCAACAAGTAAGTATTAGTTAAGCTTTTCTTAAGTGTTTTATTCTTTCAGAATCAATCAGAAAGAGTTGAAATCATAGAAATCAACTATATATTGTTGTAATCCTCTTATAAATAAATTTTGATCCTTTAAATCCACAATTACCCGTCAAATTTCTCTACTATTATCTTTAATAAGTTCTTTGGAGTATTAGTGAGTGTTTTGTCTTAATTCTTGAATTTTTTCTCTAGTAATAGTTTTCTTCAAGGGTTATTTTTATAATTATTCTTGTAAAAGATAATCATATATTAAAATAATTTTTATCTTTTAATAAAGAAGTTTTTATTATTAAATTCTTCTTGTAATTTATTCTTGTAGACAATTACTGCTTACTGTTATGATCACTGGTAGTGTATAACAAGTAAAAGAAATAATTATTTATTTATTTATTTAATTTTTGCTTATAATAATTTCTATTATTATATTCCATAAGAACAGTCACAGTACTGCTGATTAATAGTAATTTCATCAACAAGTTTCATAGACACATCTTACAAGAAGGAATTTTTCAGCTCAAAAAAAGAGAAAAAAAAACTGCCCTTGGATAAAGTCAAATTGAAGAACAGGAGGTCTCCAGAATTACCAGAAGCTTCTCCCTTATGAAGAAATGAACCAGGGGTCTTATTGTCCTTGTGTTACATAAAAATGCAGGATTTTGTACACCTAATATACAGGGTCTGCACACCTGAGTTGTAGGGTCCTGTATGACCTAAAACTGCAACCTCAATGATATGGACAGAAAAAGATAAAATAAGTGAAGATTTAATTAATTTAATAAATTATTAAAATAAGGAGAAGAAATAAAGAGAATAGAAGAATTCATATCATATTTATTTCAACTTAAGCAGGTTTTAAAAAAAATATAAAGAAAACAAAAAATTAATAGAGAAAAAAACAGAATCAATTCAGTGATATATAAAATGGATTACCAAAATAGTGCAGCAAAATATAAATCAGTACTCAAGAAGGTTAAACCAGTTAGTGATCCTATGCCACAAGACATAACTCCTCCTTTGGGGAGGCCACCATTATCAAGAGACCCTTTTAACACACCACTATCACCAAAACCACTCAAATTTGTGTTCACATCAAAAATAACACAAGAATGATTTGAATCAATAAATCTTGGACCACCTGGATGGCTTTCATAAGAAGAAAGAAGTATTCTGATGAGTGTCATAGGTTTAAGAGAAAAAGCAATTGCATTCAGTGCAGAAGAAAGGGGTTTAATAAAACATTCATATGGAAAACCCCCCAAAATAACATACCACATACACCTTGGCAAAAGAAGACAATATCAATACCAAAGCCCATAATGCCGCAGTTTATTGAATTGGTAATGGAAAGGATTAGAACAGGGCTGTATTAGCAGTCTACCTCTAGCTATACAAGTCCAGTATTCTGTTCCAAAGTCAAATGGTAAATTTATAATTGTCCATGACTTACAGGATATTAATAAGGTAGTAATTAAAGATGCAGTATTACCACCACATATTGAAGAATTTGTAGATGCCTTTTCAGGAAGAGCTTGTTATGGACTTGGTGATATAATGGGAGGGTATTATGAGATATAATTAGACATCTCTACAAGACACTTAAATACATTTGAAACACCACTTGGAAGGCTACAACTAACAGGATTACCACAAGAAGAAACCAATTCTGTTGCAGTTTATCAAGCCCAAATGACTTGGATACTTCAAGAAGAAATACCAGAGAATGTAGGAATTTTTATTGATGATGAAGGGATAAAAGGTCCAAGATCAACCTATAATAATGAAAATTTACAAGAAAATAATTCAATAAGAATATTCATTTGGTAATATGAAGTTACCTTAGAGAGAATATTATTCAGAATTGAAGAGTCAGGACTTACCATATCAGGTATCAAATTTGCATGTTGTGTGCCAGCATTAGAAATAGTAGGGCATGTAATTTCTTTGAATGGACAAAAAATCTCAAAGCAGAAGATTAATTAAATAAAAAAGCTGGCCAAATCCCCTCAATAAAAAGGAAGTAAGAGTATTTTTGGGACTTTGTGCATATGTTTGAATGTTCATTCAAAATTTCTCTCAGATTGAATCACCACTAAGAAGATTAACAAGAGATGATGAAGAATGGGAATGGAATACTAAGTGTGATGAAGCATTTGCAAAGTTAAGAAAAATTGTAGGGGAGGAAATAACATTAAAAAAATTGGATTATGAAAAGGGATCAGGGAAGGTTAAATTAGCAGTAGACTCAAACTATATAGCTGCAGGAGCAGTACTTACTCAAGAAGACAAAGAAGGAAAGGACAGACCAGTTCTTTATGAATCAATCACATTCTCAAGACTGGAATCAAAATACTCACAGCCAAATCTGGAGCTATGTGGAGTGCCCAAAATTCTCAAGAAACTCCAAACAGTACTTTGGGAAAAACATTTTGAGCTACAAGTAGATGCAAAAGCCTTAATTGAAATGATAAACTCACCCTGTTTGCCAAATGCCCCAATGACCAAATGGGTTGCATTTATTCAATTGTTTTCTTTTGACTTAGCTCATAAGCCAGGGAAGACCTTCACAATTCCAGATGGGCTATCAAGAAGACCTCAGTCAGAGGATGAAGAAAAAGAAAACTCTGATTTTGATAAAGTAGAAGAATGGATAAAACCACACCCAGGGTTTGGAGTATAATATAATAATATAATAAAATTGGAAGGAATAAAGCTACCATAAAAGCAAGAAGTATTTTGAAAAAGAATGGTGGAATACTTAAATACATTGAAAAGGCCCTTTGATAGTAAAGAGGATGAATTCAGAAAAATTAAAAGGAAGTCATAAAATTTCTTTTTGGAGGAAGGCCAACTCAAAAGAAGAAATACACCAAATCCACAAGTAGTTGTGTCAAGTCAGAATTATCAAAGAAGAATATTAAAATCATTACATGAAGAAATGGGACATAGAGGGGAAAATGAAACATACAGAAGATTTAAAGAAAGATTTTGGTGGGAAGGAATGAATAAAATAGTCAAAAATGGGCCAAATCTTGTAAAACTTGTCAAAAGTGAAGTCATTATCACCAAAAAGATGAAGGAAGAATCTATTTCACCTAAGCATTATTTGAAAGAGTCAGTATAGATGCAGTAAATGTAAAATCAGGAAGATGGAAGTACTTAGTAGTGGCCAGGGATGATTTCTCAGGATGGCCAGAGACAATTGGTTTAGTAAAGCTTACAGAAAAGTAAGTATCAGAATGGTTCACTTCTGAATGGATTTGCATGTATGGAGCCCCAAAAGAGGTCACAGTATATGGAGGGCCTGAGTTTGGAAAGGAATTACAAGATGCAGTAAAAAAATCAGGTTCAAAGATAAGGGTAACAACACCCTACTACCCTGAGTCACAAGGAATGGTAGAAAGGGGGCATAAACAGTTGAAGGATGCATTGGTGAAGATGTGTGGTGAAAATGGCTCAAAATGGAAAGAATACTTACCTTTGGTTACATTGGCTGACAGAATATAAACCAAAAGAGCAACAGGTTACTCCCCATTCAAGATTTAATTTGGTCTAAAGGAAGTACTACCAATAGAAATTGAAGTGAAAACATATTTAGCAATTGAATGGCACAAATTCCAATCAACAGAAGATTCATTGGAAGCAAGATCTGAGCAGCTGTAAGGAAAAGAATAAATGAGAAAAAGGGAAAAAGAGGCATTAAAAAAGGCCAGGGAGGATTCAGTAAGATATTGGGACAGGAAACTAACACAACAAATAAGAAAGCCAATTCATCCAGGTGAAATTGTTCTTGTATACAATAAAGCATTAGAGTCACAATGGGGATTATTGCTTAAGAATAGATGGGATGGACCCTATAGATTTGTAAGACAAATAAATAATGGTCCATATGAGCTGGAATAATTAGATGGTACAAAGCTAGCATGAAGGTTTGCAGCAAGTCAAATAAAGAAGTTCTGTCCAAGAGGAAAATAGTTTGACTCAGAGGAAGAAAAGGAAGAATGAGAAGAGGGAGTTGAAGATTAATCTCAATTTGAATATGAAGAGGACTTTTATGGATAAAAATCCTTTTATGCAAAAAAAGGGGGTAAATTTTTGATTGTTTTTTGAAAAATAAAGAGTGTATTATCACCTTTAATGCTGGGGACAGCATTAAATGGAGAGGGGGATGTTTTATTCCATACCAGTTCTTCCAAGGTTCAAATCCACAATGTCAAAGCTAAACCCTTACCAATAATAATAATCATAATATATATATATATATATATATATATATAAATGAAGAAAATAAGGAGAAAAAGTAAAAGATAAAAGTAAAAAATTGCAAGAAAAAGGAAGAGAATTATACTAAAATAACAGAAATAAGTATTCCACTGGAATCTAAATCAAATTTTACCTATAGTCACATATTTCCTCAACCCCATAATATCAATAATTCTCTATATATCATGGATTAAAGAAGGAAAATGATACTATACACTCTATACTAGGTACAAGAATATGCTTAAAAATAATGCAGCTTGTTTCAAAATTCAATATGAATAAACATGTGTAAGATTACATAAGTGATACCATTACTCTTAAAACATCATGTGTTACATCTCTTGACATAAAAAATACACTTACATATAAGTTAACATAGTGTTACATTACTCAATCCCCACTTAAACTCCCATAACCAAACATTACAGGTATTATTTACAAATTAAATTTTACATAGAAAATACTCAACTAAATACAGATCAAGGCTGTGAAGAAGAAAAAAACGTTAGTAGAGATAATAATACAGTTTCAAAAGATGGTGCAATAAACCAAACATATGGTGCAATATCTGTATCAAATGACACCATTCCAAATTCAACCACTAGCAAAGATTTCTCAAGGCTGTGCATAATCAGAATAAAGTTTAGCTAAAATATTAGTATAATTCAAAAAGTATGGTGCAATCAACCAAACATATAGTGCAATATTCTTAACAAATGACACCATTCCAAATTTAACCACTAGCAAAAATGTCTCAAGGCTTTTCACTGACAATAATAAGGTTCATAATGGTGCAATCAACCAAACATATCATGCAATATCTTGATCAAATTACACCATTTTTAATGTACCCACCAGCAAAAATTTCTTAAGGTGGAATTTTTTCTAAGCCCCTTGTTTTTGGAAGGCTCTATGGAGGTCCCAAAAGGTATAAATAAAGGGCCTCTCTGCCTGTTTTCCCACCCATGCTTCTGATTCAGAAAATAATCTTGAGGATCAATACATCCCTTCTCTAGTAGGATAATCTAGTATTATATTGAAAAAGATCAGTAGCAAGTCTCAGAATCTTATAGTATTATTTATGATTAATTAATAAAAAATATTTATAATGTTAATGAAAGAGTTTAATATTATATATTATTCTTACAATTATGGTAGTATTGTTGGAAGATATTATCATTAGTGATCTTATCCAATTTATCAATAACCCTTACTTATAGAAGAGATATCATCTTACCATTATACCTTATATCATAACCCTTATAGGTATATTGGATTATATTTATATTGATTCTAATAGTATCATATTACTATCATATTATGTATATCTTACCCTTATATTAAGCAAAACTACCCTTGAAAAATTATTTTACCCTTAAATTCTTATAGCTATATTGATAATATTATTAAATCACCTTTAAAATTATTAATTAGCTATCAAAATTATTCTTAATATTAATAGTGATCTTAAAAAATATTCTTTAAATATCTGGAGTGTAGAAATAAATAATCCTAGAAGAACTAATCAAAAATACTTATATATTCAATAACAAGAAGTTAAGCAAGCCTCAATTATTAAACAAATATTAACTATTAATATTATTAACATAGTAATCTTTTATTGACAGACTGATAGAGACTGCTGAAGAAAATTCTCTAATTGAAAAGCCACAAAACTAAATAATTGATTTGTGATCTCATCAAAAAGGGTATCTTTTTCAGTATATTTAGAGGGGAAGCTAATACACCTTAGAATCCATGGTTATTGGCTAATTCTGAAATTCAAAACAGACTCACCAATAATTTCCCCCTCAAGGTACTTCCTATTATTTATCCCACAACAAAAGGAGTTTCCACAGCATAAAATATTCAAAATTACTATATTAAGTGCTAAAAGTAAGTTCTTTTTTCTTATTATGATATTTTTCTCTCTCTATTATTACTTTTAATGTTTCTCTACTTGATATGAATAGTATTTATATTAATTAATAACTTTAATATTGGTAATATTATTTTTACTAATTTTTATTGATTTTTGAATAACAATTTTTTATGAATTTCTTGATTTTCTTAACATTAATAAATTGCCATAAATACATTAATTCATATATATATTAATATATTTCATTTATCATATTATTTCTCAATAATATATTAATATATTTAATTTATCATATTATTTCTTAATAATATAATTGATTTTACATAATAATTATAATATATTTTTATTATTATAATTCTTTGTAATATTATTAATAATTAAATTAGGAAATTAATAGTAAAATAAGTAAAATATTAGTAATTTTTACTTATTGTTTCATAGTCAAACCTTGCAGTTTGATTAAACTGTATGTGGAGAAATTAATTCTCAAAATCTTGATACCCTTCAGTCTAAACAAGCTGGTAAGTTTTTCATGGTATCATTAGAAAGGACAAGCTATTCCTTTTTCAGAAAAGACCTCATTATGGGTATCTTACTCTCAAAATCCAGAAGCTGGGTGAGAGGTATATATTTCATGTACCATTACTTTAACTTTAGGTGGCTGTAACTTGTTGTCACAACCATGTATAATACCCCTTGGACAATTCTATTGAATATTATGGAAATTTGGCCAAATACATTCCTCTTGGCCCAACTTTCCACTTTAACTTTTATAGTCTTTATGGTAATTTCATCATCTGGGGCGAACCTGGCCCCTTCACCATCATCATGCCATTCATGGTCTTTCTCTTCCTTTGGGAATTTCGCAGTAAATGGTGCAAATACAGCCCAAAATCCTGTATTATTTTTTTTAATCTTTAAATACATGTTTGCTTATTTTGTGCATTTAGCTATTTAGCTATTTAGCCATTTTATGCCATTTTTTCTTTTAATATGGGAATTGTTCCCAAATGGACATATCAGGCCATTTGGGGCTTAATTTCAAGATCTGTGAATTTTGTGGAAATACAGTTTTAAAGATTTTTAGGCTTTTTTTGGCCAAATACCCAAAACTGTCCTTAAACCACCTTAGCAAGTCCTGAAGCCATCCAAAGTTCATTTTCTCCTTTTATCCTCCTGGCCTTCATTCAAAAGACCTTTGGTTACTTTTCCTCTTCAATAACCAAACGTTCCATAAATGGTGTTATACACCATTATTCACCTTTTGTCACCAGCAATCCAATGGTGCCAATATCAGAAGGTTATTTCAACATCTTATTATGTCATCAAGGTATCAAATCATAAAGAGGATTCATCAAGGCTCAAGTGCAAGTGTTATTCTCATATACCAATCACATCATAAAGCAGTCATTGGTTATTTTCAATTATGCAGTATTCCTCTAAGGAAATACTGGCAATTCATTCTCAAGGGATATACAAGAGGTAATTCAAAAACAATTGTCAAGTTTCAATGATCCTTCAATCCACCTTGGAAACCACATTAATTTCCATAAATTCTTGTTTCATAAAGACCTGTATTTCCACAATACACCCTGGGAAGATCATTCAACTCAGTTCATTTCCCAATTTGGCAATGTATACACTTCATCAAGCAATCAATACAGCTTCAAGGATTCAATACAGACCAGCTGTCAGCCTCAAGGAGTCAAGCTCTCAACTGATCATATATACCAGCCTCTCTTTCAACCCTTGGGGTTTTCTCCCTCAGTTGATTGATATACTTTGATTTATTTCTATCTTTATTTTCTTTAATATTTATAGTGAATACTGATCTTTTTAAGTAATTCATTTGCCCCTTTTCTTTCTTCACCTGTCATTGGATATTTGGTGGTCATGACCTTACTAATTCCATTTCTCTTTCTGGAAGGTTGAAAAAGTGATCAAGGACTCACTTGGCTTGCTCCTTGGCAATTTGGCTTCCTTTCCTCTTATTGCATCTCATCTGGTACTTGCATATCTTCTCAGAGAAATTTATCATTCTTTTATTTCATCTTCTTCAATCTTTGGAGTCTTCCAAGTGAGTTCCCTGATTACTGAGTTCCAAACCACTCTTTTTTTCCCAATATCCCCTGTGACACTTCTGCAGTTTTTATGCTAGGTGAATTTTGTTGGAGCTAATAGATAGCCCCCTTTGAGAGCCTTAATAGATTACCCAGCATAATGGGTTTCTGACTATAACTATGGATTCTTGATTAGAAGTCAATCTTAAGTTTCATTCTCAGTTTGGGCTTTGAACTGGAATAACTTTGTTCTTTCTTATCCTATTCATATAAGATGTATTTATCATTAAAAAGGAGAGCTTTCCCTTTCATATGGATACTACTATGAGAAGTTTGTAACATTCCACATTTTATGAGTATCCTTTTTTAATACCATTATTTATTGTATTGAGGTTTCAAGCTTGTGGGCTGGTCTTTAGTAAAGGGCTTACACAGACTTTATTGAGAAATACATCACCTTAGTAATGAACATCTCTGATAAATGCTTTCATTGTACTAGAAATCCTTAATTTTCATAGGTTATTGATGGAATAGGTTTAATTATAAATGAATCCAATTCTCACCTCAAGAATTCTGGATTTTAAACTCATTTGTTAGTATCATATATATAAATCTGAGGGAATTTGGGATTATTATATCTGAAACACATCCACCTAACTCTATGATAAAGGATTCCATTTATTTTGAAATTATGAATCCTCCTTTCTAAATTTCCTAAATAATGAGAAGAGCTCGCTTGACTTGAATTATAAGCAAAATTTCTATTTAATAGCCTGATATTATAAATAAAATTCCTTTCTTTTTTTGTTGTTCCTTAATTTGAATCTTTATAACAAATTAAATAAAGCAACAGGAGAATTCATAACTGAAATCTTTTCTTTTCTATTCAAACAACACAAGGTAATTGTTTAACCTTTAAAAAGCAATTCCTCACACTTTTTTAGACTCTTTTCAATTGCAATATTCAGGTACATGCTCCCTATTCAAAGACTTTGGATCCAAATTTATCACATCCCTTTCAGCTGGAATTGTGTATGGAAAGTTTGAATGAAGCCATCTCTCAACTTTGAATTGATTGGAGAATTCTGTTCTGAATATTAAAAAAATATACAGTTGGAAATGAAATAAAACCAAAATAAAAAAATACTAACTTGTTTTCTCCAAGTTTTTCTCTATACCTTTTCTGTCTATCTCTACTTAAGTAACTCCTTTTGTCCTCAAAATTTAAATTTCTAAGTTGAATTTGAGAGGATATTAGTTTCAAAAACCAATAATTTCTTTCTCTCAAATAACTCACTAGTTCATTCATAAATGGTGAACAGTATTTTAATGATGTTTGAATTAAAAAGTCCAACAAATTACTAAGTGTTTCAATTGCATGAATTATTTAACTCACAAAAATGTAAAGCTTACTTCTTGCAGGGTTTATATGGAGCTCAAAGCACTATCTCCACCCTCTTTGACTATCTTGCTTATGAATGAAATTCTCTCTTTTCAACCAAGAGAAAACCAGTTCTTAGAATCACTTGGTGTGAGGTTTAAATAGTTTTTTTAGTTTTAAAAGTCACTTCAATTGAGATTTTTCCCATATAGTATAACAAAAGTAAAAGTTTTAGAAGATACAGGTTGAAAATGTTTTAGGTAGGTCCATTCACCCAGGAGTAGTTTCAGGACCAATTTTCTTTACAATGTTTTTTTGAAATTCTTTATTGCCATACTTAATTCTGTACAGTAACCTTAATGGAGTTGCAAAAAAGTGGCTTCAGAACCTATAAAAATATTGTTGTGGTAATTATGTATTCTTCTTTTTTAGTATGTACTATTAAATTTGTTCATTCTAGTCTTATTTCAAACAAATATCTAAAATTAAGCTGGAATTGGTGTAGCTACACTGATTCTAGTGTATCTACAACCCCAGAAATCTCCAACAAAAAACAAGCAAAATTCTTAACGAAAAAATGGAAAAACTAAAAAATGAGAAAAAAAATTAAACAATTAAGGATAACATCCAAATTCAAAAAAAAATTGTCATTTTTAGTTCAAATTTTAATAACTCACAATGATTTTTTTTCATTGTTTTGAATTTTTTGAATTTTTTTTCATATTGAAAGCTTTATATACTAAGAAAATTCAAAAGTGAAGTTAAAAGTTCACAAAAGATATAACTCAGCTGAAATGAGTCAGGTAATCAACCAAAAAACAGAAGCGTTTAGAGCTTATTTCTTTCAAATTTTCTAAATTCAATACAATTGAAAGAAATTTATTCAGTGTGACCAATGGTTAAGTAATTTGAAAACAATTTGAAAGATAGCCCAAATATTGTAAATAAATTCCCAAAGCATTAGATTGGTATATTATGATGATAAAAAAACTCATAATTAAGGAAGTGTCAAGTAATAACTAAATTTGATGAAGAAGATTTTTAATTGCCTGGGAAAAATATTATTAACACTTAGAAAATTCTTCAGATGAATATATCAAATTATGAAAATAGTGGTATAGATATTTGACACAAAAAACTGTTTCTGATATGGATAAATTAACATATTAACTATGAACTTACAATTATTGTTTTGGACTGTTACATGTGGAGATAATTTCCTAGACAGGGGATGTTTAAATGAATCAAAAACTGTTTCTATTGGAAATGGTAGTTGATAAGAGATTTCAATGACAAATGAAAGCTTTTTGGAAGAAAAGAAAGTGTGTTATAACCCGAAAATTCAAATCAAAACCTTTTGAAAAAAAACATGGGAGATAAGTGGGGCATTTCTGAAATTCGATATATTGCTTTAAAAAAATCAATAATGGGCATATCTCTTTACAAGGCTGAATTAAGTATTTTATTATTGCTTATAAATTGTATTTTTGACTTCAAAAGAAGATAAAGAATGATACATGGATCAATTACTTCAAAAAGATGAATAAAATAGAAAATTGTGAAATTAATTTGTATGTTTTGGTGAAACATTTTTAAGTTGTTGAAAAAAAAGAATTTAAGAGTGTATCATATCAATGAATAGTGTATTGGTTATGTATTATGAAACAATCAAGATTCATGTGAAGTCTACATTCTTCTATTTCAATTGAATGACATTTCAAATAACCAAAAATTTGGCTGAAAGTATTCAAAAAACAATTGAAATGTTAGAACCAAGGTTCAGACTCAGGTTGAGCTCTGGTTAGACCTGGGTTGAACCTGCTACTCCTTCTGGTGGGACAGCTTTTTTTCATGGTGAATGCTTTGTCAAACTGAACTTTGTTATACCTTAGTCCATTCTCAACAAAATTGGTTGAAAGAGGTATATTCTAGAAAAATAAAGTTAACTCCTTCAGATATATACAGCTTTAATATTTATGGGATTATTATCTATTTTGAATTCAATAGAGTGGTAAGTTATATACTTATTTGGCTTAGAATGTCATATTCTGAAATAAGGGATATTTGTTGTTTAAATGAACACTTTCAAGATTAAGATTTTCTCACCTCCCAATTCTTGGGATATTATTTTAATTTTGACATATCTGATGGTATTTGGATGTCATGCTTGTGCTCTGGCTTTGATGTACAGGCTTCAAATCAAAATTTGGAATTATTATGAAAAGATTTTTCACAAAACTGATTTAGAGATTTCTTAATTATAAGATTCTTTTGTCAACTCTTTCTTTTTTGTTACATGACTATTGGTATTTACATTTTTCAATGAAAAGATATATCTTTCTTAGTCTCAAAAAGAAAAGAAAAATTGCCTTTTATGAAGCAATATATGTATTGAAAAATAAATTAAAAAACATAACTAAAAAATGCTTTGTTGCATTTAAGTGAATTTAATATAGATTTTGATAACCTCCTATGTTAGATATAAGATTATATTAGTAACACCAGTAAATTTTTTTTTCAACCCAGTAAGAGACCTATGAACCACTCATACTGTTTAAAACAAACCTTGCAGGATAGAGAAAACTTTACATTAGTCGACTTCATGTTTTGCTATGTTTTGCAAGCAAACAACATTTTTTGGGTTAAAAAACAGCTTTCGAAAGGCATGCAAGATTAACAAAAAGAATTCATCCAAATATTGCCTAAATGCATAGAAGATACCAAAACGTTTGATGTGTTAAATATGTTCATAATGTTACATCCAGGTTTCTGTTTTCTAAAGAACATGTTTCCAGGAAGGTTTTGAGCTTTTTCTTTTTTTAGATATTTGCCTTGAAGGCAAGTGCATTGCCTATGTGTGAGTTTCCCAATATTCTTACAAAAAAAATGCCCAAAACTTATTTTAGATGATTTATTGTGAGCAAAAAACATTTTTTTTCAAGTTAAACTCAAAGCTCAAGCGAAAATTGATTGTTTTATATTTAAAGCAGCGGGTTTAGTGTCTTTTTGAAATAACAAAGATAACAAAACATCTAACCCGCTACTGGATCATAAAAAGCCGTTGAGATATTCATCAAAAATTTCTTGTCTTTTGATACCCTAAGTTGACTCAATATATATAGGCAAAGCTAAGGAATTTCCGAAATGATGAGAAGTCTATATTTAAAAAAATCTAATACCGATTAAGCGGTTTGCGATAATTGACGTCGGGGAACGCGATCGGATGATCAGTTTGACCTGCTTTACCAAATTTTAACGCACCGACCTTGGGCATTAGATTATAGTGTAAAGAATAAGTTGCGTTGGCATTCCTTTTAGTGTTTTCAAAAAAAGTAAATAATGAAACATCAGTAATACAGAGGACACTCATGCGAAATAACAACTCAATCAAAAAAGAATGCAGAACGTTGGTATTTGTTGAGGTTCAACTCAACTGGAAGGAACCACCGATATGTTTAAAAGCATATTTATTTCTTGCGCCACTAAGGTTGATCTTGGCATCACGAGCGTTCTTGATGATTCGATCCCAAAGCACTACCTCGTTAAAAGGAAACTCAGGCGTTGAATACGTTGCTAATAGAAAAACAAATATTTGCTTGGTGTTGTAAGTAAACAGAGGTCGGAAATCTGTTTGACCAGAAAAATGAAAGAATCAAGCTTCTCAGTTACTTATAATAAGAAAAAGTCAAAATAAGAAAAATTAAAGACCAGCTTCAAGCCCAAATCTAATGTTAGTCCATTGGCGATCCTTTCGATCATAATAATCCCTTTTGTCATGTCCCCATAAGCTAAAAAAGGAGACATTAATAGAAGTGGTAAGTCTCGAAAAAGAAACTCATAACTGTTTTTTGCCTTTCTATTTTATTTTTGCGACGATAAGGCTGAGAAGTAACTTACACCTCAACCTCCGAAACTTCGACCCTGGCTGGTTTTAGCACTGGATTCTCAAACCAGCTGACTATTGTAATTGCCAGGGTAAGAACGAGAACGGTCGTCGTAGCAAATGCACTAAATTTTCCAAGAAATAGTAAGAAAAAGATGAAATTCAGCTAAAACCAATTAGTGACTCATTGTCTGGATTACTGACGAGACCCCATTGATCCTTTGTGTGATGGTATGCATTTCTAGATGACTCGTTGAGATTCTGTGAGCGAAAGAAGTTGAAGAACGACGAGTGATAGAAGAGTCTGTGCTTGTGATGATGATGTGGCGAGGAAATAAGATTAGTGAAACGTGCCCAGGCCGACGCTCGCTCAAACGCTAGGCCAAATTACGATTTCAAAACAAGTTTTCATCCAAAAAAGATGTGCCAAAAAAATATTAAAAATAACATAACAAGATCTGAGACATTAGACGGATAAATTTGAACAGAAAATTTCTCAAATAAAGCAAAAAATTAAGAATTTCACTCTATCCAGTGCAAGGTGATATAGTTTTAAATTTTTATACCAAAACCTCCATGGCTTATCTTGATCAAGACTCTTATCAAAAGGCTGCTTCCATTGCACCAACTCTTGCATCAAATTGATCTATCAATTGGCCACATATGATCAGATTTTACCAAGAATTGAAGAATTCATCTCCTTTAAAATGAGTACCCATTCATTCAAAAATTTCATGTTTCATCTTTATACCCTTACAATAGGATTGACTACCAGGGCCGCAAACACCACCTGGACCTGCGGCCAGGTGCATAGGTTCTTAATTGAAGCCGTTCAATCATGTAACAAACAAAAAGGAAATGAGACAAAATTCTAGATAGCCTTGAAGTGGCCAAAACAGTAGCTACAACAAAAATAATTTCAATTCAAACTAACATGATAACAAGATAATAAGAAATAAAACATGATTTCTAAAAATAAATACAGAGATTTAAATTAAAACTAATGAGAAGCAAAATGTGAAAAAGACAAATAAAATCAATTGATCACATTTTTGAACCCTCAAAGATACAAATGATACATTTTTTAAATATCACATTGTTTTTCTCATTATTTGGACCTTTTCCCTTTTTCTGTGTGACCACTATTAGTCAATACGCAAATACTCAAAATCAGTAACAAATAAAAGATGAGATTCACCCCCAAGAATGTTTTTTATTACCTATTAGTCAATATGCAAATACTCAAAATCAGTAACAAATAAAAGATGAGATTCACCCCCGAGGAAAAGATATTAATCGACGGGGGTGAAAGCTATTTATAGTCTAATTACAAAGAGTGTGGTTTGTGTATTGCATATTCATTATCCGTTTCTAAAGTTCTAGCATATTCCTTCAATACACCCCCCCACAAACCACCTATGGCCTCTATGAAAAGCTTGATCTTGATCCTCCTCAAGTTCTTTGTGAATATGTCAGCTAATTGATGTTTCGTGTCCACCCATCCCAAGTTTACTTTCTTCTTTACCACCAATTCGTTGATAATGTGAAATTCCCTCTCAATGTGTCGTGACTTCTTCCGGCTGCTGGCGCTTCCTGCTATTTTTACTGCTGATTGATTGTCGGATAATATTGTAGGTGTGATAGGTCCAGTTACCCCTTCCATGTTTCGCAGCAACCAAAGTGCTTCCTTTGCCCCAAATGAGAGAGCCATGTATTTGGCTTGACATGTCAATTCCGCGATGCATGACTGTCTCTTTGAGTTCCACATGACAAGGGAGCCCATGAGAAAACCACAATAACCATGCTGGGACCTCCAGCCTTCGCCCCCCCAATTCGCGTCCACATAGATCTTCATGCCTTCCTCCTTCTTTGTTGAGTTTATTACTAATTCTTGATCTTTTGTCGTCCTAATATAATTTATGAGATGATTGAGAGCCCTCCAATGAGATTAATCCACATTCATTGCAAACTGTGCCAAATAGTTCACCGCATACATTATATTGGTTCTTGTAGCTTGAGCCAGATAAAGGATCATTCCTATTTTCGACAAGTATTCCCTGTCCATCTGGACTGCCTTATTTGATTGTAATCTTTCTTGCGGCAGAGGTTCATACGCCATGAAACCGTTATTGCTATTCAATGTCAGTTTATTAATCAGGGATGTCTGCTTCAGTATGAATGTGTCCTCCTTTCTAATTGTCTCAATACCTACAATGCTGTTTATCTCTTTATCCCACTTCAGTTTCAAACGACTTGTCAATTTCTTCTTCAGTTCTTCCCACAGAATATCATCGCTTGTTGCCATTACCCCATCATCCACATGGATCCATAAAATTGCCATATGTCCATCTTGGCGATAGACATAGGTACTCTGATCCTTTTCATTTGCTTGAAAACCAATCTCTCGAAGTATAGATTTGATGTGTAGCCACCAACATTGCCCCACTTGTTTTAACCCATATGATGCCTTGTTCAATTTAAAAACCATACCAGGACCCGTCGTCACCCCTGGTGGTGCTTTAACATAGATGTCTTCATCTAGTTGACTATGCAGATATGCCGTCGTCACATCAAAAGTTGTCACTCTCCACCTGTATGCACTCGCAATTGCAAAAACAGACCGAAGTGTTGCAAAGGTAGGTGTAGGCGCAAAAGTTTCTTCAAAGTTTATTCCCTTTACTTGACGATGACCTTGGACAACCAGCCGAGCTTTATAACATATCAATTCACCCTGCTGGTTTGATTTCGTTGCAAATACCCAGTGTGTCCCCAGAATTTGTTTGTCAATTGGTCTCTTCACTTCACTCCATACTCCCATATCTTCCAAACTCTTTAGTTCCTCCTCGCAGGCCTTTTTCCATGCTTTACTATCGCCACCGTTCATCGCTTCAGGATATGTCGACGGCGTTCCATTGCAAAACAAACTTGATATCTGAATCAAATCATATGCTGAATCTTGTGCCTCTATTTCCCGCACCACCGATTCATCATAAATATTCCTCACGCAGATGTGATCAATCGCTGTTGTTTATACCGGAAACGGAAAAAAATCTCCTTCAAAAAATACCACAGAAGAGCTCCAACATAATTGTCCAGATTGAGGATCCCAGAACACCCAACCTTGCGAATCCTGAGCCACTCCTAAATGAATCATCTTCTTCGCCTTCGCTGTTAGGTCCTTCCTCTGTATCATATTGTGCACAATGGAGATACAGCCAAAAACTCTTAACATGGTTAGATCGGGTTTTCTATTTGTCACTAGTTCATAAGGTGTCTTTTCCTGTTCAGCGTGCAGCACCCTATTGAAAACCCATGCCGCTTGCCTGAAAGCGTATGTCCAGAAGGAAGTCGGTAATTTTGCCTGAATCAGAATTGCTCGTGCTGATTCTGCCAATGTTATGTTTGTTTGTTCTATCTTGCCATTCTGATGATGCTCGTATGGTACTGTCTTCTCATGAACGATTCCTTCTTTCGCCAGAAACTCTTCCATTGATTTAGAATTGAATTCGCCTCCATTATCCGACCTGAGGCGCTTGACCCTTCTTGCTGTCAATCGTTCAAACTGCAATATCCACCTTACGACATGCCCTGCAGCTTCTGATTTGGTTTTAAGAGGAATGAATGCCACAAGCGAAGAAAAGTGGTCTTGAATAATTAACGCATAACTGAATTTGTCAATAGACTTTGGAAATGGCCCCATAAGATCTACCACCAAGACATCTCCGGGTGATTCTACTATCATCCGCGAAGGTGGCATAATCAGAAGGTGTCGACTTTTGGCTAGCAAGAAAGATTCACATTTTTCTAAATCCTCCAGGGAAGTTGATGTTTTAAGACCCTTGACTACTTCGAGTTTGACCATTTTTCTTACAGTCCTCATCGACACATGAGCAAGCCTTTGGTGTAAAAGTACCGATTCACACTTTTTCTTTTTAAACTGAGTTTCATTGCAATCCACATGTATATCCGTTGTATCTAGGAACCATCTATCATTTACATTTTTTGTAGCGAAAACAGTACCATTCTGATATAAGTAAAAAATCCCATTTTTAAACTCCATGGCACCATCATGTGTCCCAAACTTCCCCAGTGAAATGACAATTCCCGGAATTTGCTCACAGTGTAGACAACTTGACAAATACATTTCACCAACCGGGGTAGATAATTTGATTGTTCCCATCCCCTTGACTTTGTGCATGTCCTTCGTCGCGACTGATAAAGATAAGTTCACCAGTTGATAAGTAAGAAAAAGGGATCAGCTGTTTGTTACATGATGCGTTTCCCCAGAATCTAAAAGTACTAACAAATTATTTGCCGGAGATCTTTCAATAGAGGCCACAGCCCCCTGCAAACCTTCCTCCATTTCCATCCCAGCCAAGACCGGATGCAACACATGCACTGACTTTCTGAGTTTAAAATCAGGTTGTCTGATTCTGGGATCTTCCGCCGCTGGTTTTGCCGCCCTCTTTCTTGGACAGTCCTGTGCCCAGTGTCCCCACTCCCAGCAGTGGACGCAGGGATGCTCAGGGCTTAACCATTGCCTTGCCCAAGCCTCAGAGCAAGTACTTGGATGTGGGTATCGCTTGAATTTAATATCCCCTGCCAGCAGAACAAAGAATGATCTCTTGATATTCTGCTGAGGACTTGCAGTAGGCTGCTGGGTTCACTGGGTGTTGTTGAAACGATTTCCTGCATTCATTGCCATAACGCTACTTGATTGATGTGGCTGTTCTCTGGCTGTCAACCTATGAGCAATTTCAAGTATGTCTCTTCCTTTGATTTCAATAGTCGGATCAATTGATATCCTTGTGTCAATGGCATTAGCAATTTGATGGAAATGTTGCTTGTTGTAGTGATGAAAAAACATAGCCATCAAATTTTCGTCATTCCATTTTCCTCCTAGTGCCGATTTCATATTTTTTAAGTTTTCTTGAATTTTGGTGTATCCATTATCAAGTGATTCCGAATTGTCACTGGCTTCAACGACATTACTGAATAGGTTCATGACGTGCGACCAGGATGAATGGGTGAAACAACCTTCTAATAGACGGTATATCTTCCTCGCAGATGTGATGTCTTCTGCATATGATAATAATGATTCATCAATCGATCAAAGAATGAAAATTCGTATCGCATTGTTTCGAGATCGAACTCCATCATCCTCTTGTACTTGGAAGTAGTCTTCATCATCAAAAATATCTTCGATTAATAGACATAAGGACCTTGACCACTGGCGGAAATTCAAACTATCTTTTGCCAGGTGGGGGGCGATACTCTGGCCTAGTCGTTCGGTCTCTAAACGCTTTTGAAGTCGTGCATCCGTTTGATCAACACTAGCGAGTGCAGACTTTAAATCATCCAAATCAAACTTTGAGGTTGATGAAGCCATGGCTTTGTTGTAGGATTTTCCTGATCGAGTTGCCAGTCTGAGGAAAAATAAAATAAAAAATGTACGTTCTCTCAATCGTCTTGCAACCGTAGCTTACTGAAGGCCCATAACCTATTAGTCAATACGCAAATACTCAAAATCAGTAACAAATAAAAGATGAGATTCACCCCCGAGGAAAAGATATTAATTGACGGGGGTGAAAGCTATTTATAGTCTAATTACAAAGAGTGTGGTTTGTGTATTGCATATTCATTATCTGTTTCTAAAGTTCTAGCATATTCCTTCAATACAACCACGATGTTTGTGGAGTAACTTAATCTGAATCTTGATAATTCCACATAAATCTGTAAATTTGAGTAAAATAGTTCCTGAAGATGGACTAAAATCACATTCAAAGCCTTTCCTTGTGACTTGTTTACAGTTCATAAAAATGAAAGCTGTATGCGAAGCTGTTGAAATCACATTTCAAAAGGCAATCCTGAAGACTCGGAATCAGCGACCAAAGAAATTTGGGGTATGTAGAAAATCTTTCCTTTTCAACTTCTAACAAACATCAGTTCCTTAATTATTTTGTGTCCTAAGAAATTAAATATCAAGCGTGTACCATTTCATGATTCATTTTCCTTGTTCAAAATCGAAAAATTAAACTTAAGGGATCTGTTTATTTCTAATAGGCTTTCGATTCTCAAATCAAAAGGGTATACTTGAAGGTCAAAAATGGTAGCCTATGTGTTCATTTTTAAAACTGAAGCTAAACTGAAAATCAATTATGCTATATATATTTTTTCAATATTGCTAAAAATTTGAATTGATAAAGACAGGTAAAGAGGCTTTTTTGTACTGTATATTGTTGCTGAAAGAGGTTATTGTTTTTTAAGCTCTTCATTTCAATATATAATATTATTTATTCTTGAAAAACAGTAGAATTCTACTTCTTCCTGTTTTATATTTTTCTTATTGAAATTGGATCAAATATTATTTTCATCTTTTTTTATTTCAACCAGAAAAATTGATGATTACATCTAATATCAATCCTTTACCAAAAAAAAAACAAAAAAATAGTTTTAAATGTAAAATGTCAGTTTTTGGAACTTCTTCTATTAGTTGTGGCTGGTTTTTTTAGGAAGGAGTAACTTGCTAATTATAATCTGTCTGGATATTTTTGATTTAGATCAGTTTAATCTTGTTGTAATACATTCCTTTTTAGTCCCTTAACATTGAAAAATACATACAAAGATATTTATCACACATTATTTTTCTTTTAATGACAAATTAATATTAATATTAAAATGAAGCAAAGTCATACTTTGATCAATACCGTAGCTTTCATTTTTTGTTAAAAAAAGAAAAAGTTTCTTTTTAAACCCATAGCTGAAGCTTTACAGTAGCCTTTATCTGTTAGTGTCAAAAAAAGAAGCCACAGCATTGAATTGAAATTTATCTAAAAACAGCAGCGGTAACGCTGTATTACTTTTTTTTGGTATATACTACTAGGGACTTGATCGCCGCCCAGTCCTACGGCGTGGGCTCAGAAATTCTCAAATGGAAAAAATATAGTAGAAAACAAAATGAAAGAGATCCTACAATTTATTTTCAATAATGTTAGTTTAGTCATTCTACAGGTTTCTTGTCTACACATATACTTAAAATAGAAACATTTTTTTGTAAATTTTGAATGATATTCTCTACTTGAATATGAAAAAATAAGTAAATAAATATACTAAAGAAGTGGTTAAATAAGTATGAAAGAGAGAAGCTTATTTTTAATCTCTGAATTTGAATTTCATTTCTTTTCCTCCATCCATTTGATTTGTTTTCATTATTTGGAAATTACTACTGTTTGAGTTATATTTTGCAATTAAAAGATTCCATAGTCAAGCTCTAATATTCAGAAGTATTTAGTTAGTCTTATTGAGTTCTTAAATTTAAAGTGAACCATTAAGATTAAAATTTGACTTGAGGTAATTTGATTCACCTTTCACTTTTTATGGTGATATCAGCGGCTATTTACTATTATATTTGAACTTTAATGAAGATATCATTTAATGAGAAAAAATTTGTTTCTTATTTTTCTGAGAAATCACCAAAATTAATAAGTTTTGTAAAATCATAATTCTACGCTCCTGATTCATTTTTGATCAGAATTAAAATAAATTTGAAAGTGAAAATCTTCAAACTTAGTTCCCAATTGAGAAAGATATTGTGTTATTTTCAATCATTATAAATTTCTTTTATTATTGTAGCAGGATAAAATTATTTGCGGATTTTATTTTATAGGTTTAGATAACAGAAAATTTAGAAATTGTAAGCTGTTTTTCAATAATGAATCTAGCTTTGGATATGATTGAGTTAAAAAATACAATATTATTGTTCTTGAAAATGTCAATTTGAAATAAAATTTGAATATAAGAAATTAAAAATAACAATGAAAGATATAGAACTAAATATTATGTATAAAATGGGCTTTTTCCAAGAAGAGTTTACATCGTCAATTCAAAGAATTCATATGATATCTCACTTAATTTGAAATTCAAAGTGTATTAGATTTTATTTAGGAAAACTTTAAAAAATTACAAAACAGCCGACTTTTTGAATAATGGAAAATATCACCTAAATTGTTTGTTTTTGAATTTTTCAAAACTTAATTTATCAAAAAACAATTATCCAGAAAATAAGGGCTGAATATTATGAAAACAAATATTTTCATTTTAAAATGAAATTTTATTGAGATATAACTATAAAGGATTTCCAAATCTTGATTGTCTATTTTTTTTAATTAAAGAAGAACTCAAAATATTGAGAGATAATAACAAAAAACCATTTTTATGGTCAAGATGAAGACAAAAATCCATAATTTCATTTTTAGAATTATTTTTCAATGAGGAAAGCTCTATGATACTTTAAATATTAATAAATAATAATTTCATTTCTACAAGGGTTTCTTTGAAGTCTTAATTTGACACACAAAAATAAGGTATTTGTTTTAAATTCCTAGATCTTACACTTTTTTAATTTCCATGAATTATCCAAAGAATCTGTTTTTCCAAAAACATATTCTTAGATGAATTGAAACCAAAACTTACAAGATTTTTTTGAATTTCGAAGTTTTTTTTTTGAATAATTAAATGGAAAAAACAAAAATTGATTTATTCTGTATTCTAGTTTTGTAAAAAATTGAAAAAAATGAGGCATAATTATTTTTTGTTTTTTCGCTTATGTTTCAAGGGGATGATCCTTATGGTTAATTTATTTTATTTAAATAAGTAAGTGAATAAAAAATAATCTGAAAGAACAAATAGTTCAAAACTTAATTTATTTCTCAGAACAATTAGTATGTGTTTAAATTTTGAAATAAAAGGATCTTTTTATTTTGAATGTTTAGCTTGTTAATGAAAAATGTTGAATATATATCTGATTTGACTTTGAATCTCTTAAAAATTAAGAAAGGGAGAAAAGCTCACCATCAAGTGTATTATAGTCTGTTTCCACCATTTACATATTTAGTTTTAAATTTTGAGGGTAAAATTATCATTAATGATTTTTTTTTTCAAAAAAAAACCTTATAATGGGATTGAAATATTCAGATTATGGAAAATAAATGCAATTTTGGAAATATTTTGGAAGGAGTTTGCACTTTAAACACTTTTTTTTGATATACTTGTTTCAAATGAATTGTTTCTCTGAAAAGGTGAATAGTGTTAAATGATGGAGAAGATTTTATATAGCTTATATTTTGATTATAATAAGGTTAAAATCTTGTAAAAAAATATTTTAATTGTAATTAGGTTGAAATCCTCAAAAAGAGAACTTTAATTTTAATTTTCAAAAATTACCTATTTTATTTTTAAATTTCAAATAATTATTTGTTTCTCTTAAACAAAATTAAGTAGAAAAAAAGATTATCTGAATTTATCTTGTTAAAAAAAGAAGGATATATTTTTTGATTTTCAATTGAAAAACATTTGATGAAGTATTTTGTTTGAAAAAATTGAATACCTTTTTTTATTGGGAATTTTGAAATATTATTTGTTTAATTTTTCTCAAATTCTAAATGAAATTAAGAAAAGAATTATGGAAAATAATAAAACTGTGAACCTTTCAGATATGACCACATACCCAAAAAGGTCACAAGAAATATTTAAAATAATTACCTTCAAACTACAAAAATGCCATAAATAGGCATAAAACTTGATTAAAACCCAATGAATAAACATGTGAAATAAATTACACCATTAGATTCCCCATGGTAAAAGACACATATACCATTTTTATGGCATATCTGTAAAGTCAATATTTAATGAGTTATAAGTAATAATACCTTATAAAAAACATGAATTCTTAATTATTTCAAATACCAATGAAAAAACATGTGAAATAAATGGTACTATTGAATTCTCCATAACCATCTACACATAAAACAATCAAGAAGCTAATCTCCAAAGTCAACACTTAAGGAGTTAAGCTGAATATATGCACTTTTTTGGTCAACTCATATATTCAAGGATTCTCGCTAATATCTTTTGAAATATACATGATAGAGTGATTAACCTAAAATAAAGTCACCACGTAATTAATTTAGGAACACAGAAATAAACTTTCTTCAACAAGTTATAAACAAGACTAAAACCTGTAAGGGATTATTGATTAAAATCAATAGATCTGTTGACCACTTTGTTGTGAAATTGGTCCAAAATTGAAAAAAAGTAGACAGTTGGATTCTACTAGTTCATTCGTGAATAATGATGTATTTTTTATAACAATATTCAAGGTATAACCCCTTGAAATCATGGTTTGAAGTCTAAAATATTAAATTTCAACAGAAAAGATGAGTTACAAGAAAAATCATCAAAAAAACAGTTTTGATGATGTAATGAAATGCTCTTTGAAGTTTAATGGGGACATGCCAAGCTATCAGAATACACTCTCAGAATAGCTGTAGCGTGTATAACTGAAAATTTCTTAATGATCAAAGTTTAAGCTTAAATTTGATCATTCAAGATCACACACTGAAATCTTATTTTAAGTTTAAAAGGCATATAAGTGATAAAACTGGTGTATACTATTGAAATATGACTAATAATAATAAAATACACAAAGTTTAGGCTTCTGCCAAGCCTATGATGTCATCAAACTTAGAGCTATAGTGATAACTCTAAATAATGGCGTAATTATGAGGTAAGATGGTTTGATCATGATGTAATCATCACCAAACCTTAAAATATTGATCAATTATAGTAGAAAGCATAAGTACACATCTACTAGAAGCCTTCTGGACTCTAGGAGGGAGGTATTTACCATAAATAGAGCTCTTTTTACTCTGTTTTCCCCTCAGACACTTAAAAAAACATTAAATCATTAAATAAAAAGGTAATTTCTTTACTCTTTATATATAAAACTTTTATATTATTAAAGACCAAAGATAATCTTATAATAATCTTCATCTCTGACGTGATTATTGAAATTATTTAATTGTTTTGTTTAAATTTCTCTTTAAAACCTCTATTCCACGTAAAATCAAGAAAAATTGTAATTTCTCTTAAATTGTATTGTAACTACAATTTAAATAAGTTGTATTTACATTTCTAGGCATAAATTTATCCAAAATTATTATATTAAGCATTAAAAGTAGGTTATTTCTCTTATTATAATAATTTTTCTCTATTATTACTTTAATAATTCTATAATTGATATGAATAGTATTTATATTAATTTATAACTTTAATATTAGTAATATTATTGTTATTAATTGTTTTTTATTAATAAAAAACAATTTTTTATGCCTTTATTATTTGTTGCTAACAATAATAAAGTGCTTTTAAATATATTAATTATCTTATATTATTATATTTATTTTACGCCATAATTATAATAATTCTTTATTATTATAGTTATTTTTATCTTATTTATTTCATTTATAAGGACATTCATAGTAGAATAAGTAAAATATTAGTAATTTTTACTTATTGTCCCATAGTCAAACCTTACATTTGGGGTCCTGGCCGTGATATTTACTCTAAAAGACCTTTAAAAAGATTCTAATTGGGTTTATCCAATAATAAATTATAATTTTATATTTCTTTATTTTAAATACTATTGAGGCATTTGGAAAGCAATTGTACTGTCTTACACATGGTTTTTCACATCCTTAGACTTGCAAGAACTTTCTTTGAGTGACTCTAGTAATTAAAAAAAGATATTTTATAAATTAAAAATAATTTTATATTATAAATTAATTTTATAAAAGAATAATATTCATTTTTTTATTTTATTCTTTAAAAATAAAAATATAAAAAACAAAAAGAAATTATAAATAAAAACCAATAAAAAAAGTTATTTTTTATTCATATTAATTTCATTTCTTTATTTATTTTCATTTTTAAGATATAAAAGCAATTTTTACGTGGAAAATTGCCATATCTTACCAAAAATGACACTTTTTATATCAAAGACTTATATTTATTTGTCTTTTTTAGTGTTTGAAGACAATCCAACAGAGGACAGCCAAACCACTGTTGAAAGATTGGTGGAAGAAACTTGTCAAAGTTCTCCAACACCAATAATCACTAAGAAAAAGAAAGCTAAGAAATTAGACTTTCCAGGACCCACCATTCAGGACTCTGAAGGTGAGTACCTCATTTATAAATTACCATAAGAAGAATTCCTGTTCTGAAATCATCTTATTTCTTATTTTTCTTAAAATATGACTACCAGAAGAGGCTCCCAATACTCCATCCAATCAGATGGAACTGGACTCAGAGGTAGAATTGATTCCTCAAAAGGGAAAAGGAAGGGAAATATCCCCAGTGGAACAGAATCCACACAAGGAAGTGCCTTATCCCAAGGGCAAGTCCCAGAAATGCCCATGATATCTGAGCCACAGTTATAACTAAGCATGAGGGACTCAAACAGGTACAAATCACATTCAGAGGGCTCAAATAGACATTTACATGAGCCAGTACAAACAGTACTACACAGTGTACAAAGACAAGGACTGGGAAATGTTGCCCCAAATACACAAAGGAGTGATGAGCTCCTGGAAAATCCTGAAAAAGTTCCTCAAAGAGGAGGAAATAGTGAGATACTCCAATGGATGGAATCCACTATCATCCCAACCTCAAATCAAAAAGATCAAGGAGTACCATGCCAAAAAGAAGGAGGAAACCAAGGAAGAAGCTCCAGTAGCTTCTATCAGCAAGCCCAAGGTCAACCCACTTCCCCAAGAAGGGAAGAAGAACAAGAAAAAGAATTGGAGAAAACCATATTCCCCAAGCTACAGGATTACAAAAATCCAAAAGGATGCCATGGAAAATGTATTCAACATGGCCAGAACCTTGATGGAATTCAAGGACAAGGAAGAACAAAGAATGAGACAACCTCATTTCCCAAAGAAATAACCTTGTCCAAAGATGTTGTAAATACTTTAACTGAAATTAAAAATATTATAGTACCTCTAAAAGAAATTAAAAATAGTTTATTATCATTACAAGAAATAAACAATAACCTATCTTCTTTAACAAAAATTGTTGTACAAAATAAAAAAGAAATTGACAGCATTAAGATTATTGTTGAAAATAATAAGCCAAATATTTTAATTGATAACACTCAAAAATTAATACAAGGAAAACAAGAAATGTATAAATACATAAAGGATATCAAAGATAAAGCTTTGACAATCAATTATGATGTGAGTATTGACAATCTTACAGAAAAATTAAACAAACTAAGTATTTCTGTAGAAAAATTTGAAGAAAAGACTTCATAAAACCAAAAATTACTTTTGGAACATGTAGAAAAGAGTGATGAAGCAAGAATGCATCTGAAAGATGACATTCAAAGTGAAATAAGGCTTATTACTGAAAAAATGGATAAAATCAATGAGGCTAACTCAAATATGCCAAAGTTATCAACCCCATTTTCTCACATAAGAAGCCCTGTTAAACCAAAAGAGGAATTAACAAATCCATTCATAACAGACTTAAGTCACCAAGACAATAACCAAGTCTTAATGAAGGAAGCACCTCAACTAAAAGAATGGCCAACATTCACAGGAGAAGGTGAATATGACCACATGTCATTTATCAAGACAATTGACATGCTACAAGAGGATTATGCCATACCAGATGAATTAATTACTGCAAGATTACATTCATTGTTTGAAAAATCTGCAAAAAGATGGTATTATGGCATAAGACAAACAAATGGCAAAAACAACTGGTCGTGGTGGAAACATGAAATAATCACCAAGTGGGCTAATGATGCCTGGAGGTACAAGATAAAGAATGCATTTGAAAATTCTTTCTTTGACCCAGAAAAAGAAAAACCTTTAACTTGGTTCTTAAAAAAAAGTTGAAAGACTCAATGTATTGTACCCAGAAATGTTACAAAAGATGGTGCACATGAAAATACTTAAGAAATTTGGAGCAGAGCTAGAACATGCCCTAAGAAGCAGGTGTATACAACCATGCTCCACAGAAGAGTATATCAATGCACTAGAGGACATAGTGACAAGAACAAAAATTGGAAGAACTTGGAAGAAATTGGACATTGAAAGTCCAAATAAGCTATTTATCAAAAAAGATAAATCAAAAGAAGCTTTCAAGCCCAATACATCCAACAATAATGAGAAACAAAAATGCCATAAATGTGTAGTTATTGGACACTTAGCTGATAACTGCCTCAAAAAGGCAATGATTAATGAAATTGTGGAAGCAGAGAACCACAATGACAAAGAGGAGGAATCTGACTCTGAAAAAGAAACAGAAGAGTCAGAAAGTTCTGAAAGTGATGAAATTAATATAATTAATGCACAAATTAATAATATTTATATAATTTATGAAGTACTAGATGTCAACTAAAACTTACCACAAGTTGAAACATCTGACACAAACCTGACAAATATACAAGATGCCAAAATGTACAGAACCAAACCTGCAAAAGGAATGGGATATACAGCTGGAAAATCAAGTATAAGTATTGTTATGGTTGATAACCAAGAAGGAAAAGTCAACTTGGATACAGGAGCATATTGGACCTGTGTTGGTAAAAGTTATTTAAAAACCATTGTCCCAGATTGGCAAGAAAAACTTATGCCAATACAAGGTGTCAAATTTAGTAGTGCAAGTGAGAGCATGAAGCCCCTTGGAATAATTGATTTAACACTAATTTTTCCTCACCCCTCACAATGTGTCAGAATTAAATTAGAGTTTGTAGTAATAGACAACTGTACTAGTAATCACTTCATACTTGGAAATGACTACTTAACAGTTTATGGTATAGATATCTCTAACCAAAAAGATAGATATTTTACCATAGGAGATAACAAAAGACAAAAGTTTGGCTTCTTAAATGACAAAAGACAAATCACAGTTATTAAGAATGAAGAGAAAAGTGCAGAAAAGGAACTTTTTATATCTGAACAACTCAAAGAGGCAGAATTCAATCAAGAATTAACAGAAAAAATGAAAGAAAAACTGATTGAACTCTTATTTAAGTACAAAAATGCCTTTGCAACTGACAAAGAGCCACTAGGAGCCATAATTGGGTATGAGGTAGATATAATTCTTAATGTGGAAAAGCCTTACCCACCCTTACTAAGGAGACCTGCTTACCCAGCTAGTCCAAGTGCTAGAGAAGCCTTGGAGGTACACATTAAAGAATTAATGGACCTTGGAGTATTAAGAAAAGTAGGACATAATGAACAGGTAGAAGTCACTACACCTGTCATCATAACTTGGCATAATGGAAAATCAAGAATGGTAGGAGACTTCAGAGCCCTGAACACCTATACCATTTCAGACAGATATCCAATACCCAGAATCCATGAGACATTGACACAATTGTCACAAGCTAAGTTCATTACAGCCATGGATGCTTTAAAGGGTTTTCATAAAAATGTCTTAACAGACAATTCCAAGAAGCTACTGAGGATAATAGTCCACTGTGGGATTTTTGAATACTTAAGAATGCCATTTGGCATAAAGAATGCACCTTCCCATTGTCAAAGGATGATGAATACCATATTTCCTGAAGAATTATCAGAAGGATGGTTAATTATCTATATTGATGATATCATAGTTTGCTCAGAAACTTGGGAAAATCACCTTACAAGACTAGAAAGGTTACTATAAAAAATAGGGCAAGTGAATATGAAAATTTCCTTGAAAAAGTGTCACTTTGCGTATAGTGAACTAAAAGCACTAGGACATGTTGTATCTGGACTTAGTCTAGGCATAGACAAGAATAAAGTAGCAGCAGTACTACTTAAGCCAATTCCTCAAACCAAAAAAGAAATGCAATCATTTCTAGGATTTGCTGATTACTATAGACAGAATATAAAGGACTTTGCAAAAATTGCCAAATCCTTGTATAAACTATGTGATCAACAAATGGTGTATGAAATGACAGAAGAAAGAGTCAAGGCATATGAAGAATTGAAAAATTCCTTAACAAATTCCCCATTTCTTCTAATTCCAGATTGGAGACTACCCTTCAAACTTTACATTGATGCTTGTGGAGAAGGACTAGGTGCTGCACTACACCAGACACAAATTATCAATGATAAACCAGTGGAAGGACCAATTTGTTTTATTTCAAGACAGATAAAGCCAACATAAGCAGGATATGGAGCAAGCCAAATGGAATGCCTCTGCTTAGTATGGGCTTCGGAAAAATTACATTATTACCTGGATGGAACAGTATTTGATGTGATTACAGACTGTAATGCTGCAAAATCTCTATTAAATATGAAAACTCCAAATAAACACATGCTGAGATGGCAAATTTCTATCCAAGAATATAGAGGAAATATGACTATTGTTCATAAATCTGGTAATATTCATAAAAATGCAGATGGTCTTAGCAGATGGGCTCTAGCAAATACCCCTGACAATCCAGCATGGGTACCACAGGAAGAGCACCATATAGAAGGAATATGTGTTACAGACATTGGCACAGAATTCTTAATCCAAGTTAAAGAAAACTATAAGATAGAAAAGAATTGCCATATCTTAAGCCAACTTCTAATGAAAGACTTCAAAGATCCATCACTTTCATCAAAATTAGATGAAACATGGAAAAAGGCATATGATGAAGGAATATTCCACCTCCTTGATGGAATCCTTTACCATAGAACAAAACACACATGTATTATGGCCTTAGCATATAGAACCCTTATAAGCACTATTTTACATGAGTGTCATTATAGTGTTGCAGCTGGACATCTTTCAGAAGACAGAACACTAGAAAGGGTGAAAACCTGCTCTTGGTGGCCAAATTGGAAGAAAGATGTTGCAGAATACTGCCAAACCTGTGTCAGATGCCAAAAAGCCAACAGAGCCACAGGAAAGAAATTTGGAATGATGATCCAAATCCAAGAACCATAATCCCCTTGGGAAATAGTTCATATGTATTGGGTAACAGCATTACCTCCAGGAGGAGGCAGAAGCTATAATGCATGCCTAGTATTAGTTGACAGGTATAGCAAAACTCCCATGTTCCTACCATGTCATAAAGATGACACAGCTATGGACACAGTCATAATGATATGGAATAAGGTCATTAGCAATACAGGCTTATTCCAGAATATTATAAGTGACAGAGACCCAAAATTCACTTCAGCATTATGGACAAATCTCCATAAATTGTTTGGGATAAAGTTATCATTCTCAACAGCTTACCATCCTCAAACTGATGGTTTAGCAGAAAGAATGATACAAACGATGGGGGACATGAGCAGAAGATTCTGTGCTTATGGACTAGAATTCAAAGATTCTGATGGTTTTACCCATGATTGGTGTACACTAATACCAGCCCTTGAACTGGCATATAAAACATCAATCCAGTCCTTTACTGGGTAAACACCAGAAATTCTAGAAAAAGGTTGGAACCCAAGACTTCCTTATGACACCCTCAAAAAGGACTTAGTGGATATAAATACAACAGCAAGCAGTTTTAAGATAATGCTTGACAAAGCAAGACACCATGCAAACAGATGTATGCAAGATTCTTTCAAATATGCAAAATAAAGATGGGATAAAAGTCATAAACCACCTGACTTCAAAATAGGAGACTTGGTCCTAGTATCAACCCTTAATTTCAATAACATAAAAGGTCCAAAGAAATTGAAAGATTCCTTTGAAGGACCATTTATGATAAAAGCACTTCATGGACCCAATGCTGTGCAATTGGAACTCACAGGTGAATTAATGAACAAACACCCAACTTTCCCTGTAAGTCTGATAAAACCTTACAGCTCAAGTGACAAGGAATTATTTCCACTAAGAAATAAACCCCCACTTGAAATTCCCCCCTTGGAAGAAGGAGAAGAGAAGAAAATTGTAAAAGTCTTTAAAAAAGAAGGACAAGAAACAAAAAAGAAATAGAGTACCTTGTAAGGTATAGAAATTCAACTGAAGAAGATGAATGGCTACTTGAGAAAGATATAAGAAATGCTGATAAACTACTAAGAAGGTTAAGACATGAAAGAAAACCTAAAGAATATAAAAATCAAGCATTATTGAGCTTCAAGACTAACAAAGTCTATTGAAGAGGTAGGACAGTGGATGATACCCTAATTACACATATCAGATTGTTGTAAAATCTTTTTTGGTGGTAGGGAATGTGAACCTTTGAGATATGACCACATACCCAAAAAGGTCACAAGAAATATTTAAGATAATTATACCTTAAAACTACAAAAATGCCATAAATAGGCATAAAACTTGGTTAAAGCCCAATGAATAAACATGTGAAATAAATTACACCATTAGATTCCCCATGGTAAAATACACATATACCATTTTTATGGCATATCTGTAAAGTCAATATTTAATGAGTTATAAGTAATAATACCTTATAAAAAAATGAATTCTTAATTACTTCAAATACCAATGAAGCAAAATGTAAAATAAATGGTACTATTCAATTATCCATAAACATTTACACATAAAGCAATTAAGAAGCTAATCTCCAAAGTCAATACTTAAGGAGTTAAGCTGAATATATGCACTTTTTTGGTCAACACATATATTCAAGGATTTTAGCTAATATCTTTTGAAATATACATGATAGAGTGATTAATCAAAAATAAAGTCACCATGTAATTAATTTAGGAATACAGAAATAGACTTTATTTCACAAGTTATAAACAAGGTTAAAACCTGTGAGTGATTATTGATTAAAATCAATAGAGCTGTTGACCACTTTGTTGTGGAAGTGGTCAAAACTTAGAAAAAGGAGAAAGTTGGATTCTACTAGTTCATTAGTGAAGAATGATGTATTTTTTATTACAATATTCAAGGTATAACCCTTTAAAATCAAGGTTTGAAGTTTAAAATATTAAATTTCAACAGAAAAGATGAGTTACAAGAAAAATCATTAAAATACAGTTTTGATGATGTAAGGAAATGCTCTTTGAAGTTTAATGGGGACATGCAAAGCTATCAGAATAGCTGTAGCATGTATAACTTAAGATTTATTAATGACCAAAGTTTAAGCTTAAATTTGATCATTTAAGATCACACACTGAAATCGTATTTTAAGTTTGAAAGTCATATAAGTGATAAAACTGGTGAATACTATTAGAATATGATTAATACTAATAAAATCCACAAATTTTAGGCTTCTGCCAAGCCTATGATGTCATCAAACTTAGAGCTATAGTGATAACTCTAAATAATGGTGTAATTATGAGGTAAGATGGTTTGATCATGATGTAATCATCACCAAACCTTAAAATATTGATCAATTCTAGTAGAAAGTATCAGTACACATCTACTAGAAGCCTGCTGAACTCTAGGAGGGAGGTATTTACCATAAATAGAGCTCTTTTTACTCTGTTTTCCCCTCAGACACTTAAAAAAACATTAAATCATTAAATAAAAAGGTAATTTCTTTATTCTTTATATATAGAACTTCTATATTACTAAATACCAAAGATAATCTTATAATAATCTTCATCTCTGACGTGATTATTGAAATTATTTAATTGTTTTGTTTAAATTTCTCTTAAAAACCTCTATTCCACGTAAAATCAAGAAAAATTGTAATTTCTCTCAAATTTTATTGTAACTACAATTTAAATAAGTTTTATTTACATTTCTAGGTGTAAAATTATCCAAAATTATTATATTAAGCATTAAAAGTAGGTTATTCCACTTATTATAATGATTTTTCTTGATTATTACTTTAATAATTCTATAATTGATATAAATAGTATTCATATTAATTTATAGCTTTAATATTAGTAATATTATTGTTATTAATTGTTTTTTATTAATAAAAAACGATTTTTTACGCCTTTATTATTTGTTGGTAACAATAATAAAGTGCTTTTCAATATATTAATATATTTATTTATTATATTATTATAATTATTTTTATCTTATTTATTTCATTTATAAGGAAATTCATAGTACAATAAGTAAAATATTAGTAATTTTTACCCATTGTCTCATAGTCAAACCTTACAAAAACAATTAATGAATCATATATTTCAACTTATAATCTCATTTATTATGAATTTATGATAAATATCAGATTTTTTTGTTTAATCTTTCTTGTTTTAAATCAAAATTAAAAAAATGTAGATTATATATCATTTTCTGTTTTTTTAAAAAAGTGAATTTTTTATCATTATGAATATGAGGTTTTTTGAATTTTGAATTGAAGTTGAAAAAAATTACTGACATTATATTTAGAGTTTTTGATGAATGTCTTTTTCTTTTCCATTTTGGCTTGACTTCAAGTTTTAATCATCCATTGTTTTTTTTGTTTGAAAATTCCAAAACAAGACAAAATTTTTTTATTTATTATGAATTTTTAATTGTTTCTTGATTTTCCTTTTAATTTTTGGTAATTTTTTTGTTTTTTATTGTTATTTGAATTTTAAAATTTCTTTCATTTTTATCCCATTTTATTTTATCTTTTGAGATTTTTTAGTTTTTTTTATTTTTATTTTTTGTCCTTGTTTTGAACTTTTGATTGTTTTTGATTCTTTGAAATGAATTTTTTTCTCTTTAATCAGTATTTTGTTAAAAATATATGAAAAAAAATCTCATCATTTGAAAAAACGTTAGACGTAGTATGTTTACAGAGCTGTAATGTAACAATACAGAACAGCACAGGTCTCTACTGTACTCTAGAATTGAAAAATACACCTGTATAATTGAAAATAATATGCGAGTTAATTTATGATGCTGTATGTACAGATATTTGTTTTTTCAGAATAGATAAAGATTAATTAGATTCCATTCCAGCTTATATCTCAAATAGCTAGAAATAAGAAGAGAAGGTTATTATTGGAACATTTACAAATAATCTTAAGTTAAGTTGTGTATTAGCTCCATATAGCCTCAAGCTTTGTTTTCATAAGCACAATTTTTGGACCTTGTCAAATGGCATATTGCTCTCAAAACCTGGGATGAGAATTTACTTGACCATAAATCTATAAAAGCACATGTAATTAATGGAAATGTTCATTTTAAGGGAAATATGAGAGAAAGATTATTCCTGATGAAGTAAAGTTTATAGTAGAAGTGTATTATATGATGTTATTTTGAAGTGATTACATAGAAATCAGGGGTATGAACTTAGGAATTCTACTATACGCCAAAGGCTTGAGATATTTCTCTTTAGGGGAAGTTGAAGGAAGAAATGATATGAACCCATGATTTTGTAGATTTCATATATTAGCAATCTAAACAGTGATTTCTTTTTATATATTAGGGGTTTTCAAATCTAGAAAAGGTAAATTGAGAGTGTATATCCCAGCTAAAACCTGACTAAAACACCAGGGAGAGTCTCGCATCAATTGTCGGCAATTGACTTCACGTTTCACAGCGGTCAGTATAACATCTTGCTTCAGTCGCGTTAGTGTCACTTTATAGTCACTGGATTTAGTAGGTCACTTCACATCTGCATCAAGACAACGTCAATCGTCACATGTGTCACATGAGAATGTCACTCAAAGCCCAAACCCATTTCCACACTATTCGCAATGTTTGGGTAATTACACCTCATGGTGCTACCCAGCAGTTTGGCATGCTCATATTGGTGCATGAGAAGACTTCTGCCCCACTGCCTGGTCATCTCACCCCTTTACCATGCCTACTCTCACACTTGAGTGGCTTCTGCCTCCCCGCCTAATCCTCTCTGATGCTTAGCATGCTTACGCACCCGCACCCCCCTCCAGATGAGACTCCGACACTGCCCCCCCATCTCCGCCCTCACCACTCCTTACGCTTCCACACCCCCGCCTAGTTCTGCCTCCTGTGGATTTTGGCTTGCAAAACAACAAGCCCGGTCTCAACCACGGGACAAGTTCTAGATCTTTCCACCACCCTAACCCCTATTTTTTGAAATCGGGAGGATCTTTCGGGACTGACAAAACTTCACCTTCCCACCCCACATGTCCCCAATTTTTTTTCTATGTTCTTTACTTCTTTCTTGTTTCCTTTTTTATTTTAATCCATTTCCTCCCAAATGGACATCTTTTATGTCCTCTGTTAATCCTTCTTCATCATGTTTATCCACACCCAGCGAGCTTGAACAGGCCGAACACACTACCCAAGCCTCCAGTGAACCCATTATGGCTTCCAAATGCTCGTGGGTTTGGTTATACTTTTCAGAGGTCAATGACAGCTTGGTTGAATGCAATGTGGTGAATCAATTTGGAAAGTGCTGCGATAAAAAGCTCAAGTGTGATTGAACTGGAAGCACAAATGCCATGAGCCAGCATCTCAACAACCTCCATTGCTTACAGAACCCAAAGACCCAAGAACAAGATCAACACAATACAATTCTTGATGATTATGTACAAGATTTCAAAGCAAAAAAGGTATTCTTTTTTATTATTTAATATAGTTTATCATAGCAATTTCCTGATTGTTTTCCCTTTTTCAGACATTATCATTGGAATCCCTCAAGACTGCACTTGTCTACTTCATTGCCAACTGTGATCTCCCCTTATCCATCACTGAGTCAAAATTGTTTCGACAGCTTCTTGAGCTGTGCAATCCTTCAGTTCCAAACATCCTTGTTTGACGCACTGCACTTACAGGTCACCTATCCCATGTATTCTATTTCCATCAAGAGCACATCCACAAGATCATCACCAAAGCAGGAACTTTTGTCTCTTTCACAACTGATCTTTGGACTAGTCCTAATGTGAAAGCCTTTATGGCTGTCACTTCACATCTTATGGATTGTGATTTCAAATTAAATTCCATCCTTTTGGGATTAAACGAGATTGAAGATAATTTCTATGTCTTTGTCTTAATAAATTCTTGAGCTTTAATACTTTTTTTTGTAGGTGACCATTCTGGGGTCTCACTTTCAAACCAATTCATGCTTATCTTACAGTAATATGAACTTGAAAAGCAAATTGTCTGAATTACAACTGATAATGCATCAGTAAACAATCGCATGGCTCAAAAAATTGAAGCTTTGGTCCCCACGCTCACAGCATGCACCAATGCAATTGGGTGCATGGCGCACACAATCCACCTTGCAGCCCAAGACGGATTGAATGCTCTAGCTCAAGGACCACCAGTGGCCACCAATGATCCCAAGGGCAATATGAATGGACCAATGTCCATTTCTCATATTGTAGACCTCCCTGATGGTGTCAATACTAGTTACAATTCAATCATCAACCGAATCAGCAGGATTTCATCCTACATATGACAAAGCCCTCAGAGGCAAGAAAAATTAATTGGAGCTTTAAACCTCATATATGACAAAGCAAAAACAACCAAAGAAGATACATTGTTGTCAAAAATCTGCACTAACTGGAATTCAACTTACAACATGTTTCAACAATCTCTAGCCCTCAAGGATGCATGCATCCAGTATTTCAGCACTGATAGCATGTGTGTTTATTGCCTAACCGAGCTCAAATGGGAAAAGGTCTTGGTAATGGTAAATTTCTTACAGCCCCTTTATGAAGCAACACATATTGTTTGTGGCTCTACTTACCCCACAATAAACAAGACCTTACCCTTATGTATATCACTAATCAAGCGGATACACCAGGTACATCATTCTCAAATTGCATTTATTTCACTGAGAACATTGCTGATATTCCAATTTCAAAAGGCATGTGATCAATATGATGTCACACCGATTGAGCCTGCAGCCATGGCCATGACAAACAAATTAACAAAATATCTCAGGCAGTTATCTCTTAAAACCCCTGTGATATGTGCCTCGATCTTAGACCCTCGATTCATACTTCAATTCTTTTCCAATCATCAAACTACCCTAGATTGCTTTAGAACTTCTGCCTCAAAGCTATCCAACATTTTTCAAGCAGATGCAAGAAAAAATGTGACAACAGAAATCAATACACAGACTATGAACACTGATCTGGCCAATAATATAGTTCCTACCAGTGCTGGGATGGGGCTTTTTGATGACATGTATTCATTGTCATCATCTGAGGGCTGCACCTTCAAAAAGGAGATCCAATGTTTCTTTTCCGAACCAACAGAACCCAAAGATACCAACATCATACTGTTTTTGAAGTCAAGAGTTACAATTTTTCCTACCCTTGCTCATATGGCACGGAATTTCAGCCTGTGACTCAAAACCAGACCACAAGCATGACAGCCAAAATACCATAAACCAATGGTATAGCCAAGATACCACCAAAACATGGAACTGAGCCAAATCAGCTCAAACGGTATCAAAAGAAAGAGGAAACTCACCTCTTTCTGAAAATATAAGTCCCATCACCATAGGACAAAGAATAACAAAGTTATTGCTGAGCATAAACCTTAATTTTCACCTCTCATCTAATATCCAGAAGGAGAGGCTTAAACCCATCAAATGGGTATTCAAAATTAAGCTCTAAGCCAGGGCTATCCAATGGTACCAGCCAAACTGAGCTAGAACCAATATTACTGGAGTTATGGTCAGCTTCAGGCCAAATAAGGGTGAACAAAACATTCACCTCTCATCTAACTTTTGCAGTTTTAGCATGAGATACCTAAAGTGGGGTCTTTTTGGAAAGAGCACAATCAGGGATATCTGATGGGGTCATCCATTTCCCCATAGCTTAACTAGAACACAAGGTATGGGTCAAATAAGCGCAATACAGCTTTTTGCCTATACCACGCAAATGTACAAACTCTTGTACATGGGATAACTTTGTCATATTTAATGCTACCCATATCAAATGGGGTACCATTGTGTAGAGCACATACAGGGCTACACACTGAACCAATTTTGAGGTTGATATCTCAAGAATTGACACAGGTATGGCTGTTTTAAGGTCAGATTCCCACCTGCTTTCATATACAGCCTTACCATGGGATAATATCCCATAACCATGAATATTAGGTGTCAAATAGACAAAGAAGCTTGTTTTTACTTCAATACCTCATATTTCAGCCAATACTGGGATCCCATACAGTTTCTGTACAGCATTCTACGCGTCATACACGTCAGAATCAGCCTGTGAGTTCCCCAGATGAAAATTTTCACCCTGTATTGGTGAAAACTGCCCAGATGTGGTTTAAAAAACCACATCTGAGCCCAATACAGGCTATACAGGCTATTTGCAAACCACAAGCCAGTCCTAGAAAGTGAAAAATCTTCACTTCCTCTACGTGGAAAGATCTAGCACCCTTTCCACCCCATTTCAGGATAAAAAGGAGGCTTTTCACAGCCAGAATTGTTTCCTCATCCTGCTCTTGAATACCCTATGTAGTAAACTGTCCAAAACAGTTTTACTCTTGGGTAATAATAAGGTATAATTATAATTTCAATTATTGTAGCTCTTATTATAGTAATCAAACTGAAAAGACTGCACCCAGGGTTCTCAATAGCGCTCACCACCACTATTTCTTTATAGTAGAACCCTTTAATTATATTATAAAATCTTATTTTACTAAAAACACTCTTATCTAAAATTCATTTTTTACGTGTCACAGTCATAGTTCTAGTTGTAAATAGCCTAATTACTGCTTCAACATAGACTCAACCTTACACAGAAGTATCTTTCCATCCCAGCAACAAGTGCCCCATTGGAAAGGGTTTTTTCATGTGGTAGGAAAATTCTCTCATACCAGCGTGCTTCACTGTCAAGCATTCATGTGGAAAAATTAGCCTGTGTCAAAGATTGGGCCCATGCATTCAGGCCTATATATGCTCATGATTGATTTTTGTATTCTCATGCTTAGTGAGTGTTCTCATAAGTATTTTGTTAGTTTCTTTTTTCTTTTTCTATACTACTTTGTATAATGATAGTTTGCAATTAAAGGCTTGAGTCCCTGTCGGGGTCCCAGACTCACCCTGTATCCCACTAAAAACATGTTCCTAAGCTGAGATCATTGAAAAAGTGAGCCCCGCATCCTGGGTCCCTAAAGGGTTTCCCTTGGGCTGGGGCCCAGGCTTGGTAGTATTCCTTCCATGGCAACTAGGGTGGATGGCACGTGTCTTTTACAAAGTGCATGCACATTGCATGCACTTTGACCTCTTTTTTGCATGCTATTGGCAGGGAAAAAAAGGTGCATGAACATGCATGACTCATTTTCAAAAAACTCAGTTTAGGGTTCAACAAATTCATTCAAAACTGAGAGAAAAACTCCAAAATCATGTGGTCATTGTTTAAAGACACCAAAGAAGCATAAATTTCTTGAAAATAATGTAATCTAATTTAATGAGAGCTTCACACTTTACAAAAGATGGTGAATCTCCCATTTCTCCTCCACTGTATCAAGGCCCTGTGTTATTACTTCTTCTGAGTCCATGGTTGAACTATCAAAAATTTCAAAATCAAAAAGAGTATCCATGAATGCTTCATCGCAAATGCTTTGAAATTCTGGTCCATTTTGAAAAACTCCTTCCTCAAAGTTCTCCAGCTCATCAGGTAGCAAGAATGAGTCAAAGCAATTCATTAAATCATGCTCTGAAAGTATTCTTTTCTCAGATGTGCTAGAAGGGCATTTAGAGTGCTTGGAAAATTCTTTTTTGGAATTTTCAAGTAGGTTGAGCTTGATCTGGCTGACCATGCGTAGTGTATTTGGAGCCATGCGGTTTAGCCCCTTTGTTTTGACTGCTGACATAATTGAAAAAAGGCTTTCAACACCTGCAGCATGAGGAACAACTTCTAGAAGTGCAATAGAAATTCTTTTTAGTGCAGCAGTGTCCTTGTTTGATGGAAGTTGCAGCCAGTAGTTTTGTGCACTTGATGTTTTCAGAAGGTTGAAGGGAGCCTCATTGCTATAGTAGCACAGTATTTGGTCTATAATGGTAAGGGCCTCATTTCTTGAAAACTTCCACTCCTTTTCAATTTCAAGTAGCATCCTTGTTACATCATCTAATGAGTGTTTGTGTGAGACTGCTACTTGACAATACAATGGGCTCAAGAAAAAGCCAACAATGTAGATTTTATCCAAAAACCTTGCACTTCATTTATGAATGATTTTAATGCAATGGTTCTTTAGATCTTGAAAACGACTGTACACAATCTTTTCTTTTATTTTCTTTTAAGCAATGATCAGCTCCTTCCAGATGTCTCCGATCGTTGTATTTTCACATTCTAAATGGGCAATTGCATCAACAACTGCCCTGATCAAGGTTACTAGTACTTCGTTTGATGTAAAGTTGTCCCTGTCTTCAATCAATTGTTTGATATTCTTGCAAATGGCTGGTGTATCAGATTTCTCATCATCTTGGAGTGCAATACACATAGGAAATCCTTGCTCATGCTCCAATACAGATAGGCAAACCTTTGACATTGAGTACCACTGAGTTTCGCAAGCTGTTGTAAGCCCATGAGAGACATTGTTTTCTGTGCGCCATGTATCCAAATGCTCACTCCAGAAGCCAGATGTGGTGAAGTAATTCACCAAAGTTTTGTTTGCTTTCACAACATCTTCTGCTAATGGGTGTGCTAAGATATCTTTTACAATTAGATTAAAGGCATGTAAACTGCAGCTGACACCTAATATATGAGGAAATTCTTTTGTAAAAAGTGACTTTGTCCATGTGTTAGACTTTTTTGTGACCAAGGCTTGTGAAAAGTAGATTATTTGAAAGAACATACTCGAAATTTTACCATTACAGATGGAGAATCTGTTGCAACTGATATTATTTTGGCAATATCAATCTCTTTATTTTTGAGGGTGTCTTTAACAGCACTAAAGATATTTTCAGATGTGTGATGCTTTTGGTGTAAATCAAGTATGTCAATGAATGACTTTGAACATTTTCCTTGCAATAGTAGAACAGCATAAATACTATTCCAAGATTTGTCTGTCCAACCATCAATTGAAAGGGTAAGATTGTTTTGAGTTTTTATCTTATGAAACATTGCTAATTCTTCCTTTGCATGAAGTACTGGTAAGATTTTTTCACTCATATTCTGGCGTGTTGGCACACTGAAGGGTGCCCAGGCCAGCTGACGTTGATAATTCTTGAAATTCTCATTCTGTAAAAAACACCAAGGTATGTTTGATTCAATCATGGCCTTGAGGAGAAGTTCATGAAGATTCTTTGTTTTTTCTTTTGACATTTCCTTGAAATATGTTGATACTCCATTATCTCCAATGTGGCGCTTTTGAGGGACTACACACAAATTGCTTGTTTCTGAAAGGCCTGCTTCAGAGTTTCTATTTGAGTCATTTTCTATAGCCGATTTGAGATATGTGGCCTTTTTTTCAATTGGAATCTTTTTGCATTTGTCTTTTACATGACTGAAGAGATTGTTGGGCTTTGCATTGTTAAAAATCTGATTACAAAAGGTGCATTGAGCTTGGTGACGATTGGAAATAGTGCAGCGCTTAGTGGACATGAGGAAGAAGTTCCATCGAGCTCCATGTGACTTGGTTAGCTTCACCCAAATAATGTCTTCTGACATTGTATTCTTGAAGATAGTTAGTTACATAAGAAATTCATCTGATTGCATTTAAGTCAAAAACCAAAAATATATCCCATCCAGCCTTTCCATTTATGGAAATTGGAGGAACAGTTAGCCTTATACTTGGACCTCCCAAAGCCGGATTTGGAAGTAAGGTACCACTTAGTACACACTTGGCATGCCCGCACAATTTTTGATTCTTGGAGGCATGCATATGCATGTCACCTGGGCATGCCGTCCACCCTAGTGGCAACACCAGTGAGCACTCGATCACTAATTTGTTTGCTTAGAATTTTAGAAATTTTTGCCAAACTATTTTAATCTATCGCTTGTCTGAGTTATCTCTGGTGGCTTGTGGCTAGAGTGTACAGTACAAACAACGATTTAGTGCTGTATTGTGCAGTATTGTCTCAGTATGACCGTAAGAATTGTGCGAAATGGCATAGATTCGGCTAAACTAGCGAGAAATTCAATTTTGTCTGTATAAAAATTTGCTGGATCCACCTCAGCCTCAGCCTTTCTTCGAGCGAGATTGACCGTCCAAGATTTTGGACTCAACCGCAAGCGTCATCGAAGCCAAAATTTCTTAGCCTCCCATCGATCTTCATTTCTTCTTGCCCCTTTCCAGGACATAATCCTGCCCCTGCAGTCTCGTCGCTGTTTGTCTAGTACCACCTTGGCTGGTATTTGCTCTAACCTGTCGTGATCATCACCTCTCGCCTCAATAGATTCTCGACACGCAAATTGAAAGCGCTTTGAAAGGCTCAACTATGACTAAAGGTCAGGAGCAGAAGGCTTTGGTGCCAGCTCAAACGCCAAACCAATCACAAGTTAAAAAGTCTGGCCAACAGTCCAGGAAACCCAACCCACAAAATGGTCGTCTCAAGGTTCAAGTCACTGTAACTGAAATTCAAAAACACAAAGTAACAAAGACCATCGATTTAGGGAATGCAATCGATATTAATGGAAAGCTTGGAACCTTGATTCCACCCAGGGGAGCTGGATCAAAACCCTTAACTTTTACTCACAAAACGCTCACCAAACAAACCGTTAACGCCAAAGCTGGAAACATACCCATGGAGGCTTTGATGTAAGTATTTATTCTTTGCTCCTGGCCTCAGTTCACAAAAATATCATCGAGTTGACCTTGTTGTTTTGGATTCATGGCTCTCTTTAAATTTCTGGGATTTAGACAGCAATTTCAAAAAAATAATACCTTAAACGTAGTCCCACCCCAAAAGATGATAGCAGATGCCTTAAATCAACATAATGATTCGTCTGGTTCGATAAATAAAACCAAAAATGGCTTCAAGAAGCAAATAAGTAAGTCAATAGTTCAAGTTAACATCGTTCCTACTTTGCATTCCACCCAAAATCCGTCCCCATATTCACAATTTGCTCATGAGTGGGTACCAGCTTCGAGTACTACAGCCGGTAATGGTCAGGTTCATCAAAAAATAATTTCACAACCAAAAACCAATGGGGAACTGAACAAAGAATCATCCATTACCCCTAAGCAAAACGCCCATGGCCGTCCCCAAATTACTCAATCGGACAACGCTAAGGCTACCACCGGGAATCCAAATGGGAAGTCAAAACAAAATGATTTAACGAGCTCGACTCCTAAAAACCGAAACAATCGCGGCCATCCAAAATCTAATCGACCAGCTACTGATAAAGTTACTTATTCTTCGAACAAGACCGTTCAAGTTTCTATTACTCATGTCCCATGATGTAGTTCACCAGGCTGGTGGTAAATTAGCAAAGAGCCACTCATGATAACTTTGTTTATAACGGCTCACCCCAACTGTTTGCTTAGTATTGTTGTAGCCATAGACTGATAGATACAACTGATTAACATACAAGGCTGCGAAGTGCCTTTCAGTCAACGTAAAATAAACCTTTTGAGAAAATTGCCCAAAAAACTCATGAAAACTAACCCGAGAAAAGCTTCCCCAAAAGAAAACAACTTGTGGGGAACAACTCCAAATGGGCCCGCTTTCCGCATACAACCAAACTTGAGCATTTCATTCGCGTAGATATGTCAGGATGATATATTAAAATAAAGCCAACAGGGTTTCATCTTAGTTTCCCATCAATACTTGTTTTGAAATGACAACTACATCATCTTCATTCCTTCAATCTATAAATACTAACACTTTTTATTACATGAGAGAAAAGCACTGGGAAATTAGGTAAGGTGATTAGGCGTTAATCACTTTACTATAATTAAAAACTTATGCATCAAAAATAAGCAAAGTGAATTTGTAATTTAATTACATGAAGGTAAAACAATCTTTATTTTGTTTTTTCACTTTACTGATTATTATAATATCAAGTAGTAAGGTCCCAAACTTTGATTGAACCTTGAATTGATTCAACTTATTATTATTTGAACCCCAAAGACTTATGAAAAAAATTAGAATAACTTAATTTTTGCTTTCATTTTAGACATAATAATAATAATAATAATAATAATAATAATAATAATAATAATAATAATAATAATAATAATAATAATAATAATAGTAATAATAATAATAATAATAATAATAGAAACTGTAGTATGTCTTACAAAAAAAAAACAGTGAAGTGATAACTTAATTTTGAACTGAATATCAAAGTGAAAAAGATTTTAACCTGAAAAGAAATTCTTTTATAAGTTCAAATTTTCTCATAAAGCTGAAAAAAAAAAAAATTAAAAGTTTATGAAAAACATATTGGAGACAAAAAAAAAACTATTCAATTATAGTATCATTGAACCTTGATTTAGTCCAAAAAAAATAAAATAAAAAGGGATTTTTTTTTAATTTTATTTTATTTTATTATTTTTAGTCATGAAAACCATTTTTTTTATAGTGAAATTTTAATTTTAAAACTAAAAAATTATTTAATAATATATATATATATAAATTAGAACTTTAAAAACACTTGAAAAAAAACAAAATATTTTTTTGTTTTTGTTAGTTCCTTTATTTTCAATTAAGGATTTAAAAAGCAATTAAATAAGTTTAAAAACTTTTTTTTAGTTAGTATTAAAAAAAAACCAAATAATTGATTAAATTAAAAAAAAAAAAAAATTAAGGAAAAAAAATTTAAAGATATTTTTTTTTAATGAAAATTTTAAAATAAATGATTGGGTATTGGTAAAAACACGTAAGGGGTGCCCTAGGCCCATTTTCAATTAAAAATGAAACATAGCATTCCTGTATTGGGCCAAAACATGTCTCAAAAGGGTTTTTCTCCCCAAAACCCCTCTAACTCCCAATTGTCTCAGATTTTTTTGCCCTGCCCCCCCCCAAATAATCCACATTATCCCCACCCCAAACATTTTTTTTTTTTTTGAAAAACAGCATTACCAAAGCAATTTTGCAAAGCTTTTCACACTTTTCCTTCTTTTTTTCCCCCAAAGACTTCATTTTCCACCACAACAAACTGCTTTCAAGCCTCTAAATTTCCAATTTTTTAGCTTCCCTCATCCATTAATACCACAATTAAACCACTTTTTTCACTCTTAACCACATCTTTTAATTTTTAATACCTTTTTCACTTCTTTTTCACCTTTTGAATGGTTCTTACCCCATGCTGAATCCCTGAATTCCCCTTTTTTTTCAAATTTATACATCTTTTTCACTCAAAAATGCTGCAACCCCCCACTGAAGGTGAATTTCAGACCCTTGAGCTTCTTTGGCAGAATGTGCATAATGTTACCAGGGCTCAGCAGTATTCTGTGTCCACCTTGAGGTCCAATATGACCCACAACCAAATTGAAATAGGTTGTGACAGGTCTGGAACCCCAAATCCCAACAAAAGCCCCTGCAAAACAGTCACCTCAAGAAAGATTGACTGTACTTTTATACTTTATGCCAGAAAATATGCCAAGAGTACCACTTGGACTCTTAAAGTCAAAAATCCTGAACATAGCCATGATACCACTGAAAATATCATGGCACATCCTGCTTTCAGGAAGTTCAATGAGCAAGAAACATCCCAAATTGCTCAAATGTCTAAATCACTGCTCATGCCAAGGCAAATTCAGGCCTAATTATGCAGCCAGAGGGAGTATGACAGGCCTGTAATCCTTCAAGACATTTACAACCAATTCAAGAAAGTCAAGAAAGACAAACTGCAAGGCAGAAGGCCCATTGATTCTCTTATTGACACCCTCAAAGAAGAAAATTTTGTTTGGTCCTCTGCAAGGGATGCTGAGGGACACATTAACTCCTTGTTTTTCACTCACCCCCTTGCCATAAAACTCCTTCATGGCTTTCCTCATGTCATTCTTATGGATTTTACATATAAAACCAATAAGTACAAAATGCCCCTTTTCATATTGTTGGATTAAGCTCAACCAATAAGACCTTTTCTGGGGCTTTTTGTTTGATAAAGAATGAAACTGAACCCTAATATACTTGGGAATTAAATAATTACATAGAAAAGGTCCTCAACATGGGTGGGCTGATAAATTTAAGAAACACAGGATGTTATATCTGTCCAATCTTCCCCCCCTCAGAAAAGACAAGCTATTTTGGAGGTTGATTCAGATTGATTGATTTTTGTATATACAGTTTATGCCAATTAACCCCCTAATCAGTCCTATTTTTTGCTTAAATCCCACCTCAGTCCCCTTTTTTTTATCAAAAATGTGGCACTTTTGTACTGAAAAATAGTCATATTAAAAACAAGAAAAAAAAACAATTATTGCACCTTCACTTGTTGTCTAACCAAAGAAATTCCCCCAATTCATGGGCTTCTGATTCTTTATTTTCCAGATTGAACCCTTTATTTTAAGAAAAAATTGAAGGAAATTTATAAGTGGGAAGTTTTTATATTAATTTTTTTAAAAATAGTCATATTAAAAAGATGGGAAAAAAAAACCTCTTAAAAAAAAAAACACTTTTTGCACCTTCACTTATCCCACCAAAAAAAAAAATTCTCAAAATTATGTGGATTCTGGTTCTTCATTCTCCAGATTTTCCCCTTAAATTCAAAAAAAAAAAAAATGAAGGAAATTCATAAGTGAAAAGATTTTAAATGAATTTTTTTTAAAAAAATATTCCATTTTTGTCAAATTGGCCAAATTTGAGAAATTTGACAAAAAAAAAAATATGAAAAAAATTTGTGGATATTAAAAATTCCATGTTGGGATAAATATGGCAAAAAAAAATTAAAAAAACAGACCTCAAAACTGATCCTGAGGAATTTTTTTTTTAAAAAATGAGGTCACTTAAATGTTTTGGTCATAAATTGGTAAAAACAAATAAGGGTTTATGTGTTTTTACTAAAATCTTAAATTTGTTTACAAACACACTAAATGATTATATATATTAAAGGATTTTTCTAAAAAAAAAAAAAAAAAAAATAATAAAAGTTAAATTTATAATTAAAATAAAAAAAAATATATATAAAAATATAAATATTAATTAAATATTAATTATATTATATATAATATGAAATATGATTTTAATTGAAAATAAAGATTAAAATAATTATCATCCAATAGTTTTATTTGAACTTTTAGGAATTAAAATATAAGCTAACTATAAAAAAACCAGATTCAATTATAAAAAAATATTACAATGAATGAGTAATAATAACAATGATAATGAGTATATATTGATATAGAAAAAATAATTAACATATTTAAGTGATAGGTATCCTGAGTGTAAGGTGTGGATATGAAACTTTGATTAAAAATCAAGTACTTTTCCTGTCCTCAAAATTTGTATAAGGTAAAAATCAATTAAAAATAGTAAGAAATATTATTTTCAAGAGAAAACACGCCAATTTTATTTTTTATAACTTTATTAGTATAAAACAATAATATTATAAAGATTTATTGTTTTACCAACAATAAAAAATTTATCCAAAAATACTCTACAAGAGATATTTAAGGCTACAAAAGAAATTTCTTCAAGAGAAATTTCAATTGGAATTAATTGAGCAAAGAGCTGCAAGCAATTAATTAAAGAACAAAGTCTTTAAAAAGAATATTAGAGAGAAAACACGCCCAAAAGTGACCAGAGTGAATTTGGAAACAAAGTGACAAATTTTACAGTGATGAAAGATGCTTTAATTCACCTTTGGGGTGGTTCAGGGGTAAAAATGATTATATGAGTTACAAACAATGATTATAATGATTTTTTCATGTGGTTAAAAGGTTTAAAATGATTTAAGAAAGGTGGTTGGAATCTTTTATTGATTGGTTTAACAATGTTTAAACTAATTATAAAAGGAAAAGATTCTAACATGAAGAGAAAAGTGGGGCAAAGAAGACATTCTTTTATAGCCATCAATTCTCTTACTCCAAAAGTAAAATTTACTCTTTTCAGTCATGAAAAACAGTCTGACAACAGAAAAGCCAATTATGGCATCATTGAACCCTGGTTTAGACCAAAAAGGGCTGGTTTAAGCCATTTTTAGCCATTTTAGACCCTTAAATCAGCCATTACTATAGCAATACCTGGTTTAGAGCCTTCAAAACATGTAAGATGTGACTATGAAACTGATGATAATATTACTATTAATCAACAGTACTATGTCTGTTCTTATGAAATATAATAATAAAAATTATTATAACCACAATTAAATAATTATAAAATTATTTCTTTCACGTGTTATACACTACTAGTGATTATAACAGTGAGCAGTAATTGTCTACAAGAATCAATTACAAGAAGAATTTAATAATAAAAAACTTCTTTTATTAAAATAATAAAATTATTTTAATATATAATTATCTTTTACAAGAATAATTATAAAGATAATTCTTGAAGAAAACTATTACTAGAGAAAAACTTTAAGAATTAAAGATAAATGACTCACTAATACTCCAAAGAACTTATTGAAAGATAAGAGTAGAGAAATTTGACGTAGAATTGTGGATTTAAGGGATCAAGATGATTTATAACAGTATTTCAACAATATATAGTTGGATTCTATGATTTCACGTCTTTCTGATTGATTCTGAAAGATTTAAAACACTTAAGAATAGCTTGAACTAATACTTACTTGTTGGTAATAATGGTTTAATAAATTTATAAGATGATGATACGGAAAAAACAGCAAGAAGAGGCTTCTTTTAAGTCAATAACAGCTCACAGAGGCGTGCCATGGAGCAAACTGAAAAACCAGTGAGTGAGAAAACAATAAACCTTTTTGGATTATTGATTGCATCATCTGTTGTCATGTAAGATTATCATAATTACTTAATTGATGCTTTTACGTGACTACCAACCCCAATATGGTTAAGAATAAAAGGAGTAACACTTGTAAATCTTCTTTTATTCTAAAATAATCATTGATTTCTCAAAGTTATCAATGTTATTGCCAATTTCATCACAGGTTGTAATTACTGTGAATTTTTGAAGATTCAGTGTTTCACGTAGAATATCCAAAAATGGACTGTAAGTAAAACTTTTAATTTTACTAGTAAAACTGTAATTCCTTTTGGTTGTACCATAGATAATACAGTTCTCCTTTAGTCCTGAAAGTTTCAGAAAGATTCATTAAGAATTGTATTTTTAATGAATTTTTGAAGGTTTTACCTCATTTCTACGTAGAATTGCAAATAGCAGTGTTTTGCTGGTTGCTATGAGGTAAATCAATGAATATGGGTCCCAAAAGGGTTTTAATTACTCTTTTGGGGTTTATCCATGGAAAGTCATTAGTAATTGACATGGTTACAGGAGTGTAAGTAGCTCATTACCTCCTTGGCACGTCAAAATAGCAGGTTATTTGCTATTTTCTGATGTTTTACAGTAGTTGTAACTTGGTAACCAAGTTCCCAAAGAGTTTTAGTTTACCAATTGGGCCAAGATGAGCCATGGATCCATGCTCTGGAGCTATCCACGCCTCTGAGGCCTCAGAAGTTGGGTACCCTGGCTCTCTTTGATGTCTTTTGTCCCCCTTGCCTATTTTTTACGTCAAAATAGTAATTTAAGCTTAAAGTGAGATATCCACTATGGGTGTACCAAAAGTCCATGTAAGAATACCATGATATTAAGTGCTCAAAACATGCATAACACTATTCTTAGTGTATATGTAACATGGGATTTCTCACTTTCCCATTATTTTGGCTAAAAATCAAGAAAAACAAAAATTTTCACGGATCTTTTATGTGGTATTAATGATGTGGTATTGAAGTATTTTCCATTTTACCACCTCAAATACTTAAATTGAGCTTATTCACTCTATGGAGCTACCCTAGGTGAATTTTTGTGTAAAATCCAAATCTGGTCTTAAATCCATGGATTTACTTACTCAATAAAAAGTTATTCATCTTTTCTGAAATTGAAAATGATGAATTTTGGATATATGCATGACTTATGAGTTGTGCATAATTCAAAATCTCTTTTTAAGATAATTGTGGCCTATTTGGGTATGTAAAATATACCTCAAGGCTCACATTCCCTCCCACCAAAAAATAAAATTGTATTACAATTTTATTAGTGATAAAAGAATAAGGCCCCAAAAAGGGGTAATGTCCACTGTCCAACCTCTTTTTATTACTCAGATCAAGTAATTTAAAGCACATTTATAGACATATTCAGGCTTGTGGCCTTCTTTCATGTCTAAATCTTCTTAAGAGTTTATCTGAGTCAGGTATTTCTGATTTTGCCATCCATTCATCTTCATGTACTGGGTTTCTATATCTGACAAGATATTCTCTTTGATTTTTACCCCTAAGTCTCCTTTCTTTGATGACTTTCTTAATCTTTTTGTCTTCATTCTGTTCCACAGGTGGTACAGTTAAAGGAGTTGGGTTTCTTAAAGGAAACAATTCTTTATCAGCTGGTTGATAAGGTTTTATCAAGCTGACTGGAAATGTGGGGTGTTTATTTTCCAATTCACCACTCAATTCCACTTGAACTGCATTGGTTCCATGTAAAGCAACAATAACAAAAGGTCCTACATAAGAATCTTTAAGTTTCTTTGGGCCTTTGATATTATTAAAATTCAAGGTTGAAACTAGAACTAAGTCCCCTACTTTGAAGTCTGGCACTTTATGACTCTTGTCCCACTTCTGTTTTGCATAATCAAAAGCATTATCCATACTTTGTTTTGCGTGGTGTTTTACTTTATCAAGCATTAATTTGAAGCTGGAAGCTGTAGGATGAATGTCAATCAAGTCTTTCCTCAGTGTGTCTGCTGGGAGTCTTGGATTCCATCCTTTTTCTAACATAGCAGGAGTTTGTCCTGTGGAAGAATGGACTGATGTCTTGTATGCCAATTCTAATGCAGGTATCAAAGTGCACCAGTCATGGGTAAAGCCATCTGAGTCTCTGAATTCTAATCCATAAGCACAAAATCTCCTGATCATGTCTTCTAAAGTTTGAATCATCCTCTCTGCTAGCCCATCTGTTTGAGGGTGATATGCTGTAGAGAATGATAACTTAGTCCCAAACAATCTATGAAGATTGGTCCAAAGTGCAGATGTGAACTTGGGGTCTCTGTCACTTATGATATTCTTAAATAACCCTGTATGAGAAATAACTCTACTCCATAAAAGAAGAGCTGTATCCATAGCAGTGTCATCTTTATGACATGGTAAGAATATGGGAGTTTTGCTATATCTGTCTACAATGACTAAACAAGCATTATAACTTTTGTCACCACTTGGAGGAAGTGCTGTGACCCAATCCATGTGAACAACTTCCCAAGGGGATTTTGGTTCTTGAATATGGATCATTAATCCAAATTTCTTGCCTGTACTCCTGTTTGCTTTTTGGCATCTATCACAGGTATGGCAATATTCAATGGTTTCTTTTCTCCAAGATGGCCACCATGCACAGTTCTTCACCTTTTCAAGTGTTCTGTCTTCTGATAGGTGTCCAGAGTAAATGCTATCATGGCATTCATGAAGAATGGTATTGATGAGCAATCTACTACACAATGTCATCACACAAGAATGTTTTGTTCTATGGTAAATAATCCCATCAAACAAGTGAAATCTTCCTTCAGAATAGGAATTTTTCCAAACTTCATCTAGTGTATTAACCAAAGATGTGTCTTTGCAGTCTTTATCCAATAAAGAAGTCAAGATATGGCAATTCTTGTCTTGTTTATAAGACTCTCTGACCTCTTCAAAGAATTCAGTCCCAATATCAGTTATGTTAATCCCTTCAATTGGAATCTGTGGTTCAGCTTCCAAAGGTACATAAGCTGGGTTATCAGGAGTGTTGGCTAAAGCCCATCTACTAAGTCCATCAGCATTTTTGTGAATGTTTCCTGCTTTATGAACTATAGTCATGTTTCCTCTATATTCTTGAATGGCTATTTGCCATCTCAACATATGTCTGTTGGGAGTTTTCATGTTAAGAAGTGATTTCACGGCATTACAGTCAGTTATCACTTCAAAAACACTGCCATCAAGGTAATAGTGTAATTTCTCAAGTGCCCATACCAAACATAAGCACTCCATTTGGCTTGCACCATATCTGGCTTCTGTTGGTTTGATTTGTCTTGAGATATAACAAACTGGTCCTTCTGTAGGTTTGTCATCAATAATTTGGACTTGGTGTAGGGCTGCCCCTAATCCATCCCCACATGCATCAATGTATAATTTAAAAGGAATATTCCAGTCAGGCATGAGGAGTAAAGGTGCTTCTGTAAGGGCTTTCTTTATCTTCTCATAAGCTTTAATTCTTTCCTGTGTCATTTCAAATACAGTCTGTTGATCACAGATTCTATAAAGTGACTTGGCTAGAATTGCAAAATCTTTCAAGTGTTGCCTATAGTAACTAGCAAATCCAAGAAAAGACATCATTTCTTTTTTATTCTGGGGTATTGGCTTAAGTAACACTGCTGCTACTTTATTCTTGTCAATACCCAAGCTCAAACCAGAAACAACATGTCCTAATGCTTTGAGTTCTTCAAAACCAAAATTGCATTTCTTAAGTGAAATTTTCATGTTCACTTCTGCAACTTTATGAAGTACTCTTGCAAGTCTTTCAAGGTGCAAAGACCATGAGTCAGAACATATAATAATATCATCAATATAAATGATAAGCCATCCTTCAGACAATTCTGTGGGGAAGATGGTATTCATCATTCTTTGATAATGAGATGGAGCATTTTTAATGCCAAATGGCATTCTAAGATACTCATAAATACCACAGTGAGTGATAATTCTAAGTAATTTCCTAGCTTTAGGCGTCAAAACATTTTGATGGAAGCCTTTTAATGCATCCATTGATGTTATATACTTGGCTTTAGACAATTGAGTCAAGGTTTCTTGGATCCTAGGGATTGGATACCTATCTGGAACTGTGTAGGTATTCAAAGCTCTAAAATCTCCAACCATTCTTGACTTATCATTATGCCATGCAATAATAACAGGTGTTGTCACTTCAACTTCCTCATTATGGCCTACTTTCCTTAGCACACCAAGTTGGATCAACTCTTGGATATGTTTTTCCAAGGCCTCTCTAGCTCTGGGACTGGCTGGATAAGCTGGTCTTCTAAGTACTGGAGGATATGGTCTATCAATATTAAGAGTAATATCAATTTCATGTCCCCTTATAGCGCCTAATGGTTCATTATCAGATGCAAATGCATTATTGTATGTATATAATACATCAATAAGTTCATTCCTCATCTTTGGTGACAATGATGGATTAATTTGTGCTTCAACAAGTTGTTTAGACACAAATTCATCTTTGTAAGTATCTTTGACAGAAGATACTACAGATATCTGTTTTGGCATATTGGAGAAAGCAAATTTTTGCCTTTTGTTATCTCCAATTGTGAAATATCTGTCTTTATGGTTATTTATATCAATACCATAAATATTCAAGTAATCATTTCCAAGAATGATATGCTGAGATGTACAATTATCCATTACTACAATCTCAGTTTTCATTCTTACACTTCCTGCTGGATGTGGGAATACAATATTAGTATCCAATATGCCCAAGGGGTACATATTGTTACTGGCACTACTGAACTGTACACCTTCTATTGGTAATAGATGGTTTTTCCATTCAGGAAGTATAATTTGGAGATAATCCTTGCCAATACAAGTGCAAAATGCCCCTGTATCCAGATTTACTTTGGCTTCAATATCACCCATTAGAACTGATGTGATACAGGATGCTCCAGCAGTATAACCCTTTCCTCTAGCAGGTTTTGTTTTACACATTCTGGCATCTTGGATATTGATCAGGTTGTAGCAATCCTCACTGTACTGTGGCAAGTGGGTATGGACTTCTGTGACCTCAAAGAAAGCTGAAATGTTTTCAATGGGATAGTCCTCTACTGGTGTATCTTCAGAGACTGCAGAATCTTGATCAGACTCTTCTTTCTCTTCAGTACACTGAATGTCTTCAATGATTTGAACTTCATTGATCTTTGTCTTCTTAGGGCAAGTGTTGGCTAAATGTGAAGTACTTCCACATTTATGACACTTCAAGACAGGTCTTTCTGGTCTTCTTTCCTCTCTAGGAATCTTTGAGACTATTTTGGACTCTATTGGGTTTCTAACCCAAGTTTTACCAATTCTTGTTCTGGTAATGATATCTTCCATAGCATTAATGTAGTCCTCTGTTGAACAGGGTTCCACACATCTGCTTTTGATAGCATGTTCCAGTTCTCCTCCACACTTTCTTAATATTTTCATATTAATCATAGTGTCAGACATATCTGGGTGTAAAGCAGATAATCTGTCTTTTTGTTTGAAGAACCAAGTAAGTGGTTTGTCTTTTTCTGAGTTAAAAATGGCACTTTCAAAAGCATTCTCCATTTTAAACCTCCAAGAATTATTGGCCCATCTGGTAATCACTTCAGATTTCCACCAAGACCAGTCATGTCTTCCATGATCCATCCTCATCTTGTAATACCATTTCTTTGCAGTCTTGGTAAACAAACAATGTAATTTTCCTACTATGATTTCATCAGGTATATTAAAGTCTTCTTGCAACATATCAATAGTCCTGATGAATTCAATATGGTTGTATTCTCCTTCACCAGAGAATGTTGGCCATTCTTCTAATTTGGGAATATCCTTTGCAGACATAACATTCTCTCCTAAGAATGGAGTCAAACTTTCTTTGACAGAAAGTTTTTCTTCAGTCAAAGGTGTAGAATGTCTTGGAATATGTGGTTCATGATTCTTATGAATTTGCTCCACACTTGCAATTATTTCATTCTTCAATTTCTGCCTTTCACTGTCACTTTTTGCTAAATGTATAGCAAATTGATTGGTGTTCTTAACTATTTGTAAGACATGGTCTTCAAGAGTTTTAAGTCTATCATTTACTTTAAAGATGGAAAGATCCTCTGTGTCATTATTTTGACATTGGTTCTCAATTCTTTCACAAGCATTGCTAATTGACTCAAGGGTGACAGTTGTCAATTTATGCCAATCAGAATGTTGCTTGTCATTTTTCTTTAAATCATTGATGTCTAATGTAATTTGCTTCAACTTTGACTCAAGTTTGCCAATTTCTACACTAATACTTCTATGTACATCATTTATTTGCGTGGAAAAGTCCTGTTCATCCTTTCCTGCTCTTTGGCTGTGAATTCCATAAGAGTTCTGGCCATATTGAAGACACTGTCCACGGCTGAAGGCTCCAATCTGGGGATCCTGTACCCTTGTGGGTAAGGTCTGTGCCAATTGGCTTTGCCTTTGCCCTTGCCTTGATGGTTCTTGGGACCTCTCTGTTTCTTTTGAGGTCCTTTGGGCTTGTCCTTGGATGCTTCTGGAGCTGGTTTGGAGCTGGTAGATGCCACTGGTGCCTCTGTCTCCAAAGTTGGAGTCATTTCCAATTCTTTCTTCTGGTCTATGGATAAAAGACTCTGGTTCTTCAACCAATTCTTTATCTTTTTGACCTTGTCTTTGCAAGACAGGGGGCTCCAACCTCCTAAGAGTTCTATGGTCTTCTCCTGACCCAGAAAGCTCTTGATGTGTAAGTAGGAGTTCATGGCCCCCTGCCAAAGGCTTGGGCAGATTTCCCACTCCTCTTCTTTGGCTGCTCTGAACCAATTTTTGTACTGGCTCTGATATATTTCTATTGCTGCCACTTGAAAATGGTTCAGCCCTGGAAATATTATCATAAATTAGTTCAGGCTCAGAATTCACGTCAAAATCTGTTGGTACAGACCTTGGGGAATGGGGGGCAACTCTGGCATCCTCCAGATGTGCCTTTCTTGTGGAAGATTTGGCACTTCTGGATTTGGTCTTGCCTCTTCCTTGTCCACATCCATCTGGTTGGACTGAATAGTTGCTTCCATTTCTGGTATGCACCATTTTCACGTCAATTTAAAGATAAAAGGTGAAAATATAAGATAAAATACACACCTTTTGGTGGTAATTTAGCTTTTTCTGAGTTGAATAAGGTGCCTCTTTTAGCAATCTGCACCTCAATACTGTCTTCAGATTCTGCTTCTGAAGATTCTGGACTAGTGATATATCTTTTACTGAGTCTGTTGCCAGCTGCACAGTATTTGATTAAAGACACTAAAAGAAATTATAAAAGAGAAAAAATTATTTTTTATACTTTTTAAAATATTTTTTAAAGATTTTTTATAAGTTTTATATTTTTTAATATTAAAAAAATTATTCTTTTTAAAGAAAAAAAAATTAAAATTTAAGATTTTGAATGAAAATTAATTCAGAGTAACTCAAAGAATAATTTTATAAGTTTTTGGATGTGAAAAAGCCACGTGTAAAAACAATATAAAATTAAACCAAATTCCTCAATGAAAAAGATTTTAAAACAATTTCAAAAATAAAAATATTTTAACTCCAAATTGAAAGAAAAAAATTAATTAAATTAATATATTTTAGAGCTTAAAAATATATTAATTAAGGGTACAAGGTTCAAAAAACACGGCCAGGCCCCCAAATGTAAGATGTGACTATGAAACTGATGATAATATTACTATTAATCAACAGTACTATGTCTGTTCTTATGAAATATAATAATAAAAATTATTATAACCACAATTAAATAATTATAAAATTATTTCTTTCACGTGTTATACACTACTAGTGATTATAACAGTGAGCAGTAATTGTCTACAAGAATCAATTACAAGAAGAATTTAATAATAAAAAACTTCTTTTATTAAAATAATAAAATTATTTTAATATATAATTATCTTTTACAAGAATAATTATAAAGATAATTCTTGAAGAAAACTATTACTAGAGAAAAACTTTAAGAATTAAAGATAAATGACTCACTAATACTCCAAAGAACTTATTGAAAGATAAGAGTAGAGAAATTTGACGTAGAATTGTGGATTTAAGGGATCAAGATGATTTATAACAGTATTTCAACAATATATAGTTGGATTCTATGATTTCACGTCTTTCTGATTGATTCTGAAAGATTTAAAACACTTAAGAATAGCTTGAACTAATACTTACTTGTTGGTAATAATGGTTTAATAAATTTATAAGATGATGATACGGAAAAAACAGCAAGAAGAGGCTTCTTTTAAGTCAATAACAGCTCACAGAGGCGTGCCATGGAGCAAACTGAAAAACCAGTGAGTGAGAAAACAATAAACCTTTTTGGATTATTGATTGCATCATCTGTTGTCATGTAAGATTATCATAATTACTTAATTGATGCTTTTACGTGACTACCAACCCCAATATGGTTAAGAATAAAAGGAGTAACACTTGTAAATCTTCTTTTATTCTAAAATAATCATTGATTTCTCAAAGTTATCAATGTTATTGCCAATTTCATCACAGGTTGTAATTACTGTGAATTTTTGAAGATTCAGTGTTTCACGTAGAATATCCAAAAATGGACTGTAAGTAAAACTTTTAATTTTACTAGTAAAACTGTAATTCCTTTTGGTTGTACCATAGATAATACAGTTCTCCTTTAGTCCTGAAAGTTTCAGAAAGATTCATTAAGAATTGTATTTTTAATGAATTTTTGAAGGTTTTACCTCATTTCTACGTAGAATTGCAAATAGCAGTGTTTTGCTGGTTGCTATGAGGTAAATCAATGAATATGGGTCCCAAAAGGGTTTTAATTACTCTTTTGGGGTTTATCCATGGAAAGTCATTAGTAATTGACATGGTTACAGGAGTGTAAGTAGCTCATTACCTCCTTGGCACGTCAAAATAGCAGGTTATTTGCTATTTTCTGATGTTTTACAGTAGTTGTAACTTGGTAACCAAGTTCCCAAAGAGTTTTAGTTTACCAATTGGGCCAAGATGAGCCATGGATCCATGCTCTGGAGCTATCCACGCCTCTGAGGCCTCAGAAGTTGGGTACCCTGGCTCTCTTTGATGTCTTTTGTCCCCCTTGCCTATTTTTTACGTCAAAATAGTAATTTAAGCTTAAAGTGAGATATCCACTATGGGTGTACCAAAAGTCCATGTAAGAATACCATGATATTAAGTGCTCAAAACATGCATAACACTATTCTTAGTGTATATGTAACATGGGATTTCTCACTTTCCCATTATTTTGGCTAAAAATCAAGAAAAACAAAAATTTTCACGGATCTTTTATGTGGTATTAATGATGTGGTATTGAAGTATTTTCCATTTTACCACCTCAAATACTTAAATTGAGCTTATTCACTCTATGGAGCTACCCTAGGTGAATTTTTGTGTAAAATCCAAATCTGGTCTTAAATCCATGGATTTACTTACTCAATAAAAAGTTATTCATCTTTTCTGAAATTGAAAATGATGAATTTTGGATATATGCATGACTTATGAGTTGTGCATAATTCAAAATCTCTTTTTAAGATAATTGTGGCCTATTTGGGTATGTAAAATATACCTCAAGGCTCACAAAACACGTCAGAATGTGTGTAAGAGGCGTAGAAACCAGTTAAAACTGTTTTTACTATGATTGTTTTATCTTAAGGGTAGTTTTACCCTCTTGGCAACAACTAAAACTACCCCAGTTGGTATCAAACCCTCATCATCAATTGAGTCCACAGACCCTGTAACTCAATTACAGGCCAAAAGTGATGAACCTTTGCATGAATTTTGACACCACACGCCTGTCAGCAAGGACTTTGGGGGTCTAGCTCCCCCTTAGAGCTGGAGTTCCTTTTCCCCCCAAATTTAATCTTTCCAATTTATTTTTCCTTTAATTCCTCATCATGTATTATACTTATAATTTACATATGTAATTAAATTGAATTGTACAGTACAATACAGTAATAGTTGATACCTCATATGTAAATGAAAGTTCACTTATGTAATACATGCGCAAATTTTGACATTTCAATTGAATTCAATTGAAAATACTTCAATTCCTCATAACTTCTAAACTAAACACAACACCTCAATTTTAACACGAAAATTGATGGTTAACACCACATGTGGTGTGAATTAAATTAAAGTTTTGAGGATTTTCAACTTTTGTATTGAAAATACTAAATACTTAATTTAAGCTTATTTAGAGTTGAGTTACAAGAATTTCACTCAGAGGTGACCCCACCTGATTTTTTATGAGGAATCCAATGGTGAAATAATTTTCATATGTTTATTTATTGGATAAAAAGTTATAATAATTTTTATTTAACTTTTTTTCAAATTTATTAATATTTTTACAATTTTGTTAAAAGTTCATTTTTACTTAATTTTTTCAAGTATAAATGTAATTTTATAATTCCAAAATTTAACATAATTTTATTTTTAAATTGTAATTAAATTTTTTATTTTGAATATAATTTTATATTTATATTTTGATTTTCATTTTTATAATATAAATAAATTTATTTTATTTATATTTATATGTTAATTTTGTATTTGTGGTCTTTTGGGTATATGAAATTACCTCTAAGGCTCACACTGAGACTTTAGACACAAAAAGAAACTTCAATTATTATTTAGGTAGTTTGAACCAATATATATATATATATATATATATATATATCAAAAAAAATACAAATTGTTCGAATGAAAGTCTCACAAATAGTTCAACTTTAAATTATGTCACTTTTTTTTTTAAAAATAATTATTTTTAGGTTTTAAATAAAATTTAAACCTTCTTGTTTATAATTAAATAATCAATTATAAAAGATCTTAAGATTAATTAATAAATTAAAAAAAGATCATAAAATTAATTAATAATATAAAAAAATTATTTTAATTTAAAATTTAAAGAATTTCAATTAATAAAATTATAAACTGAATCAACTTAAAGATTTTATTTCTGAAGTTAAAAAATCTAGGTTATCTTAAAGAATTTGATTATCTAACCATAATGAATTTTCTCAAATTAAAAAAAAAATAATAATTTAAAAGTATTTTTTTTAGGTCTCCTTAAAATTCTTATTTTTGATTTATTTAATTATAAAAACAAGTAGTAATTAAGTTAATGGCTAATAAGGTTTAACAAAAATTTAAAAAAAAATAAAAGAATTCAATTTCATAAAAAGCAATATAAGGGATAAATGAAGAAATTTTTTTTTTTTTTTTTGAAAAAAAAAAAAATAATATAAAGAATATAAGAATTTTAAAAATTTAAAACTTTTTTTTAGTATCGAAAAAATATTTTTTTTTTAAAAAAAAGAGATTTATTCATAAAATAATGAAAAAATATTAGAATTTTTTTTTTTAATTTTAATTCAAAAAATAATTCTTTTTTTAATAATAAAATAATTATTCAACTAATATGTAAATTTTTATTTTTTTTTAAGTTAAAATTAAGTAAAATTATTAAAGATAGTTATTATTATTTAAAAAACTGAATTAATTTAATAATTATTTTATAAAATATTAATAATAAAAATTAAAATTACTAATTAAATTATTTAAATAATTAATTAAGGATCAAGATATTAAAATAATAATATAATTGAAGAATTTAATTAGATTTTTTTTGCTAAAATAGATGAATTAAATTATGATTAGGTAAGAATTTATCATTGAAAAGATTTTTTTTTTGTAGAATTAAGATTTATTTTAAAATAAATAGATTTAGGGAAGGAATTTTCAATTTCAATTCATTCATAGAATTATTATATTATGATAATGGATCCAAACTAAGAAATTGATATAGAAGAGAGAAATACGACTTTATTATGAAAAAAGAGGTCTTTTAAGACTATCAAAAAGTATAGCTAGAGATTTATCAATTGAAAGATTGAATACAAAAACTAATTTAAATAAGAAAATTGATTTCAATAGTATATTATAGTATTGATTAATATTTAGCTCATTAAAAGAAGGTTGGTAATTAAATTTCAACTTAACTTGATTATATTTAAAACCAAATTCTTTATAGTATTTAAATATTTTAAATATAAAATTTAAAATTAGAATTTGAAAAAAAATTAGGTTAAAATATTAAAAATAAGTTTGAATAAAATTCCTCAAAAAAGAAAAAAAAATAAGAAAAATAGATTAACAATTTAAATTAAAAGAAAGAAAAAAAAATTAATATAAAAAAAATATTTTTTTTTTTTAGTAAAGTAAATTATAAATTAAAATTTATTTAAATAATTAAAAAAAAAAAAGAAAAATTAATTTAAAAATTAAAATTTCTCTTTAATAGAGATGAAAATTATAATGAATTAAATTAATAGTAAATATCTTGTTTTGTTGTTTTACTTCATAGACACATATGTGATTTTCTTTTATGAATATCAGATTTTAATAATATCTTTGAGGAATTTGGGAGTATTTGAAGCTGACTTCAGTTCTGCTTAATATTAAATTTTATGAGTAGGGCTTTTGGATTTTTTAGAACAATCAATGAAAACTTTAGCAGTTATTTAAATTAAAAGAAAAAAATATAACTAATTTATTCAATAAAAACTATCAAGATCAATTTCATTTGGTAAATTATTTGGACTTACAAATAATATGAAATATACAATGAAGCTGAGAGACAAAAAAAATTCCAAAATAATTTTAAGGAAGAATGAGCTAAAAATCAGCAGCTTTATTAATTTTACTAGTGTACAAAAACCAGAAAAAAAATCAAAATATTGATATTTTTTATTCGAAAATTGGTTATTTTGAGAATTAGAGAGAAAGGAAAATGAAAGGGGGTTAACTTTTCTGATTATTTTTTTTACCTCTTGAAATAATTATTTTTTATTTGTATTGTTTTTAGAAAGATTTTTGTCAGTTCTTACTAATTTTGGTGAATAATATTTCTAATTAGAAACTTTTTCATTCAATTTTCCTTTTGTTTCATAAAATACATTAATTTAATAATTCCTTATTGATTTAAGCATCCAACAGAAGAAATTTGACAAAAAATGACCCTTTTATTGATAGTGACTGTTGATAAATATTTTAATTCTTAAATTAGGTTATTTGATAGATAATTCCATTAATTGAAATAATTATCAGGAATGGTTTGAAAAGGGATTCAATAAACAATAGAAATAAAATTCTCATTTGAATAAATTAAGAGGGTTCATTTCAGCAAAATGGTGTGAAGAATTAAGTATTTTTTTTGAGAAATGGGAATTCTCATGGTTATCCAGGATTAATTTACCTTTGAGAAAGTTATTGTATATTTTACATTTTATTTTAGCTAATTTGGTTGTTAATAGATTTGATAAATCAGAAGATCTATCATTTTCCCATGCTCTATTATCTACATATGGATTATATTTCGAAGAATAATCAATATTATATAACATAAAATTCCACATCAAATAATTATAATAACATTTGAAATAAAATTGAATTTAAACTATAATAATATCTTATTATAAAGCGGGAAATACTTAAAAAATCAAACTGTTTAAAATATGAAATTATCACAAAAAAAATGAGACACCTGATAGATATAGAATAATTTGATAATTTAACTCAATTTTATCTGTATTTGATTTTCTAATAAAGAAATTATACCTTCAATATTTCATTTTATTTGTCAAAGAACCAGATTGTTTTTTGAATAGCTGAATAGGTTCAAGATTGTTAAAATAATAATAAAAGGTTGTTTTTTTTTCAAAAAAAACACTTACTTTTTTTTTAAGAAATAGATGGATGAAAAAAAACAGAAAGGAAAATGAACAAGAAAAATTGAATATTTTCTTTTCAAAAAGAATAAAAATCTCTATAGAAAATATACTTTTCCAAAATAACTTCAAGAAATTAAGCATAATATGAAAATAGTAATAGACTGATTGAAAAAGCATAAGCCTTTTCTTTTATAAAATGTAAATAAACCTGAAAAAAACTCAATTTTTTATTATTTTTCCCAAAAAAAAGAATAATAAAAGGAAGAAGTTTTTTTTTGGAAAGATTAGAAAGGAAAGAAATCAAACAATTAAGAAACCAAGAGAAGCTTATCTTTTCAAAAATAGCACAAAAACCAAAAATATTCCTTTTTTTTTTAAAAAAAAACTAAATAAAATAACAAAAAAGTTAGATTTTTTGTTTTAAAAATTGAAGAGAATTCAAAAAACAAGAAAAAAAAATTGAGTGATCAAAAATTTAAGAATTATCTTATTTTTGAATAAAAAAAACAAATTTTGAAAGAGATGAATTAAAAAAATTTGAATAATCATGGAAAAAAACCAGTTTTGGTTTTTTGGAACCAAACTAATAGCAAAAACCTTATTTAATTTTATTTTGAGAGAAAATCCTGAAAGTTAATGCCATTTATGGCACTAATAATTCCATAAATGGCATTTTTAACTTCCACTGATGCCACAAATTGAATTTTTAATTACATTGATTTCATAAATGGCATTTTAAATTTACTTAAAAACATGAACAAAAAAAACATAAAAAAAGGGCTTTTTGGGCCTACAATTGTTACACAGAAAAAAAAAATCCCAAAATTTTGGGCTTCTATTTCTTTATTCTCAAGATTCTTCCCTTCATTTTCACAAAATAAATGTGGAAATTAATAAGTGGGGAAATTTTTAATGAATTTTGCTAAAAAAACAGGCCATTTTTCAAAATTGGGCAAAAAAAAAACTGAAAAAATTTGGGGATCTTCAAATCCCATTTGAGAAAAAATATGGCAAAAGAAATTAAAGAAATGCTCAAAACTAAGCCTGAAGATTTTTTTTTGAAAAAATAGTCCACTTATGTGTTTTTTCTAAAAGCTTATGTGTGCTTACCAAAACCCTATATATATTTTTAAAAAAGATTACTTTTGCATCTTTTCTCAAGAAAAAGGCTGAAATTCAAAAAAAATTAGAATAATAAAAGAAACAATTTTTTTTGTTAAGAAAAATTCCCAATTTTTCAAAAAACTAAAAACTATAAAAGGGAAGATTTAACAATGAGAAAATGAATAATTATTTTATTTTCAAAAAGAAAACAAGATAAAATCTTTTTTTATCCTTTTGGAAATCTACAAAGAATCAAAAAATTAGAACAATCAAGAGAAATAGTTTTCTCTTTATAAAAAAACTGATTGTCTTTTGACAAATTCAAAAGAAGTGATAAAAAGAAAAATGAATTGAACAATGCAAAACTGAATATCATTTTGATTTTTTTAAAGAAATTATTTTTTAAAATATTGATATTTATTTTTCTTGAATCACTAAGCCAAAAAAACTGTAGACAAATGAAACAAACCAGCCTTCTCTTTTGCAAGAAAAGCAAATGGAATGCAAAAAGCCTTTTTTTGTTTTTTGTTTTTTTTGTAAAAAAAGAGATGAAAAAGTAAAAATTAAGAAGAGAATAATTGGTCAATAAAGAAAGAAAGAGAATTTTTATTAATAAAGAGGAACCAAATCTTTTGAAAAAAATGAAAAAAATATTGGAATGATCAAAAAAAAAAAGTTCCTTTTCTGAAAATCACATGAATGAAAAGGCTTATTTTTTTTAAAAGGAATCCAAAATGAAAAGAAACTTGGCATTTTAAAGAGAATTCAAAAGAATTAAAAAATATAAAATAAGCTGAATGATCAAAAACTGAAGATTAGTTTTATTTTACGAATATAAGATTAAAAGGGAATACAACAAGAAGCCGACCAATCAAAGGAATCAATTTTTTTTCAAAAGAAAATGAGAAAAAAGGCTTATTTTTTGATTTTTAAAAGGAACCATTTTTTTTGATGAAAATTAGACCAATAAAAAACCAAAAAATCCTTTTTTTTAAAAAATTCTTTTTTTCAAATGAAAAAATACGAAATTTTTTGAAAAATCAACAAAGCATTTTCAGAATGATTTTCAAAAGACCCATGTTTTTAAATGACTCTAAAGACATAAGAAAGGAAGAAAGTCATAGAAAAGAAATTTATTTGATCTTTTTGGAGGAGTATAATTTGTAAAAGCAATCTCACCTTCTTGAAAATAAAAAATTGAAGAAGTGTTTTTTTTTTCTTTTGGAAGGGAATGTAATTGAAAAAAAGCTAAGGAAATGAAAAAACCTTAAAATAGAATCAAAATGATAATAAAGGAAAAAGAGAAAAACTGAACTACAAAGAAATCTTATCTTTTTAGTTGAATAATACAGATGAGAAAATGTTCGAAAAAAAAATGGAAAATTAATTAATTAAGTGAGGTTTTATTTCAATAAGAATTAACCATAAAAGAATATAGTGCAAAAAAAATCAAAAATAAATAAAAGATCGAAGCTTTTTTCCCATGCAGGTTTTTATTAAAAAGCTGAATTCTCGCTTTGAAAAATCAAAAAACAAGATAAAATCAAGAAAAATTCTTTGTCTTGTGAACAAAAGAATGATATTTTTCATACTTGTTTTTCTAATGACAATTACGAACATTAGGAACAAAAGCTAGAACAACTATTAGGAGAAATATGATAAAAATATTTTATCAAAAAAGATTATTTTTGTATTTTTTCCAAACAAATGAAATATTCTTTTGGGAGAAAGCGTAGTTTTGAAAAAATAACTAGAAAAAAGGGATAAAAATAAAATTAATAAACAAAAAAATTTCATTTTCAAATTATTTCTAGAAACAATAAAAACAATAAAAAAATAGCCTGATGTTGTTGGATTCGTCATTGCTCCAATCAAATGGAATTGATTTAATATTTTCACATATTGTAGTTTTCTATTATTAGGTACTTCTGGTGGGTCTCCATTATAAGCCTGAAATTGTAGCCATTGGTCACCAATATACACTAATAGCTCCTTTAATGCAATGGAGAACATTATAAACTATTGTGGATTATTCATTTGACAGCACATTTGTGGTGAGCTGGACCCATACCCCTTAAGAATCCTGATTGAATACTCAAAATCAACATGGCATTAGGCTAGACGAAATTTGAACTTCTGAGAACTATTTACTTAGCTTATGTTCCCCTTAAAAACAGGAAGAATAAGTATTGAGCTTGAATATGCTGCATCCGCAATTCATGATTGAGTCTCAAAGAATATTTTCTCGGGGGCTCTATAAATATTCATATGTTGATATATTCTTGAGTAATGTATAAAACCAGGAAGAGAAACATGCAGCTCCCTAAAGAAGTTCAAATCACAAAGTAGATGAATTCGTATTGAATTGAAATACAAGAATTCTTTTAAATTAGTATATATATCTATAAGAGAGATAATTCAGATAATATAAGTATGATTTGGATCAAAATATACCTCTGAATCATTTGAAAGCTTTAAAAATAATGGAATTGATCTTCCATCAATAAATATGACACAGCCTACAGAAATTTTGATTTAATTGCTTGTCATTGTTGATTTTTTAAATCACCTTTGGTCCAGGAGTTAATAATTAGATTTATTCTTCAAAAGTGATTTAATTATCCATTGAATATATAGTATTACTATACCATGAATAATTCCAAATATTGTATCAATCCAACCAATGGAACAGCCATTTGAATTTCTACCTAGTCTAAAAGCTGAATCTTATAATTATATAACAATATCAAATTGTTCTATGTTTGATTCTCTCTTAAATATATTTCCAACAAGAATAAGATTTGTCATATCTTGAAATATAGAAGAAGCGTTTTGAAATAATTTATGATATTTAAATGATGTTAGGTTCTCCAAATAACTGGGTTGGTAAAGATATGGGGGATTTTAACCTTGACACCGCTTATAATTTTGTCTTTGGAAAATCAATCCAGTGTTGAAAAGTCTCATTAAAGATCTTCATCCATTTTAGCTTTCATGGAATATGCATATTTAAATTTGATTACATAAAGTGAAAGCCATTTTTTCCTAGTCACTGAGTCATTTTGAAATATGAATTTGAGTATATTTTATGAATTTTATCATTGAGATAAATAGATTTGAATTCTTGAATTTTAGTATTATAATGAGGAAAAAGAGATCGGTGTTTCCAAAAAAGATGAATCATTTTCTGGGCTCCAAAACACCAGTGCATCTGAGGCATAGTGTTTTAAAAATACCAATTTAAAGCTGATATTTTTCATCAAGACAAGTTGTGGATTTTAGTAATAGCATTGGCCAGGTATGAGGGAGGCTAAGAATGTTTTTTTTCCCACAAAACCAATCATTCATACTAAAGTATTAATTAAATAATAATAATACCAAGTATAGTTTTTGAGAAAAGGATAGAATGAACTTATATTTGACTTACTTTATATAGAGAGAAAGAAAAATAGTAATATAAAAGAACATTAAGTAATACTTAAGCCAAAATACTGATTATTTTTGATCATTCAAAGATATCCAATAATGTAAATGAAAACAATAATATAACTAATGATAATATTATAATTTACTTGTGAAAAGTGATAATTTATCGTTTTTACGTAAAAATGAGATGTTTTGAAAGAATAAATACTATTTAAATTTATTATGAAAAGAGAACAATAAGATATTAAAATTGATTATCAATAATAACTCACTATATTTATTAAAAAAGCTTCAAAAAACACTTAATATACATATCTTGATAATATTTCAAAGTATCAAATAGCTATTATGAAACGGAGGTATTTTAATTTTCAAGATCTATTTGATATCAAAAAGAGTGATATTAGTAGAGTTTCAAATGATTCTTTTCAACTAATTGAAAGATTTAATTGAAGTAATTATGATAAGTATAAGTAAATCACATAGAATTATTGGAATATCTCTAATATAGCTTTTCCCTTATCGCTGAACCTAAAATAAATTAACAATGCCTCATTTTATTAGCTTATGATCCTGAAAAACCTTTGTTAAAGTCATGAAAAGTAATCAAATAATGAAATTGATACTCTATATTAAAGCCACTAAAAGTGCCATGACTTTCAAGTCAAAGATAATTTGAAAGTAATTCTAATAGCTCTAGGGGTTTTTGAATTCAAAACTAAGATCTTTTAATTACATAATAAAACTCCAAATTTTGATAATTGTTGCTTTAATAGCACTTTTTCTTCAAAATATAGTATCTCAAAGATAAAAAATCTAATTGAAGAGATTAAATCAATGAATTTAAAAATGTGTATATTATTGAATTGAATTATTATTATGTTCAGCTTATTTTAATTTTGGATTAATTCTAAAAAGCCTGATTAGCCATATATTTAAGCTATAGCCTATGAATTAGCTATGATACAGTAATTAAAAGCTAAAGCTATGACTTTGAAATGGTAAAATAGATTAAAAGAGCTATAATATTGAAGAATAGTGAGGATGAGCTTACCAAAATCCCAGCTTTCTTTGCTTAACAACTGGGATCTTATGATAATTAAATCTATAAATATATCTTATGCTCCTATGGCTTACTTTCGTGAGAAATAGTGCAGCTATGTAGGAATAGGCTGATAACATATTGGGGGGGTTCCCTAGATAATAAGCCTTTTTTATCTAAAAACAGGGTGAAAAAAGGTGGATAACCTCTTTCAGAATTTATTGAGATACGATTTTGAATCTGGAGGATAGATTGTGGGTAATAAAATTGAATTCCATCAGTATTGGCTCTCAGATAGTTTTTTGAGACAACCTCTTACACCCTTTCACCCATACAGGGTGAAAAATTAACCAATGAAATTCTGAGACATGCTATACATGCTAGGAAGTGTGCAATCCTATACAGAGCACACATATCTGACTATGATCTTTCAGTTTATGAGTAATAAAAGTATAAAAATAGCTTGAACGTCTTTGAAGCTTCATAATTAAGCTATATGAGATAGTATTTCACATCAAAACTCCGTCAAATCAGGTGCAGTAGTGTAGTTTTGGGATTATGAGTAACAAATTGATAAGAATCCCTTTTGATGGCTTTGATACCTTATAAGCTAATTATCTGGGAAGATATTTCACAATAACACTTGGTGAGGGACTGTAGCATAATGAGCTTGACAGATTTTTCAGTTCTCAAGATATGGGCTCAAAAATAGCTCAATTCTTAGCCAAAAATTAGCTATAAAGGATGAGTAAGTCTTTTAGCTTATTTGGATTAACTATGGCAGAGCTATACAGGCTAACAATTTTCCTTACTTTTTGTCAAATAGTAATTTTCTTCTTTCAAAAGAAAATTTCAAATGAATGTTGATATGTTAGAAATAAAGGGATAGGAGTGTTAAGATTATGTATCCCTACAATAGCTCTTCCAGAGAATGTACTACTTAGTAGGTCTCTCATAAAAGCTGTAGAAGATAGATGATAGGTGACAGAAATAGAATAATCTTCTCCATTCATTCAAAAGGTGCTGATAGGCATATTTTGAAGTGAGTTTACAGTGATGAAGCTGGTAAAATTTCATAGTCCTCTTTGAGACCTTCAATTATATACCCCAACTGATAGGCCAGTTATCCCAAGTAGATATTTCAGATTATAAGTGAAAATTAAGTTTTATCCCCAGAAATATTTTACAGCCTCAATAAACTAGTAAGCTCTTATTAGTTGGTAATCAAAGAAATATTTTCTGAAAGGGGAAGATTTTCTTTTTAGATGATTGAGTGTGCAGACTGCCTTTCAAAGAATTGGCTTTGGTGTTTTTGGCCTTGTTATATGTTTTTTTTCGTTTGATAAATGTTAAAAGATGTGTATTTCAATCCTTTCATTTGATACCATATTGAATGGTATTTTGGGTTCCATGATTTTTATCTATCTTTGAGTCACAGGATGACAAGCTCATTGAGAATATCACATTTCGATTGAGTATTGGGTTAATTATTAGCAACTAGACCATTACACTGGGGTTATTTCACTTGGAACTGCCTTCAGGTTCCTTACAAGGATTTTAGATGATATCTCCAAGTTAGCTCAGTAGCAACTCATTGAATATATATTTGATTATCTCCAATTTAACCCAGCATTAACTCATTTCATATCTATGTTTTTATCCCAAAGATAACTAAGAATCAACTCATGTCATATCTATATTTCTATCTCCATGTTAACTCGACATTAAACTATGGAATATATACATGTTCATCTTCAAGGTAGCTCAGAATTAACTAATGAAATATTTATATGTTTATCTTGAAATTAACTCATCATTAACTTCAGTCATATACACATGTGTATCTACAAATGAACTTATTCTCAAATTGATTCATATCTCAGCTTGTGAATTAGTTTTTAAAAAATCATTAATTACTAATGGGGTGATTAAAGTGGGTGGTTCTTACAGCTCTAAAGTTATACTGTCAAATATATTCCATTTCAAGAAAAACTAAGTCAAATTCTATCTGGTTATTTCTCACCACCTCATCTCAGAGCTTAATTCTATTTTATCTCCGAATTTTTCACCACTTCAACTGAAGATTAATTGAATATTTTTTAATTGAATATATTAAAGCTTTCATATCTATGTGTGCTATTCAAGATATTAGGATTCCAAATGCATTTTTAAATAATAAATAATAATATTAAAGGGAGTTCAATATGCTCAATTATTCAGCACAAAATAAAATCATAATTTAACTTATAATAAAGTAAGCTATACCAGTCAGTTGATAATATTCTGTCCTTCATTTGATATAGCTTGAAGCAATAGTTATATAAAATATTCATTCTGATTACCCAGTAAAATTACACAGAGTATAATTATATTTCCATTTAAGTTTTCATTTTAAAAAGGTTTGATTTTTTACTTGGAATTTTTAAAAATCTTAATCTGGATTAATTACCCAGTGAGAATTGAATGTAAAATACATAAATGAATCCAATTTTCATGCTCTCTTGATATATATCCTTCTAAATTTATATTAATTGTTCTTGATATGTATAATGCTATTTCTTTAAGATTTTAGTATTAATTGATACTTAGAGTGAATAGAAATTAAGAACTCTTCAGAATTTTTTCAAGTGGATAGAATAGTAAAAACTTACAAATAGTAACATTTTTTATTTTTTATGTTTTAAATTTCTGATAAAAATAAGTTTATAGTTAAAGAAAGATGAAAGTTTTTGAAAGATCCTATATAAATTATATAATAGAAATATAAATACAATAACTCAATAATTTTAAATATTCCATTAATAATAACCAAGCTGAATGCCTATCAATTTTCTTCTTTTGTTAAATTTCAAATATTATTCTTGTTTTTTGAGCTTCTCTTGGACAAATCTCTGAAAATTTTCAGTATAAAATCTCTTTTTTCCTTCTTTTCAAGAATTAATATATATTATATCTATGTGGATGGTCAATTTGAAAATTGCATCAAATGGGCATAAATAAGCCTCATAATTTGAAATTTTCATAAAAACTCCTTCATCACTTATTTCACTAAATTTGGTAAAATATTAATGTGATTAAGGAAAAAAAAACTATATGTGAGCTAAAAAAAGTTAATTAATTTTACTCTGAAATGAAATACATGAAATTTAATCCTTTTGCTTCTCATAAACACAATATTCAAGTAAGCTAAAAATTATTCTTCAGTGAAAAGATACACAATTTTATTTTAGTGATTTGTTGATTAGGTAGTTCACTTTTTAGACTTCAATTTGGTTAAACTACCTTGGTAGAAATATACTGCACCAAATTGATAGTTACAAAAGCTTGCAAATTTTTGGGTGTAATTTTGTTGATTAACCTCCATTTTTCTTCAAAATGATGAATATTTGAATTTCTTAATTTTGTGCAACGGAGCCAATTTTATATAGAAGAACAATTTCTTACAATAATCCTTCCTGTATTATATTTATTGTAGATATTTTATTCCTCAACTAATTGTTTTGGTGACTAAGTGATCAAAGAATGTTCTCAGTATTGACTTCATTTTTGAAAATTCATGAAACGTAAGTATTTAATAATTCAACCTTCTTTTCCAAAGTTTTTGGAACCCTTTGATTTTCTTCAAGTTTCTCATTATTTTTGGTAAACAAAATTGTAAAGCTTATTACAATTTTCAATTTAAAAAAACAAATTCCTTTGATGAACTAATAATTTAGATTTTTTTATATATATCATTCTCCTATCTGATTTTTAAATCCATATACTATTTTGAAAAAGCCATTTCATGCCTTATTTGAATTTACCAACATGGTCCAAATTGACATAAGGACTGTTTTTTAAAATTCATAAAACAGCTTCAAATGTGAGTTTATCCAAATAAAAATGGATTTAATTATTATTTTGTCCTTGCAAAATTCCCTTATTATTTTCCATGTTTTCATTTTGTTTTGTAAATCATCAATTTGGAATTTTTTTGAAATTTCTTTTTTATAAGGGGAATTGTCATCAAAATAATTGATAAAGGTATATATTTTCAAGAGTTTTTTTTTACAAAAATTACTCCTGGGAGAAAGGAATTTGAAATATGCTTTTAAAATGAACCATTTGTATATATATTTTTTTGAAAATTACAAAAGGAGTATTTTTTGACATTGGGACTGAATACCACTTCTTTAAAAATCTATCGGAAGACATTATGGTAAAGGAAGGCACCAAAAATGAGTTCTTTGATTTTATTTTCTTAATTATCCTTCTGATGTGTTCCAAAAAAATTAAGCAAGGATAACATTTTTAAATCAAGCCAAAAAAACATTTTTGTCATACAATTCAGGGATTTTGAATTCAGAATTTCATTCAAATAAGATAGAATGATGAAAATTATAGCCAAAGAAAGATAATGATTTCAAATTGAAGAAGTTTCTCTACCCAATGAAAATATTTTCAATTTCAAAAGAGGTTTAATGGTGGTGAAGTTCCCTTAATTTCTTTTCAAAATATGGTGTGTGGCTCATTTGGATCTTAAAGCAGGAGATTATGACTTCTATCCATTCTTAATTAGTGTATTGATATTTATTTAATTTATTTATTATCAAGATCCTGAAAGTTGATTCAGTAGGACAAGGTTAAACAAGAAGTCAAAAAGTGTTTTAATTTGAAAAACGTTTCCCTATTGTTCATTAAAATTGGGTAAAACGAAGTTCCAATATAGATTGAACAAATTGTTGCATGAATTAATAAAATTCTCATGCATATGAAGAAATCCCTTTTGAAAATATATAAAGTGAGTTATATATAAATCAAGAGAAATAAAAGAAGTTTATTCAATAATCAAAATTAATAATAAAAAATTGGTTGAAGAAAACTTAAAATGATAAGAAATGAATTTGATATAAAAAATCATTGCTAATGAGTACTATTAGTAATATAAGAAATTAACAAGAAATTAAAAGAAGAAAGATGTGTTCAATTATCAATAAATTCAAACTGTAATTAATCTCAGAAAGAGAATTTTAAGGAACTGTAACATTAAGAATATTGCAGAAATTTTCCATCTTTCAAAAGAGAAAAACAAACAAATTATTACAAATAAATTGAGTTAATCCTTTTTTTATTAATTTATTTATTTAATTTTCTTTTTTCTCTTATGATTCATTGAATTATTACATAGTCTTTCAATTTTCATTCAAATAGACAAAAACACTAAATAACATAAAATAGGTTGAATATTCCCAATTTTTGTTATTTATTTTGTATCTTTGAGTATTTATTTGGTATTTTTTTTGCTTTTATGTTATTTTTGGCTTATATTTTATTTATTCCATTTAATTCTATGATAAAATTGTTATTTCATTCTTCAATAAACAAATAATTGAAAAGTTTCTTCTTTGAAAAACACAATCATTAAATAAATATTTATATCAAATTTTCATTATTAATTTATTCCAATCAAATTTTTTCATCTTTTTTTCCTTTTTATTTAGAGAAATCTTATCCAGAAATAATATAGAAAGTAATATTAGAAAATGTTTATCTTGAGGAAATCTGGTTTTTAGCTAAATGAATAAAATTGAGGCGTATGAGACATGTTATATCAAGAAAAAGAAATAAAAAATAAAAGCTTCAATTACCAAATGTAACTTTTTTTGAAAAAAAGGCATTAATAAGATATGTTAAAAATGGAATGCTAATACCTGATCTATTGAAACTAATTAATATTCAGAGTGAAATCAAGTAAATGATTTTCATTGGAAAAGGAAGATAATAGGATAACTTAAAATTGTATAAGCACATATTAATGACACAAAACATAGGTCTGACTTGAGTACCAAAAGCACTTCTTTTTATGATAGAAGGTGTGAGCCTTTGAGATATTACCACATATCCAAAAGGGTCACAAAATAACTTTACAATAATTATTCTAATAATAATAATTAACAATATTATCTTAAAGTAAGTAAAAACACCATAAATAGGCATAAATTCTTGATTAACTCAGAATCTAGGAAAGGAACATGTGAAATGAACTGTAATTTTAGATTCCTAATGGTAAAATACACATATAACAATTTTATGTCATATCTGTAAAGACAATAATTACTGTGTAATAAGTAAAAATGCCATAAAAAGGCATAAATTTGTGTTTATCTCAGAACCCAATGAAACAGAATGTGAAATAAATTGCCCCATTGGATTAAACAAGGAAAAATACACATATAACATTTTTATTTCATATCTTCAAAGTCAATACTTAAGGAAATAACCTGAATATATGCACTTTTATGATCAGTGCATATATTCATGGTTTTTAGCTCATATCTCTTGAAATATACATGATAGAGAGTTGAACCAAAAATGAAGTTACCACTTAATTACTTTGAAAGTATAGATAGAAACCTTATTTGACAAGTTATAAGAAAGGTTATAACTTGGAAGGGTTTATTGAACAAAATTGTTATAGCTGTTGACCACTTTGTTGTGAGGGTGGTCCAAAGTTTGGAAAAAGTGGATATTCAGATTATATCAGTTTATAGGTGAAGCAATATGTAATTTTTATTATTATATTTAAGGTATAAACCCTTGAAATCATGATTTGAAGCTTAAAATAGTAAATTTCAACATAAAAGATGAGTTACAAGAAATATCATCAAAAATAGAGTTATGATGTTGTAATGAAATGCTGTTGAAAGTTTAATATTGAAATGAAAAGCTATCAGAATTGAATATCTGAATGGCTTTAGTGTGTATAACTTAAAAGTTATTAATGATCAAAGTTTAAGCTTAAAATTTATCATTTATGATCACTAACTGAAATCTTAACTTAAGCTTAGAAGTCATATAAGTGATAAAGATGGTGAATACTAGTTTATTATGATTAGAGCTAATAAAATCCATAAAGTTTAGTCTTATGACAAGCCTATTATGTCAGAAAAGTTAGAGCTGCAGTGATAACTCTAAGAAATGGTGTAATAATGAGATAAGATGGTTTAATTATGATGTAATCATCAGTAAACCTTAAAATACTGATTGATTATGGTGGATACCTTCAGTAAGTGTCTACTAGAAGTGCTCTGGACTCTAGGAAGAAGGATTTTACTATATATAGAGCTCTTTTTAGATCTATTTCCCCTCAGATGCAAAAACACATTAAATTATAAAAACCAAAGGTAAAAGCTTTATTGTTTTTATATGAAACCATTATAAATTTAAACACCCAATTTAATCTTTATTGTAATAATCAATACTTATGTGATAAAATCAATTTTTAATTGTTTTTGTTAAATTTCTCTCTAAAGTCTCCAATTCCATGTAAAAGCAAGAATATTTGCAATCTCTTCCATTTTTAACTGTAAATACAATTTAAATAAGTTGTATTTACATTTTTAGGTGTAAAATAATTCAAAATTGTTCTACTAAGTATCAAAAGTAGATTATTTTCATCTTTTATAATAATTTTCTCTTTATTATTATTCTGAATAACTCTTTTATTGATATAAATAGTATTTATATTAATATGTAAATTTAATATTGGTAATATTATTCTTATAAAGTGTTTTTTATTATTGAAAAACAATTTTTTATGCCTTTATTATTTTCTTTGTAACAATAATAAAGTACCACAAATATGTGAATTATTAGATATTAATATATTTATTCTTATTATATTATTTCATTTATTCAATAATATAAATATTTTGTGCCATAATTGTAATAATTCTTTATTATTATAATTTTTCTTATCTTATTATTTCATTTTATAAGGACATTCATAGTACAATAAGTAAGATATTGGTAATATTTACTTATTGCTTCATATTCAAACCTTAAATTTTCAGGCCTGGCCATGATGTTTACTTAAAATACCTTTTAAAAAGATTAAAGTTGGGTTTATCCAATGAAAAGTATATAATAATCTTATATTTACTGATTTTAAAAGCTATTGAGGCATTTGGAAAGAAACTGTACTGTCCTATGCGTGGGTTTTACATCCTTAGACTTGCAAGAAGTTTCTTTGAGTGACTCTAGTGATGAAAGAAGATATTTAGAAATTAAAAATAAATTTATGTTATAATTTAATTTTAAAAAAGAATCATATCAATTTTCATTTTATTTACCAAAATGAAAGTATAAAAAATAATAAATAATAGAAAATACATTTGAAAATCATTTTTATTCCTTTTTATTAATTTCTTTTATTCATTTCATTTATTTAAAAAGATATAAAAGAGATTTCTACATGGAGATTTCCATATATTCTCAAAAATAACACTTCTTATACAAAGACTTATATTTATTTGTCTTTTTTAGTGTTTGAAGGCAACCCAACAGAAAAGCATCAGACAACCTTTGAGAGATTGGTGGAAGAAACTTGTCAAAACTCTCCAACACCTGTTGTTAATAAGAAAAGAAAGGCCAAGAATTTAGTATTTAAAGGAGCCACTGTTCAGGACTCTGAAGGTGAGTACCTCTCTTAAAATTTCCATAAAAAGATTTTTCAGTGTTCTGAAATCTTTTTTATTTCTTATTTATTAACTATGACTACTAGGAGAGGATCCCAATACTCCATCCAATAAGATGGAGCTGGAATCAGAATTAGAATTTATTCCTCAAAAGGGAAAAGAAAGGGAGAAATCCCCAGTGGAACAGAATACACACAAGGAAGTGCCATATACCAAAAGCAAGTCCTGGAAATAACCATAATATCTGAGCCAGAGTTGGAGCTAGGTATGTGTGAACCTTGAGGTATATTGTACATACCCAAATAGGCCACAATTATCTTAAAAATGAATTCTGAACTATGCATAACCCATAAGTCATGCATATATTCAAAATTCATCATTTTTGATTAAAGAAAAGATGAATAATCTTTTATTGAGTAAGTAAATCCATGGATTTAAGGCCAGATTTGGATTCTACATAAAATCTAACTTAGGGTACCTCAATAGAGAAAATAAGCTCAAATTAACTCTTTAAGGTGGTAATATGGAAAATAATTCAATACCACATAAAAGATCCATGAAATATTTTGTTTTTCTCAATTTCACGCCAAAATAACGGGAATGTGAGAAATCCCATGTTACATATACACTAAGAATAGTATTATGCATGTTTGTGACACTCAATATTATGGTATTCTTACATGCACTTTTGGTAAACCCATAGTGGATATCTCACTTGGAGCCTGAATTTCTATTTTTGACCTAAAAAATAGTCAAGGGGGACAAAAGACATCAAAGGGAGCCAGGGTACCCAACTTATGAGGCCTCTGAGGCATGGAAAGCTCTAAAGCTTGGATACATGGCTAATATTGGCCCAATTAGTAAACTAAAACCTTTTGGGAACTTGGTTACCAAGTCAGAACTTCAGTATATCATAAGAAAATAGCAAATAAGCTGCTATTTTGATGTGCCAAGGAGGTAAAGAGCAACTTAGACTCCTATAACCATGTCAATTATTAATTAATTTCCTTGGATAAACCCCAAAAGAGTAATCAAAACAGTTTTTGGACTATTATCCCCTTATTTACCTCATAGCAACCAGCCATATACTGCTATTTGCAACTCTACATAGAAATGAGGTAAAAACTTCATAAATTCATTCAAAATACAATTATTCATTAATCTTTCTGAAACTTTCAGCACCAATTAAAAACTGTATAGTTCATATAAAAACCAAAAATAATTATACTTTTATAAGTAAAATTCAAAGTTTTACTTGCAGTCCATTTTTGATGATTCCACGTGAAACACAGAATATTTAAAAATTTACAGAAAATAAATTCTGTGATGAAATTTCCAATAACATTGATAAATTTGAGAAATCAATTTTTTTTTAAAAAAAAGAGGATTTAAAGATGTGACTCCTTTTATTCTTCACCATAAATGGGTTGGTAGTCATGTAAAAGCCTCAATTAAGTAATTATGATAATCTTACGTGACAACAGATGATGAAATCAATAATCCAAAAACGTTTATTGTTTCCTCACTCACTGGGTTTTTAGCTTTCTCCATGGAACACCTCTGTGAGCTGTCTTGGACTTAAAAGAGGCCCCCTCTTGCTGTTTTTCCAAATCATCACATTATTCCATTATACCATTATTACCAACAAGTAAGTATTAGTTAAAGCTATTTATTAAGAGTTTTATTCTTTCAGAATCAATCAGAAAGACATGGAATAATAGAAATAAACTATATATCATTGTAATACTGTTATATATCCATTTTTGATCTTTTAAATCCACAATTACCCATTGAATTCCTCTACTATTATCTTTCAACAAGTTCTTTGGAGTATTAGTGAGTGATTTATCTTAAATTATTAAAGTTTTTTTCTAATAATAGTTTTCTTCAAGAATTATCTTTATAATTATTCTTGTAAAAGATAATTATATATTAAAGTAATTTTATTATTTTAACAAAGAAGCTTTTATTATTAAATTCTTCTTGTAATTGATTCTTGTAGAAAATTACTTCTTACTGTTATAATCACTAGTAGTGTATAACACGTAAAAGAAATAATTTTTAATTATTTAATTGTGGTTATAATAATTTTCATTATTATATTTTATAAGAACATTCATAGTACTGTTGATTAATAGTAATATTATCAACAAGCTTCATAGACACATCTTACAGTATGAGTAACTCCAACAGTTACATATCACATTCAGAGGGCTTATAAAGACATATACATGAGCCAGTACAAGCAGTAATTCAAGGTGTACAAGGACAAGGATTGAGAAATGTTGCCACAAATCCACCAAGGAGTGATGAGCTCCTGGAGCATCTTGAAAGAGTTCCTCAAAGAGGAGGGAATAGTGAGATACTCCAATGGATGGAATCCACTACCATCCAAACCTCAACTCAAAAAAAAGGAGTACCATGCCAAAAAGAGGGAGGAAAGCAAGGAAGAAGCCCCAGTAGCTTCTACCAGCAAGCCTCAATTCAGCTAACCTCCCCAAGAAAGGAAGAAGACAAGATAAAGAATTGGAGGAAACCATATTCCCCAAGTTACAGGATTCCAAAAATCCAAAAAGATGCCATGGAAAATGTCTTCAACATGGCCAAATTTGACTTCTGATGTTGTATATACTTTAACAGAAATCAAAAAACAGTATATTTCTTCTAAAAGACATTAAAAATACTGTATTATCTTTAACACAAATTGCTGTACAAAATAAAACAGAAATTGACAGCATTAAATTTATGGTTAAAAATGATAAACCAAAAGTCTCAATTGACAATACTCAGAAATTGATACAAGGAAACCAGGAATTGTATAAATACATAAGAAATATCAAAGACAAGACTTTGACAATAAATTATGACATTAGTATTGAAAATCTGACAGAAAAATTGAACAAATTAAGTGATTCTGTTGATCGATTTGAAGAAAAGACTTCATCACATCAAAAATTACCTTCAGACCATGTAGAAAAGAGTGATAAAGCAAGAATGAATCTTAAGGATGAAATTGAAAGTGAAATAGGACTTATTATTGAGAAAATGGATAAAATAAATGAGGCTAACTTAAATATGCCAAAGCTATATACCCCATTTTCTCACATAAGAAGTCCTTTTAAGCCACAAGAGGACATAAAAAATCCATTAATAAAAGACTTCAGTCATCAAGAAAATAATAAAGTCTTAATGAAGGAACAACCTCAATTAAAAGAATGACCCACATTCACAAGTGAAGGTGAATATGACTGCATGTCATTTATTAAGACAATTGGCATGTTATAAGAGGATTATGACATACCAGATGAATGAATCACTGCAAGCTTACATTAATTATTTGAAAAATAATCAAAAAGATGGTATTATGGCATGTCAGCCAGTGACTCAAAACCAGAGCACAAGCATGACAGCCAAATACCATGAACCAATGGTATAGCCAAAATACCACCAAAGCATGGAGCTAAGCCAAATAAGCTCAAAAGGTATCAAAGGAAAGAGGAGACTCACCCCTTTCCAAATATACAAGTCCCATCACAATAGGACAAAGAATAACAAAGTTATTCCTGCTCAAAGTGGTTGCTGAGCATAAACCTTAATTTTCACCTCTCATATGAAATAAAGAGTAAGAACCTTATCCCAATCAAATTGGTACTCAAAAGGAAGCTCTAGGTAAGGGCTATCTAATGGTACCTGCCAAACTGAGCTAGCACCAGTATTACAGAGGTTATGGCCAAATGCAGGCCAAAAAAGAGTGAATAAAATGGTCACCTCCCATCTAACTTCTACGGTTTTAGTGTGAGATACCTAAAGTGGGGTCTTTTTGGAAAGAGAAAAATCTGGGCTATCTGATGGTGCTATTAATTTCCCCATATCTCATCTAGAACAAAAGCTATAAGGCAAACAAGCCCAATACAGCTTTTTGCCTAAAACATGCATATGTACAAAAATCTTGTACATGGGATACCTTTGCCATATTTAATGATGTACCATTGTGTAGAGCACATACAGGGCTACACACGGAACCAACTTTAAGGTTGATATCTCAAAAACTGACAAAGCTATAGCTGTTTTAAGGTCAAAATCCCACAGTTTGACCAATACAGCCTTACCATGGGATATATCCCATAACCATGATTATAAGGTGTAAAACAGACAAAGAATATTGTTTTTACATCAATACTTCATATTTAATTAAGTACTGGGGTCCCATACAGGTTCTGTACAGCATTCTATGCGTCATACACGTCAGAATCAGGCTGTGTGGTCCCCAGATGAAACTTTTCACCCTGTATTCGTGAAAACTGCCCAGATGTGGTTTCAAAACCACATCTGAGCCCAATACATGCCATACAGGCCTTTTGGAAACCACAAGCCTGTCCTTGAGAGTGAAAAATCTTCACTTCCTCTATTTTAAAAGGTCTAGCAGCCTTTTCACCCCATTTCAGGATAAAAGGAGGCCTTTTCACTGCCAGAAAAGGAATCTCCATCCTGCTCTTGAATTCCTATGTAGTAAAACTGTCAAAAACAGTTATACTATTGGAAAATAATCAGGTTATACTATAAATTTTAGTATTGTAGTCTTTATTATTGTAACCCAACAGGTAAAGCTGCACCCAGGGCTTTCAACAGTGCTCATCACCACTAATTCCCATTAGTAAAGCCCTTTTTATCTTCAATTAAAACATTTGTAATACTTCTTATCTGTGTCACAGTCATAGTTAAAATTGTAAATAGCCTTATTACCTCTTCATCATAGACTCAGCCTGACATGGCATAAGACAAACAAATGGCAAAAATACCTGGTCTTGGTGGAAAAATGAAATGATCACCAAGTGGGAACATGATTTCTGGAGGTACAAAATAGAAAAGGCATTTAAAAATTCCTTCTTTGACCCAGATAAGGATAAAACTTTGACTTTGTTTTTAAAACAAGTTGAAAGATTAAATGAACTGTACCCAGAAATGTCACAGAAAATGGTAAATTTGAAGATACTCAAAAAATGTGGAGGAGAACTGGAGCATTCCCTGAGAAGTAGGTGCATAGAACCATGTTTCACAGAGGAGTACATTAATGCACTAGAAGACATAGCTACAAGGATCAAGATAGGCAGAACATGAAAAAAATTGGATATGAAAAGTCTAAATAAACCATTTATTAAGAAAGATAAACCAAGAGAACCTTCCAAACCCAATACACCCAAAAATAATGAGCAAAGAAAATTCCATAAATGTGGTTGTATTGGACACTTAGCCAATAATTTCTTAAAAAAGGCAAAAAACAATGAAATTGTGGAAAAAGAAGAGAAAAATGATAAAGAGGATGAATCTCATTCTGAAAAAGACACTGAAGAGTCAGAAACTTCTGAAAGTGATTAAATTAATATAATTAATGCACAAATTAATAATAATGTTTTGATATATATAGTATTAGATTTAAATTCAAACTTACCACAAGTTGGAACATCTGATACAAGCCTCACAAAAATAAAAAGTTCCAAACTGCATATAACCAAACCTGAAAAATTAATGCAATATACACCTGGAAAGTCAGGTATAAGTATTGTCATGATTGAAAACCAAGAGGCAAAAGTAAAACTTAACACAGGACCAGACTGCACCTGTTTTGGTAACAGTTTTTTGAAAAGAATTTTACAAAATTTTAAAGAAAAGCTTATAACAATACAAGGGGTTAAATTTAGTAGTGCAAGTGAAAGCATAAAGCCACTTGGAATAATTGACTTAACATCAATTTTTCCTCGTCCTTCCCAATGAATACAAGTGAAAGTAGAGTTTGTAGTAATGGAAAACTTTACTAGTAACCATTTTATACTTGGAAATGATTAATTTCCAATCTATTACATAGATAGCTATAGCCAGAAAGACAGGTATTCTACAATAGGAGACAATAGGGGGTGTCAAAGTCACCAAATCCCGCCTTAAAATAACACGGGATTTGGACCCCAAATCCCATGGAATTTTAACTGAGTCCCCTGGTATTTTGACCAAATCCCATGCATCTGGGATTTCAGCTTGAAACCTAACCCAAATTAGTATTCACAATTCATACCTGCACAACATATTCTTCTACACTCCATTTTGGACAATCTGACCAAACAGCTTACAGTCCATTTATACTTCTTCATCCATATAATAATGCCTCGATCCAAAGCAAGACAAATCAAGACAGATATGAAGATCACCTCTAGCCTGCCTCATCCATCAGGTCACTTAATATGTACAGATTATTTAACCATAATTAATTTGCTTTCAGTCGAAGCCAATGTCGAGTCATGTTTTGGTACTAGTGGTTCAACATCTATTGGAAGACCTCCCTCATCAAAGAAGCATGGATTTCAGCTCATGGCGATTGAGGTCAACAAAAAATCACGTAATTGACTAAACCTTAGTTCAAGAAGCATCCGAGATCAATGGCGAACATATAAAAAGAAATATATGGCAGAAAAAAAATTTGAGAATTTAACTGGGGCTGGAATAACGGAAGAAGATGAGAGTAAAGGAATAAAGTCAATGAGTGAAAAGCTTGAGAGTATGTGTCCCTGCTATGCTGAAATGGATGCGCTCTTTGGCCACAAGCCCAATGTCACTCCGGTTGCAAGCTATGATTCACAAGCAAAAGACAGCTTAAATGGTGATGATGATGATGTTTTGCCCAATAAGGTAAGTTATTGTCTCTTCCTTTTTTACCTATGATAATTGAAGTTCATGTGCTTTTTAAAGGAGAATAATGGATTGGAATCATCTCTCAATCTTGTTCCTTTGGTTCATAATGAAGATGACTTGGTTCAAGCGGAAAACCTTCAAGATGAATCAGTAAGTATGTTTAAGCCTGATGCTTATGAAATCCATTTTTGATTATTTCTCCTTTGAACAGAAAATTAAATCCATAATGCATTCAACACAAAAGCATAATCAAGCATTGACACCCAACTTGAATGACAAGAGTGGCGCTAGGAAAAGGCCAATGGATATGTTTGCACCAACATATGCCAATTTGCTTGAATCACGGAAAAAGGGTATGTTTTGGACTTATGGCTACTCTGATCAATCCCACTTACTAAATTCATGTTTTGTAGCCCGTGAAACCAGTGACAATGCTCATTTGGAGTGGGACAGGGAGAGGTGGAATGACAAGAAAGCAAGCAAAATGGAAAAGCAACAGTTTGAAGAAGTCAAGTTGCAAAAGCAAATGGAGTTCAAGGAGAAGCAACATGCAAAGCAATATGAATTTGAAAAAGAAAAGTGGAATCGTGAATTGGAATTGAAGGAAAAGCAATGCCAGATGGATCTCACTATAGCGGCATTGTCATCAAGCAGGCCAATCGGGGAGCTGGAACGCATTCTGGCATTAATCAATAAAAAATAACTTATTACATATATGTAATGTGATCAATTTATATGTGGTGCTTGTTCAATAAATCTTATGTTTATATTTAATTATTGATCTTATGTCATGAAATCTAACTCCACTTTATTACCAAATGGAAATTTCAATGTTTATGCATAATTGGGGCACCAACTTGCAATTTCAATTTCATATGACATTTATTTTCAATTTCCTACAGATTTGAAAATTTGGGCAAGTTTTGCATTGACAATTTATATGAAGTCTGTTCAAAAATCAAATTTGATGACGGCTATTTTCCTTTTTTATGAAAGTGTCATTTTATGGTTTTTTTTTTAATTTTTTCATCTTTTTCTATATGCTTTTTTTAATTTAATGGTTATTTTTTATTTTTTAGTTTGAAGGGTTTCAACTTTTAATTGGGAAATGTCCCTTGTTTTGTTGATTTTTGATTTTTAATTCTTAATTTTTAATTTTTTTTAAAGTTGATTTTTTTCTTTAATTTCTTTCAATTTATTATTTTTTAGTTTTACTTTTCACCCCTCCAATTTAAAAGAAAACACCTTTTTTTTAATTTTTTTTTTTTAATTTCAAATCTTAAATTTCATTTTTTTTATTTTTACTTTTCACCCCTCCGTCTTAAAAAAAATTCACCAATTTTTTTTATTTTTTTTTTAATTCTCAATTAATTTTTTTCTAATTTTACTTTTCACCCTTCCCTCTAAAAAAAAACCCACTTTTTTTAAAATTCAGGTAAGTGAATTTCTCTTCTTTTTGTTTAATCACAACCATTTTTTTTGTTTTTCTATAGGTAATTTTTTTTGTCTTTTAAAAATTTTTTATTCATTTTTTTGCACCTCCCAAACTCACCCACCCATCACCATCATCATCCACAACTAACCCACCCATCACCATCATCATCCACAACTAACCCACCCATCACCATCATCAATCATCATCCACCTCACTAACCCTGGAACCTCCCAAATAGGCTCCTGGGAGGTTCCAGGGCCTGAGGCCCTCAAATCACTCCGAATCAATTCCAAATTGATTCGCTGTCTTTTTATTTATTTATCATTCTAATGGCCCCAGAGGCCATTAGAATGATTATTTTAATTTTAATTTTAATTTTAATTTTTTTAATTCTATCATTTAATTAAAAAAAAATACTGATGATCTTTTTTTTTTCTATGATCCACATATCTTTTTTTTTTCTTTTTCATTTATGGAATTTGAAAACTGATTTCATTTGTTTTTTTTCTTATTATTCATTTATTGAATTTGAATAATATTTTACTGATTCTTTTTTTTGATTTTTTTATTCATTTATTTTATTTCAAAAATCTTTTACTGATAATTTTTTTTTTTTACTGATGATTTTTTTTTGATTTTTTTTAATCATTTATTTTATTTCAAAAATCATTTACTGATAATGATTTTTTTTTTGATTTTTTTTAATCATTTATGTTATTTGAAAAATAATTTACTGATAATGATTATTTTTTTTGATTTTCTTTTAATTCATTTAGTTTATTTCAAAAATAATTTACTTATAATGATCTTTTTTTTACTGATGATATTTTTTTTCCTTTTTTTAATTTTTTGGGATAATAATCATTACTGACCCTTGATTGATTTTTTATTTTAATTTTTGTTTCACTTTTTTATTCATTTGTTCATATAGGGGAGGATTAATTATAAGAATTTATTTTGCAATGTCATTTCATTTCCCATCCCTTCCATCATCCTTAAAATTCAAAAAACAAAATCTCCTCCTCTCTCACATTCTTCCAATCATTTTGATGATGTCATGGTTAGGACTAAACCAGACTCAGAACATCATCAGAATTATTTGAAAGATGATGAAGCTCATATTACTTCTCTTGATGTCATGGTTAGGACTAAACCAAATATAGAACATCATGAGGATAATAATACCAAGTTAAATAATAAAAGAAAGCTCACCCAAAGCCAAAGACAACACATCCATGATTCAAAACAAATAATGTCTTACCTTGGACATTCCAAAAAAGAATTTAAAAACTTTTCAGCAATTTCGATTGACAAGAAATCTGCCAATGCCTCATGGTTAAAACTTCCATCACTTAAAACTCTCCCCCATCCTTATATCCTCATGAATAAAACATCCAAGCCGTTTTTGCCTGTCATCATATATGAAATAGCCCAATTTGATAATTCTTCTGGCCACTCTCAAATGCTGCAAAACATCATCATGACATTAATGTCCTTATCTCAAAATCGACAAGAAATTAAAACCAATAAGCAACTCCAAGGTGGCATTATGAAAGGTATTGGGTTTCGATCTGGTTCTGATGCTGGAAAATCTGCAGGTTTGTGATATTTTTGGCATATTACCTTAATAATTACTGACTAATTACAAAATTATTGGGTGTTTACTCCAGAAAACCCGGGTTAACTCCTAATCAAATTGAAACAGATAACAATCAATGGATCAAGCTTCATCAATATGACAAATTTGTTTACTCAAGAATCTCCCATTGATCAAAATTAGAAGCAAATGAAAATCAATCATTATTGGAAGCAGCCCAATTACCCAATTTCAGTCAAGTCAAATGGAATTCTGCCAATCCCAAGGAAGAATTCAAATCATTTACCAATGTCATTGTCACCCAAAATAGATTTTTCAATAAGCCACACAAAGATTTAAACAATCTCAATGCCTGGACTTATGGTATATTTTCTTTTGTATCAAAAAAATATTTCCTTCCACTTCCTACTGTATTCACCCCCTCTGGACATGGCTTACACTTCCCCAAATTGAAAATGGAGATCGATTTTTCAAGAAAACCTGGCATCATGGAAATTCTTTGGAAGACATCAAAAATGGTTTATCATACAACAAAACCACCTCCAGAAATTATCAATCATGACAGAATTACTCATTTTGGATGTTCTTTTCAAATAAACCATAAATTATTTAATGTAGGTGACAAATTCTTGAAAATGACACCCACCGAAATTAATTCAAGAGTCAATGGGTACTTTGAAAGAAATATGCAGGATCAAAAAAGAACTAAAAAATCTTAATTGTAAATACTTTTATTTCATGAATAACATCTCCACTCCATTGTATGCCATTAAATTAAGTTTATAAAACATTGGTCCTGATGAAATTTACAATTGACTATTTTTCCATGCCAAAGTGATTGGTTTAATTTTTTCACGCATATTTAGCACATCTTCCCCAATGTCATTGTTGGCCAGATTTTCCGCATTTGGTGGATCATCATCTTCATATAAATCAAACCACTCATCACCAATTTGAGCTAACATGTTATGTAAAATCGTGCAAGACACAACCCAACTAACAAAATATTCAATTTCATAATTATCCCTCATTTGATTTTGCATTTCCCTTAGAGAAAACCACCTCCCCTTCAAAATTCCAATTTCATGCTTGATTCTGACCCTTGATTTTTCTAGACAGTAATTGAAAGAACGGTTGTCTTCATTATGTGCTAAAAATCCCTTATATGCTGGAGCAACCCAAGGAGAGCTTGCATATGCTGAATCTGCAAGTAAGTATTGATCCTTTTCATAATACTCTTGAGGTGTTTGTGCTATTTTTATATGTTGATAGACATTCGAATCATGAAGTGACCCAGTACAACCATCATGCAGAGCAGTGAACTGTTTGTTGATATTGCAAGCCAGTTGTATTGACATAGAATACCTTATATGTAAACCATCAGTAAGATTGAAATAAAGAATAAATATTCAACAGCTTACCTTTTTTTGCAATCAAAATACGCTTCACCCTCATTGGGAGGACGTTTTGATAATGGTATGAGACTCCCATCAATAAACCCAATGCACCCAGGGAAGCCTTCTGCTTGCATTACTTGAGACATCTCTCTGCATTTTTCTATTGTTGGCCACACAATCACTTTGCACTTCAACTTCATTAATATCTAGATGACTCTTTGAGTGTACAGCACAATAGCCCCATGGCTAATTCCAAACAACATTCCAATCTTTCCCAAAGTGGCCCCATTTCCATTTGATCCTAGCCTTGATAATGCCACAGCCAATTGGATGGCAGGATTGCGTTGTTTGTTTTGTGATGAGTTTTGAAAGGTTTTATCAGCTTGAATTTGTGCAACCAATTTTTAAAATGATTCATGTGTGGTCCTACATAGCTGTCGGAACTTTTCAGATGATAATGTCTGTAAATCATTCATTGTATACATGTAATGAGATGGATATCTTCTACAAGGATTGATGTATCTTTGTGATGTTATCATATCTAATAAGATTAAATCTTTCTGGATATCAGAATCACTATCAGAGTTGAGAGCATCAATGAACTGAAGTGAGTTCAAGGTCTGAAGTAAAGGTAGCCTTTGCAATGCCTTGGGCATGGTAAATGAAGAAAAGTTTGGTAGTAAATGCAATTTGAAATCAAATAACTTAATAAATGATGAGTGTATTTAAATTTTATGCAAGAGATAGAAATTTTCATGCAATTTAACATGCCCTTACTGAGTTGTGTGTTTGAGAAATGTGCCTTTATGGGAAGCTAAAGGTGGGATTTTGGTATTTAAACATGGGATTTGGTACCAAAAAACCTGTGTTTTTGTACCTCAAAATACCTCACCTCTTGAGGTGTGAGATTTCCCAAATCCCAAAACATTAATGGGGTATTTTGGCAAAAAAAAACTCGGGATTTTGAGTGTGGGATTCGGTAACTTTGACACCCCCTAATAAGAGATAGAAATTTGGTTTTTTAAACAATAAAAAACAAATTACTGTTATAAAAAATGAAGAAACAAGCCCAGAAAGACATTCATTAATAAGTGAGCAACTTACAGAGGAAGAATTCAATCAATATCAAACAGAAAAAATTAAAGAAAGATTGATTGATATCTTATTTATATACAAAAGTGCTTTTGCAACTGATGAAGAGCCCCTAGGCTCTATCATTGAACATGAAGTAGACATTACTCTTAATGTGGAGATCCTTATCCACCCATTTTGAGAAGACCAGCTTATCCAGCTAGCGCAAGAGCTAAAGAAGCCTGAGAGGTACACATTAAGGAATTAATGGACCTTGGGGTGTTAAGGAAAGTAGGGCATAATGAACAGTTCAACGTCACTACACCTGTCATTATAAATTGGCACAATGGAAATTAAGGCTGGTAGGGGACTTTAGAGCTTTAAATAACTATACTATCCCTGACAGATATCCAAAACCCAGAATCCATGAGAAATTCACACAATTATCAAAGGCTAAGCTCATTACAATCATGGATGCTCTAAAAGGTTTTCACAAAAGTTTCTTTACAGAAAATTCCAAGAAATTACTGAGAATAATAGTCCATTGTGGAATATATGAATATTTAAGGATGCCATTTTGTATAAAAGATGCACCTTCCCACTATCAAAGAATGATTAATACCATATTTCCTGAAGAATTGTCAGAAGTATGGTTAATTATTTATACTGATGATATCATAGTTTTCTCAGAAACCTTGGAAAATCACTTGAAAAGACTAGAAAGAGTCTTAAAAAAGATAGTGCAAGTAAATATGAAAATTTCCTTGAAAAAATGTCATTTCTAATATAGTGAACTAAAGGCACTGGGACTTGCTGTATCTGGACTAAGTTTGGGCATAGACAAAAATAAAGTAGTAGCAGTACTACTAAAACCAATTTCCCAAACCAAAAAATAAATTCAATTGTTTCTAGGATTTGCTTTTTATTACAGAAAACATATAAAAGACTTTGCAAGAATTGCCAAATCCTTGTGTAAGCTCTGTGACCAACAGACAGTCTATGAAATGACTGAAGAAAGGGTTAAAGCATATGAGGAATTGAAAAGTTTCCACACAAATGCCCCATTCCTTCTAATGCCAGATTGGAAACTACCTTTCAAACTGTACATTGATGCTTGTGAGGACTAGGTGCTGCACTACACCAGACACAAATAATCAATGATAAACCTTTTGAAGGGCCAATTTGCTTCATTTAGAGACAAATTAAGTCAACACAAGAAAGATATGGAGAAAGACAAATGGAATTTCTTTTCTTAGTGTGGGATTTAAATAAATTACACTACTATTTGGATGGAACAGTGTTTGATGTCATCACAGACTGCAATGCTGTAAGATATTTATTAAACATGAAGGCACCAAATAGACACATGCTAAGATGGCAGATTGCTATCCAAGAATATAGAGGAAATATGACTATAGTTGATAAATCTGGAATTATTTGTCAAAATGCAGATGTGCTTTAGCAAATGTACCTGAAAACACAGCATGGGTACCACAAAAGGAACATAATATAGAAGGCATATTAGTGATATATATTGGAACAGAATTCTTTAATCAAGCTATAGAAAGCTACAAGATGGATAAAACCTTCAATATATTATTCCAACTTTTAATGAGAGATTGCAAATATCCATCATTATTTTCATAACTAGATGAAGTATAGAAAAAAGAATCTGATGAAGGAAGATTTCACCTCCTTGATGGAATTCTTTATCATAGGACCAAAAACAAATGCATTATGAACTTGAAATATAGAACTCTCATAAGCACTATACTACCTGAATGCAATGATAGTGTTGTATCTGGATATCTCTCAGCAGATAGGACACTAGAGAGGGTGAAAACCTACTCTTGGTGGCAAAATTGGAGAAAAGATGTTAAAGAATATTTCCAAACCTGTGACAGATGTAAAAGAGCAAGCAGAGCCACAGGAAAGAAGTTTGGAATGATTATCCAAATCCAAGAACCAAAATCCCCATGGGAAATAGCTCACATGGATTGGGTAATAGCCTTACCTCGAGGAGGAGACAGGAGTTTTAATGCATGCTATTACTAGTTGACAGGTACAGAAAAACACCAATGTTCTTACCATTTCATAAAGATGACACAGATATGGACATGGCCATAATGCTATGGAATAAAGTCATTAGTCATACAGGCTTCTTCCAAAACATCATAAGTGATAGAGATCCAAAATTCACCTCAGCATTATGCACTAATCTACATAACATGTTTGGAACAAAGTTGTCATTCTCAACAGCTTACCACCCCCAAGCTGATAGATTAGCGGAAAGAATGATACAAGCTTTAGAAGACATGATCAGAAGATTTCGTGTTTATGGCCTAGAATTCAAAGAATCTGATGGTTTTACCCATTATTGGTGTAAGCTAATACTAGCTCTTGAGCTGGCATATAAGACATAAAGTAATTCTTCAACTAGAACAAATCAGAGATTCTAGAAAAAGTTTGGAATCCAAGACTTCCTTATGATACTTTCAAAAAGGACTTAGTGTATATACATCCAACAGAAATAAGCTTCAAAATAATGCTTGACAAAGCAAGAGATCATTCCAACTGATGTATGCAAGATTCTTTAAAATATGCAAAACAAAGATGGGACAAAAGTCATAAGCCACCTGATTTTCAAGTAGGAGACTTGGTATTAGTATCAACTATAAATTCTAATAAAATCAAAGGCCCAAAGAAATTGAAAGATTACTTTTCAGGGCCCTTTATGGTAAGAGAACTACATGGCCCAATGCTGTGCAACTAGAAATCACAGGTGAATTAATGAACAAACACCCAAATTTCCCTGTAAGTCTGATAGAGAATTACAGCTCAAGTGATAAAGAGCTAATCCCCCTAAGAAATGAACCACCACTTGAAATTCCCCCTCTAGAAGAAGGAGAATAAAAGAAAACTTTGAAAGTGCTTAAAGAAAGGAGGACAAAAAACAAAAAAGAAAGGGAATACCTTATAATGTATAGAAAACCAACTCAAGAAAATGAATGGCTACTTGATAAATATATAACTAATGCTCATAAGCTATTAAGAAGGTTAATCCATGAAAGAAGACCTAAAGAATAGAGAAGTTCAGCATTATTGAGCTTCAAGACTAATAAAGTCTAATGAAGCGGTAGGACAGGGGATGATACCCTAATTAACTATATCAGATTGTGATAAAATCTTTTTTGGTGGTAGGGAATGTGAGCCTTTGAGATATGACCACATATCCAAAAAGGTCACAAAATAAATTGACAATAATTATTCTAATAATAAAAATTAAAAATATTATCTTAAAATAAGTAAAAATGCCATAAATAGGCATGAATTCTTGATTAAATCAGAATATAATGAATAAGAATGTGAAATAAACTGTACTATAAGATCCCTCATGGTAAAATACACATATAAAAATTTTTGTCATATCTGTAAAGACAATACTTACTGTGTAATAAGTAAAAATGCCATAAAAAGGCATAAATTTGTGTTTATCTCAGAACCCAATGAAACAAAATTTGAAATAAATTGCATAATTGGATTAACCAAGGTAAACTACATATATAAGATTCTTATTTAATATTTGTAAAGTCAATAATTAAGGAAATAACCTGAATATATGCACTTTTATGATCAGTGCATATATCCATGGTCTTTAGCTCATATCTCTTGAAATATACATGATAGAGAGTTGAACCAAAAATAAAGTTACCACTTAATTACTTTGAAAATACAGATATAAACTTTATTTGACAAGGTATAAGAAAGGTTATAACTTGTAAGAGTTTATTGAACAAAACTGTTATAGCTGTTGACCACTTTGTTGTGAAGGTGGTCCAAAGTTAGAAAAAAGTGGATATTCAGATTCTAATAGCTTATAAATGAATAATTATGTGATTTGTATAATTACATTCAAGGTGTAACCCCTTGGAATCATGGTTTGAAGTTTAAAATAGTAAATTTTGACAGAAAAGATGAGTTTCAAGAAATATCATCAGAAATAGAGTTTTGATGATGTAATAAAATGCTCTTTGCAGTTTAGTATTGAAACTACAAGCTTCCAGAATTAACTCTCTTAATAACTGTGGTGTGTATAGCTCAAAATTTATGAATGATCCAAGTTTAAGCTTAAAATCAATCAGTTATAATCACTCACTGTAATCTTAATTCGAGTTTAACAGTTATATAAGGGATAAAAGTGGTGAATAATAGCTTATTATGATTAAAACTAATAAAATAAGCAAAATTTAGCCTTCTTTCAAGCCTATGATGTCACAAAACTTAGAGTTACATTGATAACTCTAAATAATGGCATAATAATGAGATAAGATGGTTTAATTACAATGTAATCATCACTAAGCCCTATGAAACGGATCAATTCCAGCGGATACCATCATTAAAAATCTACTAGATGCCTTCTGGACTCTAGTAGGGAGGACTTTACTATATATAGCAATCTTTTTACCTCTATTACCCCCTTAGATGCAACAAAAACATTAAATTATTAAAACCAAAGGTAAAAGCTTTATTCCTTTCATATAGAACAATTATATATTGAAAGACCCAATTTCATCTTTTTTGTAATCATCAACCTTGATGTGATTAAATCAATTTTTAATTGGTTTTTGTTAAATTTCTCTCTCAAGTCTCTAATTCCACATAAAAGCAAGAATATTTGTAATTTGTTCTATTTTTAATTGTAAATACAATTTAAATAAGTTTTATTTACATTTTTAGGCATAAAGTAATTCAAAATTATTATATTAAGTGTCAAAAGTATGTTACTTTCATCATTTATAATCATTTTCTCTTCATTATTATTTTTAATAATTCCTTCATTAATATAGATAGTATTTATATTAATATATAGCTTTAATATTGGTAATATTATTGCTATAAATTGTTTTTATCATTAAATGTAAATTATTTATGCGTTTATTATTTTTTTTGTAGCAATAATGAATTGCAATAAATATATCAATATATTTATTTTTCTATATAATTTATATTATTATATTTATTCAATAATATAAATATTGTATGCCATAATTATAACAAGTCTTTATCTTATTCTTTGATTTAATAAGGACATTCATAGTAAAATGATTCAAATATTGGTAATATTCACTTCTTTTCTCATAGTCAAACCTTACATAAATAAAGAAATAAAGCTGGAGAAAAGACTTTTTGATTTATTTACTGATAGAAGTAATGCCTTAGGGTGTTTCCAATATTGAGAAGAATACTGATGATAATATGATGAATAATAAACAAAAACTACTATTTTTCTCAAATTATTTAATAATTTTATGATGATGAACTGTGATAATAGATCCTACTATAGCTCAAATTAATACTCAGTAAAGAGCTTTTTAAATAAGATAGATTAATTAAATAATTTGAATCAACTATTAACTACCATTATCTATGGGGCACTCAGATGGTTCTACTGCACTTAGCTACTGAGCAAATTTGGAATGGTATGAAAAGGGTAAGGTGATAGTAAATGAGCTTAATTTATGAAGAAGTTTAGATTAGTACTTATCTACTACCACTTATAAAAAAGACTCAGACAGTCCTTCTGAGCTTAGGTACTGAGGAACAATGGGTATTTAGATAGTCATTAACCTGAGTTTGTGAGCTATATTAGAATGACTATCAATGAATATCAATTAAGAATTACTCATAAAGCTCTACTAAGCCTTTATACTGGAAAAAATTCAGGAATGGGGATAAGCTAACTACACCTATGAGCTTGGCTATCTTTTATTCAAACAAAAGAGGATAATGGGGATGGATAGAGGTTATCTTTCACAAATAAACTAAAAAGTAACTTCTTGGTAATGATGAAACACAATTCTCTTTTGGGGAAATATACCTCTATCCACTTGATTTGGGATCTCCATACAGGGCCTAAAAAACAGGGTTTTTAAAATTTCAAAGCTCTATTCCAGATCTTTTGTTTGGGATATGTGTTGTGACCCAGTTTTGATTCCTAATCAATCAGATTACATCCTTCTAATATCAGTTTTTGATTTTATGTGACATGAATGAAAATCTGGGAGAATTAGATTGCTTCATTTTGACCTTACATATTTATTTTTCATGTCATAATAAGACCCCTAACCATGTGATAACTTTTCTGGAAGGGTAATGATGTCATTTATTCAATACCCTGAATACCTTATCTACATAGCTACTAAGCATATAAAATGTTTTGGTCATTGACTCTTTCCATCCTGAAAATTATTATCTCCTTGGTTACCGATACTAGTTCAATTATTATTAGTCAATTTAACTCTAGGTTCCCTTAGCTCCTTGGCCCCTATTTAGACATAGTTACTAATTTCATAATTTGAGATGTAATTTGATGATATTGTAAAATTCTAGAATTTTCTCAAAATAATTTTATCAAATTACACCCTTGTGCAACTTCTTTAATGTTGTGTTGAAAATTCTGTAATGAACCTGTAACACCTCTATTTTCTAATTTCTCACTCCTAGGATATTCTATACAATTTTACAATTTTTACCATCTGTATAAACCCTAAATTCAAAGATTCTTCATTCCACAACCACAATGTCCACCTTATCCTGGACCTGAAATATTTATACTGAAACTTGGCCTGTTTTCATCAAAATTCAGGTTGGGTCACCACTGGATGGAATTTTTCAACTAAACTCTAAAAAAGATTAATTTGAGCTTTCAGTATTTTATGTATGAAGACCTCAAAATCCTTGAATTTTCAATTAAATTCATAGCAAATGTGGCTTTAACCATCAATTTTTGTGTTAAAATTTAGGTGTGATATGTATTTCAAAAGCTATGAGGAATAAAAGTGCTTTCAATTCAAATAATAAATGTTCATGTGTATTAAAAAATTGATAATAAATTTAAATATAAGGAATGGAGAGTTACAGTTGTGTTCTCTAATTTTCAAATCAAACTACATATATAAAAATTCAATTGTGATAAATGGGGAGGAATTGAAGAAAAAATATAGTTAAAAGATGAAATTCTTTTCTTGGGGAAAGAATAATAGATCCAAGGGTTTCATACTCCCCCATATTCATTTCTGACAGGAATGGGCTGTCAAAGTCCATGAAAAATCTAATTACCTTTGGCCTGTAATTGATTCACAGGGTCTGTGAATTTTTTTATAATGAGGTTTCAGTACCAACCAAGGCAGGTTTAGCTGTTTGTAAGTGGGTAAAACTACCCTGAACCTGGAAAAGGCTTCACAAGAAGATAATAAAATTATTACAAAGGCTATTAAACAGATTACAAAATGTTTTGAAGGCTCTCCAGACAGATATCACCATAGTAATTACTGATTTAAAGGACTAAAATGGCTGAGAATAGAAAAAAAAGCTAAAACAAACCTATCTTGGTTCAAAAAAGGGCTCAATGGTTCAATCATTGTCTTTCCTGTTGCCACTATTTATCTTACCACTGGTTAGGAGAACCTTTACTTTTGAAGGGAGAAAAGTGGTGGCATAAAAGAATGTCTTCTTTTCCCAATATCTTCCTTACATAATTAGTTCAAAATTTGCTCAACCAATCAATAGAGGATTAAATACACTATTATTCAAATAATTTTGAATATTTCAACCATTCAAAACAGTCATTATAGACATTTTCACCCTTTAAACACCCCAAAAGTGAACTAAAGCAGTTTTCATAACTATAATCTTTGGTAGCTTTGGTCACTTTTGTGTTCTTTCTCTCTTTAATATTAATTCTAGAGTCCTTTTTATTATATTAATTGTTTGAAGCTCTTTTCTCAATTCATTCCAAATAAAATTTCTTTTAAAGAAATTTGCTTTGTAGCCATAAATATTCCTTTAAGAGTATGTTTGAATAAATATTTATTTTTGGTAAGACAATGAATGTCTAATACACTATTCATTACTACTAATGAAGATAAAAACAACGAATTTGGGTTTTTTCTCCTAAAGCTCATAAAATTATTATTTTTCCTTACATTCATGTTATACAAATCTTGAGGATAGAAAAAGCACTATATTTTCAATCATACCTTAATATCCATACCTCAAAATCACAGAAGTTATTAATTAAAGTAATTTTCATTATGACCATAATATTAGAGTTATTACAACTACAAATAATCATACAGAACAAATTTCTCCAGTATTAATCAGCTTGGTCATATGTAATACACTATAAAAGGCTGAGAAATTTGAAAAAGTAAGTTTCTGAGATAAAATCACTATCTTTAAGCTGTTTTACACATATTCATTTTTCAACTATATCAAGAGCCAGCTATAAACCCACAATGAGCTCCAAAAAAGCTATATATATGATTATGACAGGAGACAATCAGTTACAGGAGAAAAAGAGTCAGTATATGAACAAAATAAATACAAATTATTCCTTTCTGAATCTGATGACACGTTTTCTAAGGTGTGGATATGGAACTTTGATTGAAATTTAAGTACTTTTCTTATCCATAAAATTTCTATAAGAAAAAATGTAATTTTTGAGAGCTTAAAGAGAAAAAATCCCCCCAAAAAAATTCTTAAATTTGTTAGTATAAAAAAAATATGGAAAACATTTATTGGTTTACCAACAATGAAATTTTATCCAGAAATACTCCAAAAAGAAATTTCAATTTGAATTCATTGAGCAAGGAACTGCAGGAAAAAAATATGAGAAAAGGTCTCTATGGTGAATATTAAGGAGAAAACACACCCAAAAGTGACCAGAGGAAATTCGGAAACAAAGCAACAAAGCTCAAAGTTATGGAAGATTATTTACTCAAATTAAGGGATTGTCCAAGGGTCAAAAAGTTATAAAATATTTACATAAAATGATTATTTCACCTTGTTGAATCTTTAAAACTGTTTAAAAGGGGTTATTAGAATCTTTCATTGATATTTTTAACAATTTTTAAACTAATTATTAAAGTAAAATATTATAACATGAATAGAAAAGGGGAGAAAAGAAGACATAAGTTTGTAGCCATAAATTTTCTTCCTCCAACAGGAGCTTGCTTTCATCAGTTGTGATAAACATATTTAAAACAGAAAAGCCAATTATGGCATCAATGAACCCTGATTTGGACCAAAATAGGGCTGTTTTATCCATTTTAGTCCTGGAAACCAGTAATTACTATAGTAATAGCTTCTTTTAAGCCTCCAGAACAAGTCAAAATTTGTTTGAAAGCCCTCCAACACAGCTAAATCTGCTTTTTGTGATGTTTGTGCTTACTTAAATGTTCTTTGACCCTCTTGGAAACAGTTAAAACTTTCCTGGATGGTATAAAAGCCTAATCATCAATTCCAAGCAAAAGGTGATTAATGTTTGCATGAAATTTGACATCTAACACCTGTCAATGAGGAATTTAGGGGAGTCTGGAAACCTTGGAGCCAAGATTCCTTTTACCCCCCAAAATTAATTTTTTCTTTAATTCCTAATAATTTATTATACTTGAATCCTTTAATATGTAATACAATTGAAAACTTATAGTACACAAATTTAATTATCAACTCCTCATATTTAAATTTAAGCTCACTTATATATCAAAGGTGCACATTTTGACATTTTCATTGAAAAGACTTCAATTTCTCATAGGTTATAAAATACACACCACACCTCAATTTTGACACAGAAACTGATTGTTAACACCAAATGTGGTTCATCTTAAATTAGAGTTTGAGGATCATAAAATTTCCTGCAGAAAGTAGTGAAAGGTTAAATTAAGCTTATTTAGATTTGAGTTGCAGAAATTTTACTCAGCGGTGATGCCAACCAAAATTCTATAAGGAATTCAATTTTGAAATTATTTTTATGTGTTTATTTGTTGGAAAAAGCGCTTTAATGATATTTATTAACTTTTTTCCAAAAAACATTTTTTTTAATATTTTTGTCAAAAATTTGTTTTTATTTTATTATTTCAAGTAAAAATGCAATTTTACACTCTTTCTTCCAGTTTATTATCATATTCCTAACAGAAATGTTTTCCTTATATTGATTTTTTTTATATTTGAAAATAAATATATCAGTTTTAATTATACCTTTTTTGAATTTTTGTGGTCTTTTGGGTATATGTAAATAGCTCCAAGTCTCACATTCCCTCCCCTAAAAGAAGAAAATTACCTGTTGATATTTCTATTCCTAGTGTGTCTAAACCTCCTGAGAACTTTGGTAGCTTCAGCTAGGTATTTTCTTCTAAACATTTATCTTCACAAGTTGTATCATTAGATCTGACAAGGTATTCCCTTGCCTTCTTAGTCCTCATTTTTCTTTCTTTGAAACATTCATTTATCTTATTAGTACCAGATTTTTTAAAAGGTGGTACATTTTGGAGAGCTTTATTTCTTAAGGGTAATTGTTTGGTGTCACTGGCTTTTTAAGGTTTTATCAAGCCTACTGAAAATTGAGGATGCTTATTTCTAGGTTCTCCAGAAAATTCTACTTCTAAAGAAATTTCTCCATGAATAGATCTAATAACAAAAGGTCCTTAAAAGGAGTCATTCAGATTTTTGAATCCTTTAATTTTATTGAAGCTGGTAGTGGATACAATTAATAGGTCCCCTGCCTTGAAGTCTTGAGTAGTATGTGATGTATCCCTTTTTTTAATAAGCAAATGAGTCATATATGCATCTTACTGCTTGCTTCCTAGCCTTTCCTATAATCCCTTTTTATCAATAAGATATTAAACTTATTCTAACCAAATTCTTTGTAAAAGAATCATGGGTTAGCCTGGGATCCCATCCTTTCTCTGGAATAGGAGTAATCTGATTGGTGCCAGTATTAATAGTTTCTTTATATGCTAGCCCCAGTGCAGGTAGAAGAGTACACCAATCATGGGTTAATAAATTACAATATTTGAGCTCTAAGAAATATTCAAAAACTCCTCTGAACATGCCTTCCAAGTTCTTTAAGATTCTTTCTGCTAATCTATCAGTTTGTGGGTGGTAGGCTATAGAGAAATATAATTTGGTTCCAAATAATTGGTGAATATTTTTCCATAGTGCTGAAGTAAATTTTGGATCTCTGTCACTAATAATGTTGGTAAATATACCTGTGCATAAAACTACTCTATTCCATATTGGAAGATCTGTATCTATGACTGTATAATCTTTGTTACATGGTGAAACTAAATCTGTCAACAATAACTAGGCAGGAATTATAGCTTCTTTCACCCCCTGGTGGTAGGCCATTTACCTAATCAATAGGGAAAATTTTCCAAGGTCCACTGGGTTCTTGGATTTTATCATAATTTAATCCTTTTTCCACATTGATCACCATATGCAGGTCTTAATATTATTTCTTGTCTTATCTTCAAAGAGGTGTTTTGAAAAGGGGCTTGCATGGCATTATTTCAACAACAGTTTTATTAAAGATCTATCCACAGATTTAATAACACAGGTGTGTTTTTCTCTATGGTAGATAACGCCATCAACTAAGTAAAATCTTTCTTCATCATATAAATCTTTCCCTATTTAATACAAGGAATGTAAGAAGGAATTGTCCTTAGAATCTTCATTAATTAATTGGAATAAGATGCTTCAATTATTGTCTTGAGTATAACTGTTTCTTAATTATTTAAAGAGGGTATTGTTTATGTCTGCAACACTCATTATCTCTATTGGTATTTGTGGAGAAGCTTCTTCTGCCACATAGACATGGTTTTCAATATCATTTGGTAATGGCCATCTGCTCAATTAATCAGAATTTTTGTACAATAGTCATATTTTCACTATATTCTTGGATGGCTATTTGCAATCTAAGCATAGTTATTCTGGTTTTTTTCATGTTAAGAAGTGACTTTACAGAGGTACAATCTGTTATGACTTCAAAAGAACATTCTTCAAGGAAATCATTGGGTTTTTCCAAGTCCCAAACAAATCATACACCTTTTATTTGACTTCCTTCATATCTGGCTTCAATTGGTTTATATGCCTAGATATAAAACATATGGGTCCTTACACAGGTTTTTAATTAATAATTTGGGCTTGATGAAGTTCAGCACCTAATCCATCTCCTTATTCATCAATATAAGGCTTAAAATCTGGAATTACTAGTAGTGGAGAAGTGTTTAAGGCTTTTCTCAGGGATTCAACGTCTTTGACTCTATCAACAGTCATTTTCAGTACTGTCTATTTGTCGCACAGCTTATAAAAAGGTCTACCAATTGATTCAAAATTCTGAATATGTTGTCTGTAATATCCAGAAAAGCCTAGAAAGGATTAGATTTCCTTTTTCATCTGAGGCAGAGGCTTTAATCAGACCTCTGAAACTGTATTTCTGTCTATTCCATGGGATAGACAAGATAATAAATGTCCTAGTGATTTGATTTCTTTGAATCCAAAGTTTCCATTCTTTATAGAAATATTAGTGTTTAAGAATTGGTTTTTGCCCAAACCTCTGGATATTCTAGTCATGTGTTCTTACCAGGTCCTAAAAAACAAATAATTTAATAAATATAAGTTATCAACTATCCTTCTGGAAGTTTTTCAGGGAAATTTTTATTCATCATTTGTTGCAAGTGTGAAGGTGCATTTTTGCTACAAAGAGGCATCTTGAAGTATTCATATACTCCACAATGAACGATAATTGTGAGCCTTGAGCTATCTTTTACATACCCAAATAGGCCAAAATTAATATTAAAATAAATTATGAACTATGCATAACCCATAAGCAATGCATATATTCAAAAATTTTCATTTTTGATTCAAGGAAAGATGAATACATTTTTTGTGAGTAAGTAAATCCATTAATTTGAGGCCAGATTTGGAATCTACCCAAAATTCAACTAGGGTAGATTAATAGAGTGAATAAGCTTAAATTAACTCTATGAGGTGGTAATATGGAAAATACTTAAACACCACATCATCAATACCACATAAAAGAATTGTGAAAATTTTTGTTTTTCTCAATTTCACCCCAAAATAATGGGAATGTGAGAAATCCCATGTTGGATATACACTAAGATGAGTGTTATTCATGTTTTTGGCACTTGAAAATACAGTTTTGGTACACCAATAGTGGATATCAGTCTTTAAGCCTGAATTACTGTTTTTGATGTGAAAATAGCTAGGGGGACAAAAGACATCAACGAGAGCCAGGGTACCCAACATCTGAGGCGTCTGAGGCATGGGAAGCTCTGAAGTTTGAATCAGTTTCTGATCATGGCCAAATTAGTACACCAAAAAATTTTGGGAACTTGGTTACCAAGTTAATGTCCCATTAAATCATCAGAAATTTCAAATAAGCTGCTATTTTGACATGACAAGGAGGTAAAGAGCAGCTCTTACTCCTGTAGCCATGTCAGTTATTAGTTATTTTCCATGGATAAACCTTAAAAGCCTGATTAAAACACTTTTTGGACTAGTATCCATTAATTTACCTCATGGCCACAAGCTATAGTGTGCTATTTACAATTCTAGGTAGAAATACAGTAAAACCTTTGAAAATTGATCAAAAATACAACTATTGATGAATATCTCTGGAGATTTCATAACAAATGGAAAATGGTGTTTTACATAAATTAACAAAAAATGATTATTATTTAATAGGTAAGTTGAAGGTTTTAATTACAGTCCATTTTTGATGATGCCAAGTGAAACACTGAATCTGCAAGAATTCACAGAAAATACAACCTGTGATGAAATTTCCAATAACATTGATAACTTTGAGAAATTCATTTTTCTTTTGAAAAAAGAAGATTTACAGTTTTTACTCCTTTTATTCTTAACCATAAATGGGTTGGTAGTCACATAAAAGACTCAATTAAGTAATTATGATAATCTTACATGACAGCATATGATGCAATCAATAGTCCAAAGAAGATAATTGGTTTCTCACCAACTTTCTTTTCAGTTTTCTCCATGGAAAGCCTCTGTGAGCTTTTTTGAGTTAAAAGAGGCATCCTATTGCTGTTTTTTTCAGATCATCTTATTATCCAATTATATCTTTAGCACCAACAAGTAAGTATTAGTTAATTCTATTCTTAAGTGTTTAAAAACTTTCAAATAAATTAAAAAGATTTCAAATCATGGAGATATACCATTTCCAATAGTATAAAGCTATTATATTGTTTTATTATTGCTATAAAGCAATTTTCATCCTTTATATCCACAATTTATCTCTCAAATATCTTTACAAATTATTTTTAAGGATTTATTGGAGTATTAGTGAGTGGGTTTTTTATTAAATTTTAAATTTTTCTCTAGTAATAGTTTTCTTCAAGAATTATCTTTATAATTATTCTTGTAAAAGATAATTTCATTATTAAATACTTCTTGTAGACAATTACTGCTTACTGTTATAATCACTAGTAGTGTATAGCAAGTAAAAGAAATAATTAAGCAATAAATTGATTAATTGTGGTTATTCTAAATTTATTGATTGTATTTAATAATAACAATCATGGAGCTTTTGATTAATTGTAATATTATCAACAGTTTCATAGAAACATCTTACATTTGGGGGCCTGGCTGTTTTTTTTAATCTTGTACCCTTAATCAATATATTTTTAAGCTTTAAAATATATTAATTTGATGAACTTTCTCTCAATTTAAAATTAAAATTATTCTTATTTTTGAAATTGTATTTGAAATCGTTTTCATTGAGGAATTTGGTTTAATTTTATACTGTTTTACATGTGGCCTTTTTGCATCCAAAAACTTATGAAATTATTCTTTGAGTTACCCTGAATTAATTTTCATTCAATTTTTTTTTAAAAAAAATAATAATCTTTTCATATAGAAAATAATAACAATAAACTCATCAAAAATCTTAAAAATTGAAATAGTATAAAAAATAATTCTTCTTTTATCATTTTGTCTCTCTAGTGTCTTTAATCAAAGACATTTCAGCTGGTAATAAGCTCAGTAAGAGATATATCACCAGTCCATAATATTTAGAAGCAGAATCTGAAGACAGTATTGAAGTTCAATTTGCTAAAAGAGGCACTTTATTCAAGACAGAGTTGGACAAAAAACCTCAAGAAGGTGTGTACTCTTTGTCCTTATACTCAATTTTCTCTTAAATTAATTTGAAAATGGGGCATAGCAAAATTGAAGAAACTATTCAGTCTAACCAGATGGATCTGAATAAGGAAGAGGAAATACAAGGACCAGATCTGGAGAGTTTTCCTCAAGAAAGACACATCTGGAGAATGTCAGAGTTTCCCCCTATTCCCCAAGGTCTGTACCAACAATCTTTGGCATCAATTCTGAGCCCGAACTGCTTCAAGATAATGTCTTAAGGGTTGAACCACTTCGAAGTGTAAGCCATAGAAATATATCAGTCCCAGTACAAAAGCTTTCACAGAGAAGCCAAGGAAGAGGAGTGGGAAATATGCCCAAGCCTTTGGCAGGGTGCTATGAACTCCTACTTCCACATCAAGATCTTTCTGGGTCAGAAGAAGACCATAGAGCTCTTGGGAGGATTGATTCCATTTTATTACAAATACAAGGTCAAAAAGATAAATAATTGTTTGAAGAACCAAAGTCTTTTATCCGTAGACCAGAAGAAAGAGTTGGAAATGACCCCAGCTTTGGAGAAGGAAGGCCCAGTGGTGTCAACCAGCTCCAGAAGTATCCAAAGACAAGACAAAAGGACCTTAGAAGAAGCAGAGAGGTCCCAAGAACAATCAAGTCAAGGGAAAAGGCAAAGAAAATTGGCACAGACCTTACCTACAAGGGTACAAGTTCCCCAAATTGGAGCCTTCAGCTGTGTACAGTGTATTCAATATGGCCAGAACCCTTATTGAATTCACAGCCAAGGAGCAGGAAAGGATGAAGAGGACTTTTCCACACAAATAATTGATTAAATAAGACATATATAATCCAGTATTGATGTTGAACTTGGAAAATTTAAAAAATAATTAAAGAAATTAACTTCAAATTCAAATGACTTGAAAAAGAATGACAGAGCCTTCACTGAATGGTAATAGTAACTGATTTGAGACTTGAGTTAATTTTAAATAAATTCAACAGAACTGAGAGAAAATGTCAAGTACAGAATGATGAATTAGAAACTTAAATTTATGATCAACTTACGAATCTGAAAGAACATATTTTGGAAATACTTGCTAATACAAATTGTTTTGCAACACATCTATCAAGAAGTGATAATTAAAGACAAAACTTAACCAATGAAATAATTGCACAAGTGACACAAATTAATAATAATTATGAATAAAATTCACAAATTTCCAGAAATTCCACACCTTCATCTGAAGAAAAACTCTCTTTAAAAGAAAGTTTGACCCCTTTTCTAGGAGAAGATGTAATCTCTGAAAGAGATATTCCCAAACTAGAAGAATGGACAACATTCCCTGGTGAAGGTGAATATAACCATATTGAATTCATGAGCACAATTGATATTTTTCAGGAAGATTTTCATATACCTGATGAAATTATAGTGGGAAAATGACACCACTTTTTTATCAGAACTTCAAAGAAATGGTATTACAAGATGAGACAAGAACATGGTAAACATTATTAGCTTTTGTGGAAATCTAGAATAATCACCAAATGGGCCAACAGTTCTTGGTGATTCAAAATGGAAAATTCTTTTCAAAGTTCTATTTTTAACTCAGAAAAAGATAAACCTCTTACTTGGTTTCTCAAACAGAAAGACAGATTATCTGCTTTGCACCCAGATATGTCTGACTCAATGATTAATATGAAAATATTAAGAGAATGTGGAGTAGAACTAGAACATGATATCAAGTTCAGATGTGTAGATCCCTGTTAAAAAGAGGACTATATTAGTGCAATAGAAGATATCATTACTAGTACAAGAACTGGTAAAACCTGGGCTAGAAACCATATTGAGTCAAAAGTGATCATAAAGACTTCTAAAGAGGATAGAAGACCTGAAACGCCTGTCTTGAAGCTTCATAAATGTGGAAGCACTTCAAATTTAGCCAACAATTGCACCAAAAAGACTGAAATAAATGAAGTTTAAGGCATTAAAGAGGTTCAGTGTGCTCAAGGGAAAGAAGAATCTTACCAATATTCTGAAATCTCTGAGGAAATTCCAGTAGAGGACTATCCTATTGAGAACATTACAGCTTTCTTCAAAGTCACTGAAGTACATACTCACTTGCAACAATATAGTTAGGATTGCTACAACCCAATCAATATCCAGGATGCCAGAATGTGTAAGACTAAAACTGCTAAAAGCAGAGGATTCACTTCTGGAGAATCTTGTATTACATCAATCCTGATGAATGATGATGAAGCAAGATTCAATTTGGACACAGGAAAATTTTGCACTTGTGTAGGCAAAGAATACCTTCAACTTATGCTTCCTGAATGGAAAGACATATATTAACAATAGAAGGTGTGCAATTTAGTAATCCCAGCTATAATATGTACCCTTTGGGCATATTGTAAACTAATATTGTATTTCCACACCCTGTAGGAAGTTTGCGGATGAAGACAGAGATAGTAGTAATGTACACTTGTAACTCTCAATATATCATTCTTGGAAATGATTACTTGAGTATTTATGTTATTGACATCAATAACCATAAAGACTATATTTTACAATTGGATAAAATAAAAAACAAAAAGTTTTTTTTTCCAATATTTCCTAACAAATATCAGTATTATCTTCAAATAAGGATACATATAAAGAAGAATTTGTGACAAATAAGCTTGGTGAAGCACAAATTGATCCAACATTATCATCCAAAATGAGGCAAGAGCTGCTTAATGTGTTATACACATATAGAAATTCATTTGCTTCAGATAATAAACCATTAGGTGCTATCAGAGGGCATGAAGTAGATAATACTCTTAATATTTACAGGCCATACCATCCAGTACTTAGAAGACCAGCTTATCCAGCAAGCCCAAGAGCTAGAGAAGCCTTGGGAAAACATGGCCAAGAGCTGATACAGCTTGGTGTATTAAGAAAAGTAGGACATAATGAAGAAGTTGAAGTGACAACTCATGTTATTATTTCTTGGAATAATGATAAATTGAGGATGGTTGGAGATTTTAGAGATTTGAATACCTATACAGTTCCAAATAGGTATCAACTTCCTAGAACCCAAGAAGCTTTGACTCAATTATCAAAAGCCAAGTAAATAACCTCCATGGATTCATTGAAAAGCTTTCATCAGAATTTTTTGATGCCCAAAGCCAAGAAATTACTTATAATTATCATCAAATGTGGCATTTATGAGTATCTTATAATGCAATTTGGGATTAAAAATTTTCCATCTCATTATCAAAGAATGATGAACACCATCTTCCCCATAGAATTATCTGAAGGATGGCTCATTATTTATATTGATGACATAATTACATGTTCAGACTCATAGTGTTTGCACCTTGAAAGACTTACCAGAGCACTTGAAAAAGTTGCAGGAGTGAATATGCAGATTTCACTAAAGAAATGCAATTTTGGCTTTGAAAAACTTAAAGCATTGGGACATTTTTTTTGGCTTAAGCTTGGGAATTGACAAAAATAAAGTAGTAGCAGTGTTACTTAAGCCAATACTGCAGAATAAAAAGGAAATTATGTCTTTTCTTTAATTTTCCAGTTATTACAGGAAATACCTGAAATACTTTGCAATTCTAGCCAAGTAACTCTATAGAATCTGTGATCAAGAAGCAGTATTTGGAATGACACAGGAAAAAATTAAATTCTATGAGAAGATAACTAAAGCTCTTACAGAAGCACCCATAATCCTTATGCCAGAATGGAATATACCTTCCAAATTGTAAATTGATGCATGTGGAGATGGATTAGGGGAAGCCCTACATCAAGTCCAAAATATTGATGAAAAACCTACAGAAGGACCAGTTTGTTATACCTCAATGAAAATCAAAGCAACAGAAGCCATATATTGTGAAAGCCATGTGGAATTCTTATTTTTGGTATGGGAACTTTAGAAATTACACTATCATCTTGATGGAAGTGTTTTTCAGGTGATAACTGACTGTAATTCCGTAAAATCACTTCTTAACATGAAAACTCCCAACAGACATATGTTGAGATGGCAAATAGCTATTCAAGAATATAGAGGAAACATGACTATAGTTCATAAAGCAGGAAACATTCACAAGAATTCTGATGGACTTAGTAGATGGGCTTTAGCCAACACTCCTGATAACCCAGCTTATGTACCTTTGGAAGCTGAACCACAGATTCCAATTGAAGGGATTAACATAACTGATATTGGGACTGAATTCTTTGAAGAGGTCAGAGAATCTTATAAGAAGGACAGGAATTTCCATATCTTGACTTCTTTATTAGATAAAGACTGCAAAGATTCATCTTTAGTCAATGCACTGGATGAAGTTTGGAAAAATTCCTATTCAGAAGGAAGATTTCGTTTGTTTGATGGGATTATTTACCACAGAACCAAACATTCTTGTGTAATGACATTATGCAGCAGATTTCTTATCAATACCATGATAGAATCTACTCTGGACACCTGTCAGAGGACAGAACACTTGAAAAGTGAAAAACTGTGCATGGTGGCCATCTTGGAGAAACTAAACCATTGAATATTGCCATACCTGTGACAGATGTCAAAAAGCAAACAGGAGTACAGGAATGAAATTTGGACTTATGATCCATATTCAAGAACCAAAATCCCCTTGGGAAGTTGCTCACATGTATTGGGTCACAGCACTTCCTCCAAGTGGTGACAGAAGTTATAATGCTTGTTTAGTCATTGTAGACAGATATAGCAAAACTCCCATATTCTTACCATGTCATAAAGATGACACTTCTATGGATACAGCTCTTCTTCTATTGAGTAAAGTTATTTCTCATACAGGCTTATTTAAGAATATCATAAGTGACAGAGATCCCAAGTTCACATCTGCACTTTGGACCAATCTTCATAGATTGTTTGAAACCAAGTTATAATTTTCTACAGCATATCACCCTCAAGCTGATGGGCCAGCAGAGAGAATGATTCTAACTTTAGAGGACATTATAAAAAGATTCTGTGCTTATGGATTAGAATTCAAATACTCAGATGGCTTTACCCAGGACTAGTGGACTCTAATACCTACATTAGAGCTGGCATATAAGACATCTGCTCATTCTTCTACAGATCAGACTACTTCTATGTTAGAAAAGGGATGGAATCCAAGACTCCAAGCAGACATACTGAGGAAAGACTTAATTGAAATCCATCCTACAGCTTCCAGCTTCAAAATTATGCTTTTTAAAGTGAAACATCATGAATGATTATTTTTACTATGAAAAACAGAAGTGTGACAAGATTCATAAAGTACCAGAATTCAAAGTAGGCCACTGAGTTGTAGCTTCAACCTTAAATTTTAATAATATTAAAGGCCCAAAGAAACTCAAAGCTTCTCATGTAGGACCTTTTGTTATTTTTACCTTAAATGAAACCAATGCAGCTCAAGTGGAATTGAGTTCTTAATTAGAAAGTAAACATCCCAGCTTCCCATTCATATTTACAAAACCTTATCAACCAGCTAATAAAGAATTTTTTCCTTCAAGGAACCCAACCCCTTTAGCTGTACCACCGAGGGAACAGAATGAATACAAAAACATGAAGAAAGTCATTAAAGAAAAGAGACTTAGGAGTAAACATCAAAGAGAATATCTTTTCAGATACAGAAATCCAGTACATGAATATGAATGGCTGGCAGAATCAGACATACCTGACTCAGATAAGCGTTTTGAGAAGATTTGGACATGAAAGAAGGCCACAAGCCTGAATACATCTATAAATGTGCTTCAAATTACTTGATCTGAGTAATATAAATAGGTTTGAAAGTGTAAATTAACCCCCTTTGTGGCCTTTTTTCTCTTAATATCATTAATAAAATTTTAGAACATTTTTTTTCGTGGGAGGGAATGTGAATCTTGAGATATATTTTACATACCAAAATAGGCCACAATTAATATTAAAAGAAATTCTGAACTATGCATAACCCATAAGTCATGCATATAATCAAAATTCATCATTTTTGATTCAAGAAAAGATGAACACCTTTTTTGTAAGTAAGTAAATCCATGGATTTAAGGCCAGATTTGTATTTTACACAAAAAATTCACTTATGGTAGCTCAATAGAGTGAATGAGCTTAAATTAACTTGATGAGGTGGTAATATTGAAAATACTTCAACACAAAATCATAAATACCACATAAAAGGATTGTGAAAATTTTTGTTTTTCTCAATTTCACACCAAAATAATGAGAATGTGAGAAATCCCATTTTCCATATACACTAAGATTAGTGTTATGCATTTTTGTGGCACTTAAAAATACAGTTTTGTTACACCCATTGTGGATATCAGTCTTGAAGCCTGAATTACCATTTTTGACATGAAAATAGCTAAGGTGAACACAAGACATCAAAGAGAGACAGGGAACCCAGCTTCTGAAGCCTCTGAGGTGTGAAAAGGTCTAGAGCTTGGATCCATGGCTTATAATGGCCCAATTACTACAATAAAACCTTTTTAGAAATTGGTTGCCAAGCTAAAATCCCATTCAATCATGAGAAAATTGAAAATAAGCTGCTATTTTGACATGACAAGGAGGTAAAGAGCAACTCTGACTCCTGTAACCATGTCAATTCTTAGTGATTTTCTGTGGGTAAAAATTAAAAGAGTAATTAAACCCTCTTTGGACTATTATCCATTGATTTACCTCATAGAAACCAGCTATATTGTGCTATGTGCAATTCTATGTAGAAATGAGGTATAAACTTCAAAAATTGATTGTAAATAAAATTCTTAATGAATTTTTCTGAAACTTTCAGGACCAATAAGAACTGTATAATTCATATAAAAACCAAAAAGAATTATACTTTTATATGTAAAATTGAAAGTTTTACTTACAGTCCATTTTGATGATTCCATGTGAAACACAGAATCTAAGAGCCTTTCTGAAGATAGAGCAAGTAATAAAGTTAATCTATATTCATGATGGCCTTATTGGAGGAAATAGACCATTGAGTACTCTCACAATTGTTGTAGATGCAAAAATGATCACAGAAGCACAGGAAAGGGCTTTGGTAACATTATCCAAATTCAGGAACCTACCTCCCCATGAGAAATAGTTCACATGGACTGGATGAAAGCCCTACAAGCTAGTGGATACAATGGCTTCAATGCTTGTCTATTGATTGTAGGCAGATATATCAAAACTCCCACATTTTTCCATTTAATAAAGATGAAAAATCTATGGATACATCTCTCCTTATTGGTAAAAGACTCATATCACATAATTTCTTCTTTAAAATTCTCATCATTGATAGAGATACCAAATTCACATCAGCTCTGTGGACCAATTCTCACTTATTGTTTAGGACCAAACTATCATTCTCAAAAGATTATCACCTTCATGCTGATTGTTTAGCTGAAAGAATATCTTAGACATTCAATAAATTCTCAAAAGCCTCTGTTCCTATCACTTATAATTCAAAGCCTCAGATGGATTCACCAGTTATTGGTTAACCCTAATCCCAGAACTTGAATTAGCTTACAAATCCTCTATTCATGCATCAATAGGTATAACACCTGCCATGCTATGAAAAGTTTGACACCCAAAGCTTCCAAATGAAACATTAAGGAAAATTCTTTTGGCATCGACCCAGCTTATTCTTGAAAAAGTAAGAAAACATCAATTACAAAACATGTATAAATATTTTAATTATTCCAAACAGATATGGTACAAAGGTCATAAAACCCAAGATTGTAGAGTAAGATATATAGCTCTAGCTTCACCTTTAATTTTAATAATATCAAAGAACCCAAGTAAATTCAAGATTCATGTTTTGGACACTTTATTATTGAAGCACTGTATGAATTTGATTAAGTGCAATTGGAACTTACATGAGAATTTGAGAATGAACTTGTAAATCTTGCAATCAGTCTTATTAAGGAGTACAAATCAACTGATAAATGATTGTTTCCACTTAAAAACCCAACTTTTCTCACAGGTACCCATTTGAAAAGATAAAAACAAAAATAAAATAAAATTGTTTCAAGAGAGGAGATTTAGGAGTAAAAATATTTGAGAATACTTAGTTAGGCATAGTAGCCCATCCCAGTAAGATAAATGGTTAACTAAGAAATAAATACCTGAATTAAATAATTCTCTATGAATATTTAGGCATGAAAAAAAAACCAGAGACTTAATATTCCTATAATTATTCTTGAATTACTTGATATAAGTAGAATAAGTAGGTTTGAAAGTGAAAATTCACCCCACTTTGGGGCTTTATTAATATTTTATTTTCATATAACTGTTGTAACATTTTATTTTTTTATTTTAAGGAAATTTAAGCCTTGTGGTATGCTTTAAATTCCCAAATATGCCACAAATACCTTTTTTAATATATAAAATCCACAAGGCACATATATATATATCAAAACTTTATCACTTTTAAGAAGGAAAACATACATAATGTTTTTTTTGAGTAGGTAAATTCATAAATTTGAGGCCATATTTGGATTTTACACAATAATTCACCTAGAATAGCTCCATAGGGTGACTAAGAATACATTTACTCTATTGGGAAATAATATATAAAATAATTCAGCAACTCATAATAATTACCACATAAAAGAATTGCAAAAAAAAAAATTGCCTTTTTATACCAAAATTAATGGGATTCCAACAAATCTCATATTACTTATACACTAAGGTTTTAATTATGAATTTTTGTAGAATTTAACAATAATTTATTTCTAAATAAAGTATTTTTTTCACTCATAGTGGATATCCATCTCAAGTCCTTAATTACTATTTTGATGCAAAAAAATATTCATAGGGGACGAAAGACATGAAAGAGATCCAGGTTACCCCACTTATGAGGCCTTTGAGGCTTATCCACATAAAAATATTAAATTTATGGTCGAGCCTATTTAAATTAGTCTAAAAAAAGGTTTAGGGAACTATTTTTACTAAGGCTAATCCCATTAATAATGATAAAATAGCATAAAAGCTGCCATTTTGACATTCCAGGATGGTAATGAGCACCTTTTACTCCTGTAACCACTTCAATTATTCATTAGTTACAATTAATAATAATTCAATTATTAATTAAAATCATGGTAAACAGGTTTTACTATAGTATTTGACTGTACCATGTAAAAGTAGAATAAAATTCCAAAAATCTATTAAAATCCAATTCTCAATAGATTACTCTGAAAGGTTCAGGACTGATCAAGAAAGTAGAAATATTCACTAAAACCAAAAAATAATTACTTTCTAATAATATCATTTAAAAGCTTTACTTACAGTATAATTTTGATGATTCTACATGAAACACTAAAACTTCAAAATTTTACATAAATTACAGTCGGTGATGGAATTGCCTATAGAATTGAGACCTTTTATAAAAAAAAGGTTAATTTTGGAATTAATTTATAATTAATATGTTAAATTAATTATTTCTTAAGCATAAATGGGTTGGTATACATATAAGATCATTAAACAATTAATTGTGATAATTTTTCATGACAACAAGTGATGTAACCATTAACCTAAAAAAGTTTAATTTATTTTCAGTTTACTCCTATTCAAACCTCTAGGAAATTTTTTAGACTTTAAAGAAGCTTACTATTAAATTTTTTCCAAAGAGTCATCCAATAATCACTTTGATCTGAAAAATTAATTCTATTATATTACTAAAAATTTATTATGAAATTATTATTAATACTTTAATTCTCTTTAATTTATTCAAAAGGTTTTAAATAAAGGATATTACTTTCATAATCAATTGCAGCTTAATACTTGAAGATTATAATTTATAAATTTATAACTAAATTGTTTCAAATTCACAAGCATCATTTAAAACCTAATCATAAAACCTTAAAAGATTATATTCTATGTAGATCGAAGTTTTTGACTTCTTCTTACACATTTTTACTTCTGTTTAGCACTAATTTATATTCTTTGGAATTATAATTATTTATTTCAATCAATTTTAAAAATAGCAAGTACTGTATTTTCTTTTGTATTTGATTTTCTTTAAATTATTCCTATAAAATAGATATTATTTATAATATCATTCTTTTAGAATAGTATTTTCAAATCTCAATGACTTCATAAATCTTTAATTCTAGGTGAAATATTTGTTTTCATTATTACTTACTCTGGTAGAGAAATATTACTCTTATCTCAAAGATTTTTGGTAGAATATTTTTTAATAGAACAATTTTTGTGATACAATTATTAAATAATTTTATCTCAACCTTCTGGTTAGAATAAATATTCTTTATTCTAGTGATTAATAACAACAGTAATACTACACTAATCTTATTTTACTAGTTTTTTCATTAAAAAAACCTTACATATTATTACTCAAACCTTCCTCAACCCTCACAATATCCACTAAATATCTTTTAGTCTTCTTATTATGTACCTTCCTAATATGAATGTCTTTATACATGCTTTTATATAATATTCCCTCAGAAATTGATATCTTTTAAACCTTGACTAATTATTAATGTTTATTTATCTTATTTAAAGAAATACATTATGTATCATTTTCTCAAAACACAGCAAATATTCAAAGATTTCATAGCCTTTTAATGAAATTTTGAGCTTCAAGTCCCTAAATTTAATTATCTCCTAAGAGTTTGAACTAGGATTTTCCACAGATAATAAAGTAAATAAAGAGGATTGAAGAGCCCATCAAAAGAAATATGACATATTTCAATATTTGGAATGCCTTTCAAAAAGGGTATTAAATGTAGATTTTGGTGAATGAATGTAAGGGCTTACAGGTACTTAAAATCTTAGTTATGTGTCTTGACCATAAACCTAATTAAAAGGTATTTTTTCAAGACAGGAAAAGAAAAAAAGTATAGATAGATAGTGGGAGGGAAAAATGGAGACGGAAGGAGTAAATACAAATTTTTTTAGTCAAAAAATATTCAATTTGGAAAAATAAGAGAAAATGTGATCTCTTTGGTGAAAAATTTCTAATTCGAAAGGCTAGTTCTATTCTTCTAGTTCTCTTCACATGAAATATTATGAGATGAGTCATAATAGGTCTTTTGGGGTCTATATTATATTGACTAGGAAAAATAACTTCTTTGGATGCTTATCATTCAAAGGGGTAAATATAATAGCTAAGAAAAGCATAAGGACAATAACGCTTGAAAGCTAGTATAGATGTTTGCCTATTCCCTTTCAATCGCAACTCTTCTTGAGCTAAATTTGAAAAGGAATTTGAATTTGGTTTAGAAGTTTTTTATATGAAAAAAATATTTAAGCTCATCAGGGGTCTATAGAGAGGTTCAAACTTAAGGCTCCTATCACAGATAGGAGCTCTAGTGACAGTAGAAACAATAATGACTTTTCCAAATTTTGAAAATAGAGAAACTCTCTTGTGAAACAAAACCATTTTTAAAGTATCTTTTAAATTTATTATTGAATATTTTTTTGAGCTGATTTTTAAGAGAAGGCTTTATTAAAAGGAATGAATTGTATTAAATTGGTTGGATATTCCTAAATTTTTCATATATATATTGATTTGTTTTTATAAATAGTTTAAATAACTATTCTGAGCGAATTAAATTATATTAAAGAGTTTGTCTCAAAAATTAAAAGTAAAAAGGAGCTCAACACTATAAAATGAAATTAATATTAAGTTAATTTAAAAGTTTTTTCTTTTTCCAATTTTGACGAAATCTATATTTTTAGTGTAGAGTATTTTTTGATCTTGAAGAAACCAAGGAAAAGCTTGTTTCATATAGAGAGTATGAGGAAAAATACCCTCTACTTTTCTATCGGCTCCATTAAAACTATTTTTCTATTGGGGAGGAGCTGGGAATTCAATTAAGTATGCAGAAAGTTTGAAGACCTATATATTTCTTATCTGAGAATTTGCCAATGGGTTTTGACAAATCATGGGGATTTAGAAGGCTAACTGAATGACGAAATGATTCAATGCTTAATCATAGGATATCTAGATTTTTCTAAGCTTCAGAAGAGAACTGGCAATTCATCTTGAGATAATATGTGACTTCAATGATCTCAAAGGCCATCTCCCTCTTAGACAGAATGGCTTTGTCTAGTCCTTTGATCTCTTCTACTAAGGCCTATAGAGTTTTAATTCAAAGGATAGACTTCATGTTGATTTTCTAATACATCAAGCCTTGACTTTTTGTTTAATTCAATTTTGAATTAACCCATGTCCTTTTAATTCGGTTCCAGGATCCGGAACTCTGCTCTTATAATCTGATAAAATCAAGTCTTCAAGGAGGAAGGAGTAAGAATAATCGGCGCTATTGAGAGGAATGTTCCCAAGCTCTTGTGAATAATTTCATTCTTTCAAATACAGTCAATCGGATAACAATTTACGTAAGGAACCACCTCCTCAAAACTTTTCAAATTCCGGAAGGTATCATCACCTCCCAGCCCTCCATTCTCCTAGGGAAAAAGTCTCTCATGCTCAAGTCTACCTGCCAAACAAAATTTAAAATTGAACAAGAAAACTAAAGAAGAATAAAAAACTTCAACGCCAAGCTTAATTCCTGCTTATAATTCCCTTATTTTCACAGATCATCTGGCACACCGAGGAGAAGTCTTAGGTGAAGCAACCAAGACCCAGAATGGTAACTGGGAACTGACCAACTGCTAAACATCAACGAAGGCAGTTAGCATTTTAGGCTGCAACCATTAATATTATCATTGAATTAGCTATGAACTCAGTTTTAGATCATCAAGAGGAGTTTGCCAATCTGGCTATTCGTATCTTCGCACACAACTTTACCGCTCTTCCTCACCTGATGTTGCCTGGGAGGCTAAAACAGGTCAGAGAATGTGCTCTATTATTTTAAAAAGGTCGAAAGACATCACCCATGGTTTTTTACTCCGCATTTCCATTAGGGTCCGCCCATGTCGATATTCGGAGCAATGATAGAGCTGATACCATAGCCCGATTGCAAAGAAAAAAATATTCTTTGGGACCCTAGTATTCACAAACCACTCCACTATTCCGCTGCCAAACTTGTTCCAGTCCAGAAAAAATCTCCAAAGATAAGAAAGAAAAAGGCTGAAGAAAACATCACACCAGCCGCTGGTAATGTTAGCGTTCCACTTCTAGTACTTTCTAGATAACTGCCAAGTCAATAGTTACTCAGACTGATTCAAATTATCAATAGCAGATAGGTGTCTTCATTGTTGCAAAACTGAAACGCCCCAACATTTCCTGTTCCTCTGCTCCAGGCACCGTAAGGAGAGGAGAAAGTTACAGCAGGAACTAAATCAACCCAAACTACTTGTCAAGTTGTTTAATATAACGTTCCATCAGTCAAAAACTTCTTCAACTCAACAAATCAGTTCAAACCAATAAGCCCCTAGCTTAGACCACCCCTCACTTCTCTCTCCGTATGTGAATTAGTTTATCAGGTGACATGAGCCAGTAGCGCCCAGTTAGTTAGTTAAAATAGTTTATAAAATCTAATCGCAGCCACTCTGGTTTTAAGTAATATCATTCATGTCTACCCGTATATGCAAAGTATACAATTTCAAACCAAAAAAACGCTGTAGGAAAAATCTGTTGATTGACGAATTAATGATCATGAAAATAAATTTTCAATGAAGAAAATGTTTGACAAGTGCCACAAGTATGCAAATTTATCGACCTTGAAGTTGTTTATGGTATATCTCCAAATTCCTTCCAAAAATATAATTTTTCAACTCAACATCTGTTAGTTTTTTGGTGATGTTCACAAGTAAATAATGTGGTATCAAATTTTCCTTGCTAAATTCCATCTACTTTCACCCTCAAAACAACTTAGGCAGATAAGGATCAGTGAAGGAAATCATGAACCGGTTAGACAGATTGGTTAGACAACCTGCTTGATTTGTTGTTTCGCTAAGACCATTTGTTTGAAGGCTGGAGGGCTAGAAGATCTAGAACGATCTGGTAACTTTGTATACTGTCTCAGGTTGATGAGCTCCCTCTAACACCGAAGCATTCCATTCATCTCGCTTGCAATACACTTCCGCCCTAATCATTCATTCACAAATTTTTGTCTCACATTGTTTTTGATTGTCGTATCTTACCGTCTTGTTTCAAATATTCTCAAATGCCAATTGCCGATGTTTTGAGTCATCCTCCGCAACTGAGACCCTATACTACAAAGTCTCCAGATGCAGAACGCATCTCCAAGCACATTGTGCTCATAGGCTAGTTTGAAGCTAAGTGAGATTATTTCAAGCTGCCTGGACTTTCCCCTTTTTTTTCTTTTTATCAAGAATTCAACCCTATAACTCCTTAACATGGACGTTCATAGTGTCTTAATCTACATAACATTTGTTTGGGTGCTGCAAGTGGTAGGTGCGTGGGAGCAAGGAGGTTTAGTAGAAATGCTTCGAGCTCCTCATTCCATCCCACCAAGTTCTCCATCGAGTTCCACCTCTCATCCAACAACAACGGGGTTTACTCCAAACTATGAAATAAACATTGCACCTGATGAAAGCCATGCAATCGTACAAGTGACTGCCGATCTCCATGATTTTCCTTGTTTTTCACCCCCTTATCACTTGTTTGCGAATTTACTGCAAGATGAACCTGCCGCCTCTCCTGAGCTCTTAATGCACCAGATGGATATTTTTAGCTATCCACATGAACCTTGGAGTATGTTAACCCTAATTTCCTTTTAAAAACCAGAGTGTGTCTTGAAATCAAAGCTATGGTTAAAGGTTAAATCATGTCCTCATCTGGTTCTCTTCACTAAGCCGTACCACTCTCACATGAAACAGAACATTATGAATTTGAAGATAGTTCCTCCCCCGAACTCAACAATGATAGTGATCCACAGAGCGAGGCAGGTATGTTAAAAAAAGCTTCACAATATTTCCATTGCGAACTCTGAAAAGCTAACTTTGGAATCGATTAGAGCCTATAGAAATCGAATCGGCCACCCCTACGATTTCGGAACAATTTCAACGTTTTTGTCAAAATCTACCTTGTCAGTGTAGATTTTTTGCCTTCTAGCTTTAAAAAACACCTTTACGATTGAATTCACATCAAATTTCTTTCGTGTCGAACTTGTAAACCTTGTTTGAGAATAACTCGCTATAGGCCTCTTTGTACTTTCTGCTGATACTTCAAAGCCGATGATGTGGAAAATAGGGGAAAATCAGTCGAGAGGATCTTCTCCACATCCTCCAAGTCAGGCTACGTACGCCAAGGTATTCATTCTTATGCATACGCCCTATAAGTTTGCGAGAGGAAAAACGTGGCGCGTTTTAAGCACTCCAGAGGCTAATGAAATCAGTAATCGAGAAAAAAGTCTGGGCGTTGTTTTTGATAGATTTCTTACGCAATATTTTAAGCAAAGTATTAAAGCTCAATCTATAGAAGGCATACAAGTCTACAACTATCATTCTATGCTACATAGAAGTAAAAAATTATATGTGGGTATAGAATTGTTAAACCACCAAATTTTGGAACTTTTTTCCAGTGCTAAAGACTTTGAAGCCAAGAAGACAGAAGCGAAAGAATTCTCGAAAGAGTTACAACAGTGGTTTGTCTCATTTTTTCAAAACGGCCCAAAGATCGCACTGCCGAAATCGTCCTTCAATAAGAAGTTTTCAGAAACGCTTTTAGCGTATTTAACACCTCAACAAGAACTGAATGCTATCCCTGTGAGACATAAGGCCAGGAATTTTTTTCCTGAAGCAGAGATTCATGTTACGAAAACTGGCCAATTAGCGGGTGAAATATCAGTTGAATTCTTAAAAGCTTACTACTACAACCTCAACAAGAAAAAATTCAAAAGCTTGTTCAAAACCGATAGGCAATTTTTAAAATTTTTTGATAATATATGGCTGCATAGATTTTATAGCTCAACAATTGGATGGAAGAAAGCTATTTCCTTGGAGCTACAAGAATCCTCACTTTTCCCTTGGAGCAAAGGTGAAGAATACGAAAATGCAAAAAAATTAAATGCTATTCTTATGAAGAAGGGAGCTATCAAGCTCCAAGAACTCAAAATGAAGATTTTGAAAAGTTCAATTATAAAAAAAGAATCACAACCACAAAACATAAGAAAGTCTGTTGATAGGGAAAAAAAATCCTGAATTCTTAAAAAATAAAAAATAGAAAAATGAATTTGATGTTTCAAAGAAATTGTAGAGAACTGTTGATGGCCAAGAATACCTCATTCAAACTCATGAAGGAAAAAACTTAGCTTACAATTCTCATATATGTAATTGAGGCTAGAAAATGTGAACGCTTTTATAAAGAGTTGGATGTCTTTCCTCAAAACAACTTTGAGTTAATACATATATATAGCTTTCAGTAAATTTTTACTTTCCTTATGATTCAATACTGAAGCAGGAAATACTTCATTATCTGATTAAAAACAATAGCAATATTCTTTAAACCTTTTTAATTGATCAAAGAAATAAATTCAATATGAAAAAAATACGGCATAATAGCTAGTAGACCTCAGAGAATAGCCGCCCAGCCACCAAATATTGCATTACCGGGATTTACCCAAAATTCGTATTTGAGCGTAACTCAATATCAGCGAAGATATTTCACTTTACTATTCCATACATACTTTGATACTTTTTAGAAAAATTCTATCTAGCCACTTGATATGATCTCATTGTGATTTGAATAATAGACCATAAGAAGAATTGATACAATTCAATTTTTTTGATTGAATGTCAATGATCAAATTCAATTATTTAAACCTTTTTTTTTGGAAATTATTGAGTGCTTTTACTTTATTTATGTGTATTGATAACTTATTTTAATAAATTAAAGACAAAAAAATGAAATTAAATGGAGAAAAATCAAAAAAAAGAAAGGGTTTTGGTAAATACACATATGCACACATAATTATGCCATATTTTTCAGTTTTTTCATTTAGAAAAAAATGATAAAACAAAAATATGGCGAAATTATATTCACTTGAGAACTCTCTAAAGAACACAAAAAGAAAAAAAAGAAACTGATATAATTTTTTTAAGTGTAGTCAAAGTATTCTTTTTCAAAAAACATGTTTTTATTTTTTACCATAAAATTAATTGTTTTTTGGCCCTAAATTAGTTAACAAAATGTAAGAGATTACATGTTTTTATTAAAACTTCATGTGTGCTTTAAAACACACAAAAGAAAAAGAATGTAATAAGCTCTGGACTCTTGATCTGTGTTTCAATTTTTTTTCAAAATTATTTCACAGAACAATTAGCCAATTTCAATTTGTTTTTTTTACTTCATTCAAATCTTTGAATCATTTGATCTTTTCATCTCTTGATTTTTCAAATTTATTTTTCTAATAATTTACTTTTTATTAAGTTTTTATTGATTTTCTAATTGAGTGATAAAATGAAAAATATTTTTTCAATTAAAAAGTGCAACAGGGGCTCTTCTAAGTGAAGAGGGCCTGGAACTCAGAGAATTGGAATCACTTTCAAATTGCTCAGAAGAAATGAGAATTAAACTTGAAAATTGTAAGAAATGAGTAAGATTACTAATAAGAAATAAAAAAATAGATTCAATTAAAATAACATTCAGAAATAAGTAATAAGCAATAAGAAATACCACCACAAAAAAGTACAATTTCACTGTTTCAAACTGTCAGAAAGAATAGAAGTTTTAATAAGTATATGGCCATCAAAACCCCACTGAACATGTCAGGTAAGGCCAAGACCAAGTTAATAATTGAAAATAAGACATTTCAATGGTAAGAATAAACTATTATCAATAATAAAGCAAATATATTAACTAACTGGGGAAAAGTCCCCAGTGGGCAGAAGGGGGGTTGGAATATATGAGAATCCACCATACCTGGTCCAAAGAGATAATTTCTTCTGAAGATTGATTTATTTGAATATTACAGGACCTGTATGGATGCACAGGGTCTGTACAGGAGGTGTGGTGAGGTTGGGTGATCCTACAGTTCCAGATTGGTGAATCCATCCTGTACAAAGAATGAGAGGCTTTATTGGTGAATCCAAACTTTATGAGGTTTCAAAAGAATATTTCTGAAGCTGAATTCTCATACACAAGGTTATTTTTCTTGTTTGGTGAGTTTGAGTGGGAATAAGGTTGAATACCCCTTACCCCTAGTAGTGACTGTGACAAACAGATACAGAAGTAGTTTTGAGATGTAATATTATTCTATGGAAACAATAGAAAATTAACTGATGAAAACATCTTTGGAAATATTTCTAGGGATAATATTAGTGTAAAATTATGCATTTTGTGAGTTTTTACACCTAAAAAACAAAATATTTAAAGTTTTCATTCAAAATGTATTGTTTATATTTTTTTGTTTTTCATTTTTCTCCAAATGAATCAAAATAATTTAAAATTCCACAATATTTTATTTTAAAATTATACTATAAATGAGGCTGGAATATATTTTTCAAATTTCACTTTGATTGCTTTTAAGCTTTTCTTAATGGATTCATTTTGAGTCTTAAGATGAAATCATTTGAACAAATAGCTGCACCTTTTGGGGGGTCATGCAGGTCAAACCTAGATCCAACCTTGCTTCCAAATTCCCAGATACATCTGGAAACATTGAGGGATTTGTGAAGATCCTTAGAGCTTATTTTTCTGTATTTTAAAAGATTGATTGGCTTATAATGAATCCTCAGGGAGAGATCAGATCTTTGTTTTTACTTTTTTTAAAAAAAACCTAAGTAAGTTAATTGTAAATGAAAAAATTGACATATTTAAATCTCATTCAGCTTTCTTTCACTATCCTCATATACATTTGGTGAAGCTTCACACAGTTAATTTTCATAATTTTCCTCTTCAATTAAAGCCATTTTAAACAACTTCTTTTTGATAGATTGAAAAATCGCTCAAGTTTCTTCCAAAAATCAACATTATCCAGTGAGAAATGACTTGATGACCCTTTTTTTTTAAATTGGAGAATCATGTTTTTTTGAATACATATATTTATAAAAAAAATTCTGGTTTACTTTATTTTCTCCCTAATCAGCACACTTTCATATTTCTAAATACTTGAATGTCTCAAAAAAAAGATTAATTTTACTTCAATATTAATAAAAATTATTTTTCAAATTAAAATTTTCAAAAAAAAAAAAGATATTTTGCTCGGAACCAACCCAAAACAACTGAAAGGATTATTTTCTCATTCCCTGTACTACTTAAGTCTACATTGATAATAAGAATTCTAAAGGAAACTTTGAGCTTATCAGCTATGAATAACATGAACGATACTGTGAGCGCAGATTTTTAACATATAATAAGCAATTCTCAATCATATTAAGCAATATTTCAGCCCTCAAAATTTCTCATAGACTTCAACTGATATGTCTAATATTGAGTAAATGTAATGCTTTTACCCTTTTTAATTTCTCAGACCTTTTCATCCAAATATCTTTGATAAGACTACTTAATACTTTCAGAGCACAGAATTAAAGTGTATTACAAATAAAACACCTCTACAGCCCAAAATTTTGTAATCTTCTGGGTTTCTTGTGTTTAAAATTATATTTTGATTATTATCTCTTTCAACATTTTATTAAAAAGTAAAAATTGTGTGAGCTACAAAAAATCCTTTTCCATTATGTATTTATTTGATAGTCCAATAATTAGACTGTTAGAGAATTTTAATCATAAATACTATCAATCTAAAAAATTTCAAGTATAATTCTCAAGCCTTATACATATCTCAAAGAAATCTATATCAAATTTCTCAAGAAATTTTCAAAAAGTTAATTATAAACTAATATCAGTATGCCTTCCATAATTTATAAATACTTGAATTATTATTTTCTGAAATTTTATTGGTTAAAAGTAGGAACATTGTGACTCGATATTGAGTTTTTTTCAATTTCAATTGTCCCTTTGAAACAGGGGGCAGCACACAGAATATTTTTGAATGAATTCTATTTTAAATTAAGATTATATCTCTTCCATGTCTTAAGAAATTTACAAAAACTATCAAATAATTTGAGCTTTTATAAGAAAAACCCATTTCATACTACAAAATTGGTATTTTATTTGATGGATTATATCTTAATTTATTTAAGCTCATCGAGTTTCTTCATAAGGTAAAATCTGTATAAAATGAATGGTAGGTATAAAATATAATCCTCATGAGAATTTCAAAGCTGAATTCTTCTATGGAAAAATATTAAACAATAGAATCATGCAAAATTTAGAGGAAGGGGATCTTCAAATTATTTTTTCCCATTCCTAAATGAAAAGATTGATATATATCAAATCAAAAGAGTTAAAACATTAAATAATTCTATTCTCCTCATTCCAAGATATTAATAATATATTTCTTTCAAAAAAATAATATCTTCCAAAAAAAAAGTAATTTTAGCAATATTGTTTTTGCAAAAAAATTGTTAAAATCCCAAGTATTACAATATCCAGCGAGAAACTCTTGCTTGAAGAAAGATCTTTTGAAATTCTTACAAGTAAAGAACTATCAATAGTTTTTTTTTAGAAAAAGGAAAAAATGAATTAGCTCTTTAAAAATTATTTTGCTTAAAGCTTAACACAAAAAATTATTATATCAAATGTATCTATCAGACTGTTACTATTACCCGAAGAACACAAATGACTACCAATAGTGAAAAAAAGAATTTTAAAGAACACACTTTTAAAGCATATTTCCCAAAAAGATAGCTCAAATTAATAACCACTTTGGATAAGCTCGATTTTGGATAGAGCAAATACAGATCATAAATGTGAAAATATGGAAGAGAAATATTCCTTCTTCCATAATATGTAATTCTAAATTTAATTTTATTAATTTTTACACATATTATAGAAAGAATTTCTTTCATTTACACCCCCTTTTGGTTTTTTCGGTTTGGCCAGAACCCCATCCTGTGTGGAATTTCATAAAATCTCACAATGAGGAATATCCCAGGTTGAAGCTTTCATTAAAATCGAATAATCTGAAATAAGATAAAACCACAATACAAATTATAATAAGATAAAAAGTAAAAATATGCCATCTTTTCCTTTAAATTTAGCTTATGGATTGGAAATTGGATAGCTATCAAGTAAAATATATTTGGTATTTTCTAGATTAGACCCATCCTATCATTTTCCTTAAAGTGCTTCATCTTATTCTTAGTAACTTTTATTTATATTATATCTTGAATAAAGTTATCTCAATATTTTGGAATTTACAATGTGTGGTAGTAAGTAGTAGTTTTATATACTTAGGTAAAATTAGCTTGAAAAGAATTTCATCTTAAATAGAAAATCAAGATTCTCTTTTTGTGCCTTATTGAAGCTCTAAATAAAGAGATACTGAAATATCTGTTAGAACTCAAAGATTAATTCCAAAAATCTCCTTCAAAGAGATGTTTTCTGGCTATTATATGTGAAATAAAGTTTAATTGACTGGATCCAAAATCTGATTCAAATTCAAAGAGCTTATATAATTTTATTTTAAAACCTTTTACCAGAACAGGTATTTCAGATATTTTTTGTATGTATTCTGATGTTTCATGGTCATAATAACATCCTTAGAATATTAATAAGTATATTTCAATGTTTATTTGTGATGAATCCAGGACTTTGTTAGAAAACCCTCTTCTTCAATTTCAAATGATTTTAATTAGTTTTCCATCCATTAGTTAATCATACTTGTTTAATTTATCCTTCTTCAAGTTGATGAAGTAATGGAGGATAAATTTCCTCCAATTAGCCATTTTCAAAAGACAAAGGAGTATTTATCCTATAAATAGAATTCCCTGTAGTCGTTCTTAATACCAAAGTTTATATTCAAGATTATTCATATAGTGCTACAGTGTCATTGAAAAAAGGTAGAAAATATCTTATTTAGATGTAGCTCTAATTTTATTACTTTTAGTAATTGATGTGATCACACAATTGGCTGTTTTAGCAAAACAATTGTTGAAGTATTCATCAACACTCTTTCAAAGTAAGCATCCCGCTTCATAAGCTCTTACATGTCACACTAAAAGTATTTTTTTATTAACTCCTTTAAAATACTATATGGATTCATTTTCATAATATCTCTAAGCTTTATATCCCAATAAAATTAAAATTATATCTGTGAGGACCCTTCAAGTTTCTGAATAATTGTCAAATTCTTTCCATAATTTTGGATTTCTTCAAAGATTAATCACGGTTTCAAAAAGAAAAATTAAAAAATTCTTTTATTATTGAAAAAAGTGAAGTAATCATCAAGTATTTCAGCATTCTTGAAATTTTGATTAATTTTCCCCAATTTTTTTGCAAAAACTTAAATTTTTACCTTTATTTTTATCTCCTAATATTTCTCAGCTTAATTTTATTTTGATATTTTCCTATCATATGTACAGTCAATATTTCTTGATGGAAAAAATGATGGAACTCTTTTATTTTATTTTGCAATTTTTTCCATTAAAAAAGTCTTTTCATACCATTGTAAAAAGCTCTATTTTGGAGACAAAACACGTAAAAAAAATCACTTTTGACTGTTTTTTGCCCCCAAATTTTTCTAACCAAAAATAGCTTAATACATAAATAAATAGATTTTGAAATTTGTTATAAATAAGTTTTTCTTTTTTTTATAAAAAATAGCAAACAAACGAAAACCAATCAAAGATAAATTTAAAAAACTGTTACAACAATCGACATATTGCACTTAATGTGATCTTTTTTTTAGAGAAAAAATTTAAGCTTAAGTTTGAAAATAGATAAAAAGGAAAACTAAATAATAGGCATAAATATCCAAATAAATATTATCTGTTTTTCATTTTTGGTGAAAAAATGATGGCTTTTGTTTCTGTTGAGACTTTAGGCTTCTAAGGGAATACTCTATAAATATTTATTTCAATTTCATACATTCCCAAAGTGCTACACAATATAGAACATGAAATTCAAATCAAATTCGAGGAAGACTACAGACTTTGTGGGAAATTCGGCTAGCATGTGATGGGTTGAAGTATAGATTAACTTTATTACATTTCCCTTTACCTCGTCCTTGATAAAGTGGCTCTGAATATCAATGTGCTTCATGCGCCTGTTTTTTACATTTAAATTTCTATCTATAGTTTTTATAAAAATTCGATTATCTTTTTTAATTGGTATAATAGTTTCCCCTCAATTAGATCACACTCCAGAAGCCACTTCTTGAACCACAATATCTCTGAGACTAGTTTACAAAGCGCCTTTTATTCAGCCTCCGCAGTAGAGATGGAGACCAAAGGCTGCTTCTTAGTCTTCCAAATTTCTTCGTGACTCACCTTTAAGTTTATTTATAATTTCCCCAATCAGAATCACTGTAGGCCCCAGTTCTAGTAACCAATCCACTCGAATAAACCAACCCAACATTGGGAGTTCCTTTGAAAAAATGAAGGATATGGATAAAACTACACCCATGTTCAATTCCATGTTGTTCTAGGAAATTCAAAAGACAACTGACTGAATGATAGATATCTGATCTTGTTTCAGTTCTTTAATTGTATGGAGATGTTTTCCAAGCCCAAAATAGTAAGTGAATGTCTATTATGGCCATTGGAAATATAATTTCTAATTAACATAATCCACCATTATTATTTTTATTGATACATCTGATTATTCACCTTTTTTACTGTCTCCTGGCCTGTGAATAATAATCCTTTCATTTTTCTTTTTTAATTAAATAATATTTCTTGCTTCATTCCCTTATATGTAAAGATATATCCAAAAAATTCCTCCCTTGGAAGTTTATTCTTTACCACTAGGTAGTTACCATCAGAATTCTTTTCTTTTTCTACCAGAAATTCCTTCACCCTCAAAAATTCCAGTAACTGTGTAGGAGGTTCACTCTGAATAATCTTCCTGATTTTCTTTTATGTAGGCTTCTATATAATCCTCACTCAATTTTTTCTAAATTCGGAACCCCCACTAAATTTTTTTTCATTTTAATTATGTTCTTTAACAAATTATGACACATTATCTACCAAAAATATATAGTTTTGAATTTTACATGACAATTTCATGACAATGTGGGCCAAAAATTCCGAAATTTCAACATTTTCCAATTTTTTGAATTTGGATTTCTCCAATGTAATAATCTGAAGGAAAAACTAATACCTTCTGAAAACTTATTTTTTGAAAAAATGACATATTTTATTGTGTGGAATGTCTTAACTCCAGGTTTTTGGTCATTTAATTTGGGGTGGCTTGTAAAACTCCCCATTTTGGGCTCAGGGATTTTCCCACTGAATCCCCTTAACATTTTCTAACATTTATTTAAGGGGTTTCTCATATTATTTTCAAATTTGTAAAAAAAAGAACTTGCATAAAAAAGGTTATGTAGTTTTCTCCCAAACAATTACTTTGGAAAATATACCAAAATTTGATGATTTTGTGACAAAAAAACTGTGAAACAAATTGGGATAGCTATGTGTTCCCAAATTGAAATTTTTTGTTCTTTTTAAGTTGAGATTATGAAAGTTTTTGAGAAGAAAACCTATTCATAAGATAGGAAAATCTGTGTTATTATTTTCATAAATTAATAAAAAAATGTAGCTTGTAATAATAATCATAAGTGCTGAAATGGAAAAGAGCCTGAAGTAGAAACCACCAACCCTTTCCTTTGGAATGAAGCTCACGCCTCTTCCTATTTTAGAAAATCTTAAATTTACTAAAACTGGACTATTCTTCAAGAATCTGATTCAGAGGTGGCAGAAGCAATTGAAATTCAGGAGCAGGGTGCCTTAGCTATTTAACAAGTGAAGAAGCTCGCGGAGGGAATTAATTTACTTATATATCTTTAAATATTATTATTATTATTATTATTGTTATTATTATCTTTTTGAGAATTATTCAATCTAAAACTGATTATGCAGCATACATAATGTATTTATCAAAAACACTTTCTTAGCTTGAAAACAATTCTTTCAGCTGGTCGTTTTTTCTTCTTCTTTTCTTTTCCACAAAAAAATACTAAGAGATACTATATAGTTAAAGAATAATCCTTTTTAAAGATACGTTAATAATATTAATTAAAATCAAAATTAAAAACATAATAAAACAAATTTGAAAAACAAAAATTGAAATTTATCGTATTTTATTTTTCAAAAAGAAATAGAGAAAAATAAGATAAATAATAATGATAACCAAAACTGTATTTATATTTTGAAATATTTACATATACAAAGGTTAATTACCAGCTCACATAAGTATTTATATAAATACATGTCTTACACTATGTTTATTTAAAAAAACACATGCATTTACCAATCTAAAGCTAAATAAAGGCAAAGTATTTTAAAACATGTAAGGTAAACCTGTTTTTTCAAAAAAAGAATTACCTACTCAAAAAAAACCAAACTTAACAGCTCAAAATGAGCTAAATATGGATTTGTGCCTTAATTAAACCCCCTTTATTTGTTTCACATTGTTTTTGTAAATAAATATTAAATTTGGCCATTTTTTCTAATTTAATTATTCTTTCAAGAAAAGAATATATTTTTTCTTACCTCTTCTTATTTCTTGATTTTGAAATTTTTCAATATAATAAAACACTTTTTTCAAAAGTTTCTAAATTTTTGAAAGGAATTTCTGTGATCCATTTTTCTGGGCCAAAAATGTAGCCTTTTTTAGCCCAGCCCCGCATCAAAGAACCAACTTTGTGTCATGACCTTTGAATTCTTCAAGCTTGGCCTTTTCTCTGTTTTTTGGTGGGTTCAAATTCTTTGAACACTCCAATTAATTAGTTTTTTGATCCAAGAGAAAGAGATTTTCCAAAATTGACAAATGGAAAAGCTTAGGAATTTCTGGGCTATACTTTTCAGAAAAGAGGAATTTTTCCACAAGCCTCAGATTCACTTAAGTATAAGTAAACGTAGCCAATATGTATTCAAAATTTCAAAATCAATACCTTCTTTTTTCAATATAATCAAAATTTGGCCAAAACCGCATTTTTTGATGTAAAATTCCTATTGAGAGTAAAATAATATTTACATGGTGAGTATAATGATAGTTTCATTATGAATATAATGAAAATTCTATAATTAGTAATTTTAATAATTTACTAGTAAGATGATAACAGTCTTCTTATCATTATGATAAGAATTGTAAGGAAAATTAAGCTTTTATTATGGGTATCACTGCCATTTTATCATTAATATTGTATAAATTCCATTATAAATATGATGAAAGCCTTATTATTAATATAATAATAATTTTATTCTCATTAAAATGAAATATTTTTTTGCTACCACAGTAATACTTGCATTATTTCCATAATAACAAGATTATTATTTCTATAATGGAGATTGCATCATGAATTAAATAACAATTCTATCGTCACTATAAGAAAAGTTTTATTACCAATATGATAAAACTTTGAATAAATATCTTCTTTTTATATGAGGCTAATTTTATTTTGATATTAATAATAAATGCGTTCTCATAATTAAACCTCTATCATAGATATAGGAAAATTTATTTTATAATAAATATATTATTTTTTCAATAAGAGACGTTTTCTCAATATATTATTTATTTATTGAGAGGGATTAGTCTTTTCTTCTTTGTATATTTTTATTTACTAATTTTTCACTCATATATATTGAAAGAAAATTTGAAGATACATTTGAGAGCTTGCATTTATTTCCCATTTCTATTGATTCAACTTACTCTTACCTCCTAAACGATGGTTTGTCAGCTTATTTTAATCATTGGTTGAATTAAATTTGAATCCTTCAAGTAAGCATTTTTTTATCAAATAATTAAGTTTTTATTATTTCAAAAAATAAGTCAAGTACTTAATTAATCTTTGAGTTTCAAAATAAAGTGACAAAATCTTGATTCTTAATATTAATTATTAACCTGTCTTTTGTTTAAAAAAATTTAATTATAATGTCAATAATAGTTCAAATTCAATTTATTTCAATTTAATCTAAGTATCTTCAAATGAAAAATAATAAGGTTGATTTTTTAGAATTCAAAAATAAAGAATTAATTTTCCTTTTATCAAACAATGAAAACTTATTTTGATAATTGTTTATTATTATTTTGAAAAACCAAATCAAATCTTTCAATAAAAATTGATATTAATACTACTTGAATTTTCTTATAATGATAATAGCTAAACCCAGAATGTACAAAGGCTTATAAACCATAAAATTAGACATAAAAAGTAATTTTCATTTATTTTTCGTATTTTTATGAATTTATCATTAAATTAAATAAAATTAAATCATTATTTCACTTATTTTATTCCAATTTGAATAATGATTCATGAATTTAAAGTTTTTTCGGTCTTAGTTTGAAGTTAAGATCAAAATCAAAATCACTTTTTTTTACTTATTTATTTGACTTGTTTTAATTTTTTTAATTTATTTGATTTTTGAAATTTTTTTTGAAAAATTGAAAAATTAAAAAAAACATTTTAATCCAAAAAAATCTGATTAATTCATTTAAGAACCAATTAAGTCCATCTTGAAAATACCCTTGCACAAATTTTCATAGAAAATAGGGAAAATTAAGACCAATGAATCTGTTGACATATTGTTGATCCCTAACCCCCAAACAAAACAGTTTTTCTCAAACTACTTCACTTTTTGTTTATTTTCTTTACTCTGAGTTCATTTTCCTGATTTTGTGTATTCTGATAAAAAAAAAAGCTAATTATTAATCCAAGCTATGCTTTTCTTCTTTAAGACCCATCTCAACTACACACCCAGTTTTCAAAAAATTGAGGGAGCTTCAGCATCAATGAAAATCCTTCAATTTTAATAATCCCTCAATATTCTGGTTATTCTACTTAGTCTTGAAATATCACCTTTATAATGATCTACTTTATGTATAGCTTCCATTATTTGAATTAAAATTTGGACCCAGTAAGCCTTATTTTCATTACACAAATTAGTTTGGGAATAACTTGGCCATATAGCCTCTAATATATTTTCTATAAGGTCATAGAAATTCAAATTAGAATGTTCTTTTTTCAATAAATTAAAATTAGGGGGTGTCAAATATACCAAATCCCACATCAAAAAAGATTGGTATTTGACATTAAAATCCTGCAGTGACCAATCCATTATTTTCAATAATAAAACTCTCATGTTTCAACTGATTCCCCTGGTAATTTAGCCAAAAGAAATTATGTCAGTTCTTTGCATTAATTCATTTTTCCAATCAATCCTAAACCTAGTCAATCAGAATATTTTTCAGAACCTTACTTTCAATATTAAATGTTCTCTCTGCATGCTACATCCTGAATCACTTAAACCTATCATCAATGTGACCAATCCTTTATCAAATTTATTACTTCCCCAATTTTTTATTCTTAATCAATCCTCCATGAAACAAAAGAGGCCTCAGGTATTTCTCATCCTTCAGGAAACTTAAGATGGATTGACTATTTATTTATTATCAATTGGTTGACATGTTAAAAAAAACTTCAACTAATTTTTTGGAAATAGTGGTTCAAAATCTGTAGGACATCCTCCCTAACTTAAGAAAATGGGTTTCACCTGATGGCTATGGAGGTCAATAAGAAGCTACACCATCATCTAAATCTTAGTGTAGCTAGTATTTTGTACAGATGGTGTATGTATAAAAAAAATATAAAACAAAAAATAAATTCAAAAACCTAACTGGGGCTGGTATCAGTGAGGAGGAGGATAAAACAGAGGTGCATACTCTGGCTGAAAATCTCAAGAGTATGCGGCATAAATGGATGCACTATTTGGCCAAAAACCACATGTAAAACAGCTAGAAATTTATGATTATCAAGAAATATTAGATTATAATACTCATGAGAGTGAATCCAAAAGTCTATAGAAATATGTAAGTTTCCTAAAGTAACACAGGAGTCTTTTCTGAAACAAATTAAGAATCTAAATTTAGAGGTAAAACATTTCTGAAGAAGCAAACCTTACAAATGCAACTTACAGTGAAGTAAATGATGTATATGATGTGATTAGTTTAAGTGTCTGACATGGTATTTTTCAAAATCAGCCACATCAGCTAGAACCCCCATCATCACAAAAAAGGAAGAGGGACTCAAGCTTCCATCAAATTAAGTAAAGCTGGTCCCACAAGATAACTTATGATTGATTTGACTTAGAATATAAACGAATCTTGAAAAATTGTCAAAAAGGTAACTATATGGGAATTGTTTGTATGTTTATTAAAGAATATTAATATAAATCTATCTTAGGACATTAGGAAAATGACCATGTATTCCTAGAATGGAATTAGAAGAAGGATTAATGAAAAACGCCAAAATAACAGCAAATGATAGTAAAGGAAATGTAAATTTTATTTGAGAGGGAAGAAAATTCTAAGAGGCAACTTTACAATACCAATGCCAATTTGATATGTTCAAAAAGGAAAGAAAACATGGCTTAGAGAAAAAAGATTCAGAAAGAGATGGAAATGCAATAAAGACAACAAAAAAATTACTTTAGCTTTGTGGAATTGAGCTTGTTACATCCAATTGCAGATTTTGAAAATATTCTCAATGTAATCAAGAAATATTCATAACGTAAATATGACTTTATTTTTTGGCTTGTATTTCATAATACAGTTTTTGAAGCACTGAAATGTTTATTTTCAAAGTGTTACTCATATTCTATATTTTGAACATTAAAGGTGAAATAACTTTCATAATATACATATGAGATAGTATTTTTCTCATTCAAAGTTATGTTGTCGGGAGAAAACTTACACAGCAGTATTTTTTCCGGTCATTTATCATCAAATCTTTTATCACCATGAAATCAGCTGTTTTCATTAAAAATGATTTGAATGTTAATTTTTACTTTGAAATAATTGAAATTATTGAATTAGAAATTATTTCATTGGAAATAATTTTCTTTCATCTATTGCAAAAAAAAGTGGGATAAATGTGAATGGCTAGAAAATAAACTTCAATAACAAATAGGTATGAATTAAAATTTTGAAGATTGAAAAAAATGGAAAATTTTCAAATTATAAAAGAAAAAAATCTCAATCAAATTTCTGAACTGACTGAAAAGTTTAGTTATCAACAATTCAACATTCAAAAATAAATCAATTCAGTTTTCCAAGTTCAATTTAATGCAGTTTTAAACTGCACTTACAAACAAAAAAACAACAAAAATATCAAAAAAGAAATTAAATTATTAAACCCCACAAAAAAGTTAAATTTATAAATTAAAATCCATTTGTCTTGATAACTCGAATCTCAATCTTTGTCCATTCTTTTTCTACTACTATTAACCCATTAGAAATTATCCTCATATTTATTTATTAAGGTTTTTATTTTTAACATTTGGTTATTGCATCCACTCCTAGAGTGATATTTTTATCTTATCTTTTTTTTTGTTTACTCATATAGCCCTCTAAAGCTATAATCTATTTTTTGTAAGTAATATATTATTTTCGGAAAATATTACCATAAAACCTTCCAACATTTCACCACCATAAGCTCCACCAACTAGCTGAAAAAACCCCTCCACCATTTCACCACTCAAGAATTCCAAAAAATTTTCCCAGCCCTCTTTTTTCATTTCCGAACACTTTGAAATTAATAATATTTTTTATTTATTTATTTTCATTTCAAAAAGAAATTCTTTTTTTATAATATTATTTTTTATTCATTATTTCAATATCAAAATAGCACTGCTCTGCTGCATATTTCAGAGGAGAAGCTCTACTTTTTTCAAGTAAAATTAATACTTATAATTTTCAATTATTCTTGATGACCATACTTATGTTTTTTCATTTTATTTTTGTAGGGGTGAGAATATTTTGGGCTTGAGTTGATCTTAAATCCTATTTTAATGTAATATTGAAATTAATCCAGCCTTACAACTTCCTCCCATTCTTCCCACCATTCTTCATCTCCCTCTAAGGTTGATTCCCACCATTCTTCATCTCCTCCTTTCACTACACTCACTTCTAAATAATGTGATATGATGACTGTTGGGACTCAACCTTATTATCACATCGACTTAAAAGATGAACCTGAAATATTAAAATCATCTTCTGAAAATAATCCACCAAGATCTGCAAGATCTTGTAATAAGATAACAGCTGGGACTCAACAAGATTATCACACAGATTTTAATAAAGCAACATTAAAATATAATATTTCCAGCCCCCTCATACATAAGAAATCTCTCACAACACAAAAGAGAAGTATTATTGGTTATAATTATTAAGCTGAAAAAAGCCTTGATCTTATTGATGAAAACTTCTCTTGAATTACACTGGATAAAAAGAATAATCACAATGCCCCTGGCTCTAACTCTCTCCCCATAAAGTCTTAATCCAACCATATGTACTCATCAACAAGAATAAAACACCATATCTTTCAATATTTATGTATAAAATAAATAAATTCAAAAAACTTGAGAAGCTAATCATCATTATGAATATACTTCAAAGTCATATAAAAACCATCACTACTAATGAGAACACATTAGGAGGGATAATGAGAGGTGTTTGCATTTTTAAAGGCTCTGATTCTGACAATTAATCTGGTGTTTATGCAATAAATCCAGGGCTATCTCAAGAAGAGATTGATAATTACAATTAAGAAAGGCATAAACTTCAAAAATTTGATGAATTTATATACTCAATATTTCAACACTTCTCCAAAGGTGCACTCATTTATAATAATAAGAGAATGCAAGAAGTCCAATTACCAAACTTCAGTCCATTTGAATGGCAATCAAACACTAAAGATAAGCTCAATTTCTTTTGCAATGTCATTTTAGTTCATTATTTTTCTTTAAAAATAAGGCTCATGTTTACAAAATTTATCTTAGCCCATGGACATATGAGATTTTTAAATTTATCAATGCAGGCTCATTTACACCCATTTCAAATAATTTCCAGAAATCAGGCCATAGATTAAGCCTTCTTTATCTCAGATTCAATATTTATTTTTTTTAAGAGGAAAGTCTCATATAAATTCTTTGCAAAACTCTATCAGAAATTCATCAAACCACAAAACCTCCCCAAGATTCAATAATTGATAAACAAATAACACACTTTGGTTTCCCTTTTCAAATAAACAAAAAATTCTTCAAAATTGGAAATAAAAATCCAAAAATTATCTCCTCATTAAATTAATTCTAAGCTTTTAGGGAAGAAGGAAAGAAACAAACAATATTAAAAAAGATTATTCAAAAATATAAAGTTGTAAATATTTTTTATATTTTTTACTGCTTTTGATCATCTTTCCATGTAAATGCTGCCATGAATGTGGAAAAAATCAATCACAAAATACAAAATGGTATTTTCATCCATCATTAAGCTAATTCAGTTTTTATGTCTTAATCCTTTGGTGAATATTAGCCTGGCCAAGTAAATTGGCTTGATTTATTAGTTATTTTAATTCTTGTAGATAATCTTCTTCACACAAACAAATCTATTTATCACCCACTTGTTCCAAGATATTAATTAAAATCACACATTTAACCACCCATTTTAGAAAGTATTCCACCTCATTCTTATAACACATTTGGTTTCCCATTTCTTTAAACAATTCCCGCGCCCCTTTCAACACACCAATTGCATTTTCAATTAAAATGTCAGGCTGAGTCTATGATGAAGCTTATTAATAACTATTTACAAGCTTTGAATATGACTTCTACATAGTGAAAATGGTATAAAAGGTTTATTTCAATGATGATAAAGGTTAATAGAAGAATATTTAGGGATTTACTATTGAGAAATAGTGGTTTTGAGCGCTGTTGAAAGCCTTGGGTGCAGCTTTACCTGTTGGTTTGCAATGATGAAGACTACAATACTTGAAATTGAAAGTATACCTGATTATTTTCCAAGAGTATAGCTGTTTTTGACAGTTTTACTATGTAGGAACTCAATAGCAGGATGAGGAAACCTCTTCTGGTGAAGAAAAGGCCTCTTTTTATCCTAAAATTGGGTGAAAAAGGCTTATAGACCTTTCCACGTAGAGGAAGTGAAAATTTCTCACTGCCAAATACTGGCTTGTGGTTTTCACAAGGCCTGTATAGACCTTATTGGGCTCAGATGTGGTTTTGAAACCACATCTGGGCAGTTTTCACCAACACATGGTGAAGATTTTCATCTGAGGACCACATAGCCCTCTTCTGACGTGTATGACACATAGAATGCTGTACAAAACCTGTACAGGACCCCAGTATTGACCAATCTATGAGGTATTGAGGTATGAACAGGATTTTTTTGTCTGTTTGACACCTCATAATCATAGTTATGGGAGAATATCCCACAGTAAGGCTGTATTGGTCTAACGGTGGGATTTTGACCTTAAAACGGCCATAAATTTGTCATTTCTTGAGATATCAAGCTCAAAGTTGGTTCATTGTGTATCCCTAAATGATTTCTACACAATGGTGCCCCAGATGATATGGTTATCATTAAATATGGCAAAGGTATGCCATGTACAAGATTTTTTGTACATATGTATGATTTGCTTAAAATCTGTATGGAATCTGTTTGCCCCATGAATTTTGTTCTGGATGAGGTATGGGGAAATGGATGGAACAATCAGATATCCCTGATTGTTATATTTCCAAAAAGACCCCACTTTAGGTATCTCACACTAAAACTGTAGAAGTTAGATGAGAGGTGAATATTTTATTCACCCTTATTTGACCTTATTTTGGTCATAACTTCTGTAATTCTGGCTCTAGCTCAATTTGGTTAGTACTATTAGATAGCCCTGACTTAGAGCTTAATTTTGAATACCCATTTGATTGAGTTAAGCCTCTTCCTCTGGATTTCAGATGAGAGGTGAAAAATAAGGTTTATGCTCAGCAACAACTTTGAGGAGGAATAACTTTGTTATTCCTTGTCCTATGATGGTGGGACTTGTATATTTGGAAATAGGTGAGCTTCCTACTCCTTTTGATACTTTTTTTAGCTGATTTGGGTGAGCTCCATGTTTTGGTGGTATCTTGGCTCTACCATTGGTTTATGGTATCTGGCTGTCATGCTTGTTCTCTGGTTTTAAGTCACAGGCTGACATACCCTCCCTTCAAAAAATGCTCATAATTGATGAGACTTTTCAGCTCTCCAAGAGGCCCTGAATCTCCTCAGAAGCAGGTTCCCATCTGGTATGGCATCTTCTGCCAACCATTTATCTTTATCTGCTGTCTGATTCTTAAATCTGACCAATTACTGTCTCTGGTCTTTACCATTCAGCCTTATCTTCCTGGCCTTGATGATTTTCTTCACCGGGCTAGAAGAGTAATCCACCTCCACTATTTCTGGTGGAGTGGGATTTTTCTTCCTGGAGGGGAACTTGACCCCCTCTGTCTGGAATTATGGCTCAACCAAACTCACTGGGAATACTGGGTGTTTCCTAGAAAATTCTTCTGTGAGTTTGACCTCCACTTCATTTTTCCCTCCAACTTAATGATAGTGAAGGGCCCTACAAATGAGCCTCTCATCTTCTTTGGTCCCTTAAGATTGTTGAATTGAGTGTGGACACTAGCACCTGGTTTCCTTCTTTAAAGTCAGGTTCCATATGGGATTTGTCCCACCTCTGTTCTTTGTATTCTTTTGCCTCAGCTATGCATTTGGAAGCTGTGTCACAATTCTTTTTCCACATATCATGAAAGTCCTTGGCTTTGGGGTGAATAGTGAGAATATTCTTCCTCAATTGATCCACAGGCAATAGGGGGTTCCACCCTTTTTCTACCAGTGAAGGTGATTTCCCTGTGGTAGAATGCTGACTAGTATTATAAGCCAGTTGAACTGCTGGTAGAAGGGTAACCCAGTCATGGGTGTATCCTTGATGGTCCTTTTATTCTGTGCCATATGGACAGAACCTCCTAAGGATATCCTCCATGGTTTGGATCATCCTTTCAGCTAAACCATCTTTCTGTGGGTGGTAAGCTGTGGAGAATGCAAGTTTAGTACCAAGCATGTCATACAAGTTGGTCCAAAATTCTGATGTGAATTTTGGGTCCCTATAGCTAATGATAATTCTAGGGACTCCACAGGTGGATATTATGTTGATCCAAAATAACAAAGCAGTACTCATTGCTTTATCCTTCTGTTGACATGGTAGGCACCTCACACTCTTTCTGGGCCTATCAACTATGATCAGGCAAGCATTGAAGTTTTCTTTGCTTCCTGGGACCAGTCCTGTAACACAGTCCATGTTGATGGTTTCCCATGGGGTTTTGGGTTCCCCTATGTGTTGAAGTAGCCCATACTTCTTCCCATGTTTCCTATTTGCCTTCTGGAATCTTTTTCAAGTGTTGATATATTCACTCAACTCTTGTTCCCATTTGGGCCACCAAGCTGTGCTTGCTACCCTTTCCTTGGTCCTGTCTTCACTCATATGTCCCATATAGGGGCAGTCATGGCATTCCTGCAGGATAAGGCATTTATGGCCCCTGTCTACTACTGTGAGTGTACTTGTGTGTTTCTCTCTATGGTAGAGCAGTCCATCTATAAGGAAAAACTTGTTTTACTTATAGTCCCTCAACCAGGATTCCTCTAGCTGGGATTCCAGCTCTGGGCTCCTGTACTTCTGTTGAAGGAGTTGCAACAATATGCTAGACTGTTTTTATGTCATATGTCTTCATTACTGGACTGAAAAATCCATTATGCAGTTGTTAGGAGCTTATTCCCAATATGGGAGTTTCTGTTCCTTCTGAATAAGTGTCTCCACTTTCTGGGGTACCACTTTCTGGTGCCCATGCAGAAAATCTGAAGTTTTTCCTCCTATCTATTTCCATAAAATGGATAGGTATTTTGGCTGCTACTTCAGCGTCATAAGCTGGATTTCTTTTGACATTGTCCAGTGGCCATCTGCATTGGTGTAGTGTTTTCCTTCCTTGTATATGATGGTAATATTTCCTCTATACTATTGGATGTCTATTTGACACCTCAGCATGGGTCTATTGGTAGTCTTCATGTTCAGTAAAGACTTCAAGGCTGTGCAGTCTGTGTAGACTTCAAAAACTGCACCCTCCAAATAATAGTGGAGTTTCTCTAGAGCCCAGACTAAGAATAGAAATTCAGTCTGGGTGGCTCCATACCTGGCTTCTTAATCTTTTAGTTGACTAGAGATGTAGTATCTTACTGCCTCTCTTGGTTCACCATCTACAATTTGTCTCTGTTGAAGGGCTGCCCCTAAGCCTTGGCTTCATGCTGCATCTATTTATAGCTTGAATGGTAGTTCAAAGTCAGGTAATATGAGCACAGGTGAACTTGTGAGTTCATTTTTGATACTCTCATATGCATCCCCCCTTTCCTTGGTAATTTCAAATACTGCATCTTTTTAACATAACATGTACAGACTACTAGTTATGTGGGCAAAGTTTCTGATGTGGTTTCTGTAGTAGCTAGCAAACCCAAGGAAAGATTGCATCTATTTGATGTTCTTTGGTACTGGCTTTAGCAGTACTTCTGCTACTTTGTTCTGGTCTATGGCCAGACTAAGGCCTGAGACTTTGTCTCCCAGTCCCAGTAATTCTTGTTAGCCAAAATTGCACTTTTTGAGTGAAATTTTCAGATTAATGGGTGTGCACTTACTTAGTACTCTGTCTATGTACTTCACATGGTCTTCCTATGTCTCTGAGTATATAATGATGTCATAAATATATACTACCATCCAGCATTCAAATATTTCTTCTTTAGATATTGTGTCCATAATCCTTTGGAAGTGGGCTGGTGCATTTTTGATGCCAAATTGCATCCTGGTATACCTATATATGCCCATATGGCATATGATTCTAAGTAGTTTCATGGAGTTTGGTTTAACTCCATTCTGGTGGAAGCCTTTCATACAATCCATCATGGTTATGTATTTGGCTTTTGCCAGTTTGTCTAGGGCATGAGGTATCTATGGTATAGGGTACCTGTCAGCTTTGATGTAGTTATTCAGGGCTCTGAAACCCCCACACAACCTAGATTTTCCATCATTCCAGGTGATAAGGACAGGAGTGGTGATTTCCAATATTTTGTTTTGTCCTATCTTTCTGATGACATCCATTTCTAGGAGTTCATTGATGTGTTTCTCCATTTCCTTCCTAGTTTCCAGACTTTCTGGGTATGGAGGTCTTCTCAGCATGGGTGGATAGGTGCTTTCTACATCTAGATATAATTCTATATCATGGCCTCTGATTTTTCCTAATGGTTCTTCACCAATGGAAAATTCTGGTCTATTCTTCCTCAGCATCTTCATTAAACTAAGTTTTAGTTTACTGGTGAGGGTAGTACTGAATTGGCCCTCTCTGAGCTCATTCAGTAATTCTTCCAAAGGGTCATGCAAAGATATATGGTATATGTCAAGTGGAAATTTCTTTTCCTTGTTTGTACCAATAGTAATATGCATATTTTTACTGTTGTAAATATCAATTCCATACATCCTCTGATAGTCTGTTCCCAGTAAAAACCCTTGGATGTGGGCATCTTCAAGTACAACAAACTCTGGGTTGAGTCTGATATTACCTTTCCTATGGGGTATAATTATGTCTTTGATAATTGTCCCAATGGAATTCATCTTCCCTGATGCACTTTTGAAGTTCTTTTCCTTGGTTGGAAAGAGTTGTTTTTCCCAATTTGGGAAGTGATGATGCAGATAATTTCTGGCCACTATTGAGCAGTGTGCTCCACTTTCAATGATCAATGGGTTTTGAGCATTGTCTATGAAAACAGTCATCTTTGTGGCTTTCCCATGTCTATATTCCATTCCTTTAGTTGGTGTATCTAGGAATGTTTGTGCATCTTGTGTGTGTTTACACAAGTTTTTTTTTGCAGTGTCTTGTGGCATGCCTGCTTCTAACTGTATGTCCTGAATTTCTAGTGGTGTTTCCTCTTGGCACTCCACTAGAAATTCCTCTCTTTGGTCTTTGTCTTCATCAGATTGTTCCCTGATGGCATCACCTATGGAGTCTGATTCAAAATCCTCTGTGGGGGATTCCTCCTCTAGGACTTTATCAATGGCATAGACTTTCTTCTTTGCATTTGGACAGTTATTAGCATAATGGTCTGTTGAACCACAATTGTGACAAGAATTTTTCTTCTTAGCCACTTATGCTACCCTTTCTCTGGGTTTATCTTTGAATTCCACCCTGAAAGGTTGTTTCTCTTTGAAACCACTGCTTTTTTTCTATGAGGAATATTGCCCTATATTTGTTCTTTTCCTTATATCTTGTAAGGTATTTGCAATTTCATCTAGAGTGCACTTTTGGTTGCGTCTGAATTTTAATGCATGCTCTAGTTCTCCTACCATTTGTGTCAGGAGTTTGTGATTCCTCATCTTAATATCCATTTGAGGATCAATGGCTTTAAGTCTTTTAGACTGTCTGAGACACCACTCATATGGAGCTTTGTCAACAGAGTACTTTTCATTTTCAAATGACATGGTATTCGGCCATATCCAAGTACCATTGCTTTACTTTTGGATGATTTGACTCTTCCACCATGGCCAGTTTCTTCTACCATGGATTTCTTTGATCTCTGTGTACCAAATACTAGCATTTCCTTTAACTTCTGTGTTGAGTCTAGAAGTAATCCAGTAGTCTGGTATGCTTGTTAATTCAATGAAGAGTCAATCAATATGATAAAGGAGATCTATATGATCATATTCTCCTGTGTCAGAGGATTTGGTCCAGTTTGAGGCCTCTGGAAGATATTTTAATGCTTCCTTCTCAGAATAAGAAATTTTATCTCCATCTTGGTATTGAGATGAAGAGCTTGCCTTATTTAACAACAAGGCATCTAGTTTGATTTTTTCTTGGTGGTATGGATTATCCATAACATGGCCTTGTGGTTGGGGTTTCATGTTATGGTAGACATTAAACACTTTGTTTATGTCTTGATCCAGACAATCCCTATCCCTTTGGCTGTGGTGTTGTTCTTCAAATACTTGATTCAGTCTTTTACTGGTCTATTCAGAGGCTTTTCTCAGTTTAGCATGTTCCTCTTGAAGAGTTTTGACAATTTTGTCCATGGAGGCTGTTAATGTTTTCATCCTCTCATGGCTTGCTTGGAGTTCTTAAAACTGCTTTTTGAGTTTGCTCAGCAAATTGGGACATCTTTAACCATAGTGAATCACTGTTCAAGTTACTCTCAGGTGTAACAACATTATGTTCAATCTGAGTGGGGGTAATATTTCTATTAATGGGGCTACTGATTCTAGAAGTATGTACAACTATTTCTGGCTCTTGTGTACTTCTTTCACCAAGTCCAACAGCTTCTGGATCATTGGGTCTGACTCTCTCTGCCTTGGTTGAAAGAGGTCTTGTTTTTTCCCTTGTATCCTTGTCTTTTCCTGGAAACTTCCTGGGATGGTGAAGAATGGTGACTCTTGGCTACTGATCTGTTGGTTCCTGAATGGTGTGAAGCCACTGGAGAGCTGTTTTGGCCTACTCCTTGTGAGCCTGAAGAAATCTGAGTATGCCCTGTCTGGGTCAGTTGTTCTTCTATCGCTTGGATAGTGGCTTGATTCTTTCTTATCCTGTTTGCCCTCACCTCCAGGAGTCTGAACTTCCTGGTGGGATTCCAACCTTTGGTGATTACCATAAGGTATTTGAAGTCTATCTCTTTGAGACATATCTTCTGGAAACTTGATTCATGTTTTTCCCAGTTAGATGCTAGGTTAAACCTCTTTTTGTCCATGCTCCATTTAAAAAGGTCTTTGAGGAGTTGGTGGAGCTGAAGAACTTGATCCATATCCTTCCAGTCCTCTGGTCTGAGGATTCTGTTGAATTGGAATGTGACTAGCAGAGTGGGTATGATTTCCCTCAATTTCTTGCCATCCACCACTGTGTCCAAGGTGTCCTCCTCCAGGTCTTCTGGTTCTGGACAAGCCTTCTCTGTCCTCTGGCTGGTTCCTTTGGAAGCCAAGGTTTCTGAGGTGTACAGGTAACATCAGTGTTTGCAAGCAGTAAACAACTTAATTTTATTAGGGTATTTACCTTTTACTGTGCCTTGTACAAATTTGCTATCTACTGCTTTTGGAAATTTGCCTCTAGAGGTTACAACTGGGTTAATGATTTTAATCTTCCCTGCACAAGTGGTTAAGTTTGGTTTACCTTGTATTGATGCAAAGTTTTGTGGTTTTCTATTCCCTTGAGTGAAGTTGGTGTCCACTTTTTGGCTGTTATAAGTCCTTCACTGTGCCTCTTTCCTTTGCCCTTTCTGCCCTCTGGTTCTGAGGGTGTCACTGGTGTGTTGGCCTGTAATTGAATCTCAAGTGGGATGTAGTTTTCTTCTACTGAATCAGACAGGAAAAGAGGGCTTAATGTCAGTTAAGACTTCTTAAAAGTCTGTTTGCATGTCTGAAAATGGCCTCTGGGCAGTATATTTCTATATTATGCCCTTGTTGTCACAGGGGCTCTTATGGAAGTAAGAGTGGCCTGGAACTCAGGAATCAAGAGCTCACTTGGAGGGCGCCAAAAGAATAGAGGAATAAAAGAATATACTTCTTTAAAGAGGAATAAAAGGTAAATACAAGTATGCAAAAAGATAAAATGAAAGGAAGCCAATGGCCAGGATAATAAGAAGCCAAAAGCCAATGAGCCAACCAAATGAATCCTCAATTCACTGTTTCAACCTGCCAGAAAGAACAATGGAATTAGTAAAGGATATGACCACCAATATTCACTGACAGGCAAAGGAGAAAAGGTTCAAATGACTGACTTAAGATTATCAGTATTTACTTTAATGAGGTAAAAGAAAATATGGATAAAAATAAATCCAATATATTAATTAACTGGGGAAAAAATCCCCAGGCAATGAAAGGTGGCCAGTATATGTGAGAAGCTGAAAGGCTGATCCTGGAAGGTGAATCATCCAGCTGTATTGTGTGAATGGGTCCAATACAGTTCTGGCCATCTTGAGAATTGAACTGTGTGACTGAATTCCCACAGTGGAATGTGAATTGGCCCAATTGGGCCAAGGTCATACAGGATGCTTGATTACTACCTGTATGAACCAATTGAGCTGTCCAAGGAATGCTGAGTACTTGATGACTTTGAAATGATTGAATATGATTGATTACCTCTGAGAGTTGCCCTTATAGTAGTCCTGGTGAGAATTGACAACCCAACTCCTGCAGGTCCAGGTGGTTGGGATCCTTCAATGGTCTTCTGGTAGCCGCCAGGGAATTGCCAGACTGAATAGCTGAAAAGTCCTCCTTCAAAATTGGTGATGGATTTGAGACTTGATTTGGAATCATGTAATTGGGTCCTGAAAGTGTCACCATTGGATTTCTGAGCAAAAATGGTGCATAATGGTATATTATACCATATATGCACCACTCATGGTCCTTGAGTATGGAGTACATTGAAGAAAGGGAAATCTTCCCCTAAACTGGAGGGGAATCCTTGCTTGGAGCTGATCTGGTGGCCTCTGATGGTTGCCAGAGACCATGGACTGATTTTATGGCCAACTTTGTGGTTCTTGGCCAATTTGGGTCCTAAGGTGGTTCTTGGCTGTTTGGGGTCAAAAACTGGCTCAGGTGGACCCACCTGGCTTTTGGGGCCGATGGACTTCCCCCTTGGCCCCTTATGGCCTCATTTGAATTGGGCCAAAAGGGGCCTAAGGGTCCCACAGACCGCTGGCCGTAGAGGCTTTAGGGGGCCTAAATGGTCCAAAAACAATGATAATGGCCTGGGGGTTGGTGAGGTGGAGAATTGGCCAATGAGGCCAATGAAGGCAGGATATGGCCTGGGGCCATATTTGGCCAGAGAAGAGGGGAGATGGCGCAGAGGCCATAGAGCACCAGAGGGGGCCAATTGGCCATAAATGATCTGGTATGGCCAATTGGCCCGAACTTGGGTCAGGCTAGAATTGCCACAACACCCATTGAGGGGGGTGATTATTTGTGATTGTGACACTTGTATTATGACATTGAAATTAAAATTAACAATAAAACATCAGAAATACAGCTTATGGATATCTGGTACACTGTTTGTATACCAGTATCTCACAGATTAACTTGTAATTAGCAAGTATAATCAAAAATGTGGTTCTATACAGGGAAATTGAAATTATCAATAAGCCCAACCATGCCTCTAATAATGTTGGTTTTACAGTAAGAGGTGTCCTTTTTAATCAGAAAATGGACAGTATTGATGGCTTAAAGTGTTTAAATATGTAAAACACACAAAAAATAAGGGTTTTCGTGGTGATTAAACCACACAACAAGGCAATTAAAACAAAAAAACACAGTGGTATATAACATATACCACTCAAAAACTAAATATAATATATGTATTATAACTTATTTTTTAATGAAATTAGGCCTAAAAAATAAAACAAAAATGTCAGAAATGAAATAATAATAATAAAAAAATCACTTTTATGCTTGAAAAGGTCCAAAAAATCCAAAAAAACACAGCCAGGCCCCCAAAATGTCAGGCTGAGTCTATGATGAAGCTTATTAATAACTATTTACAAACTTTAACTATTACTGTGGCATGATGAAAGTAGTATAAAAAGTTTATTTTGATGATATTAAAGTTTAATAAAAGAATATTCAGGGATTTCCTACTGAGAAATAGTGGTGGTGAGCGCTGTTGAAAGCCCTAGGTGCAGATTTACCTGTTGGTTTACAATAATAAAGACTAAAATACTTAAAATTGGGGGTATAACTTATTATTTTCCAAGATTATAACACTTTTTGACAGTTGTACTACCTAGGAATTCAAGAGAAGGATAAGAAAACCTTTTTGGGTGGGGAAAAGGCCCCTTTTTATTCTAAAATTGGGTGAAAAAGGCTTATAGACCTTTCCACGTAGAGGAAGTGAAGATTTTTCACTTCCAAGGACTGGCTTGTGGTTTTAACAAGGCCTGTATAGCCTTTATTGGGCTCAGATATGGCTTTGAAGCCACATCTGGGCAGTTTTCACCAATACAGGGTGAAAATTTCATCTGAGGACCACATAGCCCTCTTCTGATGTTTATGACACGTAGAATGCTGTAAAAAACCCTGTACAGGACCCCAGTATTGACCAAACTATGAGGTATTGATTTATTAACAGGCTTTTTTGTCTGCTTGACACCTCATAATCATAGCTATCGGAGAATATCCCACAGTAAGGCTGTATTGGTCTAACTGTGGGAATTTGACCTTAAACCTGCAATACCTTTGTCATTTTTTGAGATATCAAGCTCAAAGTTGGTTCATTGTGTATCCCTGAGTGTTTTCTACACAATAGTACCTCATATGATATGTTTATCATTAAATATGACAAAGCTATGCCATGTACAAGATTTTTTGTACATATGTATGATTTGCTTAAAATCTGTATGGAACTTCTTTTCCCCATAACTTTTGTTCTGAATGAGATATGAGGAAACGGATGGCATCATCAGATATCCTTGATTGTTCTCTTTTCAAACAGACTCCACTTTAGGTATCTCACACTAAAACTGTAGAAGTTAGATGAGAGGTGAATATTTTATTCACCCTTATTTGACCTTATTTTAGTCATAACTTCTGTAATTCTGGTACTAGCTCAATTTGGGGAGTACCATTGGATAGCCCTGACTTGGAGCTTTACTTTGGATACCCATTTGATGGGGTTAAGCCTCTTCCTCTGTATTTCAGATGAGATGTGAAAAATAAGGTTTATGCTCAGAAATAACTTTGATCAGGAATAACTTTGTTATTCCTTGTCCTATGATGGTGGGACTTGTATATTTGGAAATAGGTGAGTTTCCTCTTTCTTTTGATATGTTTTTAGCTGATTTGGCTCAGCTCCATGTTTTGGTGGTATCTTGGCTTTACCATTGGTTTATGGTATTTGGCTGTCATGCTTGTGCTCTGGTTTTGAGTCACAGGCTGACATATAACCTGTGATCTGGCCAAACACAAATTGAAGTTTTACTTCTTTTGATACTGCACTGTTTCTCCTTTTTATGCTGGCACAACCCATGGTAAAATTTCATATTTCAAATCAGCTATAATATACTAATCCCTTGAATAAAAATTTTCTTTTGTTTTGGATATTATCATATGTTTATATATGTTAGAGTAATTAAGAAAACTTGCATATCCAACATGAATTTCCACAAAATCTGTCTTTATTTAACACACCAATTTATTAAACATTTAATACCTATATCTTTCTCCTATCAGTATAGATACATCCTTATATCAATCAAGAAACACACCTTTTCTTTTGTTCGAAGTATGCCTCCCCATCTCTTGTAGGCCTTTGATACAAGGTGATTAGACTCTCATCTATGAAACCAACAAAGCCAGGAAAACCCTCTTCTTGCGTAGCTTCCAATTTTTCATTTATTTTTTGAATATTGGGCTAGCATATCTAATTTTTTCATATTTGATCAAGAATTTAATTATATTCTGATTATACAATACAATAGTCCCATGACTTACTCCAAATAACATTTCTAGTTTACCCAATCCAGACACATTTCTGTTTGACCTTAATTTGCATAATTACCCTTCCAATCATATGGAGGGATATCTCTGTTTACATTGTAGGTCATTCTAAAATACCTCATCATCTTTTATCATTAAAAAAATCTTTTGAGTGATTCATGAGTAGTTCAAAAAATCTGTTTCAATTTTTTACTTTATAAGCTGACCAACTCTCCTGAAGTATATGTATAAGCCAAAAGATTCCTTGCTTGGGGTCTAAGGTACCATTGTGTTCTGAGCTGATGGAAACGTTTGATGTGAGTTTCTAGCTCAGTATTCCAACCAGAGTTCAATTCCTTCAATTCTTTGAGTAAATGAATTGCCGATGATTTTTATAAATTGAGGAATAATTACAAGTTTGAATAGTTTGTGGATTTTTTGTTAAAAGGATCCAAGCATCAATTGTGACTTGTATTAAATATCACAGCTATTTATGCTGGTTGAACATCTTTTATGCAGAAGAAAATTCATTTAGTGAGAGTTTTTCTTAAAAAATACAGTATTTGAATTCTTGAAGGTGGTATTTGAGGTGTTTGAATGCAGGATTTCCCCAAAAAATATGGGTTTTTGGACCTTTGAAAACAAACACATCTGGAGGTGTGTGTTTTCAAAAATCCCCAAAATTGAATTTGGAATTTAATTGAGAAAAACTGAATATTTGTAACTTGTTATTTATAAAATTTAATTCCCCCTATTATAAATTTTTTTCCCCAAAATCCACTTCAAGAACTTTTATTTGGGCCAAATACAAAAAAAAGACCACTTTTTAGGAGCCAAAAAAAACTGCATGGATACAAAATTTTAAAATTCCAATTATTTTGATTTCTCTTTTACCAAATAGATAAAAATATTTTTTTCAAAAATAAATAACTTTTTTAATCATTAATTGGATTTCATTTTGAAAATATTTTCTTTTTAAAGTAAAAAATGGGTAAAATTGGGAAATTTTGGAAATTTTGGCATAAACCAAAATTCTCAAAACATTTAAGGGAAGGTTTGGTTGAATATAATTGAAAATATTGAATCTTGGGAAAATAGAATTTTATTAAGGTTTTTTGATTCTTTTCTTATAAGAAGGCCTTTCTCATGGTATTTCACCAAAATTTATGTGATGTGGCTCATTTTTGTAAATTGAATTAAGGGCTGAATTAAATTTACTGATGCCATTTTCTCTTCTTGATTCAACATTTTTTTTGATTTTTTCAAAATAGTATATATAGCTAGATTACTTAGAAAGAGAATCTCATAAAGTATTGACAAATAAATGTTTTTTCCTGTTTTTCTATTTAATAATTCAGATTTTTTTATTTCAAAATGAAAAAAAATCAAAAAATTTCTTCAAAGCTTTAGTTATTCTTTTCAAATTGAATTTTAAACTTTTCTTGAAAAAAATGAAAAAAATAAAAATAATATCTACTAAATTGAAAAAAAAAACATTAAAACAATCTCATTTTCATTATTTAGGATTGATCATTTATTTAAATGTCATTTTTTACCAACAAAATAATGAAAATCAAAAAGAAAAAGGAATTAATTATTTTTTTACAAATAAATATAAATCTTCTATGATTTTTGAAAATTTTGAACTTTATTTTTTTTTATATTTTTTTTTCTGAAACTGTGACCTACTTTTTCCATAAAAAAGGATATTAATTAAAACTGAAGAAAAATAATGATAATTTCATTCAAATAACATGAAAAAGAAAATTAAACCAATGACATGAGATTATGAAGATTTTATGGATACTTACCTTTTTTTCCAAGAAATAACAATAATACTTTTCAAAAATAAAATTAATTCATTGAAATTTGTTTATATTATGGTAAAAATATCATCAATAATTATTACTTAAATTAAATTCATTATTTATTAATAAAATTAAAATTAATAAATCTAAGATTTAAATATATTTTGATTTTATTTTTGTAAATTTTTATTTCTTGAATTATTTGAAATTATTTCACAAGAATAATGAAGATTTTACAATCTTCATCTTGAACTTTATTTTTTTTTAAAGAAAGAGAAATTAATCGAATATTTCCAAAAGGAAATTGTACAAATTATATACAATTTAACAAAAAAACCTAAATAAAAGTTTTTTTTTAAAATCATTCAATTCAAATCAACTTTAAATTAAAGATTTTGTAAATAAATTTTCACATAAGTATTAATATAAAATTCATTTTTTATAAAGATATATATATACATTAAAACTAATATCCGGTTGAAGAGTTTTGAATTTTCAAAAATTAAAAAAATGAATTCTTTCTTTAATTAACTTTGGAAAGAATATTTTTTTGATTTATCTCTCTCTACTTCAATTTTTGAAATTTGAATTATCTTTTTTTTTCAAAAGGATAAAAAGAAAATAAAGAACATTATTCTAATAAATTTGAACCAATTAAAAACTTCATTCCTCAAAAATAAATTGATTGATTTTAATTTTCTTAAATCTTCTTATAAAATATATATTTCTAAATTTATTTGTTTTTCCTTTTTATTATGTATAATGATTGAGAATTTATTCAATAAAACCAAATTTTTTAATTATTTTTTTGATTTAACTTCAATTTCTTTTCAAATTTGAAAAAAAAATATTTATTACAAAAAAAAACCAAAAATATTGAAAAAATTAAAAAAAAAAAAAATCCAGATTTAATTTTTTTTCAAAAATAAAAAAAATAAAAAGATCATAATAATTTGAATTTAAATTAAGAAAAGAATTAAAATCTTTAAGGTGAACTTAAATAGATCACTTTTTAAAAGAATTTCATTTTTCTTTTAAATTTCAATGAGAATTATTTTATTTATCCTTTTAATTGTTTAATTATATTTAAATTTCAATTAAGTTATATTTTCATTCATTTTCTTTTTATTTATAATTTCATTCAATTATTAATTAATTAATTATTCTTTTTTTTTCAAAATTTTCAAAAAAAATATCTTATTATTAAATCTTGAAGAAAAAGTTATGATGATATTGTTTTATAACATCAAATTCATAAATATATATATTATTATTATTTGAAAATTCAATTAATTTTTACAAAACCCTCATCAATTAATCTTTTCTCAATGAAAAAAAATTATGTACTTAAACCCATATATGATCAAGAATTTTTAAATAATGAATATATAAATATATTTATATTTATATGTATCATTATAAATTTGAAAATAATTTAGAAATCTCCAAAAAGTGATATTTATATTTCTATATATTTCAAAAATTCAATTCAATTGTAATGGATTTTTAAAAAACTTCACATCTTTTTTTTTAATTTTCTAATTATTCAAAAAAAATATAAATGAAAAAAATTAAAAAAGAAATGAGTTTATTCAAAACTATTTACTTATAGTATAAGGACATAAAGAATAAATTATTATTATTATTAAGTTTTGAAATTATTCATTCATTTATTTCTTTGTTTATATTTTTTTTTTCTTTCTTTTTCAAATTTTCAATTTAGTTTAAAATTTAGTTTTAAAATAATCTTTTTGGTAAATTAATTTTAAAGTTAAACTATTTTATTTTTTAATTCAAATTAAACTTTTGAATTAATTTTAAAATTCCTTAATAGGTGGTGTCAAACCTAAGAAATCCCACATTAAAAGAAATTTGATTTGCGATTGAAATCATACATTCCAAAATAAATTATTTGGTCTCACACAAACCACTTTTCTTAGCTCAGTCCCCCAGGGATTTTGAAAAATACCACATTTGGTTCTATACTTATCCAAACCTAACCTAAATTATTTGTAATTGAAATTTTGAATTTAAACCTAACCACTTCCCTTCTCCAGAACAAAATTATCACCCAACCCCTGTTCCAACCAATAAATTTACAATTCCATTCAATCCTCACTTTTCTCAAATTAGTCAATTGCTGATTTATCACCCACAATCACCATCCTTGCAATTCAATGTCACCCAATGAAGCCAAATAAGTACACTCCCAAGATTTCATGCAGCCTTCCTCATCCTTCAGGTCAATCAACTCAGCCCAATTATTTATGAATTATCAATTGGTTGATTCATATTTTGGAACCAGTGGCTCTACATTCGTGGGAAGGCCACCCTCAAGTAAAAAGAATGTATTTCATCTTATAGCCATTGAGGTCAAGTAAAAATTACAACATTTGTTGAATCTCAATGCAACAAGCATTCATGACCAATGGCATAAATATAAGAAAAGATACATAACAGAAAAGAAGTTTTAGAATTTAACTTGGGCAGGTATAACAGAAAAGGATGATAATAAATGGCTGCATACTATGGCTGATAAGATCAAAATTATGTGTCCATTTTTTGCAGAAATGGATTCACTCTTTGGCCATAAGCCAAATGTGACTCCACTAGAAGCTTATGATTCTCAAGAGTTTTGATTTATTTCAAATGAGGAAGAGGAAGAAACAATGAAACATAAAGTAAGATATGATACAATATTTCATGATTTGTGCTAAATTCTGATTTTTTTGGTTCTGTTCAGGATTTGGCAATAACAGAGGAGGGAGCAATCACTATTCAACTGTCACAGGGGCTCTTCGAAGTGAAGAGGGCCCGGAACTCAGTAAACTGGGACTCACTTATGGAGGGCTCAAAGATATGTTAAGAAGGAATACACTTAAGAGTGCAAGAGATGAATTACTAAAATAAAGAATATAAGAAAGCAGAAACAAAATAATAGAAGAGCCAACCACAAAAAAGTCCAAGTCCACTGTTTCAACCTGTCAGAATGAAAAGAGAAGGGTTAATAAGGATATGGCCACCCAGCTCATACTGTACAGGCGAAGAGAGAAATGCAAAGACTAACTTAATATTAAATAAATATAATACTGTCACAGGGGCTCTAGTGGAAATACAAGAGTGGCCTGGCACTCAGCAATCAGGGAACTCACTTGGAAGACTCCAAAAGAAATAAAGAATAAAAATAATAAGAATTGGATTCCTCTAAAAGATATGCAGGTACAAGATGAGATGCAAAGAGGAAAGGGAAGCCAAATGGCCAAAGAGCCAACCAAGTAAGTCCTTAATCACTGTTTCAACCTGCCAAAAATGAATAATGGAATTAGTAAGGATATGACCACCAAATATCCATTGACAGGCGAAGAAAGAGAAAGAGAAAGGTGCTAAATGACTGACTTAATAATATCAGTATTTGCTTAACTAAAATGAAAAGAAAATAAAGATAAAATAAAATCAAAGTATATTAATTAACTGGGGAAAAACCCCCCAGGGTGGAAAGGGTAGCCAGTATATGTGAAAAGTTGGGAGCTTGAGTTCTTCAGGCTGGAAACTAATCTGTATTGATCCTTGAGGCTGTATTGATTGTTTTGGGAATTGATACAGCTGGCTAATATTGAAATTTAATTGGGTTGAATGAACTTCCCATGCTTGAAAATGAAATACAGTTCTTGGTGGATCCAGACTGTATTGAAATGAATATGGTTGCCAAGATGGATTGAGTGGAGCTTTGACACTTGACAATTTCTTTGGGCACCGCCTCTTGAATACACTTTTGAGAATGAATTGAAAGTATTCCATTGGAAGGAATACTTGGAGTGAGAATAACCAATGACTGCTTGATGGAGTCATTGGTCTTTGACGCTGAAACACTTGCTCTTGAGCCTTGATGATTCCTCTGAATGATTGGGTGCCTTAATGACGTGATGAGATGTTGGAATTTTGAAATGACCATTTGATATTGCCACCATTGAATTGCTGTTGAAAAATGATGTACAATGATATATAACATCATTTATGGCATACTGGTTCATTGGAAAGAAGATTACGTCCAAAGGTCTTGAGATGGAAAAGCAGAGGGGAAAAGGGTGGCTGTGATGGCTTCAGAGCTTGGAAAGGTGTTTCTGGGCCCTTTGGGGTTTTTGGCCACTTTTGGGTTCTGAGCCAAAAACTGGCCCAAAAGGCGGGAAAGTGTCTTTTGGACACTTTGTGTCAAAGTGCGCAAATGCGCAAAAGTGCGCAAAATGCGCATTATGAGCCCAAATGGCCAAAAACAGCCATTTGGGCCATTTCCCCTGGTTTTGAGGGAAATGACCAGAAATACCCATTTGGCCATAAATTGCCGCTATGGGTTCTGGATTGAGGTGAAGGGCCATGAAGGCCCCCAAAACACAAATGGCCATAAATGGACCATAAGATGATGACATGGCCATTTTGACCACTGGTGATGGATATGGCCAATTGGCCATAAGAGAACTATGGCTTGATATGCCATATGGGGATCCAAGAAGGTGAATTGCCATGGTTGTGACAAATACCCAAAATAAGGATAAGAGTATTCATAAAATAATAAATAACTAAATTAATTAACTGGGGAAAAGTCCCCAGGGGGAGAAAGAGGGGCTGGTATATGTGAGAATCACCATCCCTGATCCAGAGGAAGAATTTTCATGAGAGGATTGAATGATTGAATTGAGTCTGGCCAATACAGGTCTTGTACAAGAGTTGTGGTGTATTTGAGTGATCATACAGTTTCATGCTGGTGTATTGAAACTGTATTGGTTGAATCCAACCTGTACAGATGTTGACAGGCTGTATTGAAGTACCCAGCTGTATGCATGTTTCAGCAAGGAAGATTTCTGAAACTGAATGCTGATGCAGATAGTGGATCTGCTGATTTGAGGTGTTTGAGTGGGTGTATTGATGAATACCCTTACCCCTGGTGAGTGGTTGTTACAGTATCCCCCTCTTGAAACTGGTGGGCTCCTGAACACCATAATACCCTGCCACTGTTGAGTGGAATCTCAATATCCCCACATTTTTCTCAAAAAATTTCTTTTTAATTTTCTTTTCCTCTTGACCATTATCCTGAAAATCCTTCTTCAATTCTTCTCTGTCAAATTAAATTGATTCCCCCCTTCTTTCAAGTTTTGAGTAAGTATTCCACTTCTAAATATGCCTTTTTTTTTCTTCTGATTCAATCAATCTTTGTCCTTGGGATGTATCCCAAAATGATGGCCACTGAGCTCTTGTGCTCTTTAATGATGCCCAATGAGTATATGAAGTGTACTCATTTGGCAAGGCCCAATCAAAAGAAATTCTTGAACAATGCCTTCAAGGGGTCTTGTCCCCATTGTCCTTGGAAATTGCCTCAAACAGCCCTCTATGATGATTTTGGGCTGTGGCCTCTTCTATGAAGAATCTTGATAAAATTTGACTCCATGGCTTTTTGGGCCTTTTTGGGGTTCTTGGTGATTTTTGGTGATTTGATGATTTATGGCCATTTTTGGCCATTTCTGTCTTCTGGGGTCCTACAGTCCGCAGGCGGTACGCCGCCATCTGTGGTCCGTGGGGGATATTGGAGGCCCCCTGGACCCAGGGGTACCATGGGGCCAAGAATTGGCTCAGAACCAAAACTCACCATACATGGCCTGGACCCATTGATGGGGTCCAGGACCATCAAGATCCTGGCCTCCCCAAAGTTGCAGGGGAGGCCCTGGGTGTTGAATTCAGCCCCAAAGGGGTATGAATCCTCACCTTAGAGGCTTTGAGGGGGGAATAATTGAGTTATGGCCCCCATTTCCTTGAGGTCAAATATTTTGATATGGAGTGGACTGATTCTGACGTCTTGAATCTTCTGCTTGCATATTCTTCAGTTATGAGTTCCAAACTGACTGAACTCACTGAATCTTCTCCTTCTGCAGCGCTAGTATCTGTTCTTTGTGGTTCTGGCGTCTTCAGTCAATTATCTTCACCTTCCATGGCTTCTTCTGGTAAATTTGATCCCTTCCAAGCCTATGATGGGTACAGAGCAGTTGAAGTTCTTGATCCTGCCTGTACTGAATGTTTGGCCAAGGGTAAGGATTGTTTTCAACACTACAATCCCCGGTCTTCAAAATGCCATTTTTGCTTCATTGGAAGGAAAACATGTTGTTGTACTGGGGTGTTGTCTTCCAAAATCAGGAGGTATTTATGGAGTAGAAAGGATGGACCTTTTGGGCGAGAATTCCCAGTCTCTGAGGAACCTACTCCTGATGCAACTTCAAGATTTTCTCAATGTGAGTGATTTGCATATCTTGATTGAATTGGCACTGATATTTTGATGTAGTGACTGGTTCCAGGAAGAGGGATGTGGCAAGGTGTACTAGTGTTGGAGGGCCAATTCCAGTTGGTGGTAGGCCCATATATTACAGCTCAGAGGTCCCAATCTCAAGGACCAATACTGAAGGGGTAGTGAAGAGAATAAGAAGGATTGATGATTCCCCCACTGATTCAGATTCTGAAGGAAGTGATGAGTTGGATGGTGAAGAAGTTCAAGTTGTTCCTTATTCAGTTGGCCATCCATCCAGTAATTCCTCTACTCAACCCCTTGCCAACAGATTTCAAAGTCAAGTAATTCCCAGTACTCCCAGAACCTTCCAACCAATTCTTGCTTCCATCCCTACTACCATTCCTCCTCCTTCACCAAGTACTTCCCATGCCAGGCCTGCCTTGAATCCAGCAGTAAGACCATCACCAGTTCAGAAATCCATAAACTCACCCATAACCACCTCCCACCAACTCCAACCTGTGGCCAGCTCCAGCAGAAGAAGAGATGGATTGTCACCTTTGCCATTTCCTGGCACTCAAGTTTTTCAAAGAAGAGAATGTTGGCCTATCCAGGTTACCAGAGAAGATCCCAACGCAGCTAGTGAAAACCAAGAAGCTGTGGCCAGATTATTCAGGAGGGTTGATAGAAATAGCAGAGAGGTGATTATGTATTCCAATGACAGGACTATTCCAGGTACTGCTTCTGAAGAGATGGCTACAAAATTTGCCTGGTATGAAGATGAGTTGATAAATTATTTTCAGAGAACTTTTGATGAATTAGGTAGAGATAACTAGTTTCCTTATCCTTGTTTTTGCTTGGTTTGACCTCTATCCCCACTCTCATAAATAATAAAAAATGAAAAAAAATAATGGAACCTCCCAATACATGATTTGGGAGGGGATGCTGCTGCTTTAAATAAATAAAAAGAAAACAAAACTATACAAGTAAAGAAAAGAAAGAAAATGAGAGAAAAATAGAGTAAAGAAACAGAAATAAAGAAACTCCTGATGGTTTGTCCTTCTTGTGGTGAGTTGCTTGATTTTGGCCAAGAAATGTCTGAAAAGATGAAAACCAAGCATTTGATGCTCACAGAGTGGCCAAGGTAATGTTTTACAAGAAGTAGAACCCTCAGGGATGCATACCAGGAGATGGAACTTACTTTCATAACTCCCATTCCCCACCAAGCACCATAAAACTGAAATAAATTGCCATAAATGACTTCTGAAATGAATTGCCATAATGACTTCTGAAATGAATTGCCATAATGACTTCTGAAATGAATTGCCATAAAGGCCTGAAGTAATGAATGTCTTGAATTATGATGATTGGCATAAATGAAATGATACATAAAAAGAAAAAGAAAAATAAAGAAAGAAACATTTGGCCATATCTTGATAAGGTCCAAATGCAGGGTATTGATGTTGCATGCTTCCTGAACCTTTCCAAAGAATTGACAAGTGCTCACAAGGTGGCCAAGGTGATGCTTACAACAACATATGGGTAGAATACCCCCTTGAAGGTGCATGCCAGGAGAGGAACTTACTTTCATAACTTCTTCTCCCCACCAAGCACCATAAAATCAAACTCTTGAGCTATTTTGGCCAGGCTTGTCTGAATACAATTGATGAAAATCCTTGACAAGGTCTGGTGAGTTGGTAAGGCTCAAAGCTGGTTCCCAAGTGATTCTTTCTGGGTCTTCACTGAATCCTTTCCACTCTACAAGATACCATGTATTACCTCTCTTGAGTTTTGAGTCCAGAACCTGAGCTACTTCCTATTCTTCTTGCTCCTCCACTAAGACTGGTGGTGGTGGCAATTTATGTCAATTTGGGATATTTGAATTCTTTACTGGTTCTAATAAAGACACATGGAATACAGGGTGTTTTTTTTTTTTATCAATTTATGGAAAAAAAAAATATTTTTAAGTGAATTTATTTTTTTTTTTTTAAAAAAAAAAAAAAAAATTCCATATCTTTTTTTTAATATGAGATTTCAAAATCCTTATACTTTTTTCAATTTTTTTTTTTTTTTTGACCAAATTTCACAAAATGGAATATTTTTTAATTTTTTTTTTTTAAAAAAAAAAAAAATTCATATAAAATCTTCCCACTTATGAATTTAATTAATTTTTTTTTTTTTTTTAAAAAAAAAGAATGAAGGGTTCAATCATCTTGACAATAAAGAACCAAAAGTTCATAATTTTGAGGAAAGTTTTTTTTTTTTTTTGTTGGGACAAACAAGTGAAAGGTATAAAAAAGTGTTTTTTTTTTTCAATTTTTGTAAAATATGACTATTTTTAATAAAAAATTAATTTAAAATCTTCCCAATTATAAATTTTCATTGATTAATTTTTTTTCTTTTTTATTTTAAATCAAGGGTTCAATCTTGATAATAAAGAATTAGAAGCTCATAATTTTGAGGAATTTTTTTTGGGTTGGACAAACAAGTTAAAAGTACAAAACAAATTTTTTTTTTTTTTTCCCATATTTTTAATATGAATATTTTCTTTTTTTTTTTAAGAAAAGAAAAAAAAAATAAAAAATAATTTAAAATCTTTTATCAATTTTGAATTTCCTTAAAAAATTTATTTTTATTTTTATTTTTATTTTTTTTGAAATTAAATTAAAAAGAGTTTAATCTGAAAAATAAAAAAACCATAAGTTCATAATTTTGAGGAATTTTTTTTTTTTTTTTTTTTTTTGGGGGGGGGGGGGGGGTGTGGACAACAAGTGAAAGGGTCAAAAAGGGTGTTTTTTTTTTTTTTTTTCAAATATTTTTTTTTCTTGTTTTTAATATGATTATTTTTTAAGTATAAAAAATTTTTACATTTTTTGATAAAAAAAAAAAATGAAATTGAGGTTGGATTTTAGAAATTAATAGAAATTAAGAAGGGGGAGGGGGGGTATAATTGATATAAATTTTATATATACCAAAAAAAATCAATCAATCTGAATCAACCTTCAAAATAGTTTGTTTTTTTCTGAGGTGGGGGGGGGAAAGAAAAAGATTAGACAAATATAATATCTGGTGTTTCTTAAATTTATCTTCCTAACCCAGGGTTTGTGGTTGAGAATGAAATTCTTAATTTACATTAATGGAGGGGGACTGGATAAGGTTTAGAAATGATGATATCCAATGGAACAAAATAAGAAAATCTATCCAAGAAGCAGATGAAATTGGTTGTATTATCATTTGGAAGACAAAAATAAAGGAAAAAAAAGAGAAATTTTGGAATGTGGAATAAGATAAAACAGGTATTTGATACTTACCTTAAGTTGGATCCCCCATATCAGGCATGGAAATCCACTTTCTCTTTAAATCCTGGCCAACATCTTTGTACCACTCAAAAAAATGAATAAATATTCAAATAAACAAAAGAAATATACATTAAAAAGAATTAGAAACTCACAAAGATCTTTGAAGAATTCATCTCACTTTTTTGATAATTAATTTAAAAATTCTCAAAAAAATTTAAATTCAATTTAATTATATATCTTAAAAAAAAAAAAAAAAAAAAAAAACTTTTGAAAAGTCTTTTTTTTTTTTTTTTTTTTGGTACTTTCTTTTTAATGTTTTTTTTTTTTTTTTTTTTAATCATTTTCAAATCTTTTTTGAATTTTTTGTTTTAATTTTTTGATTTAAAATTTTTAATATTAATTTAATTCAATTTTTTTTATTATAATATTTAAAAATCTTATGAACTTATTTATATATTAATCAATCAATAATTAAGTCTTAAAAATCTTTAAAAATCTTTAGATTAATTCAATTCAATTATTTAATAGGTTGAAAATGATTTTTGATCTTGATGTTTTTTTTTTTTTTTTTCTATTCAATTTCAAATTTTGATTTAGATTTAATTATTCTCTTATCTTAAATTAAATTTTAATAATTTCAAATATTTATAATTCTATTTTATTTTTATTCTTAATTAATTGAGTTCTTTAATTAATATTCTTTAATTTTATTTGATCTTAATAATATTTTTTATAATCTTTAATATTTGGAATTTGATCAAATGAGGATTTTTCTAATAAAAAAAAAAAAAAAAAAATCTTTAAAAATTTTGAAGAATTTGAGGTAATTTCTATCATTAGTCTTTTAAAAAGTTCTTATCAAATATTTTCAAATATTTTTATTTTTGGTTTAATTCTTTCTTTCTTTTTCAACACTTTGATCATCAACTTGATTAATCAGTCTGAGAATAATATTATAAAGAAAATCAGTTAATAAAAAAAAAAAGTAAGAATTTGAAGTTAAAAAACCCTCACAGGCAAATTCAAATTCCACTGAGGATGGAGGTCTCATATCTGGAGCCTTTGGACTTTGGAAAATGCCTGTTGTTTCTTATTCTTGCAAGGAATTCCTTGATAATTGTTGTATTTGTTGGTGAATTTTTCATTGGGGGGAAATTTGGTTTTGAAATTGTCAAAGGCCACCTGAAGGGAATAATGAGACACCTTTCAATTGAGAGTAGAGATGTCTGGAGGAAAATTTTTGACATGGACAATCATTTCTTTGGATATTCTGTTGATTATTTTAATAAATTGTTTTCTGAAAGCCATGTGGAGAGCCCTAACTACCTCTAGGAGAGTACCAATGGACTTTTGGAGCCAAAGTTTAACCATGGCATGGGAACCTTCAACTGTTGAGATACACCCAGGTGGAAATGGTGGTTGTTCCAGGCTGTCATATAATACTCCTTTAGAGGAATCCAGGTATTTTTCAAATATTGCAAGACTTCAGGATTTTTGACTTTCTTTTGAAGCTTCTTCCAGTTTTCTTTGAATAACTTTTCAGTGGATGAATACATAACCTTAGAAATGAATCCCAAAGTCATTAATATACGCAATAATAGGAACAAAAGTGAAACCAAGTGAAATAAATTGAAATATAAAAGTATATTACTTGATTACAATTGCCCATAAAATTTTTAAAATGAGTTCCATGACCAATTTTCTTCATGCAATGAGAAGATACATCTTTATTGATGTTTCAAATGCATAACATGACTTTTGAGTCTGGTAAGAGCTTCTTAAGAGAGTTTTTTTTTTATTATTATTTTAATAATTAATGAATTTTAGTTTTAAAAAAAAAAAAAAAAAAAGAGAAAATTAAGTTTTTCAAAGTAGATATCATAAACATTTAAGATGTTTTAAAAAAAAAGTTTTGAAATTATTTTTAAATAAATTTAAAATCAATTTCAAAATAAACTCAAAATTTGGGTCAAAACTGAATCATAAACCAGGCCTTAGAAAAAAAATGAAAAAAAATGGATTAAAAAAGTATTATTTTTGTTGAAAATTGAAATAAATTATTTTTTTAGATAAATTTTATAAAAATAAACAAAGTTTTCTTAGAATTGAGTACAACATTTGTCAAGTTAATTGATATTCCCTTAAGTACTCATGAATTTCATAAGGTTTATGGTACATATCAGCAAAATGAAATTTCTAAATCAAGAGGGGTTTCTGGTTATAGTGAATGATTTTACCAAAGTTTCTTTCATCAAGCCAAGCAAGTTAAACAGCTTTTTCAATATCCGCTAGGATCTTCTTTCCTTTAGGAAAAGACTTTCTTTCAATGATATTGACCATCAAAAACCATTATATTTCCTGAAAAGCTATTTTTAATACAAACAAAATTTTCTACATTATTATCAAGGAGAGAATACTTTTTTTGAGTGATGCTACAAATATTGGTAAAGGATAAATCAAGGTCATTTTACATGTTTATCAACCAAAAATATTAATGCTACTACCATTATACTACATTTCTCTCAATTTCAGTTCAACCAGTTCGTAAACGTCCATACAGAATCTATCAGTAATATTTAGTGTTAATCTTTTGCAGGAAAGGCTAGGGTGAATGTTGCATTAATTCTCTACGAACAGCTTCTTCTAAATATCCAACTTGCAACGTTTCGTCGTCATCAGTCCACCAATTCCTTACTCCATCACGCAATTGGTCTGTGTGGATTCTAAGAATTGGTTGGCTTTCAAGTTCAACTTGTGAAGACTTTTGATCATTGTGATCAGAGTTCAATTTTTCATTGTAAATATCAATTATTTCTTCGAGCTGGTCTAATTCGTATTCCTCACCATGTAAATTATCAGACGGACCAACTTGATGAGTTAATTCTAATGCGCTTAACCATTGATCACTATTAGAATTTTGATAGTTGAAAATTTCTGGATCTAAAAAATGATTCCAATCATTTACTGAATTAATAGGACTCTTTTCATTAAATGTTGATCTGATATCCAAATCTGGTTTGTAGGCTTCCAGAGCAATTGTGCTTGACCTATCGGAATTATTTTCAATGGATAGATTGAAAGTTGATTGGAACATATAAGGACTTGAAGGAATGTCCATTTCAAAAGTCGAAATACTATCTTTACAGTCATCGAATTTTCTTTTTTTAGGATTCTGAATGTTTATGATGTGATTTTGTAAAGGTAAATGGTTCAATTCAGATTGCTGAATGTGTTGATATTGAAATACTTTTGGGGAATTAGTTTGAACAGATTGATTTGAATGAGTAGGTCTAAGTTGACAACTGTGGGAGAGTTTATGATTTGAAATCTCCAATTGAGCTTGTGGAGAAGGACTGAAAGTTTGAGAATGATAACCAAATAATTTTGAAGTAATTTGTTTAGAAAGTTGAGGGGAAACCAAGTTAGGTTTAAGTTTGCGTTTTTGATGTAAAGAATAAGCGGAATGTAGGCAAGACGAGTTAGAGTCATTGTCAGAGCTTAATGATGATAGTCTTGGGTTGATTTGAGGTTGACGAATCTTGCGATTTTCTATTCCGGAGATATGTCTGGATAGCTGACTTGAAGGGTTTGATCTTCCAGAAAGTTTAGATTTTTTAGTTGTGTTTAAGTTGAGATGATTAACTTGAGTTAAATGATGATGAGAGGTATCAGAGGTTTTTAAATGATTTTTTTGAATTTCAATAGAGGGACTAGATGAAGGATCTTTAGAGTTAATTTGATGATTAAGTTTAAATTTGGATGACTTTGAAGTTTGAGAAGAATTTGATTTAATTTTAGGGGTAAATTTGTCTAAAAAGCTCAAATTATTAAAAGCAAGGTCACCGCCTAAAATGAGATGATTTAAATTAAAATTAGAAGTAATCTTAATGATAGATTAATAAGGAATGCTCACCCCAACTTTTTTTTGATTGAATTGAATTATTTGAAGCTGAAATGGCTTTTTTGAATATTCCATAAGTTGAACGAGGATCTAACTAGGAACGAATAAGGAGATAAAGATGAGTTTAAGATCAAATTAAGATTTTTAGAATTTAATGATAAGATGATTGAAGAATGAAAGCTTACGGTGATTCTAGTAGGTTTATTAAATTTATCTGACTGTTTTAAGTTAGGTAAAGCCTTAATGGTAGAAGCTAATTGAAATTTGTTTGAGTTTTTAATTTTATTTTTAATTTTTGAATGATTAGATTGAAATTTAATTGATGATGAAGGAATTGATTTTGATTTAAGATTTCGTTTTCGATTTTTTGATCTCAACCTTAAAACTTTTTAAAAGATTAATTATTATTATTTTAAGTCAGTCAAATAATAATCTATAAGAATGAATGAAAGAATGAAATTTAAATTAAAATATTTAATTAGATTAAATTTTAAAATGATTGAAATACCTTTTTTTCTATCAAAAATTGATTGAGATCTATCACTATGAAATTTTTGATTAATTTTTGATTTAATTGAAGAATTTTGATTTGATGAACTGATTCTTTTTGATTTAAATTTTTTTGAAGAAATTCTAGACTTTAAAGGAATTGAATCGGATGAAGGAGGAAATATAAAATTTAAAGATTGATCCAAATTTAATAAATTTTTTGAATTATTAATTTTGAGATTTTGATCGATTGAATTATTTAATTTATCAAAATCTTTTAAATTTTCATTTTTATTTTTATTTTTAATTTTAATAATATTAGATTGATTTAAAATGTAATCTTTAATTAAAGAATTCTTTGATTTGATATTTTTATGATCATTTTGAATTAATTTAAGATGAAGTTTTAAATTAGAATGATTTAATGGTTTAAATTTTAAAAAATTAAAATTTTTAAATCTTTCTGATTTTGAAGAAGAAGAAGAAGAAGATAATTTCATATTAAATTTATTTAATTTTAATTTTAAAGATCAAAAAATCAAAAATTAATTTTGAGTTATATTTTTAGGGTGGTGGGCGGCCCGATTTTAGGAAAGGCGCGTCCCGGGCGGGCCCTTCAGTATCAACTTGGCACGCCCATGGCTGGTGGCGGCTGGGGCGTGCCGTCAGCCTCCAACTTCATTCATGTAAGTCAAAATTGCTTAGAAATTTTAGCCAAAACATGAATTTCTGGTGGAAAAAGCAAGAAAAAATTGTTACAAACTATAACTAATACAAGGTGTGAAGAAAAAACCAGCTTCAGATTAAAAAAACAGAGAAATATGACATCAAAAATCCATATTATAAGGGTCCCAACTGGAAGTTTGCTGCACAGAGATATTGCCATGAACCACTTGAATATCAGCCAAATCCATTTGCCTGTTAGCTTCATCCCACATGTCAAAATCAAACAATGTTTCCATGAAGGCGTCTTGTTGGGTTGTAACCTGCATATCAGCATGCCCAAATACTCCTTCTTCAAATGTTTCGAGATCCATTGGTGAGTTGAAGAAATCATAGCTGCACATATGATCGTATTCAGTTAGAGGTACAGGTACTACTTCAGAGCTTTGTTTTGCTTTGTTTCTTCCCTTTTTCAGTTCATTTTGTGTGAGGTGTAGCTTTATTTGGCTCATCATTTTGAGGGTTGTTGGGAGCATTTGATTTCAATACTTTGTTTTGATTGCTGACATTATTGAAAATAAACCCTCCACACCTGCAGCATGAGGTACAATCTCACAAATTGTGATTGCTATTCGTTTTAGTGGGAGACATTGTGTGTTATCTGGTAGGCCCAGCCAATAATTGATGGCTTTGTTTGGAAATGGTCCTGACAATGCAAATAAAAATTAGTCAATGATTTTGGTGTATAGTATTTGTTGACAACCCAACCCACCATTAGTTAATTTTCCAAAAGGTTCATGCTGGCTATAATACCTCTTAATTTGAGGTATCAATAATTTGGCTTCTTCCTTATAGTACTTCCAATATTTGGCAAGTACTGCAATCATGATGGTGATGTTCTTCAGGGAATGTTTTTGAGAAACAGCCACATTGCAAAAGGAGGGGTGCAAAAAAAAAGCAATTATATATATATCTGCTTGGAAATCTTGGGCTTGATGTTGTATAACCTGAAGACAATGCTCTTTGAGAGGTGCAAAGAGGTCATATAAGTTGACTGACTTTATTGCTTTGTAAACTGTTGAAAACTCTTTCCAAATATCAGAAAGGTCAGTGTTACTTTGCTCTAATCGGCCAATACTGTCCACAACTGGCTTTAGCAGGCTGACCAAGGCATCATTTGATGTGAAGTGGTCCTGATTTTCAACAACTGATATGACTGAGACTGGAATTATTGGTGTATTGCTTGCAGGATTCTTGAAATGGGTGATTGCTTGTTTGAAGCCCTCCTCATGTGCTTGAACACTGAGGCATACTTTAGAGAGTGAATACCATTGAGACTCACACAAAGTTGCAAGGCCATTCTTGATTCCATTTTCATCGGCCCAGTTTGTAAGGTACTCCCCCCAGTAGGATGAATTTGAAAAATAATTCACTAACAATTTATTTCCCTTGACAGTGCTGGCTATTGTTGGGCGAGTAATAAAGTGTTTGGCTATAAGGTTGAATGCATGTAATACACAATGACCCTTCATAATATGAGGGTGATCGTGTGTTAAAAGTTTCTACAACATAGGAGGAATCAGCTCAAAATCCAGCCGTACTTATTAAATTCTCAAAAAATTTGCATACCTGAAATTTCATCATGACAGATGGGGAGTCAGTGACAATGGCACAAATAGTTCCAAACAATATTTCCTTCCGTTCCAAACTGGTCTTGACTGCTTCATACAGATTTTCAGCAGTATGTCGTTTCAAGTTCAAATCTGAAATGTCAACAAACTGTTTGACATGTTCTCCTCGTAATAGTAATAGTGCATAGAGTGAGTATCCTGATACATCTGTCCATCCATCAATTGATAAGGTCATTCCCTTTCTATTGATGACTTGCTGCATAATTTGAGCCTCTATCTTTGCATGTAATAATGGTAAGGCATTGTTGAAGATGGAATCACAAGTTGGAAGTTTATATGGTGATCGGACCAGGGCTCGTTGATAATCTTGAAAATAATGGTTATCAAGAAATCAAAAAGATACATTGGATATAACTAGTGCTTTGAGAATGAGCTTGTACAGATCCTGAGTACGTTCATGGCTAAGAAATCGGAAATAGGAAATGGTTGAGGGTGTTTTGGATGGTAATCGATTGAAAGTAGCTTTTGATGGTGTTGATGGAGGTGCTGAAAGACTTGAACTGGTTCCTGAAGCCGAAATACCATCAGAATCACTAACCTTTGAGTCTTGAAGTACATTTTGAATATATTTTGACTTCTTGTTTGGTGGAATTTTATGACAGTTGTCCTTAATATGCATGAAGAGGCGGTGAGGTCGAGCATCATTGAAAACTTGTTGACAATAAGAGCATTTTGCTTTGCGGCGGTGAGATGATGAGTTGAGATTTAATTTTGACATCAAAAATCCTTCCCATCGTGACCCATGTATATTGGATGGGGGCTTCCATTCATCATTGTTAGAAGATGACATGGCTAATATTCATTGATTTAATCGTTTGGAAGAAAGTGGAACAGTGATACGAAAATAAAAAATAAAGGGAGCTCAGGAGCTGGGATTTTTGAGACAGTGAGAAATTAGAAGAAAAAAAAATGAAAATTTTGATTTTTTGGGCACTGCCCGTGGTGAGATTTGTCAGATTAAATGACAAATCTCAACCCTAACTAGGGTTGATAGCCCACCTTTCCGCCAACCATAATTTGAGAGCTGATGGCGGGTGGCAGGCAACGCCAGGGGGCGTGCCACCCCCTGGCACGCCCATGGGTGACCCGCCCACCACCCTATATTTTTTACTCAAAATTAAAATTAAAATTAATTTCAGGCCCGGTTTATGTTTGGGTTTTGAAATAAATTTTGAATTGATTTCGAAATTAATTTTATTCAAAACTAACTAAGGCAAATTCAAAAATTTCAAATTTATTTATTATATTTGAATTCATTTGAGCACATTATTAATCAACAAACTCGCAAACATGGCCAACCAGACCCCCAATTCTCAATTATTGTAAGGTTTGACTATGAAACAATAAGTAAAAATTACTAATTTATTACTTATTGTACTCTGAATGTCCTTATAAATTGAATAAATAAGATTAAAAATATAATAATAATAAATAATTATTATTATTATGGCGTAAAATAATTATATTATTAAATAAATATAATAATATAATTTATATTATGAAAATATAATATAATAAATAAATATATTAATATAAAATAATTAATATATTAAAAAGCTCTTTATTATTGTTACCAAAAAATAATAAAGGCGTAAAAAAATGTTTTTTATTAATAAAAAACAATTAATAACAATAATATTACTAATATTAAAGTTATGAATTAATATAAATACTATTTATATTAATTAAAGAGTTATTAAGAGAGTAATAATAGAGAAATTATTATAATAAGAGAGAATAACCTACTTTTAACACTTAATATAATAATTTTGAAGTATTTTACGCCAAAAAATATAAATACAACCTTTTCAAATTGTATTTACAATAAAAATAAAGAAAATTACAAATTATTCTGGATTTTTACGTGGAAATGAGTTTTAGAGAGATTTTTAACAAAAACAATTAAATAAATGATTTAATCACGTCAAAATAGATGATTATAGCAAGGTGGTCTTTGGTCTTTAATAATATAATGCTTTTATATATAAAGAATAAAGAAAATTACCTTTTGATTTAATTGATTTAATGTTTTTGATGCGTCTGAGGGGAAAATAGAGTAAAAAGAGCTCTATTTATAGTAAATACCTCCCTCCTAGAGTCCAACAGGCTTCTAGTAGACGTGTACTGATCATATCCACTGGAATTGATCAATATTTTAAGGTTTGAGGGTGATTACATCATGATCAAACCATCTTACATCATTATTGCACCATTATTTAAAGTTATCACTGTAACTTTAAGTTTGATGACATCAGAGGCTTGGCAGAACCCCAAATTTCGTGGATTTTATTAGTTTTAATCATAAACTAATAGTATTCACCAATTTTATCACTCTTGTGACTGTTAAACTTAATTTAAGGTTACAGTAGGTGATCATAACTGCTCAATTTAAGCTCAAACTTTGATCTTCAATAACTTTTAAGATTTACACGCTACAGAAATTCAGAGAGTGAATTCTGATAGCCTGGCATAACCTTATTATGCTGCCAAGAGCTTATCATTACATCATCAAAACTCTAATTTTGATGATTTTTCTTGTAACTCATCTTTTCTGTTGAAATTCAATTTTTTAAACTTCAAACCTTGATTTCAGGGGGTTATACCCTGAATTTAATAATAAAAATTACATCATTCTTCACGAATGAACTAGTAGAATCCAACTGTATACTTTTTTTTAAGTTTGGATCACTTTCACAACAAAGTGGTCAACAGCTCTGTTGATTTTTATCAATATTTCATCATAGGTTTTAACCTTGTTTATAATTTGTAAAATAAAGTTCATATCTGTGTTCTTACAGTAATTACGTGGTAACTTTATTTTTGGTTCATCATTCTATCATGTATAGTTTAGAAGATATTAGCTATGATCCTTGAATATATGCGTTGACCAAAAAAGTGCATATATTCAGGATAATTCCTTAAGTATTGACTTTGAGAATTAGCTTATTAATTGTTTTATGTGTGGATTTTTATGGGGAATTCACTGGTACAATTTATTTCACATGTTGTTTCATTGGTTTCTGAGATAAATAGGATTTTATGGTTTTTATAAGGTATTATACCTTATAATTCATTAAATATTGACTTCACAGATATGCCATAAAAATGGTATATGTGTATTTTTCCATGAGGAATCCAATGGTATAATTTATTTTACATGTTTTATTCATTGGTTTTTAAGTTAAACCAATTTTTGTGTTAATTTATGGTATTTTTTGTATATTTAAGTAATTAATTTTAATGTATAATTATTCTAAGTAATTTTAGTATAATTATATTAAAGGTATAATTATTCTTAATCTTTTTGTGACCTTATTGGGTATGTGGTCATATCTCAAAGGCTCACATTCCCTACCACCAAAAAAGATTGTACCACAATCTGATATGTATGATAAGGGTATCATCCACTGTCCTACCTCTTCAATAGACTTTGTTAGTCTTGAAGCTCAATAATGCTTAACTTTTTTATTTTTCAGGTTTTCTTTCATGTCTGAACCTTCTTAGTAGTTTATCAGCATTTGTTATATCTTTCTCAAGTAGCCATTCATCTTCTTGAGTTGAATTTCTATACCTTACAAGGTATTCTCTTTCTTTTTTGTTTCTTGTCCTTCTTTCTTTAAGGACTTTTACTATTTTCTTTTCCTCTCCTTCTTCCAAGGGGGGAATCTCAAGTGGGGGTTTATTTCTTAGTGGAAATAACTCTTTGTCACTTGAACTGTAAGGTTTTATCAGACTTACAGGGAAAGTTGGGTGTTTGTTCATTAGTTCACCTGTGAGTTCCAATTGCACAGCATTGGGTCCATGAAGTGCTTTTATCATAAATGGTCCTGCAAAGGAATCTTTCAATTTCTTTGGGCCTTTTATGTTATTGAAATTAAGGGTTGATACTAAAACCAAGTCCCCTATTTTGAAATCAGGTGGCTTATGACTTTTATCCCATCTTTCTTTTGCATATTTAAAAGAATCTTGCATGCATCTGTTTGCATGGTGTCTTGCTTTGTCAAGCATTATCTTGAAGCTGCTTGCTGTTGGATGTATATCCACTAAGTCCTTTTTGAGGGTATCATAAGGAAGTCTTGGATTCCAACCTTTCTCTAGCATTGCTGGTGTTTTGCCAGTAGAAGAATGGATTGATGTCTTATATGCCAATTCAAGTGCTGGTATTAGTGTACACCAATCATGGGTAAAACCATCAGAATCTTTGAATTCTAGCCCATAAGCACAGAATCTTCTGATCATATCCTCTAGGGTCTGTATCATTCTTTCTGCTAAACCATCAGTTTAAGGATGATAAGCTGTTGAGAATGATAACTTTGTCCCAAACAGGTTATGGAGATTTTTCCATAATGCTGAAGTGAACTTTGGGTCTCTGTCACTTATAATATTTTGGAATAAGCCTGTATGGCTAATGACTTTATTCCATATCATTATGGCTGTATCCATAGCTGTGTCATCTTTATGACATGGTAAGAACATGGGAGTTTTGCTGTATCTGTCAACTAGCACTAGGCATGCATTATAACTCCTGTCTCCTCCTGGAGGTAAGGCTGTTACCCAATCCATATGAACTATTTCCCATGGGGATTTTGGTTCTTGGATTTGGATCATCATTCCAAATTTCTTTCCTGTGGCTCTGTTGGCTTTTTGACATCTGTCACAGGTCTGGCAGTACTCTGCAACATCTTTCTTCCAATTTGGCCACCAAGAACAGGTTTTCACCCTCTCTAGTGTCCTATCTTCTGAGAGATGTCCAGATGCAACACTATCATGACACTCATGTAAAATGGTGTTTATTAGTGTTCTGTCTGTTAAGGCCATAACACATGTATGTTTTGTTCTATGGTAAAGGATTCCATCAAGGAGGTGAAATCTTCCTTCATCATATGCCTTTTTCCATATTTCATCTAGTTTTGATGAAAGTGATGGATCTTTGCAGTCTTTCATTAGAAGTTAGCTTAAGATATGGCAATTTTTTTCTGTCTTATAGCTTTCTTTAACTTGGTTAAAGAATTCTGTGCCAATGTCTGTAACACATATTCCTTCTATATGGTGCTCTTCTTGTGGTACCCATGCTGGATTGTCAGGGGTATTTGCTAGAGCCCATCTGCTGAGACCATCTGCATTTTTGTGAATATTTCCAGATTTATGAACAATAGTCATATTTCCTCTATATTCCTGGATAGCAATTTGCCATCTTAGCATATGTCTGTTTGGAGTCTTCATAATTAATAGTGATTTCACAGCATTACAGTCTGTGATTACATCAAATACTGTGCCATCCAAATAATAATGCAATTTTTCTAAAGCCCACACTAGGCATAAGCATTCCATTTGGCTTGCTCCATACCTTGCTTCTGTTGGCTTTATTTGCCTTGAAATGAAACAAATTGGTCCTTCCACTGGTTTATCATTGATAATTTGTGTTTGGTGAAGTGCAGCACCTAGTCCTTCTCCACAAGCATCAATGTACAGTTTGAAGGGTAGTTTCCAATCTGGCATTAGGAGAAATGGGGAATTTGTTAAGGAATTTTTCAATTCTTCATATGCCTTGACTCTTTCTTCTGTCATCTCATAGACTGTTTGTTGGTCACATAGCTTATACAAGGATTTAGCAATCTTTGCAAAGTCCTTTATATGCTGTCTATAGTAACCAGAAAATCCTAGAAATGATTGCATTTCTTTTTTGGTTTGAGGCATTGGTTTAAGTAGTACTGCTGCTACTTTATTTTTGTCTATGCCTAGACTAAGTCCAGATACCACATGTCCTAGTGCTTTTAATTCACTATATGCAAAATGACACTTTTTCAAGGAAATTTTCATATTCACTTGAACTATTTTCTGTAGTACCCTTTCTAGTCTTGTAAGGTGATTTTCCCAAGTTTCTGAGCAAACTATAATATCATCAATATAGATAATTAACCATCCTTCTGATAATTCTTCAGGAAATATGGTATTCATCATTCTTTGATAATGGGAAGGTGCATTTTTTATTCCAAATGGCATTCTTAAGTATTCAAAAATCCCACAATGGACTATTATTCTTAGTAGTTTCTTGGCATTGTCTGTTAAGACATTTTGATGAAAACCCTTAAGAGCATCCATAGCTGTGATGAACTTAGCTTGTGACAATTGGGTCAATGTCTCATGGATTCTGGGTATTGGATATCTGTCTGGAATGGTATAGGTATTCAGGGCTCTGAAGTCTCCTACCATCCTTGATTTTCCATTATGCCAAGTTATAATGACAGGTGTAGTAACTTCTACTTGTTCATTATGTCCAACCTTTCTTAATACTCCAAGGTCCATTAATTCTTTAATGTGTACCTCTAAGGCTTCTCTAGCTCTTGGACTGGCTGGATAAGCAGGTCTTCTTAATAAAGGTGGGTAAGGCTTTTCTACATTAAGAATTATATCCACTTCATGTCCAATTATGGCACCTAGTGGCTCTTTGTCAGTTGCAAAGGCATTTTTATACTTAAATAAGAGGTCAATCAATTTTTCTTTCATTTTTTCTGTTAATTCTTGATTGAATTCTGCCTCTTTAAGTTGTTCAGATATAAAAATTTCTTTTTCTGGAATTTTTTCTTCCTTCTTAATAACTGTGATTTGTTTTTTGTTATTTAAGAAGCCAAACTTTTGTCTTTTGTTATCTCCTATGGTAAAATATCTGTCTTTTTGGTTGGAGATATCTATACCATAGATTGATAAGTAGTCATTCCCAAGTATGAAATGATTACTAGTACAGTTGTCCATTACTACAAACTCTACTTTAATTCTAACACATTGTGAGGGATGAGGAAAAATTAGTGTTAAATCAATTATTCCAAGGGGCTTCATGCTCTCACTTGCACTACTAAATTTGACACCTTGTATTGGCATAAGTTTTTCTTGCCAATTTGGGACAATGGTTTTTAAATAACTTTTGCCAACACAAGTGCAATATGCTCCTGTATCCAAGTTAACTTTTCCTTCCTGGTTATCAACCATAACAATACTTATACTTGATTTTCCAGCTGTATATCCCATTCCTCTTGCAGGTTTGGTTCTATACATTTTGGCATCTTGTATGTTTGTCAGGTTTGTGTCAGATGTTCCAACTTGTGGTAAGTTTGAATTAACATCCAGTACTTCATAAATTAAGTCAATATTATTAATTTGTGCATTAATTATATTGATTTCATCACTTTCAGAGCTTTCTGACTCTTCTGTCTCTTTTTCAGAGTCAGATTCCTCTTCTTTGTCATTGTGGCTTTCTGTTTCCACAATTTCATTGATTTTTGCTTTTTTAAGGCAATTATTGGCTAAGTGTCCAATACCTCCACATTTATGGCATTTTCTTTGCTCATTATTGTTGGATGTATTGGGCTTAAAGGATTCTTTTGGTTTATCTTTTCTGATAAATGGTTTATTTGGGCTTTTAATGTCCAATTTTTTCCAAGTCCTGCCAATTTTTGTTCTTGTCACTATATCTTCTAGTGCATTTATATACTCTTCTGTGGAGCATGGTTCTATACATCTGCTTCTTAGGGCATGTTCTAGTTCCCCTCCACATTTTTTAAGTATTTTCATATGCACCATCTTCTGTGACATTTCTGGGTATAGTGCATTAAGTCTTTCAACTTGTTTTAAGAACCAAGTTAAAGGTTTGTCTTTCTCTGGGTCAAAGAAAGAGTTTTCAAATGCATTTTCTATCTTATACCTCCAGGCATCATTTGCCCACTTGGTGATTATTTCTTGTTTCCACCAAGACCAGGTATTTTTACCATTTGTTTGTCTTATGCCATAATACCATCTTTTTGCAGATTTCTCAAACAAAGAATGTAATCTTGCAGTGATTAATCCATCTGGTATGGCATAATCTTCTTGTAACATGTCAATTGTTTTAATGAATGACATGTGGTCATATTCACCTTCTCCTGTGAATGTTGGCCATTCTTTCAGTTGAGGTGCTTCCTTCATTAAGACTTGGTTATTATCTTGGTGACTCAAGTCTGTTATGAAAGGATTTGACAATTCCTCTTTTGTTTTAACAGGGCTTCTTATATGAGAAAATGGTGTTGATAACTTTGGCATATTTAAATTAGCCTCATTAATTTTGTCCATTTTTTCAGTGATAAGTCTTATTTCACTCTGAATATCATCTTTCAGATGCATTCTTGCTTCATCACTTTTTTCCACATGGTCCAAAAGTAATTTTTGGTGTGATGAAGTCTTTTCTTCAAATTTTTCTACAGAAATACTTAATTTATTCAATTTTTCTGTAAGATTGTCAATACTCACATCATAATTGATTGTCAAAGTTTTGTCTTTGATATCTTTTATGTATTTATACAATTCTTGTTGTCCTTGTATTAATTTTTGAGTATTGTCAATTAAATTCTTTGGTTTATTATTTTCAACAATAAACTTAATGTTGTCAATTTCTTTCTTGTTTTGCACAACAATTTTTGTTAAAGAAGAGAAATTGTTATTTATTTCTTGTAGTGATAATAAACTGTCTTTAATTTCTTTTAGAGGTAATATACTATTTTTAATTTCTGTTAAAGTATTTACAACATCTTTGGACAAGGTTATTTCTTTGGGAAATGAGGTTGTCTCATTCTTTGCTCTTCCTTGTCCTTGAATTCCATCAAGGTTCTGGCCATGTTGAAAACATTGTCCATGGCATCCTTTTGGATTCTTGGGATTCTGTAGCTTGGGGAATATGGTTTCCTCCAATGCTTTTTCTTGTTCTTCTTCCCTTCTTGGGGAAGTGGGTTGGCTTGGGGCTTGCTGGTAGAAGCTACTGGGGCTTCTTCCTTGGTTGCCTCCCTCTTTTTGGCATGGTAATCCTTGATTTTTTTGATTTGAGGCTTGGATGACAGTGGATTCCATCCATTGGAGTATTTCACTATCTCCTCCTCTTTGAGGAACTTTTTCAGGATGTGTCAGGAGTTCATCACTCCTTGGTGTATTTGAGGCAATATTTCCCAATCTTTGTCCTTGTACACTGTGCAATACTGCTTGTACTGGCTCATGTAGATGTCTATTTGAGCCCTCTGAATGTGATTTGTACCTGTTTGAGTTACTCATACTTAGTTCTAATTCAGGCTCAGATATCATGGGCATTTCTGGGACTTGCCTTTGGGATAAGGCACTTCCTTGTGTGGATTCTGTTCCACTGGGGATATTGCCCTTTCTTTTCCCTTTTGAGGGATCAATTATACCTCTGAGTCCAGCTCCATCTGATTGGATGGAGTATTGGGAACCTCTTCTGGTAGTCATAATTAAAGAATAAGAAAAAATAAAAGTATTTTAGAATAAAAATTCTTTTATGGCAATTATAAAAAGAGGTGCTCACCTTCAGAGTCTTGAATGGTGGGTCCTGGAAAGTCTAATTTCTTAGCTTTCTTTCTTTTGGTGATAACTGGTGTTGGAGAACTTTGACAAGTTTCTTCCACCAACCTCTCAACAGTAGCTTGGTTATCTTCTGTTGGGTTATCTTCAAACACTAAAAAAGACAAATAAATATAAGTCTTTATATAAGAAGTGTTATTTTTGGCAAGATATGGCAATTTTCCACGTAGAAATTGCTTTATATCTTAAAAAATTGAAATAAAATAAAGAAATGAATAAAAAATGAATAAAAATAACTTTTTTTATTGGTTTTTAATATTTTTTAATATTTTTTATGTATTTTTTATTTTTTAAAGAATAAAATAAAAAAGAATATGATTCTTATAAAATTAAATTATAATAAAATTATTTTTAATTTATAAAATATCTTTTTTAATCACTAGAGTCACTCAAAGAAAGTTCTTGCAAGTCTAAGGATGTGAAAAACCACGTGTAAGACAGTACAATTGCTTTCCAAATGCCTCAATAGCTTTTAAAATCAATAAAATATAAAATTATTATATAATTTATGATTATAAATATAATTTATTATTGGATAAACCCAAATAGAATCTTTTTAAAGGTCTTTTAAGTAAATATCACGGCCAGGCCCCCAAATGTAAGGTTTGACTATGAAACAATAAGTAAAAATTACTAATTTATTACTTATTGTACTCTGAATGTCCTTATAAATTGAATAAATAAGATTAAAAATATAATAATAATAAATAATTATTATTATTATGGCGTAAAATAATTATATTATTAAATAAATATAATAATATAATTTATATTATGAAAATATAATATAATAAATAAATATATTAATATAAAATAATTAATATATTAAAAAGCTCTTTATTATTGTTACCAACAAATAATAAAGGCGTAAAAAATTGTTTTTTATTAATAAAAAACAATTAATAACAATAATATTACTAATATTAAAGTTATGAATTAATATAAATACTATTTATATTAATTAAAGAGTTATTAAGAGAGTAATAATAGAGAAATTATTATAATAAGAGAGAATAACCTACTTTTAACACTTAATATAATAATTTTGAAGTATTTTACGCCAAAAAATATAAATACAACCTTTTCAAATTGTATTTACAATAAAAATAAAGAAAATTACAAATTATTCTGGATTTTTACGTGGAAATGAGTTTTAGAGAGATTTTTAACAAAAACAATTAAATAAATGATTTAATCACGTCAAAATAGATGATTATAGCAAGGTGGTCTTTGGTCTTTAATAATATAATGCTTTTATATATAAAGAATAAAGAAAATTACCTTTTGATTTAATTGATTTAATGTTTTTGATGCGTCTGAGGGGAAAATAGAGTAAAAAGAGCTCTATTTATAGTAAATACCTCCCTCCTAGAGTCCAACAGGCTTCTAGTAGACGTGTACTGATCATATCCACTGGAATTGATCAATATTTTAAGGTTTGAGGGTGATTACATCATGATCAAACCATCTTACATCATTATTGCACCATTATTTAAAGTTATCACTGTAACTTTAAGTTTGATGACATCAGAGGCTTGGCAGAACCCCAAATTTCGTGGATTTTATTAGTTTTAATCATAAACTAATAGTATTCACCAATTTTATCACTCTTGTGACTGTTAAACTTAATTTAAGGTTACAGTAGGTGATCATAACTGCTCAATTTAAGCTCAAACTTTGATCTTCAATAACTTTTAAGATTTACACGCTACAGAAATTCAGAGAGTGAATTCTGATAGCCTGGCATAACCTTATTATGCTGCCAAGAGCTTATCATTACATCATCAAAACTCTAATTTTGATGATTTTTCTTGTAACTCATCTTTTCTGTTGAAATTCAATTTTTTAAACTTCAAACCTTGATTTCAGGGGGTTATACCCTGAATTTAATAATAAAAATTACATCATTCTTCACGAATGAACTAGTAGAATCCAACTGTATACTTTTTTTTAAGTTTGGATCACTTTCACAACAAAGTGGTCAACAGCTCTGTTGATTTTTATCAATATTTCATCATAGGTTTTAACCTTGTTTATAATTTGTAAAATAAAGTTCATATCTGTGTTCTTACAGTAATTACGTGGTAACTTTATTTTTGGTTCATCATTCTATCATGTATAGTTTAGAAGATATTAGCTATGATCCTTGAATATATGCGTTGACCAAAAAAGTGCATATATTCAGGATAATTCCTTAAGTATTGACTTTGAGAATTAGCTTATTAATTGTTTTATGTGTGGATTTTTATGGGGAATTCACTGGTACAATTTATTTCACATGTTGTTTCATTGGTTTCTGAGATAAATAGGATTTTATGGTTTTTATAAGGTATTATACCTTATAATTCATTAAATATTGACTTCACAGATATGCCATAAAAATGGTATATGTGTATTTTTCCATGAGGAATCCAATGGTATAATTTATTTTACATGTTTTATTCATTGGTTTTTAAGTTAAACCAATTTTTGTGTTAATTTATGGTATTTTTTGTATATTTAAGTAATTAATTTTAATGTATAATTATTCTAAGTAATTTTAGTATAATTATATTAAAGGTATAATTATTCTTAATCTTTTTGTGACCTTATTGGGTATGTGGTCATATCTCAAAGGCTCACAATTATCATCATACAAACACATAAATTGCCTACTGAGTGGAAATCAGGACCAACTTGATGATGTTCACTTGGGCCAAATGAGAATATGGAGCAAACAAATAGTGGACAAATCACCAGTCAAATGAATTGGGAAGCTTTGCCAAGTGAAACATCAACTCAACAACACAAAAGGCATACAAGTGAAGAAGCACGATTGTATCAGCAACAAAGAGAATATGAGCGCATGCTTAAAAGGCAACAATGTGAAAACAACCATGTTAATGCTGAAGCAGGTTGAATGACGTCTGGCCCAAGAAACTAATGAAAGAAATTGCAAGAGCCATTTTTTTTGGAATGAAGATAGTACACATCAATTATTGGAGATGATGAGGGACTTACGTAATGAATTTGTCAATATAGATGAAACAATGTGTGGATTCATTCCTTGGAGTCAATTTTTCAAGACAAATGAAAATCACAAACACAATTACAATTTGTTAAAAGACCTGTCTTTTGAGACACTGGAAAGATGATACAAGGTATGATTGGTATTTTATTATTATTAAAGCAAAGCTAATTGATTATTATTAAGAATAGAATATAAAGGATTCATGTGATGCCACTGGAGGAGGAGGTTTATACATCCAACTCCAACGACATCACATGACTATGGAGGTGAGGGAAAACATCTTATAATAATTTATTATTACTAAAATGATTTAAATCATAGATTTTTAAATTACTGAAAGAAATCAATCAACATAATTGTGGGACAAATGAGGTGGGCTTTGAATCAGGTGATTTGCAAATGCGTGCAAATGACAATGATGGTGAATTCAATCGCAAGGACGTGGCAGTATTGGCGCAATCATTGCGTGATCAAGCGGGTCAATCAGGGAGTGACAATGGCAAATCAGCACCGAGAGATGGGGTGGAAGATTGGGCAGATGATTCAACAAACATCCAAAGTCAAATCAAAGGGAGTCAAACTGTTGGAAACATTCCTGGCACTTCACGTAGGTCTCATTGGAATTCTGTAAGTCAATCGTCAAGTGTAAGTAGGGGAACCACACCTTGGGATTGTAATTTCATGAATAACATGAATACAAATATGCAAAACGTCTTGTCGCCATTAATGCTAATGCCACAACAAAGTCAAGATTGCGCAGAAGAGAGAGATTGGATGCAAAGATCCAGGGATGATGAAAGACAAATGTTGATGCGTGAACATGAAGAAGAACAACGACTACAGGAAACACAAATATGGGCCAAAGAACAAAGAAGAAACAATCAGGTAAATATGTATATGATGGCGATGTTGTCAAAAATGACAGGAGTGCCATTGGATGATCCACCATCTGGGTAGCATTCGGAATAATACCATTGATAACATTGGTGGTAGGTCTTTCTTGAATATACTTTAGCTATATGTCATTGTCATAAGCTAATTGAGACATGACTTTTAGGGTCCTTGTCAATACAATTTACTGAATGTGCAAAAAGGGTGTTTTTATTGCAAATTGTTGTGTATAGGTGTACCTGAAAATAAAAAGTAATTATGCTGCCTGTTTAAAGAGAGAAATAATATTGTGATATACATTTTTGTTGAAATAATTTAGGTGTTAATATATATATAGATCATCGCATGTAACCAATGACCTTCATGAGCAACATCTCATTTTTATATACAATTATAACCTCAAGTAATCTATTTTTAATTGACAAATAAATTATCATTTCAAATAAAACAAAACATTTGACACTTAATATATTTTGAAAATGAGCGCGCCATCATCCTCTGTCACCGTACACCATTCTAAAACTCCATTGAGAATATTCAGTGCAGAATATATTCAAAATATGTGCAATATAGATAAGATGCAAGTCAGCAAGCAACAAATACTTTGCCAAATTGCCATGCTTAAATGCAAAAATGAAGTTTCTGATGAAGAAATTGCTTTATTAGAGAGGGAGCTAAATATGAAAGATCAAATTATCCAACAATTGCAAAGTGAAATTTTGCAAGAGTTGAATGATCTCAAGGCTCACTTACAAAATTTGATGTGACAATAGATGTTAATTTGCAGTGTGTTTCCATTTGCTATCTCTTTTTCTTGACGGCATTGGTTGACCTGCGACTTTTTAGATGTCAATCAAGATCAAAGGCTTGACAGGGTGTTAAATTTTTATAAATTTACCTATTGATTTCATCAACTATATCCATAATAATACTGACAAATGCTGAAGTAAACCAACATTTTGTAATTACATTCACCACTACATTGGCACGAGGACATCACCATGTCATTATCCTTACATTATTTAATCCTTAGTTAACATCACAAACTAAAAGTTGTCTTTTGAAACCCTATCCTAATCTTTCCTCTTGAGTATTACACCGATTCCAATTGTCTAAAAAATTGGCTTGATTTCCATTCAAAACGTTTTGAAGTATCATGCATGCAATCTTCACTTTCACTGCATGTAGTGGTACTATTTCTTGTGGTGTCAAGAGACATCAAAAACAATTCTTCAAATGTCCAAAGGCCTGCTTGACTACTATTCTACAAAGACAATTCACCTGTTAGCAATTTGTTAATTCTGCAAAAAAAATTCATACCTTGTTGAAGAATGAATATTATTAAAATGCACTCCTTCTTCATTATGAGGATTTCTTGAGGGTACAAGTATTGGTAGTCTTGAAGAATATCCTGAATCTCCAATAAGTAAGCAATCCGCTGGCAATCCTGCCACCCCATTGATGAGATCTTTTCCAATCTGAGATTTCCTGAAGACACAACTATCATGTATTGATCCTGGCAGGCCTCCATACACCTGTATTCATACATATCATTCAATCTTGTTTCTAAAAATTATTGGAATTATACTCATGTTGCAAAAATTGCCATGAGCATCAACAATGCATTGAAAAACAATCAAATGCCATCCTTTTCTATTGACGTATGCATTCCATTGATCATTGTCAGGTGGAATTATTAGAATATGGGTTCCATCAATAGTGCCAATGATATTTCTGAGGCCTTGTCTTAGTCTGAATGATTCCTTTATTTCTGCCCACTTCTCTACATCATCTGCAGCTGGAAAAATACATAACATTAATATCAGTTTTTCACTTTGTTTTGACAAAGTTCAATCAAACAAAATACATACATGATTGTTGAATCATGCAAGGCCTCCAAAATGGCTTGAACCACCAACTTTGAGACTTGATAAGCTGTGGCTTTGCCCACATTGAACACATGCCCCACTGTATCATAAGAAGTCCTATGACCCAGCCTATATAGAGTAATTCCTACCTTCTCTTCAATAGTTAATCCCTGCACATCTTGCTGAAAGGCATTGGGGATATAATTTAACAAAACACGTATTAACAGAAAGAAATCTTGATGCCCCATTTGAAAAAGCCCAATGAAACAATTTTCATTGTATAAGTCCTCTTTGATCCACAGATTGAAATGCCTTCCACATCTAATTGAATGACGCTGTTGATGCCTACAATCTGCGTACCATGTCAAATGAAATGACCAAGCAACTACCAAACACAAGAAAATATAGATCAGCTGAGAATTATTCATCACAAATACATAAATAATTCAAAAAATAAAAGAAATTAGTGTGGAAAAAATAATGTCCTTTTGCCATATTAAGTAGAAAAAAAGGAGATTTAATTTGCAAGAGTAGATAGATCATAAACGTCAAATAAAATTGAAAGCCAATTTCAAAAAGTTTTGAGTTTATTTTTAATTAAAAATAATTAATAAATTTTGAAAATTGATTTCAAAATAAATTCAAAATTTATTTCAAAACCCGAACATAAACCAGGCCTCAAAAGGTTTTGAAAATTTGACTTAAAACCTGATCACAAACTGGGCCTAAAATTCAAGGAATTAAATTATTTACTATAATTTGATTGAATTATTACTTTAATCATAAAAATTAATTATCCAGTATAGTACTGTAGTCTGAAATTTTTTAAAAGTAATATCTTAATTTGTAAATAAATTTTTAAAATAGTTTTGGCTAAGATAACTTATGATAACTTACTCTCTCATCATTAAATTGATCTTTTTGACTTTTTCATTTAAAATTTTGACACAATTTTATTATTATCATCAATCAATAGTTGATCTTTAAATTCAAATTTCATTCATCATCAGTATTTTTAAGCTCATCCATCAAGCAAGATTGTAATTCAAAAGAAAAATTAAAATAATTTCATTGGAAATTTTTCATTCAATTAAAAATTAACTAACAAGACAACTAACCATCAAATTATAATAAAACCTTTAAAAGGCCAATTTTCAAACAAAAATCCACATCATGTTAATTTAAGTAGTTATCGACTTAAAAGCTTCTCGAAAGTTTTCCTTGATGCCCAACTTGCCAAACTTTGACCATCTAGGATTTAACCATGCGCTCGCCATAGATTGTCTTGCAAGCGGTTGGCCAGATTTTGAACTAATCAATCCTTTAATCACCAATTCAAGCTCAACATCACTAGGGCTATCTACTTCATCTTCTTCTCCTGCTTCTACTGTGGTGACCACGGTTTCACTAACTAATTTACTAACTTCTTTCTTTGGACTTAGAACTCCATCATTTGATACTTGTTTCATCAAGCCTTCTTCAACTACTTCAGCTTCATTCATCGTCGTATCCCCATCCTGATCTGTTTCAGTCCTTAAAGGCTTCGGTTGAGGTTTAGGTGGGATAATCAAATAAAAGTCTTCATCAATCTCTCCAAGAAGTTTAGCTTCATTTGCTGCTGAAATCTTTTCAGTTGTCGAACGCTGAGTTTTGTGATGTCCATGACCTTCCTTCTTTTTGTTACTATGAGACGATACTCCATTCGATCCTCCAGTTTGAGTTTTGGAACTTGTTTGTTTAGAATTTGAATTTGAATTTCCAGTTGTCTTATCTTTAACACCGCTTGATTGCTTTTTGGAAGAATCAATGACCCCTTGGGTCGAACTCGAAGGATTATTATTGTGGTTAGTGTTATTACCCAACTCCTTCTTTTTCTTTTTCGATAATCCTGGTTTAACTCCTGGCCCAACACGTGGAGTAACTACCTTTCGATCACCCCAATTGGGATTGTGCTTCTTTTGCCACTCATTCCTAAATCATCATCAACAAACCAGATAAAAAGATCACGCCGGTATTTGTTTCAAAGAAAACAAAAAAAACAGTCAACTCACAGTAAAATATCATAAGGCGCGTTTCGACCGGGAACACTTCGCTTAGCGCCCATGGAGTGAGTCTTACAAGTCAACGATCGTGCGCAAGGTATATCATTGGGTGGAATCAGTACTCCACATTGTTCATTTACATTAACTGGTCCACCTATTTCAAAACTTGACCATGAGCCTTAATTGGATTGGATGAGATTTTAGAGTTTGGCCCTTACCCTTTGCGCGAATCATTTTTTTAGCTTTCCTTGCCTCTTCTTCTAATCTCTTTTTTTCCTTTCTTTCTTTTTCTTTTTCTAATCTTTCAGCAGCAGCTAAAGCTTTCTTAATTTGTTTCTTGGTCATTGACGGAAATATACTTGATCTTTCTGATTCAGGTATCGTGTGGTCAATTATAGTTGTTTTCTTCTTTTTAATTGGAAGAGTAGTGGAATCTAGTGAAACTAAAATAACCTATAATTTAGTCATACCCGTTTTCTTTTTTTTGTTTTTCAAGAAGGAAATAATTTTAAAAGAATCTTTTTTTATGATCAAGGCAAAGTCGTTTACCTTCTGAAGATGCACGTTTCTTTGAGACATTTTCTAAATTTAAAAAATTTCCAAATTTTTTTCCAAGTCCATGAATAGGACCTGATTTTCTTAACATTTCACAATTCACTTTTTAATTTTTGATTGACGATATAGCGAAATGATAATCAATCAGTTTTTAAATTAAAATAAGCATTAATTAAATTTAATTTTAAATTTTAAATTTTATAGAGAAAAAAAACCAAACTAACGCCTATGAGTGACATCAACTTTTCCATTTGATTCACGTGTGAAGATTCCACATTGATCACATTTAATTAATCTTAATTGATCTTCGGGTGCGCCAAAAAATGTATCCATACGTTGATTCCAAATTGGTATGACTAAATTATCAGGATGAGGATTATTTTTAGATTTTAATTGTAAATTTTGTTTTGATTGTGATGATGATTGTTGTGAGTGTTGTTTAAGTAGTAATTTTAAATTTTTCCATCTTTCAATTTGATTAAATTTTAATGAATTTATTGTTAAGTTTATTGAATTTAACTTTTTATTTTCTTCTGAATCTTTTAAATCTTTTAATTTCATCTTTTATTAGTTGATTATTTTTTGTTTTTGGTTTTGATAAAAAAAATAAAATAAAAAACTATTATTTTCTTTTGTTTAAACAAAAAAAAAAAAAATTAGACTAGTTTTTTTTTTTACATTTAATGTTTTTTGTTTTTGAAAAAATAAAAAATAAAAAATTTAAACGAAAATGATTTATTTATTTATTTATTTATTTTTTTAATATTTTTTTTTTTTTTTAATTAAATTTATTTTTAATAATGAAAAAAAAAAAAAAAAAATCGTTAAATTAAAAGATTTCAAGTTTTGAATTATTATTATTTTTTTTTTTTTTAATTTAAAATAAATTCTTTCTTTTTTTTCTTTTAAAAAAGAATTTTTTAAAAAGAGATAAAAAATATATTTTTTAAAAAATAATATATTTTTTAAAAAAAATATATAATTTTAAAAAAAAAAAAAAAAAAATTCAATTTTGGAATTTTTTTTTTAAATTTTTGATAAAAAAAAATAATTTAAGGTCCGGTCCGGTTAAATGACCCGGTTAATGAATGGTCCGATTTTGAAAAAAAAAAAAATGAATTTAATTTTAATTTTAATTTTTTTTTTTCAAAACTTATTAAATAATAGAGTAAAATTTAAATTATTTTTTGTTTATTTTTTTAAATTTTTTGTTTTTTTCTTATTTATTTATTTTTCTTTTTAAAATATATATATATATATATTTTTAAAAAAAAATATTTTTAATTTTTAATGTCTATCAATTTAGACTTTCAATTTTTTTAAATTCAAAAAAAATATGAAATGTATAATAATTATAATGATGAATTAAATAAAAAACAATTAAAAACTTGAATAAAAATCAAATTAAAGAATCTAAAAAAAAAGATAGAAATATTTATAATCATGAAGGAGGTACAAGAGTATTTATTGTCAAAAAATAAAAATTGGAGAAAAAAAAACTTGAATTAGTAAAGGTAAAAAATTAATGATAGAGTTCAATTATTAATTTATTTTGAATAATAAAAGATAATTAAATCATAAGAAACAGATTTTTTTTTTTTTCAATTAAAGACATAAAATAAAAAAAAGGAATTTTTAAAATTAATGATGGAATTGAGAATCAATTATTTCATTTTTGGATTTAAAATTAATCAATTTCATTCCTTGTTCATGATTTTTTTTCAAATTAACAAACATTTATAAATCAAAGTATTATAGCTTAAAGGATTTATCATTTGAAACATTTGGTAATATATATATATAAAGCATTAATGAGAAATTATAGAGTAAGTAATTTTTTATTTCCATAATTTATAATTCCTTGATTACTTACTCTATTAGATAATCAAAGATTCATTCAAACACACTACTGGGGCTTATTTATATGAATAACTACATCATCATCACATGAAAAGAGAATTAAGGCTTTTAATATTACACTAATACTATTAAGTCTAAAGTCTAATGTTGTTTAATTTAGGTATATGATATTTCAAAACAATTAAATGTCAATCATACCAGAATTAATTCCAGTGGAATGGAATCTGAAAAATTTGCTTATTCACAGCATGACAACAAAAAAAGTCCAAATGATTTTACTTCAAGAACCAAAGTACCTGATAGTAATGAGGATGATATTTCATCAATTGAAAACAGTAATAATAGGAATGAGGAATAAAATAGGGATAATAAACAAAAATCTGGGACGAACCCATCAACATTACATATGAATAACCTTCAGACAGCTCAAGTTAATCAAAAATATTCATTAAGTTTAGGATCAACATGTTTCAATTGTATGTTAATGACTAACATGAAAAACAACATGCAGTGCATGATGGGGCCCCTCATGCTGATGATTCAGAATAGTCAATAGAAGGCTGAATAAAAAGAGATCAACAGAAAAGGGAGACAGAAGAAGTGAGTATACTTGAAGAAGAAAAACAGAATTGATCAGAAGATTAATCACAAAAAAATCATTTCAATTGTAGAAATATTGAGTTTCTTGGTCAGGAATAATGGAGTGGACCCCAAAGATTTTCAAGGGATTTGAAATTCACAGATTTTAAGATTTAAATTAATCATTTTTTTAAACTATATATTATTTTAATTAAAAGGAAATTTTTTTTATATATAAATCTTCATTCATTTTTTTTAAAAATAATATTTTTTTTTGTTTTTTTTTAAAAGGTTTTTTTTTTCTTTTTTTCTTTTAAAAAAAAAAAATAAAAAAAAAAAAAAAAGTTCCAATTTTTTGTAAAAAAAAAAAAAATTAAGTTTGAGAAGGTAATAAAATAAATTGAAATAACATGAAAAAAAAAATAATTTTAAATAAATTTTAAATTTATATAATAATATTTGAGAATATTTTAAAAATTTAATTAAAATTATATTTTTTTTTTTTCATAAACTAAATTAATTCTCAATTTGATTTTAATTTGTAAAATATTTTTATATATTTTTCTCATTTGACTCTAAAAAAAAAAAAAAAAAAAAAAAAAAAAAAAAACCCAGAAATATAATTTTTTTTGAATGTTAAATTTTAAAATAAAATTCATACCAAAAAAAACCAAATTAAATCAAAAAAAAAAAAATTCTAAAAATAAATTCAAAAATATTTAAAATTAAAAGAAAAATGAAAGTTTCAAAATTAATATATATTAGAATTATAAATTAGAATTTGAAAATTTAAGATGTTCAAATTATCAAACTAAGGGCTAAAAATCAATAGAAATTTCAAAAAAAATAGTTTTTTCTATAATAATATAATAATTTAATTATATTTGAATTTAACCATATTTTATTTTTTTAAGTGACAAAAATAGATTTAAGGTGTTTTAATTTTTTTTTTGTTATTTTCCTCTACCAAAAAAAATTCATAAGTTTTTTTTTTTTTTTATCTGAAATCATCTTTTTTCAAAATTATTCATTTTAAAAAAATTGTTTATAAAATTATATTTATATATATTATTAAAAAAAATTTATATCATATAATAAAAATTCATTTTTATAAATTAATTTTAATTTTTTTAAAAAAAAATAAATCCTCTAATTCCAATTTTCTAATATTATGATCTAATTTTTGTTCAAGATATTGTATAATATTATAAATTTAATTTTAATTTCCTTGTATTAAATGGAAATATGGATTTGAGTTTTTAAAAAAAACATTTGAATAAATTTTCCAATCTCCCAAATTTTTATTCTACAATAATTTCAAAAATATTTAATATTTCAATATAGTAAATTGTATTTTAGATACTTATCAACTGAAATTACTCACCTTTTTGATGGGTGTATGGTGTTAAATATGATATTTTCTTCATCAGGAATATTTCTATATGGTGTAAGGATGGGTACTTTTTATGAATAATATTAATCTCCGATACAGAAAGTATTACCAATCTCAGTTTTTCAAAACATGCGGCTATCATTTAAAGAACCAGGAAAAACTTCAAATATCTAATATGTTTTTGTATGAGAATCAAATCATAAATAAACAAAACAGCAAAAGGAATTACATTTCAAAGGTTACCATGGACATTAAAAACACATTTAAAATAAATGGAATTCCATCATTTGTGATTCACATAAGACTTCCAATCATTGTTAGGTGGTGGAATTATAGGTATGTGGGCGCCATCAATGGCCCCAGCTATGTTGCTTATCCCTTTCTTCCTCCTAAAGAACTCTTCAATGGAATTATATGCATGTGTATAATTAAAATCTATAAAACTAAAGCAATCACACATATAAAAATTCTGAAAAAAATTAAATAAACAAATTAAATTAACTTATCATTTTATCATATAGAGATAATAAAATTTCCTCAATTACAACTTTTTAGACATTGAAATCTTTTAAATTTCAAATTTTGAATAAATTGAAAAAACTTTATTTTAAGATCTTCCATATTCTAATTGATAAAGATTTTCTTAAAATTTCTCTTAAAAATTTAAAACTCAAATTTAATTTTGATTAAAATTGGTCAAACTCCCTTATATAGAATTTATAAATGTAAAAAATTCTTGGGTGTCTTTCCTTTGATTTAATCAACATCCTTATAAAATGAATTGATAATTTTGAATCCTTTTATATTCATAACAATATAAATTATACTAAAATAAAAAAGAAAAATTTATATAAATAAGCTTAGGTTAATCAATAATTAAAAAAAAAAAAAAAAATTATTTTTGAAAATTTTAAAAAATAAAATGATTAATTATAAATAATTTTTTTTTTGAAAAAAAAAAATAATTTACAAAAAAAAAAAAACAATAAAATCAATAAAATTTATTTAAAATTCAAAATTATATATAAAAAAAAAAAGTTAACAATTTTTTTGTTTTTTTGTATTTTTTTTTTTTTGAAAACAAAATCATAAATTAATCTTAAATCTTATTAAAATATAAATTATTTAAAATCTTTTTTAAAAATAAAATAAAATAAAATACAATATTTTTTTTTTATAGTTTTTTAGTTTTTCATATTAGGGGGTGTCAAAGTCACCAAATCCTGCCTTAAAATAACATGGGATTTGGAACCCAAATCCCAGATTTTTTGTGTATAAATCACATGGCATTTTAACTAAGTCCCCTGGTATTTTGACCAAATCTCATGCATCTGAGATTTCAGTTTGAAACCTAACTCAAATGAGTATTCACAAGTAATAACTGTACAACATATTCTTCTACACTCCATTTTGGACAATCTGACCAAACAGCTTACAGTCCATTTATACTTCATCATCCATATAATAATGCCTCAATCCAAAGAAAGACAAATCAAGACAGATATGAAGATCACCTCTTGCCTGCCTCATCCATCAGGTCACTTAATATGTACAGATTATTCAACTATAATTAATTGGCTTTCAGTCAAATCCAATTTCAAGTCATGTTTTGGTACTAGTGGTTCAACATCTATTGGAAGACCTCCTTCCTCAAAGAAGCATGAGTTTCATCTTATGGCCATTGAGGTCAACAAAAAATAACGAAGTCACCTAAACCTTAATTCAAGCAGCATCTGAGATCGATGGTGAACATATAAAAAGAAATATATGGCAGAAAACAAAGTTGAAAATGTAACTGGGGCTGGAATAACGGAAGAAGATGAGAGTAAAGGAATAAAAACAATGAGTGAAAAGCTGGAAAGTATGTGTCCTTGCTATGCGGAAATGGATGTGCTATTTGGCCACAAGCCCAATGTCACTCCCATTTCAAGCTATGATTTGCAATAAAAAGACAGTTTCAATGGTGATTATGATGATTTTTTTCTTTATAAGGTAAGTTATTGTCTCTTCCTTTTTTTACCTTGGATAATTAAAGCTCATTTGCTTTACAAAGGAGAATAATTGCTTGGATTCACCTCACAATCTGGATCCTTTGCTTAATAATGATGATAACTTGGTTCCAGTGGAAAACCTTCAAGATGATTTGGTAAGTACATTTAAGAGTGATATTTATTCACTCCAATATTGATTATTTCTCTTTTGACCAGAAAAGTAAATCCATAACACATTCAACACAAAAGCATAATCAAGCCATGACACCCAGCTTGAATGACAAGAGTGGTTCTAGGAAAAGGTCGCTGGATATGTTTTCACCTACTTATGCACCACAGCAAAAAGGTATGACTTGCAATTATGGTTACTATGATGAATCCTACTGACAAAATTCATGCTTATTAGCCCATGAAATCAGTGATAATGCACGTTTGGAGTGGGACAGGGAGAGGTGGAATGAGGAGAAAGTGTGCAACATGGAAAAACAACAGTTTGAAGAAGTCAAGTTACAAAAACAAATGGAGTTTGATTAGAACCAACATGCAAAGAAACATGAATTTGAAAAATAAAAGTGGAATCGGGAATGTGAACTTAAGGAAAAGCAATGCCAGATGGATCTCACTATTGCGGCATTGTCATCAAGCAGGCCAATTGCGGAGTTGGAACGAATTCTGACATTGATTAATAAGAAATGAAAAATTAGGTATATGTCATGTGATCATTTGATACGTGGGGATTTTTCAAAGACAATTGATGTTTATTTGGAAATGATCTTATGTTTTGAAAGAGGATTGCAATTTATGACATAGTTGAAAATTTGTGCAAGTTTGGCATCATAATCTTATGTGCCTAATATCAATGACTGAGTTTGAACCAATTGAATTCAAAGGTGTGCTTGAAATTATAATTTTGAGGTGAATTTCTGCCAAATAAGGGTGGTTTGTGCCTTGGCTTTTTTTCCATTATTTGGCTCATTTCCTGTAAGTTGGATTTAATTGAATGTTCCATTGGCGTGCTTATTCTTGATTTTTTGATGATTTTGGTATGTCATATTTTCTTTTTTTGTTGATTTATTTTATCATATTATCATTATCCATTTTGAGTATCTAATTTATCTTGCTTTTTGATGTGATTTTGATTCATGTGTTTGCCAATTTCACATTTGGTGTTTGGGTTTGAACTTTGGTTTGAATTGTCTCACTTTATTATAATGGCTTTTTATTTCTTTGGGCTGTTTCTTTTTTTTTTTTTTGGGTTGGTTGAATTTTCTTTAAATGTTTTCAATTTCATTTTATTTTTATTTATATGTCTTTTTCCTTTTTTTTTGGGATGGGATGAATTTTCTGTAATTTTTTTAAATTTCCTGTTATTTTTATTTCTTTGATCTCAGCATTAAAGATATTTCAAGCAAGCTGGGCAATGGATAATAATTTCAAAAGAAGCTTATCAAAATATTTTCTATTTATAACAATCAAGAATAACATGAATTATCAGAGAAATTTATCATTCACAAATTTTTTGAAATTATCCTCCAAAATTATAAAAAAAAGAATTAATTCAACAAGAAAATTATTCTTATTAATAAGTTATATTTAATTTAATTTGATAAATAAAAAATAATCCATAATAATTTTATTAAATTAAATAATAACCCTCAAAATATATATCAGTCATAATTTTCAACTGATTGCTTTTGTTTAAATAAAACTTTATTCTTCTAAGTATTGAATGATAAAATTCCTGATTCAAAAGGGTTCAATCAATAGGTAAGAAATAAAGACAAGATATGATTGAATGAGAGTTCTTATTTGAAGTTTAAAATAATTTTTGCATAAATATCACATGAATTACTTGATTATTCCTATACTACTAAGTCTCCAAGGCTATGTAACTGAATTACTGAGCCCAGGTTACAGATTAATTTTTAGAAAAAGCTGATTAAAAATGTTTTTTTTTTTTCAAATTTGAGTGTGAGAATTTGATAAGATGTCTTGGCACTGGAAGACTTCCTGGTCATTGAATTTGGGTGGTGCTTTGCTCCTAATCAATCCTAAATTTAATCCTAATCTATCCTCATCAATTCAAGATCAACTCATCATTAATTCAATCAATTCTTCTCCAGATCATCCACCAACAAACTCAAGTCACTCAAGATTTCTAAAAGTCATCTTTTAATTTCACAAAAAACTCATCAATAAAAAAATTAAATAAATCTATCAGTTTCCTTAGACTATTCATGACCTCAACAACTTCATCATCAATTTGAAAATACCCAAGAAATTTGAAAGAGATCCATCAAAAAAAAGCATAAAGATTGAATTTTATCATCACTTAAATCATCAAGTTCTTCCATCTTGGTCAGCCTTGTTCATTTTCAAATTGTTAGGGTATGAACTTTACCTTAACTAATTCAATCAAAATTCAAAACAATTTAATTGAAGGCTCTCGCTCTCAAGTAAAAAGATTCGTCATAATCTTTTCAATCTGCTCATTCAATCATGTCATTCTATCAATCACCTAGCTCATTACATGGATCACCGCTCTACACACTCAAGGAGAAAGCTAGCGTAAAAAGCGATCCTAACACCACTCTGGCGGATTGGGTTCATCAAGCTAAATCAGTTTATCTTGCTGCTATTGAAGCAGATTCATTGAATCAAATTGAATCAGCTTATCTTGAATATTTTAAAGCTTCTGGGTTTTTTGGATTTTATTTTAATTTATTTTGAATCCTAATCCATTTGAACTTTTTGACCTTCAATCATCATTCTTCTCAGCTGGTCTTCTTGCCAACCTTTGGCCCAACTCTCTCTAAAACTAGTGCAGAAATACTTTTTTATACTCAATCTGATTCGGTGGCGCACTGACCCTGACCCAATTGATTTTAAATTGATTAAAAATACCATGGCTTATTCTGATCCTCTAATTGTCCCAAAAAGATTGATTGCAAATATTAGTGGGCTTAAATCTGGTGGGGTGAATAAATGCATTGGTGAATTAGCCAAAAGGAATCTAGTAAAGAAAGAGAGAAATTCAAAATGTGAGTGGTTTTCTTTATCTTTGTATCAGCAAATATTGTCTGGTCTAATTTAGTTCTTCTTTGGGGTGTTTGTGATTATCTAGATGATGGTTATTGGTTAACTTATGGTGGCTAGGACTTTTTGGCTATTCGGACATTCTCCAAGCATGGTACTGTCTACAGTGTTGGAAAAGAAGCAGATGTCTATGTTGTCACTGCTGAGGATGAAAGTCAAAGAGTTCTCAAGATTCATAGACTGGGGAGAATCAGTTTTCGTGCCATCAAGTCCAAATGCAATTATCTTCAAAAAAGGAATAGTGCCAGTTGGATATACATGAGTAGATTGGCTGCCCAAAAGGAATTCACATTCATGAAGGTATGTTCTCATTTTCCTTCTTGTTTTACCAGCTTTCTCAATAAGTTACCAATTATTCATCCTTAAACCCTTTCTTCACAAACTAATCAGTCTTAGCCGTTTCACTTCAAATTTTATTATTCTCAAACCTTTTTCAAATTCAAGGTCCTACACCAACATGGTTTTCCAGTACCCAAACCAATAGATCAAGCAAGGCATTTTCTGGTCATGTTGTTGATTGATTCCTTTTGTCTAAGACAAATTCATGATTTGCCTCATCCTGGTGAACTCTATTTGGACCTCATGGACCTCATCATCAAACTAGCTTGTGTTGGATTGATTCATAAGATAATAATTAATCATCTTTCAATTCAAATATGATTAATGCTGATGCTATCTTTTCATTTTTTCTGATTTTATTATTACATCATCATTCTTACTGACTTATGTGTTTTCTTTATTAAACTCATTTTCAAATAATTTCCGTAAATGATCATACTGATCCTTTTTTTTAAATTGTTTTGTACTGGTTTGAATTTCTGAATATTATAAGCCTTTTTTTGAAATGTCATTCCAATTCCGCCCCCTTCCATCATCATTAAAATCCCAAAAAAGAGCTCCCACTCCCTGTCACTCTTCAAATTCTTCTGATGATTTCATGGTTAGAACTAAACCAGTGTCAGTACATCATCAGAATCATTTGAATGATGTTGCAACTATTGTTCCTCCTATTGATGTCATGGTTAGGACTAAATCAAAGATAGAACATCATGAGGATAATAATAACCCAACCAATCATAAAAGGAAACTCACCCGAAGCCAAAGACAACATATTCATGATTCAAAACAAATCATGTTGCAGCTTGGACATTCAACCTCAGCATATAAGAAGTTTTTCACCATTTCCATTGACAAGAAAGAAGCCAATGCCTCATGGTTAAAACTTCCATCAATCAATACTTTACCCCACCCATATGTAATCATTGATAAAACAAAAAAAGCCATATCTACCTGTCTGCACTTATGAAATCACCCCTTTTGATGTGTCCTCAGGCCACTCTCAAATACTAAAAGACATTATCATTACATTGATGTCCTTATCTCAAAATCTCCAAGAAATTAAAACAAATAAACAATTCCTAGGTGGCATTATGTAAGGAATTGGCTTTCTTCCTGGATCTGATGCTGGCAAATCTGCAGGTGGGTGAATTCTTTAGCTTATAACTTGAATAATTACTAATTATTATCCAGCTTTTTAGGTGTTTACTCCAGAAAGGCTGTTTTATCTCCTCATCAAATTGAATTGGATAATATGAAATGAACCAAACTTCAAAATTATGACGAGTTCATTTACTCCATAATCTCTCATTTTTCACAATTAGCCGCACAAGAAAATCAGTCATTAATGGAGGCAGCCAAATTACCAAACTTCAGTCAACTCTAATGGACTTCTGCCAATTCAAAGGAAGAATTAAAATGTTTTTCTAATGTCATTGTCATTCAAGATGAATTTTTCAATAAACCCCACCAAGATTTGAATGATCTCAATGCCTGGACTTATGGTATTTTTCCTTTTGTATCCAAAAAAGATTTTCATCCCCTTCCAACCGTCTTCACTCCCTCTGGACATGGCTTGCACTTCTCCAAATTGAAAATGGAGATTGATTTTTCCAAAAAACTGGGCATCATGGAAATTCTTTGGAAGACATCAACAATGGTTCATCATAAAACAAAACCACCTCCAGAAATTATCAATCATGACAAAATAACTCATTTTGGATGTTCTTTTCAAATAAACCATAAGTTATATAATATAGGTGACAAATTCTCGAAAATGACACCCACCAAAATTAATTCAAGAGTCAATGGGTACTGTGAAAGAAATATGCAGGACCAAAAAAAGAACTAAAAAATATTAATTATAAATAGTTTTATTTTATCAATAACATCTCCACTCTGTTGCATGCCATCAAATTACGTACATAAATCAATGGTCCTGATGAGCTTTACAATTGACTATTTTTCCATGCCAAAGTGATTGGTTTAATTTTTTCATGCATATTTACCACATCTTCCCCAATGTTGTTGTTGGCCAGATTTTCTGTATGTGGTGGATCATCATCCTCATATAGATCAAACCATTCATTTCCAATTTGTGCTAACATATTATGTAAAATTGTGCAAGAAACAGCCCAACTAACAAAATATTCAATTTCATGAGCATCCCTCATTTGATTTTGCATTTCCCTTATAGAAAGCCACTGCCCCTTCAAAATTCCAATTGCATGCTTGATTCTGACCCTTGATTTTGCTAGACAGTAATTGAAGAAACGGTTGTCTTCATTCTGTGCTACAACTCCCTTATATGCTGGAACAACCCAAGGAGAGCTTGCATATGCCAAATCTGCAAGTAAGTACTGATCCTTTTCATAAAACTCTTGAGGTGTTTGTGCTATTTTCATATGTTGATAGACATTTGAATCATGAAGTGACCCAGTACAACCAACATGTAGAGCAGTGAACTGTTTGTTTATATTGCAAACCAGTTGTATTGACATAGAATACCTTATATGTAAACCATCAGTAAGATTGAAATAAAGAATAAAGATTCAACAGCTTACCTTTTTTTGCAATCAAAATACGCTTCACCATCATTGGGAGGACGTTTTGATAATGGTATGAGACTCCCATCAATAAACCCAATGCACCCAGGGAAGCCTTCTGCTTGCATTACTTGAGACATCTCTCTTTGTTGTTCTATTGTTGGCCACACAATCACTTTGCGCTTCAACTTCATTAATATCTGGATGACTCTTTGAGTGTACAACACAATAGCCCCATGGCTAATTCCAAACAATATTCCTATCTTTCCCAAAGCGGCCCCATTGCCATTTGATCTGAGCCTTGATAATGCCACAGCCAATTGGATGGCAAGATTGCGTTGTTTTTTTTGTGACAGGTTTTGAAAGGTTTTATCACCTTGAATTTGTGCAACCAATTTTACAAATGGCTCATGTGTGGTCCTACATAGCTGTCAAAACTTTTCAGATGATAATGTTTGTAAATAATTCATTGTATACATGTAATGTGATGGATATCTTCTACAAGGATTGATGTATCTTTGTGAGGTTATCATATCTAATAAGATTATATCTTCCTGGATATAATAATCACTATCAGAGTTGAGTGCATCAATGAGCTTCAGTGAGTTTAACGTCTGAAGTAAAGGTAACCTTTTCGAAGCTTTGGGAATGGTAAATGAAGAAAAGGCCTGTATCCAATGTAATTTAGAATAAAATACTTTATTAAATGATGAGTTTATTCAGATTTTGTGCAAAAGAAGTAAATTTATATGCAATTTAACATTCCCTTACTGAGTTGTGTGTTTTAAACATGTCCCTTTATGGGAAGCTCAAGGTGGTATTTGGTACCAAAAAACCTGGGTTTTTGTACCTTAAAATACCACACCTCAAGAGGTGTGGGATTTCTGAAATCCCAAAAAATTAATGTGGGATTTTGGCAAAAAAAAAAAACTTGGGATTTTGAGTGTGGAATTTGGTAACTTTGACACCCCCTATTAATAATAAATTAAAATTAAATTCTCTCAAAAATATCAACAAAAAAAAAAACTTTAAAGATTCAAGAATTTTATTTAAAATTACAAAAAAAAAAAAAAAAAAAAATCAAAGGAAAACTTTTTTCAATTTAAAGAATTTGAACTTAATTATTTTTTAAATTTATTTAAAGAAATATTTTAATAAAATAACTTTAAAACTAAAAAAATCAATAAAAAAAAAAAAAAAAAAAAAAAAAAAACTAAAAAATTATTATCAGATTATTAAAAAAAAAAAAAAAAAGGTTTATAAATAATTTAAAAAGTTTTTTTTTTTAATCAAGAAATTTTCCAAATAAAATTTTCTAATAATATAATTCTATTAAAATTAAAATTAAGATTTTTTCAAATATATCAAAATATTTTCCCAAAAAAATGGTTGATTTGAGGTCTAAATACCACAGCAAAAATTCCAAATTTTCGGTTTAAAAAATACCACACAATTTCAACTCAATCCCCCAGGGATTTGGTGTAATTTACCTTTATGGTAGTTTGAGGTTTAGCCCTAATTGAAACCTAATTTGTTCAAAGAAAAATCTATTTAATTCGGCTGTGAAGATTCCAACCAAATCATCAACTATTTCTAAATAAACACATCATTTATATTTATTTGAAGTTTATTTTTTATTCCCAATTCCCCACCACTCAATAAAGAAAAAGAAGTCCACAACAAAAAGAGATCTCTAGTGTTTCTCATCCCTCTGGCCACCTGACTCAATTTGACTATTTATGTATTATAAATTGGCTAACTGTTAGATCAAAATTTTATGAATATTCTGGAAGAAGTGGCTCAAAATCCGTCGGAAGACCCTTTTAAGAGAAAAAATTGAGATCCAATCACCAATTTAATCTCAGATCCACCAGAATTCATGACAAATGGTTTACTTATAATAAGAAATATACAAAAACAAAAAAAGATTAAAAATTCAATTGGGGCTTAAATAACTGAAAAATATTAAGAAAAAGGTAATTAATAATAAAGCCAAAAAAAACTAGAGACCATGTTTCCATGTTTTTCTAAGACAGGTGCACTTTTTGGTAAAAAAAAACTAATTTTACACCACTTTAAAGTTATTATTCACAAGAAGTGGAATTGAGCTCAAATGAGAGGCAGAAGGAGCAAGTGGATTCCAAATTAAGTTCTTCTAATGATCCCAATGAATACTTCTGATGATTTTTCCCTTTTTTATTTAAGGATGCAATCAATATTGACTATCCAACACTCAGAATTTACCCCATGTTGTATTTTGATGACATGAATGATGATTATGAATATGAAGATGTTAAATTAAGCTGTTTTAATAAGTTTGAAATCATTATTATTCATATTACCTATTCATAGAATCCAGCTACCAAAGATCCAAAACAGCGCCTCACAAAAGAGAAAGTGTGTCTCAAGCTTCAATTAGAATGACACAAGTGGTTCAAGAAAAATAAGCTATGATATTCTTTCTCCTTCATTTTCCTTCATACTTAAAAATAATGGAGAAAAGGAAAAAATTTATGAATTATTTATATTCCAAATAGATTAACCTGAGAATAATAGGAACATTATCAAGCATGCCTGGAATGTGATAAGAAGAAGTGGAATGAGGAAAAAAATAGACAAATTATTGAGACTGGGAAAGCCATGGAAATGAAGGAAAAATTATTTGCTTTTGAGTGGGATAAAAACTATAATACCAGGAAATTTGAATAGGCCCAATTAAAATCCAAGCTTGAAGCCAACAAGGAAAAACAGGGAAAAAAACATAATTTTGAAAAGGAAAAGTGGATAATTGAACTTGAATTGAGTTAAAAACAACAAAACACATATTTTTTCCATTGAAGTGTTGAGCTAATTACATTCAACATCTGATTTGGAAAGAATTTCAATTTTAATTAATAACTCAAGATAATTCATGTTCATTAGTTATTTCTTATCTGATTGATACTATCCAGCTCATAAGAATGTTGTTTTTTAGGTTCTTTTTTGGTCATGGTCAGTGTTGAATGACCTTAAAATTTATTTAGTTGAAACTTGAAATAGATATCAAAGATATTTTGCCATTTTATTATATTCAAGAATGTCTCAAATAATTTAATATGTGCATTTTTCCAATTTAGAGTCTATTATTTCCCTTTTTGATTTCAAAATAAGATAATATTCATCTTAGGAATAAGACAAAGATTTAAATTCAATCATTCTTTCAGTATTTGAGACAATAGATATTTTGTCCTTTGAAAAAATAAATTATGTGGTTTGGGTTTGTTTGGTCTTTTTAAATAAGATGTCTTCTTGATATTTGGTTTCAAATTTTAATTTTTCTCATTTTTCAAGAAAAACAACCATTTGAAATTGGCTCTTTCTTAAAAATAAATTATTTAATAAGCTTATATTTTATTATATAAATAGTTTTTTATATTTTTGACTCTGAATGAAATAAAATTATTTATTTATTTATTTTTTGAATAAATTCTCAACTAATATTAAAATAATTAATTCACAACAATACTAAAAACAAAGCAACTCATGCACTAATACTAACAATTCTGAATTATTATTATTTTCCAGGTTTAATTAATAAAGGTTTTTTTACTAAATCTACCTTTCTATGTAATATATAATGATTATTTTTTTCTCTTTTTTTTTAATTGGAGGACTTCCAGCCACCCAATCCCCCAACCACCTGTCACCAACCTCGAATTGATTGGAGGCTATCTAGCCACCCAATCCCCCAACCACTTTCCACCATCCTACAACAACCTTCCAACCACATTCCACCATCGTACAACAAACTTTCAACCACCTCCTTTTCTCATCAATATTGGATTGTACCTCTCAATCGACTATTTAATTTCATTTGTTTAATCTTTGAACTCATATTGACCCTATATTTATCCTTTTTTTTTCTTTTTTTTGTTTTTTAGTGGTGAAAATCATTATTTTGGATGGTTATGATTATTTTCAATTTAAATAATGTTCAATTAATTAGTCCCCCTACCCCTCATTAAAGTTTTTTTTTTTTTAAAAAAAAAAAAAAAAACCCACCTTTCCATCCCCAACTGTTTAAAATTTTCAAATTATTTTATTTTTGGCACTAAACCATTTCATGAGAATAATTAAAAAGATTTTCAAGCTAATTATAACTCTTTTCATTCTTATTATAAGATTATTATTAGGACTAAACCTCTTCATTATATTTAATTCCAAGATATTTGTCAGATTAATCACTCCAAATTTCAACCACAAAGAAGAAAAATAAAATAACTTAATCAAACTACATAATATCTTCAAGTTGATAATAATGATTATTATAATTAATCACACTAGATAAAAAATATATAAATATTTAGGCTTTCTTAAAATAAATCCTGAGAAGACTTTTAATTTTCTATATGTCCTTATTAAAATAAGACTCAGAATTCATACTTACTAATTATAATTTATAAAATTCATTAATTAAATAATCCCTCACCAATCTTTTCTCAGCTTTAAAATCTCCTAATCATCTTAAATAATTCTTAACAAGATCATCAACACCTCAAAACCAATGAGGATATTCTTGGTTTTATTATTAAATCCATTTTACTTTGTCAGGTTTATGATTATGAAAAATCTTCTGGAGTTTATTAAGAGAATTCTGTCTCAGAAAAAATAGAATATTTATCAAGATACTCAATATTAGCTCAACTTTCAAGGTTATAATTAATTTCTTAACTAAAAAATCCAATATTTTCCAAAATGGGACTATAAAAAAAAAATCAAAAAATAATGAATTATTCTTAATTACCTAGCTTCAATAAACTTTAATAGAACTAAAAAAATCATAAAATTATTTTAAAAAACATTATTTAAATTTATTATAAATTATTATATTTTTCATAAAAAAATGAAATATATAATTAAGAAAAAAAATTGAAAATTTTAACTTATGTTACAATTTTTTTTTTTTTATAAATAAAAATATTTTCTAAACCTATATAAATTGTTTTTTAAGCAATATATTTATTAATTTATTATCATTTTCCAAAACTCAAGTTTGATTTTAATTATTTATTTTTAAAAAAGAAAGAGGTATAATCAAAATCCAATTGTTTTTTTTTTTTTAAAAAAAAAAATAAAATTCTCTTAATAAAACTATCAAAAACCTAAAAAAAAAAAAAAAAAAAATTAACTTATAATTAAGAAATTAATTAATTAGATCAAAAAATAAAAAAAATAAAAGAAAAAAAAAGAAAAGAAATTATTCAAAAATTGATAAAAAAAAAAACTAAATAAATAAATAAAAATAAAAAAAATTCAAGGTTTTTTTTTTTTTTTTTTTATTAAATTAAATTAAATTTAAAATTTATTTTGAAAGAAAAAAAAAAAAGCTGTAAATAGTTTATTTAATTACTTTAAAATAAAATAATATATATATATATATATATATAATTTAAATTAATATATTAATAATTATTTAATAAAATAATATTCAATATTATAAAATAAAATATCAATCTTTTTTTTATTTTTTATTTTTTTTTTTTTGAAAAAAAAAAAAAAAAAAAAAAAAAAAAATTAATTAATTAATTAATTAATCAATATTTAAATATTTAAAAATAAAATATATTATTTATTGGAAAAAAAAAAAAAAAAAACAGAAATATATATATATATATATCTTAATAAATATTTCAAAAAAAAAAAAAAAATAAGAAAAATATATATCTTTTTTTTTGGGTGTTGGTAAACACACGTAAGCTTTTAGTAAAAACACGTAAGCCCTTACGTGTTTTTACTAAAAATATTAAGGCCAAAAATGACAATAACAATGCCATTTATGGAATTTTTAAGGCTATAAATGCCATTAAAAATGCCATTTATGGAATTGGTAAGGCTATAAATGACATTAACAATGCCATGAATGGCATTTTTAAGGCCATTAATGTCATTTATAGCCTTAAAGTTTCCATAAATGGCATTGTTAATGTCATTTGTGGCCTTAACAATGCCATAAATGGCATTCATGGCCTTCAAAATACCATAAATGGAATTAACAATTCCATTTATGGAATCAATAATGCCCTTTATTGAATTTATAATGCCATTAATGGCCTTAAAAATGCCATAAATAGCCATATTCCATTCAAAAACCACCCCTTATGTCTTTTTAACATATAATTACGTGTTTTTACCATAAATTGGTAAAAACACGTAAGCTTTTAGTAAAAACACGTAAGGGCTTACGTGTTTTTACTAAAAGCTTATGTGTGTTTACCAACACCCTTAATTAATTAATTAAATTTAAAATTCAAAAACAAAAAAAAATCTAATAATTTTTTTTTTTTTGGCTTTGGTTAGACTAACATAAAATACAAAATATAATTTTTTTAATTTCAAAAAAAAAAAAATATGAATGATGATGATTTTTATAATTTTTAAGATTTCTTTTTAGATGATTATATTAGAAAAATTAAAAATATTAAAATTAAATGGAATTTTTTTTCAAATTATGAAAACTAAATTTACTCAACAAATTAATTTTATTTGATTTTTGTCTAATTAGAGATTTTTTTTTAATTTAAATTAGAGTCAAAATTAATTGAATTTGAAACCTACTATTATACATATTGTATTTTATAAATTCCCCGCCCAAAAACATACACATGTTTAACTTTTTTTTTATCTTGAAAAAATAATTTATTGATTGTTTTTCATTTTTTAAATATTTAACAATAATCATAATAATAATAATAAATTTTAATTTTTTTTTTGTTTGGCAGAAATTACATAATGAGGTAAAATTTAACCTTTATTTTAATTTATTTTGTATAGGTATGTATGACATATGTAAAATCAATAAGAGATGAATATGTACTTTTTTTTTGTCAACAAAAAAAACAAAACAAAAAGAAATTCTCAAAAAGTTAAAAAAAAAAATTAGGTTTGAATAAGTTTTTTTTGATTTTTTTCTCTTACCAAGTAAAAAGGTATTGTGATTAATTTTTTTGTTTATTATTGATGAACAACTCATATTTGGACTAAATTTGAAAAAAAAGAGTAATAATAATAATAATTTTTTAACCACCTTATTTTTTTGAGAAGAATTTTAAAATATTTAATTCAAGAGTGATATAATAATTTCAAAATGAATTTTTTATTTTAACATTTTCTTTGAAAGTTATTATACTACCTACATTTGGAATTCAATTAAAAGATGAATTTAAATTTTAGTGAATTAAATTAAGATTTAATGATTATGTAGGAAGATTAGGAAACCAATTAAAATTGTAAAATTTTATAGACGGTAGAGTACAGTGAGATTGTAAGGGATAATTACCACTAGATTAAAGTGAAATTAATTAAGAAATTAATGATTTGAGTCAAGTTAAAGGATAACAAGGGTAAAATGATTAATTTGGTAGGATAAAATTTTAGAAGTACCCTTTATTTTTATTTTGATTAATGTAGTTTCCTTGACGAAATTTTGAGATGAATTTTTCAAGATTGTTGAGATTTAAGGAAATTTCTTTGATTTTAAATTTCTAATTTTAATTTTAAAAGATTGTTGTTAAGGTAAATCTTTCAAATTAATTTAAATTAGTTGTACTAAAACCAACTTTTTCGGATTAAACTGAGTAATAAATCACTCAATAAAAATTATTTTAGTTGAACTCTTAACGAAATAATTCAAATTTTTGACTGGTTAAAAATTTTTTAATAAATTTTTTAATAATTTTAAATTTTAAATTTTAAATTTTAAATTTTAAATTGTACTGTATTATTTGAATTTTTTTAAAATTCTCCTTAAAATATTAAAAGATTGATTCTTTATTAAAAAATTTAATTTTGATTTTAATTTTTAAAATTTATTGTGATCTTTTTAAAAAATACTTTCATTTATTTAAAATTAAAAAAAAAAATTCATTCTTTCATTAAATTAACTTGATTTATTTTTAAAAAATTAAAATTAAAAAAAAATTAAAAATTCACTCATTTTCATTTTCATTTTCATTTTTAGTTTTTTATTTTTTTTTAAAAAACTTTTTTAAAAATGTCAACTTCTACAACAACTACGACTACAACTAAATTCATGGAATTATCAAAAGATTTAAATTTAAAATTGAATAATTCAATTAAATTAATTTCAACTAATTCAAAATCAAATTCAAATTCAAAAAATTCAGATTCAAATTCAAAAAATTCAAATTTAAATTCAAAAAATTCAGATTTATTTAAATTACCTTCAGGCGCTCGGGTTTCGCCTCTAACGCCTTTCTTCATTCAAAGAGCTAAGCAATGCACTCGTAAGTCTTAAAATATTCTCTATATAAATTAATCTCTTAATTAATTTTTTAATTTATCTCAATTCAGTCGAAAAAGCTAGAGCTGAATTATTAGCTCAAGCTCTTAGCTCTTCAAAAAGAGATGCTATAGTAAGACATCGTTGTTATTCAGAAAATTCTTCAATTAACGATTATTCTTCTTCTTCAACTTCTTCATCAACTTCAAATTTTAATTCTAATAAATCTTTCGCTACCCCTTTATCAAATTTTAATCAAAATCATTCAACTAAATCAATTCCTACCTTAACCTTCGATCAATGGTCTCAATTCGGTATATCTTTATTCACTCCAAACTTATCAATCAATCAATCAAATTTACATTATCATTACTTATCCCCAAAAATTCGTCAAAGATCGAAATCTTTAGCTTCTCCTAAAATCATTCATAATCATAATCATAATCATAATCATAATTTCAATCTATCACTAACAAAATCTAACTCTTGGAACCCTAACTACCCTAACTACCCTAACAACCCTAAACTTTTTAACTTTCAATCTTCAAATCAAAATCGTTCAGTCTCTTATTAAAATTTATTCCTTTCTTTATATAAAAAAAAAATTAAATTAAATATATATATATATATATATATATATATATATGTATATTCAAATATTCTTTCACGCATTGTTTTGTTTAAAAATAAATAAATAAAATCACAAAAAATCTATCATCTTTCATCAAAACTTCAAGTTAAAGCACCTTTGATTAGCCTTCTTTTTTATGGCCCATTAGACCTTCATTTCAACTGGTTTTATTATAAAGTCTTTCTCATCTTGTAAAATTCATTCAAATCTTTGAGCTTGTCTTCATGTATCTTCTCTTCTTAACGATGTATTCAATTTTAACCTTGGGTTTTGTACTGATTCATCAAATTCAATTAAATTGATCAAAATCTTGTCGTTTTCTTTTAAAAACAATTTTTATATCCTTGTACTTGCTTAAAAAATATTCTCATCTCATTTACTGAATTCATTTCATTTGATTTTAAAACATTAAAAGTCACCTTTTTCATCATCTTATGTGATTTTAACTAAATTTTCTTGCCTTATAAAATAAAACAACTTATCATCATCCTTGATAAAATCTCTCATAAAACTTCACTTGATTTCCCAAAAAACTACCAAATTGGTACTCTTAACTACAATCACAACTGAATTCAAATACTTAAATTAAAGTTTCGTATTGACTTTAATAACTAATTTGAATCAAACTCAACTCAATTCTAACATTAAGGGCTGGTTCTGTGTGCCTCAAAAGCTACTTTTCTGCCCCAACTCACTTTTGATCAAAAGTGCATTTTCAAATGGAAGCTTGTAAACTGTTCCAAGTGATAAGCAAGCACCTAAGCAACTGAAAAATCTCAAGTTAATTTCATCAAATTTTGATTTGTGCTTTCAGTTCTCAAAAAAATGTCAAAAACATATGATGGATCCAGAACTCCTATACTTCTCTGCTTCTCATAATGAAATTTCAAACACTTTAGAAGCACAGCCAAGAAAGCTAAATCCATATACACAAGCTCACACAAAACATGCAGCTCAAAACAATTTCACAACCCATGAAATCACTTTTTTCCTGGAGAAATATGTTGAGATTCATAATCTTGGGAAGTACATGAATGGTCAAAATCTAAAAAGAAAAAAAAAATTGGACTATGTTGGTAAATCAAATGAATGAGAATTTTGACTTATAACCATGAGAAAATCACAATTGAAAAAAAAAATAAGAATTACTAAGAATTTTCTTTCTAAATATTAATCAATTTTTTGAAAATATAGACTAATTTTATAATTAGAACCAATTAAAAAAAACTCTATAAAAAGTATAAGTTTCTATAATCATTTAGTGAAAGCTAGGTTGAATGAAAAGAAACAGGTCATAATTTCCAATGATGACTTTTGGAATAAAACCAAAACTCAACATTCAAGTTCTAGATATGAGAAATTACTTGTTATTCAAAGTTTAAAGGTATGTAGAGATACCTATTAAACTTTTCATTTAGCTCAGTAATCTCCATTAATCAACTCAAGAGACTAACTTATACTATTCATTAAAAAAAATTATTAATCATCAATTAATTAAATAAATTCTATCAATCAAATAAATAAAATTAATATATCCTTAATGAAAAATTGATTAAAGTTTTAAATTTTAATATTCAAATAAATCTTTCTTTTTTTTTTTTTTTTGAATGATGAATTAAATAATAAAAAAATTAAATAATTAATTAATAAATTTTAATTTTATAAATTAATTAATGATCAAAAATTTAATCTCAAAAAAAAAAAAAAAAATTTTAAAAATTTTAAAAATTTTAAAAATTTTAAATTCTTTAATAATAAAATATTAATTAAAAAATTTAATTAAATTAAAAAAAAAAAAAAAAAAAAATTATTATTATTATTATTAAGATTTATTAAATAAATTATTATTATTATTATTATTAAAAAAAATTTGAAAAAAAATGAAAAAAAAAAAAAAAAGATATTAATATTAAAAAAAGATATTAATATTAAAAAAAAAAAATTATATTAAAAAAAAAAATTATATTAAAAATTTAAAATATTTTTTTTTTTTTTAAATTAATTAATTAATTAAAAAATTAATATTAAATAATTTTTTTTTTTTATTTTTTTTTTTAAAAAAAAAAAAATTATATAATAAACACAAATTTTTTTTTTTTTACTCATATAATCATTTTAAATTTTTAAATTTTTTAAATTTTTAATTTTTTAAATTTTTAATTTTTAAATTTTTTAATTTTTTAAATCTTTTAATTTTTTTAATCTTTACATTTTTAAATTTTTTAATTTTTTAATTTTTAATTTTTTAATTTTTTAATTTTTTAATTTTTTAATTTTTTAATTTTTTTAATTTTTTTAATTTTTAATTTTTAATTTTTTAAATTTTTTAATTTTTTAATTTTTTAATTTTTTAATTTTTTAATTTTTTAATTTTTTAAATTTTTAAATTTTTAATTTTTTAATTTTTTAATTTTTTAAATTTTTAATTTTTTTTTTTTTAATTTTTTTTTTTTAAAAAAATAATTCCAAAAAAAAAAAAAAAAAAAAAAGAAAAAAAAAAAAAAATAGAGTTTTTTTTTTATAAAATTAATAGAAAAAAAAAAATTTTTTTTTTTTTTTTTGATTTAATTTTTTTTTTTTTTTTTTTTTTTTTTTTTTTTTTTTTTAATATCAATAAATTTAATATATATTTTTTTTTACCTTAGTAATATTATTATAAATTTTTATATATCAGTTTTAGTTAAGAATTTTTTTAACTTTAATAAAAATTTTATTAGATGAAGAGGATTAATTCAAGCATGTTAACATCAAGCTCTTAGATCAATCAACCCAAATTTTAAGGCACAAATGAAAATCTGATATTTAAACTCATTTAATCATTAGTTTATATTAAATTCAATTTTAGAATTTGAGAATTAATTGTAAAAAAATTTCTCCTTATTTCCTTTGGCCAACTCTCAGGCCCTTTTCAGGTACTTCTGAATCTATATATATGGAAAAGGAAGATAATTTGATGAATTGAATTTCATAACAACCCAAGAATACCTACATGAGAATTTGAACCAATTTTTTAGTTGAATAAGGACTACTTTCAGAGCTAAATAGCACTTGCCATTCAATGGATCTCACCCTTAAATTTATCTTTTGATAGAACACTACTGGAATTTGAGGTATTCATTTTAAAATCTTATATGTCTTATCTCTACTTGTCTTCATTCATTAATATGATTCTTGTGATAATAATAAGAAGATATTAAGTTTTCATACTAGTGAATTATTAGAAATTCCTTTTTTGGAAGTTTTCTGAGAAAAGTGGGTTCTTGCAAAATATCTATTCTATTACTGAAGATAATGCAAGCAACTTCAATGTAGGTATGGAAAAATTGGTATACCATGGCTCAAGAAGGATTTAGATCACCAATTCTCTTATAATTTTATATTTATTATTGTTAAAGACCTTTTTTGAGAATATGAGGGAATAGAATTCTCAAGGGAAATATTTTGATTAAAATTATTTATCTTTACCAAAGGATTTATAATATAATATTGAAAAATGATATTTAAAATATTCCACTGAAAAAAAAAAAAAAAAAGAGGGTAAGAAATTATAATTTATTATTTTTAAATTAATGAATTAACACTGAATATATTTTTTAGGATAAATTCTAAATATTAAAAACTCCCATTTAAAGGGAATAAATCTTTATTAATCAATAATTTAATTAAAAAAAACTCCTATAAGATTTATATTTCATACTTTTTCCCCTTAAATCTGTCACAGTAGAGTTTTTAATTACTTATCTTTATTATATATTCCAATTTTGAAAATTATCTATCATAATTTTAACTTTGTTTTAAATATAGTTAAGGATTAAAATTTTTTCAAATTATTAAGATAATTTTGATTTCACATGATTTGATCTAAAAATAAAATAAAAATTTTTTTGAAAGAAAAAAACATTGATCAGAAATCTTATCTTAAACTTTGATAAATAACTATATCAACTACTAAATGGAATTATTTCCCAAATAAAATAATTTGGTAAAAAAAAAAAAAAACAAAAAAAAACTATAAATCAGATTTAAAATTTAACCCAATATTAAAATTAATATCATTTTTTAAAAAAGAATTTTGAAAAAAAAAATAAATAATGGATTTCTTGGAGCTCATTTTAAATCTTTTTAAGATTGAATTTATCATTTTTTTGAATTAAATGATCCTTATAAGAAATTGATAATTATAATTTATGATTTCATTATTAAAAAAAAAAAAAAAATTAAAATTTTTAAAAAAGACTAAAATTCTTAATATTTTATTTTATTTAATTTTTAATTTGAAAAAAGAAGAAAAATCAAAAAAGAATATTTTTTTGATAATAGAGATTAATTATTAATATATTATTATATCTATAATTTTGAAATTAAAATTTAAAAAATTGTTTAATGAAAAGTTTAGAATTGATTAAGAAAAGAGAATGGTTGCTTTTAAGGAATTAAATCATAAATATTATTCTATTAAATCTTGAGAATTTAAAGATTCTTAATCTGAAGAAAGTGACATAAATATTACCAGTAATATCAGATAGAATTAAGATTATCCTTTTATATTCAATACACCAATTTCCATTCCCAGAAACCTCCTGAAAGTTTCCAAACAAAGTAGAAATCACAATGAAGTACTTGAATACATAAATAAACAGAACTCCTTTCTGGATTATGAAAAAATAATTGAGTATTAGAGATTGAGTATATAACTTTCATGGTTTTTTTTATCACAAATTATTTAAATGTTTTAATAGAGTTACATAATTAATCAAATATTCATTAATTTGAGGAATATTTCCTTGTGTCAATTGTACATAATTTCCTCATAAGCTTCTTTAAAAAGAGTTTTTTTTTTTTCTCAAATTGGAAATATTAAGTCCCCATGGAATTTTTCTATCAGTTAAAATATGATTAATTATCTAAAATTCTTAAAAGAATGGCTTAATGATAAAGTAATTTAATTAATTAAAATTTATAAATTATTTAAATCATTTTCTATTATAAATTTTTATTAAAATAAAAACCTAAAAATATTTTCCAAAAAAAAAAAAAAAAAAAAAATGAGGCTTTATAAATTAAAAATTATTTATGAAATTATTATTTTTTTTTTTTTACCAAATTATTAATACAAAAACAAAATAATAATTAATAATAATTAAAATAAATTAATTTAATTTATTATTATTTTTATAAATAATTTTAAGGAATTTTTATTTCTTTTTTTTAAGGATAATAAAATTATAGATTTTATTATTTTTTTTTTTTAAAAAAAAAAAAAAAAAAATCAAAAATAAAATCAAAAAAAAAAAAAAAAAGGATAAATATTTTAATAATTAATTAAAAAAAAAAAATTCATTGATATGATTTATAATATCTTTTTTTTTTTTTAAAAAATTATTAATTTATAAATATTATTATTTTATATTTTTAATTAATAATTTTTTAATTTTAAATTAATTTAATTTAATTTAATTTAATTTTATTATATAAAATAAAAATTTTTTTATTGAAAATTTTTAAATAATTAATTTAATTATTTTTTTTTTTTTTTTTTTTTTAATTATTAATTAATTTGTAAAAATTTTAGACCTTATTTTTTTTTTTTTTTTACTATTAATATATAAAGTAAAAAAAAAAAAAAAAAAAAAAAAAAGACATTATTATTTTTTTTTTTTTTTAAAATTTTTTTTTTTTTTTTTTTTTTCAAAAAAAAAAAAAAAAAAGAAAAAAAAAATATAAAATTAATATAAAATTAATTTTTTTTTTTTTTTTATTAATCAAAAATCTTTAAGATATTTTTTTTTTTTTAAAAAAAAAAAAAAATTAAAAAAATTCAAATAATAATATCATAAGTTTTATTAAATTATATGAATTAATTAATTAATAATAATAATATTATTATTATTTTGAAAATTAAAAAATTCCCATTATTAAAATTGAATAATTTTGAAGAATTATTATTTTATTTTATTTTATTTTATTTTATTTTTTTTTTTGAAAAAAAAAAAAAAATTCACCTTTGAATTTGAATATTAACTAAATATAATTTTTAAAAAGAAAAATTTTAAATAATTAAATCTTATTTTTTAATTAGACTTTTCACAATTTCCCCCTTTTTTTTTTTTTTTTATTCTCAAATCAAAGATTTTTTATATTAAAATTTCAAATCAAAAAGAAATCTTAATATATTAATGACACTTTAAGTTTTTGAATATTAGACAATAATTGAATATTACTAATATTTTATTTATTTTACTCTTAATGTTCTTATTTAATCAATAAATAAGATAAAGAATAATTATAATAATAAAGAGATATTATAATTATGGAATAAAAATATTTATATTATTTAAATAAATTAAATAATATAATATAAAGAAATATATTAATATTCAATAATTATTATATTTATGGAAATTTATTATATTTACAAAACAAAATTGTGAAAAATTGTTATTTAATAATAAAAAAAATTATAAAAATAATATTACCAATATTAAAGTTATATATCAATAGAAGAATTTTCAAAAATAATAATAATAATTATTATTATAAAAGATAAAAGTAACCTACTTTTGACACTTAATATAATAATTTTGAATTAATTTATGCCTAAAGATGTAAATAAAATCTTTATTAAATTGTATACAAAATCAAAAATAAAAGAAATTACAAATATTCTTGTTTTTATGTGGAATTAGAGATTTTATGGAGAAATTTACAAAAAAACAATAAAAAATTGATTTAATCATGTCAAAGCTTGTGATTATAATAATGATGATCTTTTGTATTTAATAATATAATAGATTTATATATAAAGAATAAAGAAATTACATTTCGGTTCAATGTTTTGATGTTTTTGTTACATCTGAGGGGGAAATAGAGGTAAAAAGAGTTCTCTATATAGTAAATTTCTCCCTCATAGAGTACAGAAGGCTTCTAGTAGACATTTATGGATTTTATTCACTGGAATTGATCAGTATTTCAAGGTTTAGTGATGATTAAATCATAATTAAACCATCTTATCTCATTATTACATCATTATTTATAGTTATCACTGTAACTCTGAGTTTTCTGACAGCATAGGCTTGAAATAAGACTAAAATTGGTGAATATTATTAGTTTGAATCATAATAAGCCATTATTAACCACTTTTATCACTTATATGACTTTTAAACTGAAATTAAGATTACAGTGAGTGATCATAAATGATCAAATTTAAGCTTAGACTTTGATCATCAATGAATTTTGAGTTAGAAATGCTAAAACCATTCAGAGAGTTAATTCAGATATCTTGAAATTTCATTACTTAACTTCCAATTTAATTTCATTAAATTATCAAAGCTCTGTTTTTGATAATTTTTCTTGTAACTCATCTTTTCTATCAAAATTTACTATTTTAAACTTCAAACCATGATTTCAAGGGGTTATAACTTGAATATAATAATAAAAATTACATCATTCTTCATGTATTAGCTATTTGAATATGAATATCTATATTTTTTTTAATTTTGGACCACTTTCACAACAAAGTGGTTAACAGCTTTTCTTCTTTTTCTAAATAAACCATTTTAGGTTCTAACCTTGTATATAGCTTGTCAGATAAATCTTGTAACTGTATTCTTACAGTAGCTACATGGTAAGTTAATTTTTGGTTCAACTCTATATCATTTATATTCCAAGAGATATGAGCTAAAAACCATGAATATATTCACTGATCATAAAATTGCATATATTCAGGTTATTTACTTAAGCATTTACTTTACAGATATGACATAAAATTGTTATATGTGTATCTTACCATGGTGAACCTAATTTTTTTAATTTATTTTACATTTTTATCCATTATATTCAAGATAATCAAGAATTTATGCCTTTTCATGACATTTTCATTTATTTTAAGATAATAATTTTAAATCTTATTATTATAATAAATAGGGTGTTGGTAAAAACATGTAATCTGTGAGCCTTTGAGATATGACCACATATCCAAAAAGATCACAACAAAATTTCTGTAATAATTATACTTATGATAATTATCTTAAAAATTAGTAAAATACCATAAATAAGTAGAAAATCTATATTAACTCAGAATCTAATGAATAAAACATGTGAAATAAGTTACACCATTAGATTACTAATGGTAAAATACACATATGTCGCTTTTATGGAATATCTGAAAAGTCAATAATTACTGAAGTATAAGTAATAATACCTTAAAAAAGGTACAAAACCTCATTTATTTTGGAAACCAATGAAACAACATGTAAAGTAAACTGTACCATTGGTTTCTCCATAAACCTCTACATATAAAACAATTATACAGCTAATCTATAAAGTCAATACTTAAGGAATTAAGCTGAATATATGCACTTTTTTGGTCAACACATATATTCATGGTTTTTAGCTAATATCTCTTGAGATATACAAGGTAGAGAGATAAACCAAAACAAAATTCACCACATAATTACTGTAGGAATACAGATATGAACTTTTATTTCACAAGCTATAAACAAGGTTAAAACTTGTAATGGATTATTGAATAAAATCAATAGAGCTGTTGACCACTTTGTTGTGAAAGTGGTCCAAACTTAAGAAGAAGTGAACAGTCAGATTCTACTAGCTCATACGTGAAGAATGAAGTAATTTTTATTATAATATTCAAGGTATAACCCCTTGAAATCATGGTTTGAAGTTCAAAATATTAAATTTCAACAGAAAAGATGAGTTACAAGAAAAATCATCAAAAATAGATTTTTGATGATGTAATGAAATGCCAATCTATCATAACCCACTATCAGAATAGCTGTAGCATGTATAACTTAAAATTTATTAATGATCAAAGTTTAAGCTTAAATTTAATCATTTATGATCACTCACTGTAATCTTACTTTAAGTTTAACAGTCATATAAGTGATAGAACTGATGAATACTATTAGATTATGATTAACACCAATAAATACCACGAAGTTTAGGACTTTTCCAAGTCTATGATGTCATCAAACTTAGAGTTACAGTGATAACTCTAAATAATGGCGTAATAATGAGGTAAGATGGTTTGATAATGATGTAATCATCACTAAACCTTAAAAAATTGATCAATTCTAGTAGAAAGCATCAGTACACGTCTACTAGAACGGAGTTATTTACTATAAAGAGAGCTCCTTTTACTCTATTTTCCCCCCAGACGCTTACAAAACACTAAATAATTAAAACAAAAAAGGTAATTTCTTTATTCTTGATATATAAAAATCTTATATTATTAAAGACCAAAGATCATTCTTGACATGATTACTTCCATTATTCAATTGTATTGTTTAAATTTCTCTTAAAAACATCAAATCCATGTAAAATCAAGATAAATTGTAATTTCTCTCAATTTTTATTGTAAATACAATTTAAATAAGTTGTATTTATATTTTTTTTTGGCGTAAAATCACTCAAAATTATTATATTAAGTATTAAAAGGAGGTTATTTCTTCTTATTATAATAATTTTCTCTCTATTATTACTTTAATAATTCCTTAATTAATATAGATAGTTTTTATATTAATTTATAACTTTAATATTACTAATATTATTTTTATTAATAAAAACCAATTTTTTATGCCTTTATTATTTTTTGGTAACAATAATAAAGTGTTTTTAAATATATTTATTTACTATATTATTTTTTTATAATATAAATCATATTATCATATTTATTTAATGAAATAATTATTTTTACACCATAATTATAATAATTCTTTATTATGATAATTATTTTTTTATCTTATTTATTTTATTTATAAGGAAAATCATAGTACAATAAGTAAAATATTAGTAATTTTTACTTATTGTTTCATAGTCAAACCTTACACTTACAGTAGCTATGTGGTAACTTCATTTTTTTTTCAACTCTATATCATGTATATTCCAAGAGATATCAGCTAAAAACCATTAATATATTCACTGATCATAAAAGTGCATATATTCAGGTTATTTACTTAAGTATTTACTTTACAGATATGACAAAAAATTATTATATGTGTATCTTACCATGGTGAACCTAATTTTTTAATTTATTTTACATTTTCATCCATTAGATTCAAGATAATCAAGAATGTATGCCTTTTTATGACATTTTCATTTATTTTAAGATAATAATTTTAAATCTTATTATTATAATAAATAGGTTGTTGGTAAACACATGTAATCCCTTATGCGTTTTTACCAATTTATGTCCAAAATAGATAATTTTATGGTAAAAATGTTTAAGTGAACTATTTTTTTAAAACAAATTCTTCAGGATTAGTTTGAAGAATTTTTATAATTCTTTTTTTTTTCCATATTTTTTCCAACATGGGATTTGAAGATCCCCAAATTTTTTTTGTATTTTTTAAAAATTTCTCTATTTTGGTCAATTTGGAAAAATTGCCTATTTTTTTTTTTTTTTTTTTTTAAAAAAAAAAAAAAATCATTGAAAATTTTCCCACTTATGAATTTCCATCTTTTTTTTTTTTTTTTTTTTTTTTTTTTTTGAAAATGAAGTTAAGAATTTTTAGAATAAAAAAACAAAAGCCAAAAACTTTGGGTTTTCTTTTTTTCTGGGAGGATTTTAAGCCAAAAAATTCCTTTTTTTATTCCATTTTGTTAATGTTTTTAAGTAAATTATAAATTCTATTTATTAAATCAATATAATCAAAAATTTAATTTATGGAATTAGTAATAGTTAAAAATTTTATTTATGAAATTAAAATTGCTATAAATGGCATCACAAATGACATAATGATTTCATAAATGGAATAAAAAATGACACATAGATGCCATTTATGGAATTAACAATGCCATTTATGTCCTCAACAATTGAATAAATGGCTTTACCAATTCCATTGATAGAATTGAAAATACCATAAATGGTATTAGAAATTACATAAATTGAATTAAAAATTCTATAAATGGCATCAGAAATTCCATTAATAGTTAAATTTCATTTAAAAAACACCCCTTATGTGTTTTTACCAAAATCTAACATGTTTTTACCAACTTATGGCAAAAAACAACTAAGTTTTTAGTAAAAACACATAAGGGCTTATATGGGTTAACCAAAACCCATTAAATATTTTAAAGTTGTTTTGTGAACTTTTTGGATATGTGGTCATATCTAAAAGGCTCAAATAAACCATATTATCCCATTATTATGCCATTATTTAGAGTTCTTACTATAGCTCTAAGTTTTCTGACATCATAGGCTTGAAATAAGCCTAATATTTGCGGATTGTATTATTATTAGTCATATCATACTAGTATTCACCAGATTTATCACTTATATAACTGTTAAAATTAAAATAAGGCTACAGTGAGTGATCATAAATGATCATTTTCAACCTTAAACTTTGATCATTAATAACTTTTGATTTATACATGCTACAGTTATTCAGAGAGTAAACTATTATATTTTAGAATGTCCTTAAAAATCTTTCAAGATAATTTCATTAATTTATCAAAACTCTATTTTTAATGATTTTTGTTGAAGCTTATTATTTTAAAATTCAAACCATGATTTCAATGGGCTATACCTTGAATATAATAATAAAAATTACATCATTTTTCATGTATGAACTATTTGAATCTGAATATCTATATTTTTTTTAAGTTTGGACCACTTTCACAACAAAGTTGTTAACAGCTTTTATTCTTTTTCTCAATAAACCATTGTAGGTTATAGCCTTGCTTATAGCTTTACAAATAAAGTTTATATATGTATTTATAAAGCTATTATGTGTTAGCTTAATTTTTTGTTCAACTCCTCATAATGAATTTTTCATGAGAGATGAGTTAAAAACCATGAATATATGTGCTGCTCATAAAAGTGCATATATTCAGTTTATCTAAGTAAGTATTGAATTTTCAGATATGACATAAAAATGTTATATGTGTATGTTTTCATGGGGAATCCAAAGGTGTACTATATTTCAAATTCTTATTTATTTAATTCTGAGATAATCAAGGATTTACAAATTTTTATAGAATTTTTACTTATTTTAAGATAATAATTTCAATTTTTATTATTAAAATAAGTACTTTAAAGTTGTTTTGTGACCTTTTTGGATATTTTGTCATATCTAAAAGGCTCAAAGATGTCCTCCAAATATCAAATTAAAAGCTTTTGACTCTGAATATATCTCTCAATAAGGTAAAATAATTACCAATTCTACTCCAGCTTAAACCCCTTTCATATAGCCACAGAAAAATGGTCACTCTATTACTAACTAATTATTTTCTCTACTGCATGAAAATGAGAAAGCTATGAGATTTGAAGAGGTATAAATCTTTAAAGGAATGAACCTTTTAATTGATGGTTGGAAGAAATTCTTAGGGTTCTCTTCATATGCTCTACTCCTTCAATGTGATCAATACATCAAGAAGTTTATTGATATTATCACTCTAAATCTCAAACACCACACCTCAGATAATGTATAAAAAGTGGTAAAAAAAATTTCTGATCACAAAATAATATAACTTAACAATATCAGTGCATTAGTCACCAATTCACCATCTGTCATATTGTCATTTCAGGTAGGTTTTTTATATTTTAACTCATTAAAAACTTTCCTAACCATCAAGCTGAATATGTTTTCAAATTTTCAACTTCTTTCAAAAGACTATCCTCATAAATGTAAGACACACTGTTTCTTACATTTGTGAAATCTAATTTTCAAGGAATTCATTTTTTTATCCAAGAATGACTTGTATAGTCAAGAAAAATAAAATGTTGGTTAACTATTTTACAACATCTTTTTAGTGGGGTGAATACCTCACCCAGTGAGTAGCTGAAAGTAACATAATCCATTGGCTTTTAACTCTTTGTGAGTCAAGATGGTACTCACTCTAAAATTTTTGCCTCGAAATTAAATTTAATGAGGATTGTTTCAAAAAATTCTCTATTCAATTCAATATTCCAACAATTGATACACCAAGTATCCCTCCTAACTTTTTGTTGGTAATCCCAAATAAGGATAATTTTACAGCAAATGATATTCTTGTCAGCTTACTCAAGCCAGTGTTGGATAGTATTTCTTGATTGGAGTATAGTAATACTGAGCTCACCAATATATGGTAGGAGTTTTGTCACAGTATATAAATTTATTTTTTTTCTGTCCAAGTCTATAACCAATGTATCAGTTTAAAGGAGAAATTTCTCAAATTCCTCCACAAGTGTACCAAAGATTTCTCCTCCACAATATATAAAATTGCATTTTTTTACATACAGATTTTTGTAATGTTTTGGTCTCATTAAAACATGGATTAAAGAGCCTTATTGTGATGATATTAGTAATTTCTAGAGATTGGAAGTACTTCAAAGCTGATTAAAAGCTTTTAATTCCCCAAATTAGACAGTATTATAGTCAGCATTAATCTTTTGACAATACATCCAATGGTGAGCCTTTAATTTTTTTTCTTTGATGAATTCTGTTCTTATTTTTTTTAAGATATCTTCCCAGATAAAGAAATTTTTTACTGGCTTAGACTCCCTGAAACAAGTCATTGCCTCACCCTCAAAAAGGTAGCCATCCAAGTCTATGAGATTGTACTGTACAACCCGTGAAAGTGACATTAGTGTGCCCGCCAACCAGCCTAGCTAGAGCCATTATGCTGTGCTGTGCTGCGGAAAGGTAGAATGCCGCAGTTAGTAAGCTAACCTAAACCTAGACGCGTTTGAAATTAATTTTAAATATTCTTTCAAAAAATAAAATTCTTCAAAGAAAATTCAAATTTTAGAAGTGATGAAATTAAATTTTTTATTAAATTTTTAAAATTAAGTAAGTTATTCTTTTTTTCTTTTTTTTTTCTTAAAATTAAAAAAATACGCTCTTCAACACTCTGGATTGGACGAAGTGAATTTTTTAAAATTTAAATTAATTTTAAAATAAATTTCACTAAAATTAAACTACGTCTAAAAAATCCTCATTTTAAAAGAGCAAAATTAAAAAAATAAAAATAAAAATAAAAAACAAATTTCTTTTTTTATTTTTTATTTTTTGATCAATTTTTAACTTTTAATAAATAAATAAATAAATAAATAATTTTATTTTTATTTAGTTAATTAGATCAAACATTTTTATCAATTTAATCCTTGTTCTCTTTAAATTAATTTAAATCTATCTATCGATTGATCCTGATCTTGATTCATTCAGCTTTCATCAACTTATCAAATTTATCATCAATTCGATCTTATTAAAATCATAAAAGATGGAAACTACTACCTTATTAATCGTATTGTGAGTTTATTGTTAAATTTAATCAGTTTCTTGCTCAATTCAAGTCAACCCACTTGGCTTAAAACCTATCGAGGATGATCATCATTTTCAAATTTCATTAACTATCATTCATATCAATCAAACTAAAGACCTAGAATCATCTTGGGTTTCTCATTCCCTTTTCATACTTTTTATTCATATCCATTCCTGTTGAAAAGTCTCCTTGTTCTCATCTCAAATAGATCATTGGTTTTTTTCTTTCATTCATCACAATCAAATCATAAAATACCCTTCAAATAGACTCTTGTCTGCATTGTTTCTTCTCGTTACAGTCTTGGCCATTTTCTTCCTCAATCATCGCTCACCCACTACTCGTAATGGATCTCATAATCACATTGGATCAGTCGGCTCATCTAATCGGTCAAGAATGGCTGCTCGTTGGGCAAATATGGAACAAGGTACTTTAGGAGGTCGCGGTAAAGCATTTCTTGACGAACCTGAAGATGAACCTGAACAAATCTTCAAGAGATTTCAATCTCAACAAGACCCTCCAAACGATTTCGGTACTATGGAGAGATTCGCCACTCGTAGAAGCGCACCCAGTCATGGTTCCTTAAGTGGTAGTTTAGTTGGAACAGGTCCAAACGGTACAAGAACTTTTCTCAATGGTCAGTCTTGGAAACTTAACCAGGAAAAGAGTTATAGTCTTAATAAAAATTGACAGTGTTAAATTAAAATAAATGGTTAGGTTGGTTTGGTTTAGACGAACCCACGCATTCTGGTTTTAATACTAATTCTGATGAAAGAGAGAAAAGTCAAGACGGTCATGCGCTTGCAATGCGCGCACCCAATGGCACACGCAGTAATAAAAGTGACTCTAGGGTTTCCGTTATTCCTCATCAACGCTTACCACTAACTGACGATCACGATTGGGAAACACGCTCGGCAAATTCTTTATAATCATGTTGTTTTATTATAGTTGTTTATGTCGCCAATTAAGGCTTTTCGACTTTGTTGTTACTACATCTCTTGGCTGGGCTTTATTTGCTCACAATCTCTTGGAACATTGGAATCGATGCTTTTTAGGGATATATAACCTTTCAAAAATTCCTACCATGTTTAATTTGAAAATAGCGTACTTTGCATAATACCCCAATACTTTTATGTTTTTTCAATCCAGTTCTCTGATTTACCCCATGTTTTTTGTCCCTTGGTATGATTCAAAAAAATACACAGAATTATTAGTATCTGCTTTTGAGCGCTTAGTCTTTTGTTACTTGTTGTCTTAATGTTTTGAATTCCTCATCAAGCTCATAAATCTAGCAGGTTCGGAGTAGAGGGAGGAGTCACAAGCAAAGAAATTTGGAGAAAACAAAAGAGTTTAGTACCTGCTAAAAAAGATAAAGACTGCTTCGAGGAATCATCTCCAGGGAGCCCATCGTGGCGGCATGGATGGCGAGGCACCTTTTGGCACGCCATGTTGGCGACTCACCACCCCGTGCCCCACTTGCTCGCCACTATCCCCAAAATGGAGTTGGCGATATGGCATGCTGCAGTCCTAATTTTTAGTGAGCTATTTTTATTTTGTCTCAACATTGTCGCCTCCTTCTATACTCTATTCCACCTCTTTTTATTTGCACTTTTACCTCCTCCTTTTGTTTTTTGTTATCTTTCCTTCTATTCCGCTGGACTATTCTCATTTATTCATCACTTTTTTCTCTGCATTAAACCATCATTTGTGTGGGTTGAATAAATAATATTTACTCCATGGATCAAAACTACCTCAAATCATGGGCCAGGTTGGAGGGGATTCTTAGTTTCCCATTTGTTTTTGCAACCTTCCTCTTGCCAAAGAACAGAAAAATGCACCTACTTCTCAAAGGTTTTCCCTAAAGCACACCCTCATCATCTCATGGCTCACATAAAGGAAACCTTCAGATCAATATCACCAATTGAAAAATCAAAATACTTACAGGCCATTTTGAATACCCCTATTCCCTCCAGTTCAGAAAATGACTTCAATAATTTTGGCAACTCCTTTGCCTTGAGAAGTGAGTCAAAGGCACCCTTGATCAAGCTTAACATTCTATCCAAAAGGCCATGTCTTGAAACCTCAAAATTTTCATATTTCCGGCCCCTCATGAAAGAAAAGACTCAGAAATTAAATGGACTCCTTTTCAAGGCTCTCATCACATCCAACATCCCCTTTCAATTTGTCAAAAAATTCATTTTATCAACAATATCAAGAAGAGCTTGTGTGATCACCAATTATGCTTTTGAATTTCCATGAGATATATGACAACCTTCCACCTAGACTTCATGCCAAGAATTAAGTATCCCTATTACATGACCTCAATGGGCACAATAACTTCACCCTCTCACTTGATGGCTGGACTGATATATCAGGAAATGGAATCTATGCAAGGCTTCTTTTTTGAGGAAAATATTTTTGGTGCTTTATTGATATTCTGGACCTTAATTTCATATGACATACCTTGGAAAACATTTACAAGGCTGTCAAAGATGTTCTTGTATCCAAAAATACCAAAACTGAAAAGATCTCAGCTTTTGTGACTGATTATCCTTCAGTGATGGTTAAATTCCAGGTAGGTACAAAAATCTCATTGAAATACCAATTTAAATTGACTACTAAGCTTCCTTTATAATCACCTATACAAAGGGATTATCCACATATTCAAAAAGTGTTTTGAATATTGCACCTCCTCAAGTTGATTTGAAAAAATATCACAACATATTGATAGATTTTTGAAATTGTCAAAAGCAATTGAATCCTTGCTAATTTATTTGGATCCTAAACTTTTTGAGGTGAGAAACTTCAGATTTGGGGTGAAGCAAATTATGTCTCTAATGGGTTGTCAAAATTTTGAAAAAAAAAATGGTATTAAATAGCCAAAGTGTTCCTTAGAATTCAATCTCATGAATAAGGCTTCAAGAGGTGTTTGGAAATAAGCCTTAATCAAAATATTTATTCTTAAAAAATGGAAAGTAATGTGGTCAACATAATACATAATTGAAATCAATTTACTTTGAATCAAGTCCTGGTTTCACCTTTAAAGCCAGTAGTCAATGGTATAGCTTTATTTTAGAATGAAGCCACCTTTCTTTATGACAGTTGGAAGGAACTCTCCATGATATATATTGAAGTAAAATCAATTGATACCTATGCACAAGATGAGCCCTTAAAAGAACATTGAATTTTAGTATTACACCAAATAGAAAGGAATATAAATAACAAATTATATTTGGTAGATTTTTTCTTATACACTCTTTAAAAAAAAAGAAAATGCAGTTTTGAAAAAGAATTCTCTTGATGATTTAAATATTATGATATTTAAACTTTCCAAGGATTTAAAATTTATAAAAAATGATACTTAAATGATTTCTTCTCAAGTATTAAAATATTAAAACTGGAATTATCCTTAAAATAATATTTTAAGAGGTAATTCTCTCCTTCTCAAATTAATTTAATAATAATTTTTAATCTTTTATGCTTCAGTCAAAAAAAACAAAATCACAACTTAAATTAATCAATTATTAGATTTGAATCCCATAATTCATTCAAAATTGTGACCTTAAGAATCTTACAATACAGATTGGTGAGATTTTCCACCATTCCTTTGGGTTTTAAGTCCTCTTTTAAATGATGATAAACATCAAGAAAAAGAAATACCAAAATTTAATCAAAATGAATATAATTAAGATTCTAAATCAGATAAAACTTTAAATCCTTCATAAAGAAATAATGGTTGAAATCAAATTTAAAGAAGAGAAGATAATTTCACTTAATTCTCTAAATTTTAACAAATGAGTTCTTATTAATAATTTTATTTCATAAATGAATTTTAAAAATTTGAAGAAAGTTTTTTTTTTTTTTTTTTTTTTTAAATTTAAATTGAGTCAAAAAATTTAAAATCAAAATTATTTCATAAAAAAACCTTTTTTAAATTAAACTTATTTAAAAAAAAATAAAATAATCATTTTAAATTTGAGAATTATTTTTTTTTTTTTTTTAGGAATTAATTTAAATAATGATTAAATTGAATTAAATTCATCTTAGGTTTTTTTTTTTTTTTTTTTTTTTTTTTTTTTTTCAAAAAAAATAAAAATATTTAATAAAATAATTTTTAAATATATTTTTATTTTTATTTTTATGTTTATGTTTATGTTTTTTTTTTTTTCATTTTAATTCAATATAAAAAAAAAATAATAATAATAAAAACAATTTATTTAAGAAATAATTTTTTCTTTTATTAATTTAAATTTATTAAAAAATCTAATTAAAAGTGAAATTTAGAACTATAATTAGTAATTGGTATGCCTCTTCCCCCCCCCCCCCCCCAAAAAAAAAAAGAAGGCTAGTCAACCACTTTAGTGATAAGAGTCATTTTTTTTTTTTTCACTCAAAAATTTCTTGAGGATAAAAAGAAAATTAGAAATGAAATTGATTTAATATATTAAAAAAAAAGGAACCTTATAGATTATTATTAAACTAATAAGAAAAAAAAAAAATTTTTATTTATATTTTATAAAAGGATTAAAATAAAATAAAATAAAAAAAAAAAAAAAACCAAAATTAATATTTTGAACTAAAAAATTAAAATAGAAAAATATTAAAATTTTTTTTCCCCTATTATTTAATTTAATAAAGTTTTTAAATATTAATTTGAAACAATTAAAACCTTTTAATAGATAAGAATTTTACAATCAAATTTTTTTTTCAGAGGGTGAAATTGTTTCAAGTATGAATAAGAAAAAATTATGAGAGATTTAAATCAAAAGTTTGATATATTGTAAATTAATAATAATTTAAAAATAATAAAATATAAGTTGTTTTTTTTTGTTCAAGGGGTAAATCAAAATAATGTAAAAATTAATGTTCTAAGTTATTTCCCTAAATATATTTTAATTGATAAATTTCATTAAATAGTCCAAAAAATAATTGTTTGAGGTGAAGTATTGGGAGGAGTGAATGGAAGTTCCAAGTTCTGGTAGATATAAATGGGACCAGTGTGTAATCCAATAAGACTGGTAGTTCTTCAGTAGGAACAATTCCTCATTATGGTTATACTCAATCTTATAGGCATCATCAGTGGTGAAGAACATCAGACTAACCAGTAGGTGTACATATATACATGTTGAAGGGGGGAGTATGAGGAGTCTGATTTTATCAGAAAGAAGACACAGGCTATTCACAATATTGCATTCCCTTTCAGAAGTAAAGTTCTCACAGCTTAGCAGGATGTGTTTCCATTCCTCCACATTTTCCCCAAAAGGTTTTCCAAATTCTGGGCAAGTTCTTTTCAGTAGGGAGGTGGAGTTCATGGAGTGTAACAGAGTCTTTCTTCTTGACCTAACTGTTGGAAGGGAATTTATTCTCAGAAGACTTAGCCATTGTATGCCTTCAGTAAGGTGAGGAAGGATGGTGGAAGCATGGATAAATTTAAATGTTCTTCCAAAACTGTATTGGTCATATATGACCACTATATCAGAGAATTTTAGTTCATAGGATAGTTCAAGTATGAGGAGTTAGGATCAAATTTCCTTAAAATCCTCATAATTCCTCTGAATAGAAGGAAAAGGTAAATTTTCTAGATGCCTCTTAATGGATTTAGGATGGAGGTACTTAGACAATGAAAATTTGTCTCTGATCCATCTTCCCACACCTGAGGTATCCTTGCTTAGTTCATGCTTAGTCTTATTAATAGTTGATATGGTATTTGAGAACCAGGTTCCTAGGTCACCTTGTTGGCACCCTTGTGCAAGGTCTTTGAGTGAAGTCTGTAGTTCTGTATCTTTGTAATACAGACACATTCTTGATTTTCTACACTGTAGGTGGAGGGGTGTTATTCCCAATTCCATAATTATAAGGAAGCCATTCAAGTGTTTTGTAGATTATCTTCCTTCAAAAGCTAGGCAGAGTTATTTGTTGAATGCTCTTTGGGGACTGGAAAGCCTGGATTTATTTAGGCCTATCCATTAACCTCAATAAGAACCTATGGATTGTATATAGTTTTTGCAGTATTTGTGCTTTACAAATTAAGTGCACCTGTTGGTCATGTAGCAGGGCTTGAGAGAAATTCAGACCCTTTGATATTTTTCACTAAGCTATTTTACATTCAGATTTTCTTGAGCATACTTCTCTGGGAGGTTTGTTATGATACAAACTAGGTATTTGTAGGTGGAGTCTGTGTTAATGGTACTTCAATCTAGTTAGAAGGTCATGTGAAAGTTTGGGACTGATCCATAATCCTCTCTAAGTCCATAGGGAACTACTGCACATTTGGAGTGGCAAATAGAAAAGTTCAAGTTATTGCAGAATGTGGAAAGCTTTTGACATGTTTCCTGTATTTCCTGTGGTTAGTCCATTATGGCAAGAGTTTTATCCTCAAAAAGGAGGCCTTCATACAGGCCAGGAACTCCTGGTACAGTGGTCCTGCAAACCGTCTCCCTCAGGACATTGTTAACATAGATATTGAGCAGGAGAAGTGAGAGTGGGCAGCCTTGCTGTGTACCTATGAGTCTTGGGAATGGACGGGAAGTCAATCCTCCTGAAAAGTATTGGATACTTGAAGTGTTGTAACTAGTTTTCAAAATATTTATGATTTTGGGATGGATCCTAGCGAATTGAAGTTTGGACCAGATGTGTTCATGTGAGACTCTATCAAAGGATTTCTTGAAGTCAATATACAGGCCAAAAGTTTGGAGTCCCATATTCCCCTGTCATTTTAGTATTTCACTAAGTGCAATTACCTAGGCAATGGACTCTTGTCTTGATCTGAAACCTGCTTGTGCAGTATAAAAGTAACCTTGTGCCTTAAGTTGGGAGGATATGTACCAGGAGATTATTGTCATTAACAGTTTATTCTAAGTACAAGAGAGAGTGATAACTATGGTGTTTCATAGATATCTGGGATCTAAACCAGGTTTCTATATAGAGGTGAGGAGTTCTTCACCCCATAGTTTGGGAAATTTACCTAATATAAGGCAAGCCTCTATGATTCCATGTAGTTTGTCAAGAGCAGGTGTTATGAGTTTGGATAAAAGGTCCTATTGTAGGAGAGCCTTGTAGGAGTAGTCTAGTGGTTCAATAAATTCATTTTCACTGTACTTCCTCTTAGAAGGAGTAGTGTGTGGGGGAGGGGCCTGTAGGCTACACTCTGTTTGGATGAAATGCTTCAGATGGGATGTGAGAAGCACACTTTTCCCAGGTGCTGCATTTACCTTAATTATTCAAATTGACAGTATAAAAGCTGAAACAGAAAGTATGGGGCAGTAGACAGGCTTCCTAGCCAGTCCCAGTGGATTATCAACTCCCTAAATTCTGAGAGGACCCATATGGGAAGCTGTTGCCCTATAAGCTTCCCAGTGGTCCCAGTTCTTTGAAATTCCTGTCACATCATCTGCCAGTTTGGAAGAGTAGGAGGATTTCTCCTCCAGGATTTCCTCCGGGTCAAAAAGCAGATTACCTTTCTCATTAAAGAAGGGTGTAGGTATCTGTGATCGTCTAGACTTTTCCTGAAGATTTTGTATGGCCTTATGGAAGCCTTTTGCTTTGTTGTCCTCCAGGAAGGCAGTGATGTGGAATGCCTTTTTGACTTTTTCCATATTAGCAAATTCCTTTTGTCATGTTTTTGACCACCCTTTCATCAATATCCAAGTGTTATTAAGTTTGGTAATTATTTGAGGACTCAGTTTTAATTTGAGTGCTTTTTCTAGCTTTCTTCTAACCCCCCTCCCCTCTTTTATAGCCTTTAGGGTATCTTTGTCAAAAAACCTAGGAGTGGATTCTTTGGATTCTCCCCTTATGTCAAAAAGATCACCCACATTATGTAGGATTTCAATGTATTTGTTGGAAGCATTATCCAGTTCATGTTGTGAGCTGATCTAATCCACCTGCAGAACATTGCATCTTTCAGATAGAGCAAGTGAATCACCATGTCCTTTTAAGAGTTTAGTATTCAATTTAATTGAAGGGGGAAACATTATATCAATGTGGTGTTGGAGATTAAATGATACTGGAAGCTTGTCACTTGCTGATATTTCTTGAGCTACAGAAACTTCTTTGCTCAGATGTGTTACTGCCTTAGAGACCACAAATTGCTCAGTACTATGATCTGTCTGGTGATCTGTCACACATGTAAGATTATTGGTAGGGTTCTTGAGTTGTGATAGTAGTAGACTTCTCCATGAAGCTGTGGTGAGAAGTGTGTCAGTTTCCTTCTCATCCATATTAAAGTCACCAATAAGCGTTAACAGGGGGTCTTTATCCTTTACAGGGTCCCCAAAGTACCTTCTAAGACAGGCAAGGATTGCCTTATGGTATCCTCTTCTTGATTTCCTTGAAGGCAGGTATAAGGCCAGTATATGCCATGGCTTTCCCTTACACAGGTAAAAGACCACCACATGTATGAAAGTCTGTTCATCAGTTGGTATCTCATGAGATTCCAAAGAGCAGTGTACAAACAGGGCTTTCCCTCTAAATCCTGGCCCTATGGACTTGTTGTAACTGAAAAAGTTCTTAAGAGCTGGTTGGTATTTTGAAGCGCTCAAGAGGTGTTCCTGAATAGAAATTACCCCACATTGGTTGAGGTTGGCCAGTTGTTTCCAGTCCATTCAGGTTCCCAGTGAGGATTGAGGAGAGAAGGACCGGTGATGCCTCACTTTAGGAAGGCTTTATTATTTCTCTGTCCAAATATGGCTTCCATTTGTATAATCTATACTTGGGGAGCATATATTTCCCTAGAAGTTCATTCTCAGGCAGATCAAGATGTCCCAGTGTGTGTCTCAAACCATTTCTCTGGTTTCTCAGGGGCCTACAGATGCTACTCCCCAGTCTTTGCTTTTCCAATACTTGATGGGGCCCAGGAAAGGGCTTTCCTAGCCAAGCAGTGCCGTCTCCACCCTCAGAAGAGGCGGAAACAGCTTCTAGGAACAACATTTTCTTACACTTCATACCTCATAAACATTCAGAAAAACTAATCTTACCCAACTACACCCTCCAAGCCATTTAGTGGTCCAAATCAGACCTCTTTATTTATTTCCATGTCTCCCAACCCTCTAATATGGAACATTATGGGTTTATTTAGAGGCTCAGGGTAGCCTTCATTCCAACTCTAATCATAACTACACTGGTTGGGGAGTGCCCTTTATTGGTGTAGTATGTAGACCCTCATGAGACATGATCAGGCTATTGAAATAATGTTGGAAGCTTAGGTTAGGGTGGAACCGATTTCCAGAAGTCAAATTAGTAATTCCAGCTGAGGTGTTCCATTTTTTTGGTTTACACAAGGAGGCCTGTTAGGTAATTAATCCAACTCAAAGGACTCTACAAGAGCTAGTATGGCAGTAAGCAGCAACAGCCCAGGCACAGATGGGAAAGCTTTTGTTAAACATTAATTAATTTGGGAAACTCTTAGCTGGAAACTTATGATGGGGAGCAGGAATGGCACATGGAAGAAATGAGCATAGCCAATTGAGTTCCCCTAGTCTTACAGAGGGGCACAGATAAATAAAACAACCTCAGAAGGAGTGGCGAGGTAGATAAAAAAATGCCCCCGATTAAAGGGAAAGGCCAAAGAATGGTGAGTAGAGCTATTTAATTATCAGAAAGCAATTAGGAAATAAGAGTATCATGGTCGTTAACTATTTATTAAGTGAGATCATGAAAAAGTAAAAGATTTTCTCCTTCATGCAGATAACACAGTGTACAAGAGAAAAGTAATTGATTGGGTGGGGGTATGTTCTTTCACAATAAGGACTGTTAATAATAACAAGATAAGACTAACATGCCTCTGGTTGACCTGCGTCAGCCTGGTGTGGACACTGCTTCATTGTGTCAGCAAAGTGCCCCCAAGTAGTATAGGGATGAGATGCCTTCAAACAGAGCTAAAGGGTGCCTATGTTGCGTCAGTTTCCCCTGGGAGGGTTAGGGGGTCTGCTGTCTCCTCCCCTTCTACCATTAAAGTTTCTTACCTGACTTTTGGAGGGGAAAGTCACTTGGGGCTGTACCACTGGTAAAGCCTGGTTTTGGAATTGATGCTGGAATTTTTTGTCAATTTTGCAGAGATGGGCTGCTTTGAGGGTTATTTCATATGGGAAGAGCTGGCTGTTGTCATGTTCCTCAACGCTGCTGGCAAGGTAAAGGTCAAAGCATTCACCTTTCCAGATTATGGGCATAGTAATCTTTTCCTTCCCTTTCCAATATTCCTCAAGGACAGAATGGTCAGGGAATCATGTAACTTTGACATGCCAGGTACCTGTGAAAATATAAATATTTTCAAACAGGGAGGTTTTAGGGGAGACATTACCAATTTCAGTGTCAAAAGTCTTCCCAGAACCAGAGGAAAAGCCCATGACGCTGGATGTGAACCATGGTTTAGTGATTTGAGGGCTTGCAAGCAAGGCAGGGATGTAGAATGTGAAGATGAGGGTGTGTGCCTTTCCAGTCCAGTTGTTCTTGAGGTCTAGAGTGATTGGTAGAGATCATATGAATCCCAGGCTGTTGGGTACCTAGGGGTCACTGAATATTCCTCTGACTGCATGGTTATAATTTGGCATTTTAGGCGTATCAGTGGCAGGGATGTGAATGAGCCATTAATTGGGGTATTTGACCTAGTAAGGCTGGGCCTGAATCTGAGAGGGTCAAATTTTAAGTCTCAGTAGGGCCCAAAAGAGGCTCTTATCATCTTGTGCATGGTCTTGTACATTGGGACATACAGATCTCACCAGAAATATAATTGATTTATCTACAACAAGGTATCAGCTTTAGTAACATGGTGTGAAGAGGGGGAGGCTTACTTTTGGCATGACCAAATGAGTAGGTCAATTTCTCATTCCAATATGCCTCTGAACAAATATGGACAAAGGGGCTTAAAATATTTTTCAAGCCATTAAGGGAAGCAGTATATGAGACCTTAACTGAGGCTGGGGCTTTTGTCAGAAAAATACGTCTGAAATCTGAGAGCCATTGGACAGGTCGCCAGCTGAAGAATATAACATAACAGAGTCGGTGTTTTGCAATCAATTCACAGCTGAGCTCTTACTGAACTTGGTTCCTGAAAGGCTTTGGGTAGAGCTTTCTATGAGTCTAGAAAGGGGGGTAGCAGCGGTGTCAGTAGGAGCAGACATTTTTATGGTTCTTGGGCTATATTATTAGGAGAGATCAGGTGGAGGGAAGGTGGTATGCTTGATGTGTATCTCACCCCAGCAATCATGCCTCTATATAAAAGGTGAGAAAGGTGGGGGGAACTGTGTATGAGGAACATGAAAAAAGGTCACCTCTATGTTCTATAATGATGATAGGGTTATGATTGGTCAGCGTTAGAACAAAAAAGGTACCAAGATGACTGACACTATTCCTGAACTAGGCATCCCATCTATGATTCCCTTTGTGAGTCATTATTCAGAACCGGAAACCCTGTAGGTCAGTCAAAGGTGAGCATGATTGACATCAGAATCTCTTTGAGCATGCTGTCAAAGGAAGACAACCATGAGATTTGGCAACATTTGATAAACTAACCTGTTCTCTAAGATGATGATGGTGATGTATGAGAAGGATATTGAGGCCAGAAATGACCAGAGGTTAACAAACCCAGGTGATCTTGAGAAGCGTGATGGGACCATAATCCCAGACTCAGCACCTCATCTATTGTTCCTGGCCCTTTGCGTGATGTAGGCCGCAATATCCTGAAGATTGGGTGGTAGTACGTAAGAAAGACATAAAGCTCACATAGGGGATCCGTGGAAGGATGTATATTTTCAAAATCTGGCGGTATTTGATGTAAATTAATGTTTTTGATGATGAGGATGGGGACATACAAGAGGGGTATCGGGGCTAGCGCTCATGAGAGGTAAGCAGTGACAGATGGATTCTTTCCTTTTTCGTAGAGAAAGCTGGGTAAAGACTGACATGATGGGCATTGGACTTATTCTGAGAAGCCAGTCAAAGGATTTCAATCAGAAACCTTTTCATGTGTAAAATTCGTGTCTACTCTCAACGATGGGTACAATATTAAGTGAGAAGGATGATGGAGCTAGCTCCGATGCAAGGTAAGCCGTCACAGAAGAGAATGGAGGATGGGATGAGATGTGGCAGTTGGCCTGTGCGGGAAATATAGCCTGGTTAGGGTAAACGTAATGAGAGTTGTACCCTGATCCGTGCAGCCAATCAGAATTATAGGTTTCCTGTGCAGGAGAGTAAAGTGACTTGGCCTCTTCCGTCCATTCTTCCTCCAAATGTTATTTGATTGATTAATTTTTTAGGCATAACCATATGGATATTAGGCAAGCAGAGGTATCTAGAAGTGTTGTTGAGTATCAACTAGGTCATACTTTTGGTAAATATCTCGTCTTTCAAGTTTTGTTCAACGGACAGACCATGGGGGACTGCCATTGGTGACCTAGATGTAGGTGAGTTCTTCTCCTATCACAAGTGTTCAATGTGATTGGTGATTCTGTCAGAAAGATTGCTCCAGTCAGTGTAAGACTAATAGGCGTGGAAGAGAAAGCACTTAATTTTCAGAAGTGACTGATATTGGTTGATGTAGAAGAAGGTAGGGCTCACCTGTGTATTCTTGGGACAATTGTTGATAGGTGAGTGATTGCTTTGACCTTGTTTCTTCCTCTCTTTTGGAAATGTATGGTGGTGCAAAAAAGAATAACAATTTCCTGTCAGCATCGTAGATGTTAAATTTGGAAGCGGGCTCTTTGAAATTCACCCATGGATCCTAGAGGTTTTCAAAAAAGTAGCGTTGAGTCTGCGGCTGCGTTCTCAACTGTGTAAGTAGGTTAGAACCGATGGTGGAGGAGGATGTGAGGAATAGGTTGTTAAGGATAGTAGTCATGTGAGTGTAGCATTCCTCTGTGCAAGTTATCAAGCTGCTGTATGAGGGTGAAAGGTGTGAATCCTTAGTTCAGAGTTTGGCCAGATCTGTCAAGGTGAGTTTGCCTAATGCATGTGGTTGTGAGGTAGCAGAGGTTGACTAAGGGTTTGGCCTGGAGAGTGAGACAAAGGTTGGTCTCTCGGTTCATTCCTGTGCAGGATGTAATGGTAATGGATAACCCCCGCAGGAATCCGTAGGGTGAAAGTTTTATAATTTGAAAAGGGGTGGAACTTAGATCATATCAGGGCCAATCAGCAAGCACGCATTAGTGAAGTGCAGAAAGGTCAGGTAATATGATATAACCAATGGTATCACCAAGACTATTTTCTTAGTGACACAATTGTTGGGGTTTCCCTGCTAGATTGCATCAGAAAAGCCGGGTGTTTGGCAGTGTTTCACATGGGTCCTATCTTAGGGTGGATGGAGGGAAGTTTTTGGAGTCAGAAGTCGGGTATATTGTGGGATTGACCAACCAGCAAGGTTAGGGGCCTCTAGTTCATGTTGCAGGTGAGGTATGTGGGGGATTCAGCGAGTACATTTGAAAATATTTTAGAGTATCAAACAGATTGGTGGAGGGTAGGATAGCTAAGTCCAAGACATATTTTATTCTCACATGAAGACACACAAGGGCGGTGAGATGGCATATAGGGGAGAACATTGGGCCTCACCACAATCTGGAGGCAGAAAGATACCTTCAAATGAATGCGTGGGACCTGTGTGATAGTGTCAGGAAGGTAAGCGTCAAATATTTAACCTCTTATTGTGGATGTGTAGGGCCACTATTAAGTGACACAAGAGCATACTAGGGACTAGACAAAATAGTGGGAAGTAGTATTGCTTTGGTCACCATGCTCATATTGGCAAGCTCTTACGTTTTTTGGGTTAGCACAGGCAGATGTTGTTCATTGTCATGCGGAGTTTAGGGAGCCAAGGGGATAGTTGGGGGACATGGTGGGTACATTTATCCGTCTTGTCCAAATAGTGAGAAACATTTAGCCTTTAGCATTGGAATCTCAGGGGAGATAGCAGATAACGCAATCAACCGGAGGTCAGGGTGAGGCAATAGGACTGAAGCAGCAACAAGGGGTAGAAAAATATTTTTGGAAAGTTACCTTGGGTGTATGTGGCGGCGATTTCCAGTCAGGAGACTCAGTGTCATTATTGCCCTGTGTAGGTGCAAAGGGGCTGCCTGGATAAGAAGTGTTGATATGCAGAGGTTAGGGGTACTGGTAAGTAAGAATATCATCTAAAATGTTGCATGTTTTCTTACTAGAGACTCCTTTTGGTTGGGTTGATGTTAGTTGGTGACATAAAACATTGTGTATAATTTGAAAGGTTGAGTCTCAGGGCAATACAGTTGGTGAGTAGGGATCCTGGTTTTATCTTATTGAGGCTGCTGGAAGACTGATCTGTTATCAATCATAAAGTCAGAAAATGATGTATTGACTAACGGGGCAATATCCCCCATATGGCAGGGATATAGGAGTATGTGAGGATCAAGACAGCCATTGGGCTGTTGGTGGTGATAGTATGAGGAGTAATGGGATGGCTTTAGGTAGAGCCTCAGGTTCAGGAGGAAGTGGAGAGGCCAGATTACGGATTAATCTTATTTCAAAGGGCCCACTGGTAGTATTGGAGAGCAGATGTGTATTTGGTTGTAAGGGAGGAACCACCTTGAGGGCTTGTATTAGTAACAGAGGGTGGCCGGGCCTGCTGGGTGTGATTTCCTCATATTTTCTTCAAATATCAGCCTGGATATTCATATTTTTATAATGACTTATTTATTTAACCTATGAATTATAAGTTTATCATGAATTTTTAATATGACAAAGCTTATTTATTTATTATTTAATTTTGCTTTATGCATTAATTAATTTCTTTCTTCATTTCTTAATTCTTATTACTTTTCTATTGTGGACTTTTAATTTATTTATTTTATATTACACTCAATAAATAATATTTTTCCAAACCTCTTATTATTTATCATTATCCTCTAATTTCATATAAATTCTTGATTTTCTATATTTTATTTTTTTAAAATTTTTTGGCAGAAATTCCCCAATACATAATAAGGTTAAAGTAACACAAATACTTTTCATGGGGGGGGGCACCATGACAAGAGAATAGCCTAATAAAATTTAATCTATAAAAAATTGGAAAACTTTTATTTGTTAAAGACGTTGACTTCATCTAATGTTAAAGTTGTGTTTCACTATTTATTGTGCCAGGCACTTTCAAAAGAAGCACCAGCTATATTGGCCTGGGAAGCTCATCTTTTGTGTATCTGTTGACCCAAGCCCTCAATTTATCAGTTGCCACAAGGTGTTATAGCTTCAAGCCATCTCTATGCATGTGCACCCACATAGAGAGGAGAAGCCTTAAGCAACACCCTTCTTTGACCAAGTCCACTGAGGGCTTCCAGTGTATTTTTTTCAGCTGGAAAGTATAGTAAAAAGAAAAAGGCACATTTTTAACTTAAGCAAAAAAAACAGTTTTGTGTCCAATTAAGGTTACAAAGTTTTCACATATTTTAGTTTTGAGATTATGATTTTTTCTGAAACCTACCTGTGTTTTACTTAGAAATAAAAACAAATTGTTTATCTGAAAAAAAAACTTCATTTACATTCCTTATCAAAAGACGTACTTTGGCTTTTATCAAATTTCCTAACTCTTGCTCATGTTAAGTACCCATATTATCACCAACCTCAATCTCATAGCCATTTTCTTACGAAATTTGGATATCCTCACAATGTTTCAGTCAAAGCATTTGATCTAAAAAAACAATGTATTCAGTTGGGTTCTGGGTCTTGATTACTTAAATATCCCATTTAAGGTTTTTTGGAGGCCTCTGAAGATATGAAGGAATAGAGAATGAAGCAAATAAACAACTTCATAATAGTTTTTGTTTAGTTCCATTTCAAGATCAATACCAATGAATTCAGCTGAAATTTAGTATAGGGGAAACAAATTATGTTATACCAATAAGAATTTTCACTTGATTGAATGTTGAAAACTTAGATTCAAGAAAACTGAACTGATGTGTCTGTAAGTATTTGAGTTCTTGGTTCAGAAGATGGGTACTATCTAATAAACCCTTCCATATTCAGCTGCAATAGCAATTCTTTTGCTAATTGATGTTATTGGGCCAAAAGTTTAGACTTCTCAAAATACTGAAGTTTTAAAACACTAGCTCCTGATTTGGTGGAAGTGCCTTGAAATTTGGGTGTATGAATCTTAATGAAATCCTGGATATCCAAATAGTCTCTGAAATGATTTAAGACCTTAGACTGGGATATTGATATGGCTTGATTGATAGTTGTCTACTACCCATTTTTAATTGAGGCCAAAGAAAGAGTGGAAAGAAAAGCTTAAAGTTAAAAAATACCAACTAAAATGATTACCAAAAAGGGTGTAAGACTTACCAGAAGATCTAAGACCCTGTTTTTTTCTAATCAAGTATCTGGGCCAACTGTCACAAACTGTTTGCCTTCCTGTGGCCTGTCAAATTCAAATCTAGATTTCAGTTGCAATTAACATCAGGGTATGAAGCAATGACGTAATCTACTACCATCAATCTTCCATAAAACAAACCTTGGGTATAGCTTCAACAGGTTGACTTTAGGGATAAGAACCTGCCTCCTCTAAATGGCCACCACTAAATATTTTGAAGTAGGAACCCAAATGGAAATAAGACTGAATGATGTTTGGTACATCAGATGGATGAAAAATGATTAAACAATTGAGGGGTACTCAATGGTAAAGTTTCAAGTGCTGTTGGGTGGAAGTGCTGGCAGCTAATACAGATAGCCAATTGACATGTGATTTGTTTGTTGTGCTATTAATAATTCCATGGAGAGTATCAAAATATTTCAGTCATCAGAAGTGGGTTGATAAAATATTCAAAAAATATTTTTATCTCTTGGGTTCACTCATGCTGTACCATATGCTTGTGCTAACATGTTTTGGTTGTGACTGAGCTGAGATTTCAGTGGGAAGATGAAGCTAATTAATGATGACCAATCATCAAAATTTTGGAATATAAATTACAAAAAATGAAAAATTGGTAATTAACAAAAATAAGAATTCATAAAAGAACGGTTAATAAATCATGAAAATTGAAATTGAATGATAAAGCAGAAACAGCAAAAGAGGAATAATTAATTTCCAATTAAGTAAATGATAAGTTGAAAAATATAAATGAATAAAAAACAAATAAAAGTTAAAAACACAATAAATGAAATAAATAATACAAATGTAAAATAAGATATAAAATATAATTGATAAAAATTAATAATAAGTAAAATACAATTAATGAAAATGAATGATAGATAAAATATAATCAATTATAATAAAGTAAATACAAAAACATACATAAAATATAAAATATAATTAATAATAATAAATGAGAAAAAAAGGTCAAATATGACTCATAATAATAAATGATAAAAAAATTATAGATTAGAATAAATAGGAATAAATGATGAATAAAAGACAAGAGATAATTTATAAAGATAAAGGATAAATAAAATATGAAATATGATTAATAAAAATACAAAATAATGATGAATGGAATATAATAGTTTATTAATAAAAATAAATAATAACTAAGATATAAAATATAATAAATAATAATAAAGAATACGCCAAATAAGATATAAAGAATAAGATTGAATGATAGATAATTTTAATTGATTTTAATTGATTTTAATTCATTTTAATGAATTTTAATTAATTTGAATAAATTTTAATTAATTTGAATTAATTTTAATTAATTTGAATTAATTTTAATTAATTTTAATTAATTTGAATAAATTTTAATTAATTTTAATTAATTTTAATTAATTTGAATTAATTTTAATTAATTTTAATTAATTTGAATAAATTTTAATTAATTTTAATTAATTTTAATTAATTTTAATTAATTTTAATTAATTTTAATTAATTTTAATTAATTTTAATTAATTTTAATTAATTTTAATTAATTTTAATTAATTTTAATTAATTTGAATTAATTTGAATTAATTTGAATTAATTTGAATTAATTTGAATTAATTTTAATTAATTTGAATTCATTTGAATTAATTTGAATTCATTTGAATTAATTTTAATTAATTTGAATTAATTATAATTAATTTGAATTAATTTTAATTAATTTGAATTAATTTTAATTAATTTGAATTAATTTTAATTAATTTGAATTAATTATAATTAATCTGAATTAATTTTAATTAATTTGAATTAATTTTAATTAATTTTAATTAATTTTAATTAATTTTAATTAATTTTAATTAATTTTAATTAATTTTAATTAATTTTAATTAATTTTAATTAATTTTAATTAATTTTAATTAATTTTAATTAATTTTAATTAATTTTAATTAATTTTAATTAATTTTAATTAATTTTAATTAATTTTAATTAATTTTAATTAATTTTAATTAATTTTAATTAATTTTAATTAATTTTAATTAATTTTAATTAATTTTAATTAATTTTAATTAATTTTAATTAATTTTAATTAATTTTAATTAATTTTAATTAATTTTAATTAATTTTAATTAATTTTAATTAATTTTAATTAATTTTAATTAATTTTAATTAATTTTAATTAATTTTAATTAATTTTAATTAATTTTAATTAATTTTAATTAATTTTAATTAATTTTAATTAATTTTAATTAATTTTAATTAATTTTGATTAATTTTAATTAATTTTAATTAATTTTAATTAATTTTAATTAATTTTAATTAATTTTAATTAATTTTAATTAATTTTAATTAATTTTAATTAATTTTAATTAATTTTAATTAATTTTAATTAATTTTAATTAATTTTAATTAATTTGAATTAATTTTAATTAATTTTAATTAATTTTAATTAATTTGAATTAATTTTAATTAATTTGAATTAATTTTAATTAATTTTAATTAATTTTAATTAATTTTAATTAATTTTAATTAATTTTAATTAATTTTAATTAATTTTAATTAATTTTAATTAATTTTAATTAATTTGAATTAATTTTAATTAATTTTAATTAATTTTAATTAATTTGAATTAATTTTAATTAATTTGAATTAATTTTAATTAATTTGAATTAATTTTAATTAATTTTAATTAATTTTAATTAATTTGAATTAATTTGAATTAATTTGAATTAATTTTAATTAATTTTAATTAATTTTAATTAATTTTAATTAATTTTAATTAATTTTAATTAATTTTAATTAATTTTAATTAATTTTAATTAATTTGAATTAATTTTAATTAATTTTAATTAATTTTAATTAATTTGAATTAATTTGAATTAATTTTAATTAATTTTAATTAATTTTAATTAATTTGAATTAATTTTAATTAATTTGAATTAATTTGAATTAATTTGAATTAATTTGAATTAATTTTAATTAATTTTAATTAATTTTAATTAATTTGAATTAATTTTAATTAATTTTAATTAATTTTAATTAATTTGAATTAATTTGAATTAATTTTAATTAATTTTAATTAATTTTAATTAATTTGAATTAATTTTAATTAATTTGAATTAATTTTAATTAATTTGAATTGATTTTAATTAATTTTAATTAATTTTAATTAATTTTAATTAATTTTAATTAATTTTAATTAATTTTAATTAATTTTAATTAATTTTAATTAATTTTAATTAATTTTAATTAATTTTAATTAATTTTAATCAATTTTAATTAATTTTAATTAATTTTAATTAATTTTAATTAATTTTAATTAATTTTAATTAATTTGAATTAATTTTAATTAATTTGAATTAATTTTAATTGATTTTAATTAATTTGAATTAATTTGAATTAATTTTAATTAATTTTAATTAATTTGAATTAATTTGAATTAATTTGAATTAGTTTTAATTAATTTGAATTAATTTGAATTAATTTGAATTAGTTTTAATTAATTTCAATTAATTTTAATTAATTTTAATTAATTTTAATTAATTTTAATTAATTTTAATTAATTTTAATTAATTTTAATTAATTTTAATTAATTTTAATTAATTTTAATTAATTTTAATTAATTTTAATTAATTTTAATTAATTTTAATTAATTTTAATTAATTTTAATTAATTTTAATTAATTTTAATTAATTTTAATTAATTTTAATAAATTTTAATTAATTTTAATTAATTTTAATTAATTTTAATTAATTTTAATTAATTTTAATTAATTTTAATTAATTTTAATTAATTTTAATTAATTTTAATTAATTTTAATTAATTTTAATTAATTTTAAGTAATTTTAAGTAATTTTAATTAATTTTAATTAATTTTAATTAATTTTAATTAATTTGAATTAATTTTAATTAATTTGAATTAATTTTAATTAATTTTAATTAATTTTAATTAATTTTAATTAATTTTAATAAATTTTAATTAATTTTAATTAATTTTAATTAATTTTAATTAATTTTAATTAATTTTAATTAATTTTAATTAATTTTAATTAATTTTAATTAATTTTAAGTAATTTTAAGTAATTTTAATTAATTTTAATTAATTTTAATTAATTTTAATTAATTTGAATTAATTTTCATTAATTTGAATTAATTTTAATTAATTTTAATCAATTTGAATTAATTTTAATTAATTTGAATTAATTTTAATTAATTTGAATTAATTTTAATTAATTTGAATTAATTTTAATTAATTTTAATTAATTTGAATTAGTTTTAATTAATTTGAATTAATTTGAATTAGTTTTAATTAATTTTAATTAATTTGAATTAATTTGAATTAATTTGAATTAATTTGAATTAATTTGAATTAATTTGAATTAATTTTAATTAATTTGAATTAATTTTAATTAATTTTAATTAATTTGAATTAATTTGAATTAATTTTAATTGATTTGAATTAATTTGAATTAATTTGAATTAATTTTAATTAATTTGAATTGATTTTAATTAATTTGAATTCATTTTAATTAATTTGAATTGATTTTAATTGATTTGAATTAATTTTAATTAATTTGAATTAATTTTGATTAATTTTAATTAATTTGAATTAATTTTAATTCATTTGAATTAATTTTAATTAATTTGAATTAATTTGAATTAATTTGAATTAATTATAATTAATTTGAATTAATTTTAATTAATTTTAATTAATTTGAATTAATTTTAATTAATTTTAATTAATTTTAATTAATTTTAATTAATTTTAATTAATTTGAATTAATTTTAATTAATTTTAATTAATTTTAATTAATTTTAATTAATTTTAATTAATTTTAATTAATTTTAATTAATTTTAATTAATTTTAATTAATTTTAATTAATTTTAATTAATTTTAATTAATTTTAATTAATTTTAATTAATTTTAATTAATTTTAATTAATTTTAATTAATTTTAATTAATTTTAATTAATTTTAATTAATTTTAATTAATTTTAATTAATTTGAATTAATTTTAATTAATTTGAATTAATTTTAATTAATTTTAATTAATTTTAATTAATTTTAATTAATTTTAATTAATTTGAATTAATTTTAATTAATTTGAATTAATTTTAATTAATTTGAATTAATTTTAATTAATTTTAATTAATTTGAATTAATTTTAATTAATTTGAATTAATTTGAATTGATTTTAATTAATTTTAATTAGTTTTAATTAATTTTAATTAATTTGAATTAATTTCAATTAATTTGAATTAATTTGAATTGATTTTAATTAATTTTAATTAGTTTTAATTAATTTTAATTAATTTGAATTAATTTCAATTAATTTCAATTAATTCTGATTCATTTTCATTAATTCAAATCAATTTTAATTCATTCTCATTAAGCTGGGGTATGGGTAAACCCACATAAGAAATTTGCTAAAAACATGCAAGCCCTTACGTTATTTTGGAATAAATTGGAAGAACCATATAATTATTTAGCAAAGCCACATATGGGGTGTTTTTTTTAATAAAATGTGGCTAAAAAAAGGCCTGTATTGGGGAAAACCCCATTTATGGCATTGTTGATGCAATGATTTCTGCCAACAATAGCATAATTAAATTTATATGTCATTTTTGATTCAATTTATGGAGCTTTTAATTCGATAAATGGGCTTTTTTAATTCTTTTAATTAATGAATTATTTGCATAAATCATGTTTCCAAAAAAAATTCAAAATTTATGGATTCAAATTTTGATTTGGAGGTTGAAAAATTCAAATGGATTCTTTTTTCAATTTTTTTTTTAAATTTTTGGTTTTCATTTTGTAGTTCAAAAATTGGAATTTGAAGACAAATTCTTTCAATAGTAAAAATTGAATCTTCCATAAAGGCATGCTTTGATTTATAGTGAATTTTGTTTACCACCATATTTAAGCAATGTACACTTTGCCAAGTGATAGAAAAAAATAATGTTGAATTTTCTTAACCAAACTCATTTGTAAAATTGAAATAATAATGGAATTTTCCAAGTGGTTTATCTTAAAGTAATCCAGAAATAACTTTAAAAATTATTTTTCATTTTTCATAAAAAAACAAAATTATTTTAATAGACTTTAAATTTATTTTTTTATGTATTTGTATATAAAGGTTAAGTTTTAAGAATCTTATCTAAATATATAAATATATAAAATAAATTTTCCAAGTCCTATCATTTTGAAGGAATAAAATCAATTTAATAAACAAATTTCAATTATATATTTATTAAAATTTCAAGAAAAAGAAGAAACTATAATAGAATTCTACTATTCTGGAAATCAGAAGTAGTTTTTTTTCAAGTTCTTTAAATTATGGTATATAATTACTTGGTTATACAATAAAAAAATTGAATTATATGAATTTAATTTCTAGTTTTTTGGTAAAACCTATCCAATTATTTAAATTAATTTCTTTTATAAATTGATTTGAAGTATTTCACCTATATAAATAACTTTTAGAAGAACTTTTAGCCAATTTTTTCTGATTTTTTAATTTCCTTCATTTAAATTCATTTTTTTAAATTAAGTTGATCTAATTTTTTTTTAGAATATCTTGTTAATATGAGAATTTTAGGCTCCCTACCCTAATATCCAATATTGATGGTATTTTCCCAGCAAAAAAAATCATTTAAACTTTATTAAAAAATTAATTAAAATATTAAGAAATTTAAATTTTCAAAAAAAAAAATTCTTTAATTTTAAAAATTAAATTAAATTGAACTCTTATTAATATTATAATTTTAAATTAAATTTTAATAAGAATTAAATAAATAAATTGAATTATTTATTAAGAATTATAATTATGATAAAAAAAGAATTAGAATACTTCATATTTTATAATATATATATATATATAAGGGGGATTCAATCCCTTGCGGAAAAGGTTTTTTTTTGCTTCAAACTGATTTTGTATTTGCACAATTTTCCTCCTCCCCAAAATCTGCAGATCAGATATGTAGACATCTGATTGAACCTGATCCAACCCCCAATTCTTTTCTTACCCATGTTATGGCCTGTTCACCATCATTCCCCCCCAAGCATTGTTTGGATGCTATTTTTATGGTTTTAATTTCTCACGATTTCAATTTTTTAAAAAAAGTATCTTGATCTTTTCTTTTATAACCTGACAAATCCAACACCCAAACTTTGCCGACGGGAAGCATCTGTTGGATGCTTCCCATTTCTTTTGAAATTTTTTGTTAAATTACTATAAATAAATCAATTGATCAGTAAGTTATTTGTGTTTTGATATTTCATTTTATGACATGGCTAATTGGAAAATGCATTTTTCAAACGCATCATTGAACATGGAAATTTGGCAAAGATATCTCACTTTAATCTTGTGAGTACTTTGACGAATGGGTTGTATCTTATATTGCTAACTTTTTCTGATAATAATGGTCTGCATGACAATATTAGACCAAACAAAATGGATCGTTACGATGGAGTGAATGATCAACGTTTCAATGCTAACTATCCAAATTTCGATGCCAATAGTCCTAGCAGAAGGCAGGAATTTCCTCATGTTGAGGGATGTCAAAATCAGTGGAGGGCTGTTGGAGTGACTGGGTCCCAACCTGAAGATGTTTATGGTGGTTTCAATGGGCAACAACATACGAACCACATGCCTTTTGAAAGGAATGCGCAGCAAGTGTCAAGCCCAATTACTTTAGCCCAGGAATGTATAAACGCTCATATTTATCACAACTTCCAATGCAAAATCCACCACCCAAGCAAAATTGCAAGAACTTGCCAACACCATTTTTGGTGCAAGAACTGGGTGGTCACTCATTTGTTTATGGCACACCCCCAATTATGACAAATGACAGGAGTTGTTTTCCTGGGTAAATTCAACAACTCCTGTCAATTAGACAATACTTATGACTTACATGATCAATATGGATGTTTTATTAGGATTTTTCATTCAGCAAGTGTGTCATCACATGGATATGGCCAGGAACTGAACTCCCCAGGTGGTGTTACTCAAAATGTAGTGCAAGGTCAATTGACAACACAATCACCTGCCAGTAGAATTAATATAAGGAACATTCCCAATTTGGGCAAAGCAAACAAGGAAAATAATAGTTATGGAAGCCAAAATTGGATGCATCAAACACACAAATCACAGAAAACCAAGGGGAATTGAGATGCAAATCCCAACTTCACTCGTAAAGATTACAAGAATATTTGCACTTAATTTTAAATTCAAGAGAATTATGACCAATTATTTGGGAAAAATGGCAAGACCAGAATTGGTGAATGTTTTCTTATGCGTGGAGGTGCATACAAAATGTTTGCAGGATATCTCAACTCACTTAATTCATCACTTCAACTGAATGGTAGGCATTGCTCTCAACATTTTACGACTTACAAAAAAAATACTTGGCCACCCGATTATGGGCAAACAACACAGGAGCAGGCTTGACAGAACAGGAGATGGGCATGACTCTTCAGCAAAAGTTAGATGTCCTCTGCCCTTGTTTTACAAGAATGGATGCAATTTTTGGATTGAAAGCCAATGTGGAGGCGTTCAGTGAACTAAATACAACTAGTGTTGGGACAATCATGGTGGATAGTGGCAGTGAAAGCAATTCAGATGAAGAACATAAAGCTATGAGCAATTCATGTATGTCAGAAGAGGAAATGAAAAAACGCAAAAGCACAAAAAACAATATCAGAAACCCTCAAATGCATGAAGCTTCAACGAATTCACCAAACACAACAACAGCAAGTGATGTGTGCAGCGAAGGACTCTCAAAGAAGAAAAATGTCACTCATTTTCCCAAACAGGCACGCTTAAACATGAAAGAGGCCAATGAACAGCAGGATCAAGAATGCCGTTGCTCATGACTTAAAATCATCAAAAATTATGTTGCTTTACAAGAAAAAAAATGGGTGGCCGATTTGGAATTCAAAAGAGAATTGAGCAGGCAAGATTACAACTTTTTAAAAGAGAAGAGTGATTGCAAATATATGTTAGAAAAAGAAAAAATGGATTGGAAAATGTTATTAGAACAAAAGCAACAGGAACAAGACAAGCATGAAACAACAAGAGGTCAGGACTTCATTTGTGCAGAGTCTGTTAAATTCAGGGAAAACACCCAAAGAGGTGGCAACTTATATGAGACTGTCATATGGTTAGTCAACATATGACAAAATAATCCACTCAACAGTTGGAAAGAGTGGACTTTGGACACATCAAAGTCCAACTAAAGTGAATTTTAGTGTGGTGATATACGTTTTCCCATTTGGGTATTGTTTGTCAAAGCATGTTTTTTTTAAAAAAAAGGCTATTTTTGGTTGTTGGCTTGATGCTTGTATGTACTCATAGCTAGTCTTATTGCAAGACTAACGATTTGTTCCTTTTGAGAGAAGGATCTCTCCCAAAATGTGTTTTGCAACCATGAGTGCATTAACATTAAGTGGACACTTTCCTCATACATACAAACAAACCTCTACAAATTATGTACAAAAAGGCATGAGAATAAATCATGCCTAACAATAACCTTTAAGTGAGCCAAACTACGATTAACTTATATATAATTTATACAATTTATAAGATGAAAACTATTTCATTGAAAAAGATGCCCAGGAATAATGGCCATGTTCAAAGTGTGTATAAATTACTGTTGGCCCATGTTGCACACATGTATTCTATTACAAAAATATTTGTTAAAAAAGATTTCTTCACAGTGAACTCACATGTGTATATAACATTAATACAATATTATTTTTGAAAACCGCATATAACACATTTGACGTTCAGAAAATCTAAAGCGTAAACATGTATCAAAAAATTTAAGCCGACAAATTGAAATCTAAGCAAAAGTTCTGCACAAAATTGCGCCAGAGGTAAGAATCATTTTGCATTATTAACCCATTCGGATTCCAATCTGGCAAGTCCTCCTCATCAAATGGCTGCTCCCATTGATCTCCAACATTAAGCAGAAAGTTATGCAATACCACACAGCTATAAATCCATTTGTTGATGTAAAACATATGTCTCTTCTTGTAGCAAGCCAGGTGTAAGTTTTTGAGAGATCCCCAACGGCCTTTCATAATTCCAATACAATGATCAATTTGTACCCTTGAATGGGAAATGTAATAATTGAATTGCCAATTATGAATCTGGTCCATTGCTGGACCTTTGAAGCAGGGTATGCAATGATTTCCTAAGGAATAAGCAGAATCCGCCAATAAATATTGGTCTATTTCATTATTATTAGTTATTCCGCTTCATTTAAATTCAACAAAATGCAGGAGGAGACTGACCTGCTGAAAAATTATCATATGATTGTGTATACAATCCCATCTTCTTACATAAACTGCTATCAACACATGAACCTGGCCAGCCACAAAACAGTGCAATAATTCTCTTCTGATTATCGCAAACTATTTGGGCATTCAATGAGTAACAACTCTTGCAATCAAAGAACACCTTTCCATCTAATCCTGGACGTTGATATAAAGGAAATGTTGTACCATCCAAGCGGCCAATGCAACCAGGAAACCCTTCACCTGCCATGTACAAAGAAATTTCTTGACGTTCTTCAAGATTTGGCCAGCGTAAGTAATTGCCCCAATTACCTGGCATGAGGCCATCACTACACCACCCTGACTAATACAGTACGGTCTTGCTAAGCATCCAACAGATGTTCTGGTTCCATTCATTCCAAGGTGCTCCAAAGTAAGTGCTAGTTGTTGGCATATATCCAGTTGTGCACAAGTGCTGTTGTTATGAAAGATGTTGCTATTCTTGATCAGATTGTAGATTACGAAGAACCCTTCACAAGTTGTGCAAACCTGTTGCAAATTCTCGGGACTCAATGACAACAAATGTTCCAGGCTGTACTCTTCATGAGAAAGGTCTTTGATCTGACTACTTATATAACTAATAAAAAAAGTCTTCAGTGTTCCACATCAATATTATGTAGGATGAATTACTCACTGACTATTAATAACTCTTTGCAAAAGGTCACATACTTCATTTGCTTCACTAAGCAGCCATTCAAACATAAGAGCCATCACCTCATCGTCTTCAGCCAAAATTAAACCAATGGAAGGCCATTCTGGAAAAACCAGCATGTCTAACCAATCATCGGTTGATTCATCTCCCAACTGACGTTTTCGCTTTTGCAATTGCCCAATCCAGTTTTTTTGTGATGATAATTTAGGCATTGAGTTGGATTCTAAAACCTTTTTGAGTGCTTCACAAAATAACGCCTTTGTTAATGAGCAAAACACTATATAAAAAACAATTATTAATATAATGAAGTGCAACAAGGAGCATCCCAAGCTTTTGAATAGATTTTTACCTTTCCCTATTTGTCTCCAAACAATTTTATCTGACCAATTTGAAAGAATCAAAAACTAAAGGTTACATTAACAAAAGGTAGTACATAAGAATTATGATAAGAGTATAAATACCTAAAGGTGAACAACAGAATATAATACACAGATCAACTAGATTGATGACTACGATGAACTAAAATGTAACACTAAGACAGAAACAAAATAGTAAGAGTAACACCTTTAACACTATTGAGATGCTACATAAAGCATACCTCTAAACTCAAGACTCCCTGAGTTATATTTAGATAACAAGTCGTAACTGATGTATACGTTAGTTAATCTATAAAGAGTATGACATTAATTCATAACTGTATGATCTTGTTAACAGGATAATGATTAAACCTACTACTGCTTTATTAAAATGCTGTGTTTATATAATAGAGAGTGTACAACACTTAGTTGTATCACTCTTAGGTCGTATGAGTAAAATATAAAATAATAAAGAATAAAGAAAGATAAAGCAACACTCAGAAATCTACAACCGTAATCCTTGGTGCTTATAAGTTAATTGTTATCTTAAGAGCACGGCTTTTAATTTTGCTGTTGTCTTATAAGCACGGTTTTAAGTATTACATCATGTCTCCCTTTTCTAACTAGCTTAGGAAACTAGTTGCAATATTGAGGTTTAGGAGAACGCTCAGATACATTTTACATGATTAACCAATAATTTTTTATTCGTCAAAATTCCTTTACACTCCTTTTGTGGAAATTGTGATTTTCGCACCCAATCAAAGTTGTTTTTCTGCTTTGGAGAAAGTTATGTTGCATAAAAATATGTTGTGCTTAAAAGAAGACCTTTAATGTTTCGTGTTTTAAATGCTAAATTTTTCCTTGCAGGTGTCAAATGAAAATAAAAAGAGATATTGTTTGAGAATTTGTATTCAAATGAAAATTTTTGGGGAAATTGTTGAATGATTTGAATTAAAATGAAAATTTACTTTGAAAAAATTCACTTGAAGCAATAGTTGATATTTTAAACAACATATACAATTTCAACAAATTTGAAATTGTATTTTTTTGGAAAAATAGGAAAAATGAAGAGTTGTTTTATAAAAATTATAAAAAATTATTTAGCAATTTTATTTCTAAAAAAATTGCTGAAAATTGCATTCAAAAAATTTGGAGGATAGGCCTGTATGCGTATGGCAGATATGTAAATCCAACCCGCCTCAAAAAGAAATCAGGTAGGTGGATCTCCTGATATCATAAATCAAAATCACAATGGGGTTGAATCACCCTATATATATTAATTCTTTCTTTTTTTAATATCACCTTCATTTGGTATATTGACCCAAAAAAAAAAAAGGATCAATTAATGTTTATTTTCCAATTTAAAAAGAAACAAATAGAATTCTTTTTTTCATAAATTTCTATTATTATTTTTTTTTTTTTGATTAATTTTTATAATAAAAAAAAAAAAAAAACTTAACCAAAAAACATAAATAATTAAAAAAAAAAAAAAAACATTATTAAAAATCTTTATTTTGAAATTAATTATAAATTTTATCTTCTTAATAATAGTTAATGATTAAAATTAAATTTAAAATATTAATCAATATTTTTAATAATAATTCTTATAACTATTTTATTTTTTTAAAATAATATTTATTTTAAATTTTTTTTCTAAATTGGTAAAAATATTTGATTAATGTTTTTTTTTGTTTTTTTTTTTTATAAATTTTCTTATTTATCAATTTCAAATTTATTAAAATGAAAAGAAATTGAATTAATTTAATATAATTTTAATAAATCTTCCTAAAATTAATAAAGGATTTCTTAAAATTTAAAAAAAAAAAAATAATTGAATCTTTGATCAAATTATTAATTTCTTTAAAAATTTTCAAAAAAATTTCTTTAATGTTTGAATTTAATTTATGTCTTGATTTAGTAAAAGATTGATTTAATTGGGTATAAAAAAATTGATTAGGGTAGGAAAAACTTAAGCTCAATTTAATTTGAGGATTAAATTGTTTTCTTTTTTTTTGATTTAACTGAACCTCTTTGCCTGATGAATATGGGAATTCTTTAGGGTTAAAATTAATTTTTTGAGTATTTTAAGTTGAAGGTAAATAATAAAGAAGAAAAACTTATTAATATTAAAACTATTTGTTTTTTTATGATTGGAATTTGGAGATTTATGGTAGAAAAAACCACACTCTGAAATTTCTTCAATAAGAGTTAATTTCTAAACATTTTTATCTAAAGGCTTGCATAGAAATATTTTGAAAAAAAATTAGCCTGGAGAAATTTATTCCCTTCAAAAGAAATAAAAAAATGAAGGGTCATAACTCATTCCTCTTTCTGATTGGAGATCAAAGCCAGATTCATGAACAAATACTACCTGGTGATCAAAATCAAAATCTGGGTAATTGAACAAGCTGGCTCTTTGAGCTTACAGGTCTTCCTTGTTTCAAGATTCAGGGAGTTTTTTAACCTTCTTCCAAGCGATTATCATGTCACAAATAAGTTTACTTATTGATTGGAATGAGATTTCAAAAGGAAATTTCTCTTCTAAAAACTCTTTCATATCCTTCAAAGTGACTTCTGATCTTTTATCAATGAGGTAAAGTAACTACATATTTATTTAATTCACAATCTTTCATTTTTTTTCTTTTAGACATTTGTTTCATTTGGATTTTAATGCAATATTAAGTAAGCTTTGTTGGAAGAAATATGGAACGCCTTAGAAAAGAGCCTTCCGAGATATTCCCTTCTACACAACATTTTCTTTCACAAAGCTTTGTATATATAATGGCTAACAATAACTTCAGGTTGGAATTATTTGTAGTTAATTTATCAATAAAATTCATCATTATTTTTTCTTTTTTGTAATTTTCTGTCTGTATCATTGTTTTATGAAAAAGCTCTTTATTTTTTCTAATTGTGCAGCTTGCTAGAGACTATCTTCTTAATATTGCATCTTAGCAGAATCAAAGTCCATTCATGGAGCTGGTGGCACTTTCTCAGGAGCTCTTGTGGCAAATCATGAAAAATAAAAAAGTATAATTATCATTTAAAATAAATGAATTCAAATTTATAAGTTTTTGGCCTTGGTTTTTAGAAACTAGGCCAAAGAACAATGCTGATCATTTTGAATTTTGGTTTCATTTTTTCAATTTTTAGACCCTAAGGTCAGCTTTTTTTGTAGAACCCTGAAATCGTAGCTCTTAGATTTGAGGACTGTGGCTTCTGCTTTATTAAAAGAAACTGTTTCTATTAACTTGAATCTCCGCATAAAATGACCAAGCATTAAGCGATAGTGGTGGCAATTTGAAGGAAGAAGTATTCTGGCAATGCCAAACACCCTCTATTGCAGTTGGGTCTTTTGATGTCACCCGGGTAGCTGGAAAATCATCAGAAACTAGGCCTGATTATCAACCGACATTTGGGTTGTACAGGCTCGTTGTCAAGTTGCGCCAGTCATATGCCAAACCAGCATTATAGAACGAAGAGCTCAGACAGCTTTCAAACATACATAACCAAAAAGCGAAAAACTCGAGCATAACACTCATTTTAATACCTTCAACATAATTAGCGTTTTATATTACTACACATCGCGGATACATGTCATGATAAATGACCAATAGTACAATTTTAACAATTTTTTAGTAAAAACAGGCAATCATCAAGAAACCTAGGCGGGAGCTTGATCAAAGTTAATGGGCGATAATTTATTCTTTGTCATTTTATGTTGATTAATACTTGACCTTCATTTACCATTCCATTTGGTTCAACTTGAATATCTCCGACCGTTCCATCTATTGAAGATCTTACAATAACCTAAAGCAAAATTCGTTGTCATCGAGAGTTTGAATCAGCTTTTGCTAAAACAGAGTAATCTAAAGGATTTCTTATAAACCAAAAAAGTTAGAAAAAAATTACTTCGGTCTTCATTGCCTCAAGCACAATTAATCCATCACCAGCTTTAATTTGATCACCTTCTTTGACCATTAGTTTAATCACCTTGGAAGGCATAACCGCACGAATTTGATTCGAGTTGGTTCTTTGTTCAACTTTGTCTTTCAACAATTGCAGTTTCCATTGAGGCCACGGCACAACCAGCTCAAACAGTTCTCCGCGCGCAAAAATATGGTGCTTTTCACTAAAACTATTTGAGCCATTCAAATCCTGAGTGACATGATTTATCAAACTTCGTTTGCCATCAACAATCGTCACAACTTCTTGACCATTATGCCCAGAATCGAAAAGTTCAAACTTGTGTTTTACCACATCAAAAGCTTTTACATGATGGATACTAGGGGTTGCCTTTTCAGGGCCCGAAACACAAGCTTCAAAGCTTGTGAAAGTTGGGTTAGGTTTGTCCGAGCTGAAGCTCATGGTAACTTGACTAGGTTGAGTAGGAGGTGAAGAGATATGGTCGGGGAGCACACAGAATTCGTACTTGCGAGAGATTTTGGTACCACCCAGCCTCCAACCATGTAATGTATCCCAAGGGCATCTACCTCCTGCAATACTTAAATTTCTGGAATTTCGAGTGCCAATTTCCTTCATGGCGGAGTACAAACTAGCATTGATAATGACTTCTTCCGCTGGGTTGGTCGGACAAGTTGGAAAAAGTTCATGTTTGTACTTGTCGATAAAACCGGTTTCCACCTTACCGGCAACAAATTCTGGATGAGCACTGAGACTCTTGAGGAACTCAATATTGGTGGATGGACCAATGATTTGATATTCATGAAGTTTTTGGTTCAACAGTTTCAATGCCGAAATCCGGTCTTTAGGAGAATGCACCACTAATTTTGCTATCATAGGGTCATAATGAACTAGGGATTGAGACACGTCAGTTTTCACAGAAAAAAAAATCCATAAGAATACTCTTACCACTAATCTCGTCCCCCGTTCCCGCGCCAGTTTCAACTCTAACAGAATCGTTTTCTTGGGGTGTCTTGACATGAATGAGCTTGCCTACATCAGGTAAAAAATTTCTATGAAAAAAGAGGCCCATTACATCGCACAACAATCAATACAAGGTAATAGTAATGATCAACAGCAAGAGGGGCTCACCTGCGAGGGTTTTCCGCATAGATGCGAGCCTCGAAGGCATGCCCAATACAAGGCACTTGTTCTTGCGTCAGAGGGATTGGATTGCCGGAAGCTATTTCCAATTGCCATTGGACTAAGTCTTGTCCAGTAATCATCTCCGTGATGGGATGCTACCGGCGATGAGAAAGATGCAAGGATCTAGGTTAGACTTTAAATGATGCACCCAGATGTTGCGGCAAGGTTTTTGTCATTACCTCAACTTGTAACCTAATCTTTCCGGGGGGTGGTAGAATCAGCAGTACTTAGTTTGATAGTGCGAATATCTGAAAACAAACAAGAAATCATCGTACCTTGTATTCATTTCCATATAATAGAATTTTTCGCTCGAGTCTAGTATGAACTAATATAACACGAAAAAAGGTTTGGATAAAATGAAAAAATGGCATTTTTTGTAAATTTATAATTTCTGACTAACTTCCACAGTCCCAGCACCAACATAATTAACCGCTTTGGCAGCAGCAACAGCTTTTAAACCCAGTTCAGACCTTAGTTGAGAATTCAAGCCTGGCGCAGGAGCTTCTTCGATAATTTTCTGATGACGTCTTTGGACCGAACAATCCCTCTCATTGAGGTGAACATAATTACCCAACGTGTCCCCAAAGCTGCGTTAAGAAAAGGATCAACGATGGACCGATCTTGAGCTCAAACAAAAAAGAAAAATGCTAATGACATTTGAACTTCTACGTGTCTTGGATTCAGAAGATATTTCTCAAGCAAAACCTGAAACAAGCACCAAGGGTTTGTGGACGAATGTCAGCTTTTCGACTTGATTAATAACTAGTTAAGAAGTTTTGTTTTGATTTACAGTGCCGTCACCGAAGCTTTGCTGACCCTCTCGTTTAGCGCTTTCTAATTGAGTATCGAATTCATCAGGTTTAAATACAATTTTCATTCCTTTTCCACCACCACCCTTGATCGCTTTAATTAGAATAGGATAGCCTATTTTCTCAGCTTCGTTTTTTAAAAATTGAGGATCTTGATTAGGCCCATGATATCCGGGAACACAGGGGACGCCTGCTCGAGTCATAATCTAATTTCCAAAGACATTTTATAAGTTAAGGAGGCTCGAATGCATTGAAGGCTGTCGAAAAAAAATGAAAAAAGCTTAACCTCTTTGGATTCACTTTTAGAGCCCATACTGACAATTGCAGAACTAGGTGGACCAATGAAAGTAATGTTGGCTTGTTTCAATTTTTCAGCGAATTCAGCACGTTCTGTGCAGTAAAATGATTATGATAAGATGGTTTAACGTGAGTTTGCTCATACTCGAAAGCACCAAAGATCAAACCCACCAGAGAGGAAGCCCCAGCCAGGGTGAACAGCCTAAAAGTAAAAAAAAAAACAAGATTATCAAGAAATGGTAGTAAAAGATGAATTATTCAAAACCAACCTGGGAGTTACTCTGAATACAAATTTGAATGATTTTTTCAATATTCAAATAACTATGGGTTGATTCAGCAGCACCGACTCGATATGCCTCATCAGCCTAAGCTTGGTATTTAAGCAAATAAAAGAATTGTATTTTGAAAATTTAAGCTAAAATTCTTTTGAGCAGGATTAATACGAGCACTGCTTACCATGTTGACATGCCTAGATTCAAGATCTACATCAGAATAAATTGCGACAGTTTTGATTCCTAACTTTCTTGCTGTTTTGATGATTCTACAGGCCACTTCACCACTAAATGTTTAAATCAAGGCAAGGTGAGATGTCCGAGTTAACGCCCGGTATAAAATTAAAGCTCAGGTCAATAAACGCTATTCAATTGAAGAATCAATTTAATTTAAAAGTTGTCTTACCGATTAGCAATTAAAATCTTGTCAAACAATGGCTTAAGATTATTTTGTTTACTCCACGCTAGAGAAAAGTTTGCAAAACATTGATATCAGTGAATTTCAATCTATATTTGCAAATGCAACCATTTTTATTACTTACGATTGAAGAAGTTCAATCCATTTGAATCTTTAATAGATTTAGTACTAAAATTATTAACTGATAAACTTTTACTAATAAAATTTTGATTTTTGAATTTTAAAGGTTTTAAATTTTTATTTGAATTAAAAATTATTGTTGAAAGATTTTCCAAATTTTTAGATGAATTTTTTGAAATTTTAAATTTATTCATAATTATTAATCTTATAAAAAGCAATTAACTTTAATCCTAATAAAAAAAATGAGTATCAAACAAAAATAATCTTTATTTTCTTAAAAAATCTTAATATTTATTGTTAATTTCTTATTTTTTATTTTTGATCAATTGATAATCATTTAGAAGTTGGATGTGAGCCTCTTGATCGATCAGGTTCATTAATCTTGATCGCAGATAAATCGGTGCGCTAATTTAAAAGCGTGGAAGGTGGTGATCTCGTACTAGAACTCACACAACTAGGAATTAAGAAAACAATAAATTCAAATCACTCCGCTTTTAAAAGGCAATCTAACAAGGGGGTTCAAACTCAATTAATTTCTTAGTTAATTAGATGATCTTTTCAAAGAATTTTTGACTTAAAAATTAAAAAAAAACTAACTTTAAGTTAAATTTAGGCCCAGTTTATGTTTGGGTTTTGAAGCAAATTTTGAATTTAATTTCAAACAAAATGAAATCATTTTTAATTCAATTTTATTTGGAAATAAACTCAAATTAATTTCAAAACTACTGGAAGTTGTTTGAGCAATTTTTTATATTATTTCCAAAAGATTTTTTAAACCTTTCAAACAACAAACTTAAAAATACATGAAAACATGGCCAATGTCACACCCAATTCCCAATTGTCTGCATACAAATGTTTCCAAAGGCAAATCAGGGCAAATCAGGAAGAAGAGGAAGGCAATACATCATTTCAAACAAGTGGCAATATTGGAATTGGAGCAATGAATGAATTACAGAATGGACTGAATTCAATGCAACCTTTGCTTGAGGATTCTCCCAGTCAAGGCTCAACTCAAAAATGAAAAAGAAGAACTTCAGAAGAAGCCTGATTACATTGACAGCAATTGGAGCATGAACAAATACTTAAAAGGCAGCAAAGAGAAAACAATTGAGTGAATGCTGAAGCACAATGACTCAAACAAATAGAAAGGTGTCTAGCTCAAGAAAACCAAGAACACAATCACAAAACATGGTTTTTTTGGAACAACAAAAGTATGCGCCAGTTATTGGAGATGATGAGGGATTTGCAGATGGATGGGACTATGGCCGGTTTTATTCCATGGGCAATATTTTTCAAGACTCATGAGAATTGTAAGGCAAATTTCTCACTTTTGAGAAATCTGTCTCTTGAAACACTAGAAAGGTGTTATAAGGCCTTAATTATGGTATACAAGGTGAGCTTTTTAGTTAATGTCAAACAGGCTGGGACTGATGCAATGAAAATGGTAGATTATTAAGGACTCTTGTGAGTCAACTGGCAGGGGTGGGCTATACATGCAGCTCATGCAACTCCAGTGTCATCATATGACTGTGGAGGTAAGTCATATCTACTCATGAGGGAGACATCTTACTACTATGGAGAATTTTGCAGGTCTATGAGTTGCTGAAGGAAATAAACATGAAAAATTGTGGGGCCAATGAATTTGGTATGGAATCTGGTGATTTTCCACAAACAAGAAACGGCAATGATGACAAAATCAGTCACACAGGCATACAAGTACAGACAGAAGAGATTGGAAACAAAAATGGACTGTTGCCTAGTGACTGTGGAGAATCATTACGGAGAGACCCAATAGAGGACCTAAATCAAGAGGCAGGCAACAATTCAATGCACCAAGAAGGTGCTTGTATCAGTACCAATTGTCCGACTCCTTTGCAATTCATTAGGCCAATCCTCCAGCATGAGCATCAGAACCACATGCTGAAATCAAAATTTCATGAATAGAATGAATACAAACATGCAAAAAGTACTCTCACCCTCAATGCTCATGCTCCAGCAGAGCCAAGATCACATGCAAAGGTCACAAGACAAGGAGAGACAAGTGTTGATGCATGAGAGAGAAGAAGAACAATGTCTACGTGAAACACAAATTTGCACAGAGGTGCAAAGGAGGAATGACCAGATGAATATGTATATGATGGACATGCTATCAAAAATGACAGGAGTACCTTTAGACAAGCCACCAGAGGATTTGTGGATGGGAGAATAGATGTGGTTTAATGTGTATATCTTTGGAACTTATTAAAAAGGACCATTGGGGCTCTGCTAAGTAATGGTAATTATGTTTTTCAGCTTGCACCTGTGCTTTTTTAACAAAGATATGCCAAATGGCAATCTTAAGATTCTTGTATTTCCTAATCATACAACACCCCAAAGCAATTCTTAACAGGGAAATATTGGGTATTCTAATGTAAGCTACTTGTATGTTACTTTCTTGACTACAAATGCCCAAAAATAGACACATGGATCATGTGGTTTATCTAGTGTACTTTGTTTATACCTTTGAATATTACTCAGTTGGATTGTAATGTGAAGAATAATTCAAAGGGAATTAAAAAATGCCCAACAGTTATGTGAGGTCTTTGTCCCTCAAGCTAGAATTTTTTTGGCATTCTTGACCACCTTCCCTGTTTGCTTTGCCTTTGGCCAAAATTAGTTATCTCCTGTCTGAAGTACAGGGTTCATTTTGAAAATAAGAATTTTCAATAATTTTGTTTCTCCGGGATCCTTCAAATTATGCCATCTGATTGCACAAAAACTTCGGGGAATCAGGCGGGTTCACCCTTACCATATGAAAACAATGAGGCATACAATCTTTCTATGCATTGTTTAGAACAAGTTCAGCATAAAAGGGATCAATTACTAGAAGAAATTTCCCAATCTCAGGCCCAAGATCAAGTACAAGATCATTAGATAGCTGTTTTATGTGAACTACTTGACATGCAAGATATTCAAATTTACTACTTGCAAACACATGCCTTACATGAATGAAATCAATTGGAGGATTGCTTACTCACATTATTACCTTAAATGATTGCATGATATTAATGTGGGCACCATTATCTGACTTATGTTTGGCTGATAAATTTTTTGCAATTATCAAAAATATTCACAAATGTGATGTTTTCAAACTAAAACATTTTGATGTAATCCTAACCTCCAATTGGCATTTAATCACATCATAAAAATTCCTAAATAAATGAGTGAGTAATTTCCAAAAACTATCCTAATTGGTCTTCTTGTACTGCGTTCTGATTCCATTGATTTAAAAAATTAACCTCATTTCTATTCAACAGATTGTGCAATATCATTCATGCAATGGTGACTTTACCTGTCTATAAAGGCACTATTGCTTGTGGATATAGAAGACAGTGGAACCTATTCTTCAACTGCCCAAATTCCTGCTCCACTACCATTCTGAATTTTATATTCATTAATAGTTTGTTATTTTTGAAAATTCATAATACTCTTACCTTGGGGACAAATGAATATTATTAAATTGTGCCTCTTCTTCATTTCGAGTATTCCTCATTGGAATAAGGATTGGGAGCCTTGAAGAATATCCTGAATCACCAATGAGTAAGCAATTGGGTGTGAATCTTGCCACTCCATTGATGAGAGATTGACCAATTCTCAACTTCCTAAACATACAACTATCATGTACTGAGCCTGGTAGTCCACCACAGACCTGAATTCATTTTTGAGATAAATATTTCAGTCTTATTCCATGTCATTAGAATTACTCACATTACAAAAATTCCCATGTCCATCCACAATGCAATGCCATCCCTTACAAATTACATAGGTATTCCATTGATCATTTGGTGGTGGTATGATTGGAATGTGCATGCCATCAATTGCACCAATAATTATCATAAGTCCTTGCCTTTGTTGGAATGTCTCCTTGATTGCATTCCATTTTTCTATATATTAGGCCACAGGAAAACTAGATATATAAACAAGGTTAAGTTTTATCTTTGTTTTTGTAATAAGCCAATTATTTACTTGTCTGATGGTTGAGTCATGCAGTGCAACTAATATTGCTTGCACTACTTCTTTTTATGCTTGATATTCTGTTGCCTTTCCCATGCTTAACACATGTCCTACTACCTCATAGGAGCTCCCATGACCTATTCTATATAATGTAATTCCTACCTTTTCTTCAATAGTTAACCCTCACACATTATGTTGAAATGAGTTTGGGACATGATTTAATAAATACCGAGTTAATAAAAAAAATCTAGTCATCTCATCCTAAAAAGTCCAATGAAGTGATTTTCATTGTATAAATTGACCTCATACCATGGATTGAAACACATTTCATGTCTTATAGCTTCACAATGTTGGTGTCCAAATTCTTCATACCACATTAAATGAAAACACCAGGCCAATGCTAAGCTGGTGATTATATACATCAGATGTTGATCTTCAATTGTTAATATTTTAAAAAGTAAAATCATTATAAAATTAAACATTGTGATATTCAACATCATTTTGACGTTGTTAGTAGAAAACCACTAAACATGAATTTGCCTCAGTAGTTCATAAACATTAGAAAATTTTGTAAACTTGTAGAATTTTTTTAACTTTATTTTTAATTAAAAATAATCATATTTTTGTTTGAAATAAAATTCAAAATTTTCTTCAAAACCCAAACATAAACTGGGCCTTAAGTTAAAATAAAAAAAATTAGAAATTCAAATGTGATAAAAAGGGATGACCTATTACCTCATTGGATTCAATCAATCACAAGTGAGTCATTCTTGACAAAGATTTAAAATAATCATCATATCAAGAGCCACCTAAACATCATCCTCCCATCAAACTCAAAGGAAATCACAGCTCTAGATTATCATCTTACTGTTATGTGAATGCTTTTCTATATCAAAGAATTTTAAATTTCATTTTTTTAATCTTTTCATTGAAATTTATAGGCTTTTTTGAAGTTTTTTGAATTGATAGTGTGGTATTCCATATCTTTTTTGGCCCGGTTTCAAGCAATTTTTGAGCATGAAAAAATGGACAAATCAAGATTCAAATGACTAATTTAGGAACCCACCACTCATAATTAAATTATTAGAATAATAACATAAATAGTATTGGGTGAAAGAAGATTTAGCATTCAGGATAGAAAAAAACAAATTTCATACAAAAATTAGCAGTATATCCACCCTGGATCCATCAGGAATATTATATCACCAAGAAGTACAGTAACCAAAATGCAGTTCATTTGACACAAGAGTCATCTGAGAGTATCAAATTCAACTTAATTCAAGAAAAATCCACCAAAAATAACCTGAATTAAATGAAAATACAGGCACCCAAAGAGTTTTTATGCAATCCACATGCATGAAATTTATAAATGACAGAGCCACAAATCAATTGGTTCAAACTCAAAGTAAATTCCAACTAGCTTCATGCAAGAAAAATAAACTAAAGCTTTGAATTACACAGCAAATACAGGAATCAGATATTACAACTCAAAAGGCTATCCCCACATTACACAGAATGATCACCTTGAATTACATAATATCACAGTAATATGACACCATCCTCAATTTTACCTACCAACAGTCATCACTAAAGGGTGTGAAAGCTGACTAATGAAGTGTAAAAAACAAGTAATCTGATATTTTTTATTAAAATACACACCAGAAAAAACATCTCAACCTTAATTTTGGACAAACAAATGGTAAAAATAGCTCAGTCATATCACACCATTCACAAAATCACCACCAGAAAAATTATCTTAAGGGAAAAAAAGTTTTCCATGGAGAGCCCATGGGTACCTGTAACAACATAAAAGGAGGTCTCTCTCTCATTTTATCCTTTTTCCCCATGAATGCAATTGATTATATACCAAGAAGGAGAATAATTATTCATCCCTTAATAATAGGTTAATCTAGAAATTGTTATTATTAATATTAAATTACACTAATGGTGATTTATAAGTAGCTGTAGTTAAAATTAGTTCTGCCTATATTATAGATTCATCTATTAGTTAAATATTCATATTGAACAAAATATGTATATTATTCTTTTCTCACTGCAATAAAAGTTATAGTAATGTAATCATCATCAAATTGAAAAAACAAAATACACACTAGGAGTTTCATAACTGTTACTATCAGTATATCTTATGAATTATTATCATCAAAATTAACATCCATTACTAAAGTTATGATTAGTAACTTATTTGTCAACCTTATCCAGTATTATTTTGGAAACTATAGTGGTATTATTATCTATAATTACTATTAATTGATATCTATCACTACTCTTATTATCCAAAGTATAGCTAACATATTATCAATACTATTTATAAATTACAACTATCTAACCATTAACCAAATTATCATATATAATCACTATCCCTATATATTCTCATATTAAACTATTATCCACTAAAAAGAGAGACAACTTAGATCACCACTCAGTACTATTATATTTACTATTTTTTTACTTAATTATTAGTTTATCATGTTGAAATCACCTACAAGTTTATTATTTGAAATTAGTATTATTTCATCTTTAGGTTTATTATTGATTAGGTCTTTTAGAGACTGCTGAAAAGTCTTCCCAAGTTGTAAAACTCACAATCTTGAAAATTGATTTGTGAGCTCTGTAGGGAGATTTTTTAGTATATTCAGAGGGGAAGCTAAAACAACATTATCACCCTTGGTTAGAACATTATTCCAGAAATTCAAAAATGTTTACCTATAATTTCCCCTTTGAGGACTGCCTTATCCAATCCCACGTTAAAAGGAGCTCTACATTTGGTTTTTCAACAGTGGCTTATCAACCTAAACAATAAATAATTAGTCAATAATCAATAAAGAAGATAATAATACCAACCTACTTCAAAGAAATTTTTTATATAAAAATAATTAACAGTCAACAAATTGATATAATCTGGAATCTGGAAATAAATTTGATTCAAAATAATAATAATCACCATCACAATCCTCAAATCAGTCAGATAACTTTTATTATAAAGTGAAAGAAAGAAAACCAGAAAATCAAACACCCCAGGATATTAATTTACTCATTGCAACAAAAAGAACAGAACAGAAGGAAAAGGAATAATTGAGGAAATTTTTCAAGTATAAATGAATCAAAAATAAATATCTGACTTACCATCAATACCTGAAGATACTTGAGAAGGACAGTATTCAGAAGAAAGTGAAGAAAGTATCAAACAGTACAAATACAAAGTATTATGAAGCAAATTCAAGAATTTTAAATAAAACAAAGTAGAAAGAAAGGAAAGGAAAGGTAAAAAAAGTCCTATAAAACTTTAACTAGTCCAAGTGAGTCAGCATTAAAAAGGAATTTTAGACTTGAAGATTCACCAATATCACCTACACCTGGACCTAGAGAATCCTCTACTTCAGTAACAGATCCAGGAGCTAAAGATATTCCAAGCAGAGTTTTTTTCACTACACCTAATCACCCAAGTTCATTATAGCATAAATTTCAAAGAAAGGAAAGAGCTGTGGTTGAAATTAAAGAAAAAGATTACAACAAAAATCTTTGATGGAGAAGAAGTAGAGAAATTAATCAAGAAAGTGGAAAAAATATCTTAAATTGAAGGAGAAACAGATGAATACATAGAAATTCAAATAGAATTTTTGACAACAGACCCAAAGGTGAGTGATTGAATTGAAGATATTCCAGCTTATGAAAAAGAAAATTAGACACAGCTCAAGAAAGATCTTATAACAAAATGGGGAAGAGTTGAACCTGAAAGAAGATACAGAAAGGATTCACTGATGAAGATTTTTTCTGACACTCAAGAATATGGAGGAATTGGTAGTCTCTCAAAGTTTAAAAAATGTATGTGAGAGTATGAAGCTATTGTTACTCACTTATTAAGATACAGCTATATTCCTAAAGATAACATATGACATGAGGACCTATTTGAATGTGTTTCAGCTGATGTTAAAGGGGCCATAAAGAAGGAAATAATCAAAGATAATGTTATGGTTAGAGCTTAAGCTGGATGATACCTTATACCACCTATGAAGATCCTCACGAAGTATATTTAAAAAGAATTGGAAGCCAGAATATTAGTAACAAAAATATTCTCATCATCAAGAGATACAGGAATAAATTTGACTTGAAACAAAGATATGAAATTTCACTTTAAGTAAGAGGCCTTCCCAGAAATTGATTAACCTTTTAAAAAAATGAAAGAGATTTCTGAATCTCTCATAGAACAAAAAGTGGAAACTATAAATAGGTCACAAGGGTAAAATGAAGATTTCAAGAAATTTATGACTCAACTGGAAGATTTGAAAAGTCTATCTAAACCTAAAATGGGTGAGGTTACCAATAAGAAACTCAATAATAAAAAGTTCAAACCAAGACATGATTTACCTTCATTCTCACAAAGGCATGTTCCCTATGCACCAGCACAAAGAATACAAAATCCCCATGTCAAATGTTATTAATGTCTTGGGGAAGAAAATGTAGTGAATAGATGCAGCTACCTCTTTTAATATCAGAATAAAAAATGTTCCAGAATAAAGGGAGGTGGATTATTATTTATCAATTGGAAAAGAGTACCAACAGATGGGAAAACCTCTCCAAAGAAGTTAGTCAAAGAATTTGCAAAAGAACAAGAAGAACTTACAAATAAAAGGAAAGGAAATGAAGCTAAGCAATACCAACACCACCAAAAAAAGTGAGCATACTACAAGCAAGAGAATGATATTTCAACTTCTATAGCCAAAATTGAAAATTGGGGAAACTGGCAGCCACCAACCATATGATCAGACAATGATCCGTTTCACAATAACTATGGATTAAGAAACACCCAGAAAAGCTCCTCAAGAAATGAGAATACAAGTCAAGAAAAAAACAAAATTATTACCAAGGATGACTGAAATATCACCAAAGGAAATGGAAACACAACTGCAAAAGAAAGCAAAAATACCTGGAGCCTATATTGAAGATGAACAGGGTACAGTGGAAAAACCCATTATTCCCACTGAATATAAGAAACCTCAAAATTTTAAAGAGGAAAAACAAGCTACCTCATCATTTAAAGAAACAGAGTATTCTGGAAAGATGTAGGAATTAACTCAATATGTTGTTAAAAAAAGGATATAAAGAAAGAAAACACAGAAGTTAAAGAGGTTATGAGTTGAATTATTAAAAAGCTGTTGGATCAGAAAATAATTCTCAGCTTAGAAATATTCTTATTATGTCATCCAAAGCCATAAACCAATTAAAAAATGTAACAGAAGAAAGAAAAACAATCAACTCAATTGAAACAAAAATCATTAAGTACAAGCTCATAAAACATCATTTGGGAGATTATGAACAAACCAAATTGCATTATGCCTGTCGATTGGGATTCATGCAAGTATATGTAGGAAAAGAAGGACTTGAAATAATGAAATTAGTGGATACAGGATTGGAATTGAATATAATAGCAAAGGATTCAGTAATAAAAGAAGGACTTACCACAAGATGTCTTAAAATAAACTTGAGGAGAATTGGTGGTCACTGTGCTTTAATAGTTGGATTAGCATAATTTGCCTGAATTTCTCTAGTTACTTGGGAAGGAAGAAATATAAACCTCTTTGTAGTAAAGGGAGAATTACACACAGTATTGGGAAAACCCTTCCTTGAAGATAGCAACATAATATTATACTTCTCTTAAAAAAAGGGGAAATATTCAGTTAAATAGAGCCAGATGGAGAAACACTTTTCTTACCCATTTGTTCACCACAGAAAGTATGATGGAGAGAAAACCCACCAAAAGGAATGGAATTTTGTGCAGCTTCAAAATTAGTTGAGTGGAAAGAATTAAAAGTTAAACAAGAATAAAGTTTTAAAAATCAGCAAATTACAGAAGGATATCCTCACCAAGTATTTAAGAAAGAAGGAATAAAGAAATCTGAATATAAAATGGAAAAAAAGGAGAATTAACCCCAATTAATAACAAAAAGATCAATTAAAAGCAAGAATAAGAAAATATTACAGGAGATTTGATACTAGATAAAGAAAATGGAAACACCCAAATATGTCAAGACACCCAAAATCATGGATTCAATAAACATGAAAATAGTAGAGGAAAACTATTAAAACAAAAGTTCTCACCATTCAAAGCTTTGAAGTCCTTTTCAAAGTGCATATTAAAAAGAATCTGGGAGTCAAGCATAAAATAAGTTGTAAAAATATTGAATATAACCTCAAAAGCAAAGAATTTGAACTCTCAGCATGATAAATCAGAACTTAATTCCTTAAAAGAAATTTCCCTTAAAATACAAAAGAACCAGAGATATTAAAATTCAAGACAGACATATATTTCAAGAAGAAAGTATTGACTAAATTTCAAAACCTAAAGAATCCTCATAATTGAATAAAAAATTAGAAAAAGGAATTAAAAACCAACAAATAAATGGAAATGATTATTTTCAAGAAACTCCAAAGAAATAATCCAGAAAAACCACTACTAAAAAAGTGTGGATTAAAGCTTATCAGGCTTACCACAAAAAGTGACCAGTACACCAAGCAGGTGTTATAAAGTATCCCGGCCATAAGCGTTACCAAAGGATGAAAACATCAACCATAAAAATTTCAACTTTGGTCCTAAAATATGGTCAATATTGAACCAAGGCTTATGATGAAAGAGGGAAGTATCATCAAACAAAACCTACAAGCTCAAAAAATTGGAATCAGAAATTAAGAACAATATTGGTATAAAAATAAAATTAAAACTGAAAATAAAGCTATCAACAAGTTATTTACCAAAAAAGATAAATTAAATGACAAAACTAAAGATCCAAGAAGCCCAAGGCTCAAAGATTAACATCAGAATTCATTCAGAACAAGTCTTAATGGAAACTACAGTAACCCCACTAAACCCAAGAGTAATTGATATTTTTACTCCAAAAGATAAAGCAGAAATAACCTTGTTTTTTCAACAAGGTATTAAAGATTAAGAAAAAGATGAACAGAAATTGATAATTACTGGAGAAGGATTCCCTTGGAAAGGATGTACAAATTGGCAACCTCTTAAAAATGACAATATTTTGGATCACAATAGTGATAATTCTAGGAGCCACTATGGAGATTCAAATCAACATGTTGAGTGGCTGGAAGATATGAGTGAGCCTAAAAAGAATAAATCAGGGAAAATGAAAGATAAAATTACTAAAAGGAGGAAGACTAAGGAAGAAAAAAAACTTTTTTTGAATTACTCAAAATAAAAAGCTATTCCCAAGCTTGCAAGCTCATTTGGAACACAGATATCAGGCTTAAATTTAAAATGAAAGCTTCCTAAAGCATAAAAAGGAAGAAAATGACTATGTCAGAACACAAATAGGTCAAAATGAATCCTTGATTTATAAAAATGAAGAAAAACTTACATGTATTCAGCCCAAGGCCCAGGAAAGATATAGCTTTGGGACCTGCAAGTTGCAATAACTGAGGCACACAAGATTCATAAATTCTTTTCTATTTTGTAATTGTACCTGGGAATGAATGAAATACAAATAAATCTTTTTTATTACTTATATATTATTTATCATTATTTTATTTATTTAAATAATTTATTTATTTATTATTATTATTACTCTTTTTTTTCTTATCCCAATAAAAAAAGGAGAACACAAAGATGGAGGGAAAAAATCATCAGAATGATACAAGACAACAAAAAAAAATATAATAATTCTTTATTATGTTATTTTTTTGATAAAAGAAATATATACATAAGTATATATAAAAAAGGAAAACAATTGATAACAATGAAAAAAGAAGAGCACTGCACTATACCGTGTAATGTAGGACTTACACAAACCAAAAAAAATATTATTTTTGTTATTTTTGTTTTTTTTCGAAATAAAAAAGTAAACAAACAGGAAAAAAATGATATAATAATAAAATTATCAAGATAAAAAGTAGAAATATTGATCATAACTAAAAAGGAGCAGTACTTCAGTACTGTACTGTATACTTTAGAAAAAATATATAAATTAAAATATTATTCATTTTATATATTTTTATTTAAGTAGAAATGTAATTTATGCTGAAAAATGAAGAAAAGAAACATCCACAGCTACAAAACAAAACCAAATACTTCAAATTTGAAGTATTTGAACTGGGAATTCTAAAAATAAAAAAATGTTTCATAACTTATTTTAATTATATTATTTTATTTGATTAATTTGTCTTATCTTTTAATTCTTTCATATTGTTACCTTATCATAATTCTATATGTTTCTTATGGTTAGTTTCATTTATATTTCTAATATTATTATTCATTATTAATAAAACTATTCATATTATGAATTATTATTTTTCTCATATTATCTTAAAAATTTTATTTATTACTAAAAAATATTATTATTCAATTAATATTTCATTTATTATTCACATCATTTTCATTAGAAATTTTAGTATTATTATTATTTTATTGAATATTTGATTCATCATTCATAGCACTTTTTTAAAAAGAAAGAAAAAGAAAAAAGGAATTAGTAGTTATTTATATTAAATATTAAGTAATAGGTGGGAATTATGATATAATTATTAAATGTAGAGGGGGTAACTGACCATCCAAAAATCATAAATGAAAATTTTATTTAGAGTTTTTATGAAGAGGATGAAATGGGTATGAATTTTGCTGAAGGTACATATGGGGTCTCAAAACTAAGAAAAGACAGTGAAAGGGAAAAAATAAATCAAATTAGTAAAATAAGTCTATCAACAAAATTACTTTAATATTGGTCCTTCATAAGATATTAAGCTTTCTAAATAACGTTTTTATCCATAACCAACAAAATTTCCTCAAGAATGGTCCCGTACAAGACCTTAAACTATCAAAATATTTTCATTTTTTATATTTTATCCACAACGTTCCCTCAAAAAAAAAGGTCTTTGGGAAGATCATAAAATGTCCAAATCAATTTTTATTATTATTTAATATAGCTTATTACATTATGAAACTCATGATGAGGTCCTGAGTATGACCTTAAACTGCCTGATCAACATTATTATATCATGATTGAATTCTCAGGACCAAAGAAAAGGTCCTGGAAAAGATCCTAAAATGTACCAATTTCTTTGTTTATTTTATTTAATTTTATTTATGGGAAAATTGGTGGAAATATTTCATCAGAAAGAATTATTGGTAGATGGAAGGAATTTGATAAAATGGAGAGGGAACTTACCCTCAAACAGTATTGATTGTATTGGACAAGAATTAATATAAATAAATAAGAAATCTGAAGAAACAAGAGAAATAAAATAAAGTATGGAGAAAAGGAAGATTCAAAATTATCACAAGAAATAATAAACAGAATATTTCAAATGAATTAGACATTGAAGAAGAAGATATGGAATAATTTCCATACTTAAAGAAGGTCAAGATAGAACTCAAAAAGAAAGAAAAAGCACCAGAAGAAGATATTAAGATTAAAAAATTAACATTACAACCCACAAATGAAGCTTATAAAATTAATTTAGTAAAATTAAAACTTAAAAGAAAGGAAATTTGGATTTATTAATCCAGAATACTGTACTTGAAACTGGAGTGCTGGGGACAGAATTAAATGGATAGGGGGATGTGGTATTCCATACCTTTTTTCCCCAGCTTCAAGCAATGTTTGAAGGTGAAAAGTTGGACAAATCAATATTCAAATTACTAATTTAGGAACCAACCACTCAAAGAAATACTCAGAATAAACATTAATAGTATTGGTTAAAGAAAGAGTGAGAACTCAGCATAGAAAAAAAACAAATTTCATACACAAAGTAGCAGTATATTCACCCTAAATCCATCAGGAATCTTATATTAACAAGAAGTAAAGTAACCAAAAGGAAGTTCATTTGACCCAAGAGTCATTTGACAGTATCAAGTTCAACTTAACATGAGAAAAATACACTAAAAGTAATTAAATTAAATAGCAATACAGGAACCCAAAAAAGGTTCATGAAATCGACTTTCTTTAAATCTGTAAACAGGACAGCCACAGATTAATTGAGCCAAACTCAAATTAAATTTCAACTAGCTTCCTGCAAGGAAAATACACTTAAACTCCAAATTGCACATAAAATTCAGTAATAAGATATTAAAACTGAAAAGGCTATCCACACATTACACAGCATGATCAACTTGAATTACATAATCTTACAAAAAATGGTGAAATATGACAGTCATATGACACCATACTCAATTTTACCCAACATAATTAATCCCTCAAGCCTGTGCAAGTTGACTAATGCAGTCTAAAAAATGAGTCATGTGATATGTTTTATCAAAATACACCTCAGAAAAACCATCTCAACCTTCATTTTGGCCAAAGAAACGGTAAAAATAGCTCAGTCACATGACACCATTCAAAAAATAACAACCAGAAAAATTATCTCAAGGGAAAAAAGTTCATGGAGAGCCCATGGGTACCTCTCACAACATAAAAGAAGGTCTCTCTCTCATTTAATCCCTTTTCCCCATGAATGCAATTAATTATATACCAAGAAGGAGAATAATTATTCATCCCTTACTAATAGGATAACCTAGAAATTATTATTAATAATATTACATTACACTAATAGTGATTTATAATTAGCTGTAGTTAACAGCCTATATTATAAATTCATCCATTAGTTAAATAATCATATTGAACAAGATATTTATATCATACTTTTCTCACTACAAGAAAGTTTAACATAATAATATTATCATCAAATTAAAAAAACAAAATACAAACTACTAGTGTCATAGCTGTCACTATCAGTATATCTTATTAATAATTATCATCCAAATTATCACTCATCATTACAGTCATGATGAGTAACTTATTTATAAACCTTAACCAGTACTTTTTTTAAAATTATAGCTATATTATCATCTATAATTACTATTAATTAATATCTATCACTATTCTTATTATCAATTTTATTTATAAACTACAACTATCTATCCATAAACCAAATTATCATATATAATCACTATCCCTATATATTCTCATATTAAAGTATTATCCATTAAAAAGAATTCATTTTGAAAAAAGAGAAAACTTAAATCACCACTTAGTACTATCATTATTACTAGTATTTTACTTAATTATTAGTTTATTATCTTAAAAGAACCCAAAAGCTTCTTATTTGAAATTAGTATTATTTTATATTTAGGTTTATTATTGATTAGGTCTGTCAGAGACTTCTGAAAAGTCTTCCCTAGTTGTAAAATTCACAATCTTGAAAATTGATTTGTGAGCTCTGTAGGGAGACTCTTTAGTATATTCAGAGGGGAAGCTAAAACACCATTATCACCCTTGGTTACAAAATTATTCCAGAAATTAATTTTTTTTACCTCTGATTTCCCCCTTAAGCACTTGCTTATTCAATCCCGCACTAAAAGGAGCTCCACATCTGTGGTAACAACAATGGAATTTCAACTTCAACAATCAATAATCAGCTAATAATCAATCAAGAAGATAATCATACCAGCCTACCTCCAGAAAATTGTTTATTAGAAAATAATTAAAAATCAACAGGTTCATATAATCTGGAATCTGGAAATGAATTGGATTTGAAATAATAATCCTAACCATCACAATCCTCATAGCAGTCATATAACTTTTATTGTCAAGTTAAAGAAAGAACAACAGAAAATTAAACACCCCAGGATATTTATTTAATAATTGCAACACCAAGAACATAACAGAAGGAAAAGGAAGAATTGAGGATATTTTCAAGTATGAATGAATTAACAACAAAAATCTGACTTACCATTACTACCTGAAGAGACTGGAGAAGGACAGTATTCAGAAGAAAGTTAAGAAAAGATCAAATAGTACAAATCCAAAGTATTATGAAGCAAATTCAATAATTTTTAATAACAAAAAGTAACAATAAAGGCAAGGGAAGGGAGCAAAAATCCTATACACCTGTATCTAGTACAAGTGAATCAGAATTAAAAAGGAATTTGAGACCTAAGGATTCACCAATATCACCTACACCTAGACCTAGAGCAACATTTACTTCAGTAACAGATCTGGGAGCTAAAGATATTCCAAGGAGAGTATTTTCACTACATCTAATAACCCAGATCCATTACAGCATAAATTTCAAAGGCAAGAAAGAACTGTGGTTAAAAATAAATCAAAATACTACAACCTAAGTTTTGATGGAGAAGAAGTAGAGACATTGATAAATAAAGTGGAAATAATAGCTTAAATGGAAGGAGAAACAGATGAAGACCTAGCAGTTAAAATAGTATTTTCGAAGACAAAACAAAATTTGAGTTATTCAATTAAAGATATTCCAGCTTATGAAGAAGGAAATTTGACACAGCTCAAGAAAGATCTTATAACAAAATGGGGAAGAGTTGAACCTTGAAAAAGATACAGAAAAGATTCACTGATGAAGCTTTTTTATGAAACTCAAGAATATGGAGGAATGGGTAGTCTCTCACAGTATAAGAAATTTATGTGAGAGTGTAAAACTATTGTTACTCACTTATTAATATACAGCTATATTACCAAAGACAACATATTCCATGAGGAGCTATTTGACTATGTTTCTGCTGATGTTAAAGGGGCCATATGGAAGGCAATTATCAAGGATGATGTTATTGTTAGATATGAAGATTGAGGATACCTTATACCACCTATAAAGATCCTCAAGACGTATATTGAACAAGAATTGAAAGCCAGAATATTGGTAACCAAAAGATTCTCATCATCAAGAGATACAGGAAGAAATTTGACTGGAAACAAAGATATGAAATTTCACTTTGAATAAGAGGACTTCCCAGGAATTAATTAAGCTTTTAAAAAATGAAAGAGATTTATGAATTTCTAAAAGAACAAAAAGTCAAAACTATGAAGAAGTCACAAGGGGAAAATGAAGATTTCAAGAAATTTATGACTCAACTGGAAGAATTGAAAAGTCCATCTAAACCTCAAATGGGTGAGGTTACCAATCAGAAACTCAATAATAAAAGGTTAAAACCAAGAAATGATTTATCTTAATTCTCAAAAAGGCATGTTCCCTATGCACCAGCACAAAACATACCAAAGCCTCATGTCAAATGTTACTAATGGCTTGAGGAAGTAAATTCAGTAAATAGATTCAAATACCTCTTTGTAGATCAGAATAAAGAATGAGTCAGCAGAAAGGGAGGTGGATTATTGCTTTCCAATTGGAAAAGAATACCAACAGATGGGAAAACCACTTCAAAGAAATTAATGAAAGAATTTGCACAAGAACAAGAAGAACTTACAAATAAAAGGAAAGGAAATGAAGCTTAAAAATATCAACACCACCAAAAGAAGTGAGCATAATACAAGCAAGAGAATGGTATTTCAACTTCTATAGCCAAAATTGAAATTTGGGGAAACTGGCAGCCACAAACCAAATCATAAGACAATTATCCATTTCACAATAATTATGGATTAAGAAACAACAAAAAAGATCCTCAAGAAATGAGAATCCAAGTAAAGAGCCAACAAAATCATTACAAAGGATAACTGAAAAATCACCAAGGGAAATGGAAACAAAACTGAAAAAGAGACCAAAAATACCTTGAAACTATATTGAAGTGGAACAGGGTACAGTGGAAAAAACAATTATTCCCACTAAATATAAGAAACCACAAAATTTCAAAGAGGAAGAAGAAGCTACCTTATCATTTAAAGAAACAGAGTATTCTGGAAAGAAGCATGAGTTAACTCAACAGACTGTTAAAAAAAAGATTTAAATCAAGAAAACACAGAAGTTCAAGAGGTTATGAGTCAAATTATTAAAAAGGTTTTGGATAAGAAAATAATTCTCAACTTAGAAAAGTTCTGATTATGTCACCCAAAGATATAAGCCAATTAAGAAATGTAACAACAGAAGAAAGAAAAACAATCAAATCACTTGAAACAAAAGAGATTAAAAAACTCCTAAAACATCATTTGGGAGATTATGAAAAACCCAAAATTATATTATGCCTGTCCTTTGGGATTCATGAAAGTATATGTAGGAGAAGAAGGACATGAAATAATTTAATTAGTGGATACAGGATCAGAATTTAATATAATAACAAAATATTCAGTAATAAAAGAAGGGCTCACAACAAGATTTCTCTAAAATGCACTTGAGGGGAATTGGTGGTCACTGTACCTCAATAGTTTGATTAGCAAAATTTACCCCAGTTTCTCTAGTTACTGGGGAAGAAAGCCATATTAAACTCTTTGTAGCAAGGCAAGCAGTACACACTGTACTGGGAAAACAACATCATATTAGACTCCTCTTAAAAAAAGCAAAATATTCAGTTAAATAAAGCCAGATGGAGAGACACTTTTATTACCCATTTGTTCACCACAGAAAGTATGATAGAGAGAAAACCCACCAGCAGGAATGAAATTCTTTTGCAGCCTTGAAATTAGCTTAGTGGAAAGAATTAACAGCAAAACAAGAATAGAGGCTTAAAAATCAGGCAATTTGAGAAGGATATCCTCACCAAGTATTTAAGGAGGAATGAAGAAATCTGGATATAAAATGGAAATAAAAGGAGAATTAGCCTCAATTAATGCCAAAGATATTAATTCAAAGCAAGAATAAGGAAATATCACAGGAGCTTCAATAATAGATAAAGAAAATGTAAACGCCCAAATATCTCAAGAAAACAGAAATTATGGATTCAATAAACATGAAAATAGTAGAGGAAAACCATTCAAACAAATCTTCTCACCTATCAAAGATTTGAAGTCCTTTTCAAAGTGCATATTAAAAAGAATCGGGAGTCAAGCATAAAATCAGTTGTAACAATATTAAATTTCACCTCGAAAGCAAAGAATTTGAACTCTCAGCCTAATAAGTAAGAATTTAATTCCTTAAAAGAAATTTCCCTCAAATACAAAAGAACCAGAAATAATGACCTTAAAACTCAAGACCGACATATATTTCAAGAAGAAAGTATTGACTCAATTTCAAAACCTAAAGAATCCTCATAATTTAATAAAAAATTAGAAAAAATAATTAAAAACCAACAAATAAATGGAAATGATCATGTTCAAGAAACTACAAAGGAAGAATATAAAAAAAACTATTAAACAAAGTGTGAATAAAAGTGAATTAGGCTTACCACAAGAAGTGACCAGTACACCAAGAAGGTGTTATAAAGTATCTCAGCTAGAAGCTTCAATAAAGGAGGACAACATTGAACATAAAAAACTTCATCCTTAGTCCTCAAATATGGTCAATATTGACCCAAGGACTATCATAGAAAATGAAAGAATTACCAAAAAAACCTCCAAACTCAAAAAATTGGAATCAGAAAATCAGAACAATATTGGTACAAAAATGAAATTCAAACTGAAAATGAAGCTATCAAACAAGTGATTTCCAAAAAAATAAATGAAATTACTAAAAATGAAGATCCAATTAACCCAAGGCTCAAAGACCAACATCAGAATTCATACAGAACAAGTCTTAATGGAAACTACAGTAACCCCACCAAACCCAACAGTGATTGATATTGTTACTCCAAAATATAAAGCAAAAACAACATTGTTTTTTAAACAAGGTATTCAAGACGAAGAAAAAGCTGAACAGAAATTCACATTTACTGGAGAAGAATTCCCTTGGGAAGGATATACAAATTGGAAACCTGTTAAAAATCAAAACCTTTTGGATCACAATAATTGTAATTCTAGGAACAACTATGAATTTTCAAATCAACGTTTTGATTGGCTGGAAGATTTAAGTGAGCCTAAGAAGAATAAATCAGAGAAAATAAAAGACAAAAGTATTAAAACGAAGAAGAACAAGGAAGAAAAGAATATTTTTTGGATTACTCAAAATAAAAAGCTTTTCCCAAGCTTGCAAGCTCATTTGGCACACAGATATCAGGTTTAAATTTAAAATGAAAGCTTCCTAAAACATAAGAAAGAAGAAAATGAGGATTTTAGAACACAAATAGGTCAAAATGGGTCCTTGATTTATAAAAATGAAGGAAAACTTACATGTATTAAGCCCAAGGCCCAGGAAAGATCTAGCTTTGGGACGTGCAAGTCCCAATAACTGAGGAACACAAGCTTCATGAATTATTTTTCTCTTCTGTAATGGTACCTGGGAATAAAAAAATATAAATATTTGTTTTATTACTTATATCTTATTTATCTTTATTTCATTTATTTAAATCATTTATTATTATTATTATTATTATTATTATTACTCTTTTTTTCCTTCTCCAAATAAAAAAAAGAGAGAAAGAAGATGGAGGAAAAAAATCATTAGAATTATACAAAACAACAAAAAAAATATACTACTTTTTTATCTTATTTTTTTTGAAAAAAGAAAAGTATATATAAATATATATGAAAAACAGAAAACAATTGATAAAAATGAAAAAATAAGAGCCCTGCACTATACTGTGTAGTGTAGGAATTACAAAAACCAAAAAATATGACTTTCTTTATTTTTGTTTTTTTTCTAAATAAAAAAAGTAAATAAATAGGAAAAAAATATAATAATAAAATTATCAAGATAAAAAGTAGAAATATTGATCATAACTAAAAAAGAGGGGTGCTAACGTACTGTAATGTACTGTTTAGAAAAAAAATAAAATAAATTAAAATACAATTTATTTTATATATTTTTATTTAAGTAGAAATGGAATTTACGCTAAAAAATGAAGAAAAGAAACATCCACAGCCACATAACAAAACCAAATACTTCAAATTTGAAGTATTTGAACTGGGAAACCTCAAAATAATTTTTTTTTCATCACTTATTTTCATTATATTATTTTATTTGATTAATTTGTGTTATCTTTTCATTTTTTTTAAACTGTTACCTTATTATAGTTTTATATGTTTCTTATTGTTGATTTCACTTCTATTGGTAATATTATTTTTCATTATTAATAAAACTATTCATATTATGAACTATTATTTTTCTCATATTATCTCAAACACTTTATTTATTGCGAAGAAATATTATTATTCCATTGATATTTTATTTATTATTCACATCATTTACATTATTTTATTATTATTATTATTTTATTAAATATTTTATTTATCATTTATAACACTTTTTTTAGAAAGAAAAGAGGAATTAGTAGTTATTGATATTAAGTATTAAGAAATAGGTGGAAATTATGATATAATTATTAAATTTAGAGGGGGTAACCAACCATTTAATAATCATAAATGAAAATCTGATTTAGAGTTGTCATGAAGAGGATGACATGGGTATGAATTTCACTGAAGGTACATATGGGGTCTCAACACTAAGACAAGACAGTGAAAAAGAAAAAATAAATAAAATTAGTAAATAAAGTCTATTAAAAAAATTACTTCAATATTGGCCCTTCTAAAGATATTAAATGTTCTATATAGCTTTTCCTATCCATAACCAACAAAATTTCCTCAAGAATGGTCCCATACAAGACCTTAAACTTTCCAAATCTTTTTATTTTTTATATTTTATCCACAACATTCCCTCAAGAATAGGTCCTTGACAAGATCATAAAATGTCCAAATCAATTATTATTATTATTTAATATAACTTATTACATTATGAAACTCATGATGAGGTCCTGAGTATGACCTTAAACTGCCTGATCAACATTATTATATCATGATTGAATTCTCAGGACCAAAGAAAAGGTCCTGGAAAAGATCCTAAAATGTACCAATTTCTTTGTTTATTTTATTTAATTTTATTTATGGGAAAATTGGTAGAAATATTTCATCAGAAGGAATTATTGGTAGGTGGAAGGAATTTGATAAAATGGAGAGGGAACTTACCCTCAAACAGTATTGATTGTATTGGACAAGAATTAATATAAATAAATAAGAAATCTGAAGAAACAAGAGAAATAAAATAAAGTATGGAGAAAAGGAAGATTCAAAATTATCACAAGAAATAATAAACAGAATATTTCAAATGAATTAGACATTGAAGAAGAAGATATGGAATAATTTCCATACTTAAAGAAGGTCAAGATAGAACTCAAAAAGAAAGAAAAAGCACAAGAAGAAGATATTAAGATTAAGAAATTAACATTACAGCCCACAAATGAAGCTTATAAAATTAACTTAATAAAATTAAAGCTTAAAAGAAAGGAAATTTGGATCTATTAATCCAGAATACTGTACTTGAAACTGGAGTTCTGGGGACAGCATTAAATGGATAGGGGGATGTGGTATTCCATACCTTTTTTTTCCCAGTTTAAAGCAATGTTTAAAGGTGAAAAGTTGGACAAATCAATATTAAGATTACTCATTTAGGAGCCAACCACTCAAAAAAATACTCATAATAAACATTAATAGTATTGGTTAAAGAAAGAGTAAGAATTCAGAATAGAAAAAAAAACAAATTTCATACACAAAGTAGCAGTATATTCACACTGAATCCATCAGGAATCCTATATTAAAATAAAGTAAAGTAACCAAATGGCAGTTCATTTGACCCAAGAGTCATCTGACAGTATCAAGTTCAACTTAATCTGAGAAAAATAGACTAAAAATATTTAAATTAAATAGCAATACAGGAGCCCAAAAAAGGTTCATGAAATCAACTTTCTTGAAATCTGTAAACAAGACAGCCACAGATCAATTGAGTCAACCTAAAAGTAAATTTCAACTAGCTTACTGAAAGGAAAATACACTAAAGCTCCAAATTGCACAGAAAATTCAGTAATAAGATATTAAAACTGAAAAGGCTATCCCCACATTACACAGCATGATCACCTTGAATTACATAATCTTACAAAAAAAATGGTGAAATATGACAGTCATATGACACCATCCTCAATTTTACCTACCAGAATTAACCTCTCAAGGCTGTGAAAGCTGACTAATGCAGTCTAAAAAATGAGTCATTTGATATTTTTCATCAAAATACACATCAGCAAAACCATCTCAATCTTAATTTTGGCTAAAAAAAATGGTAAAAATAGCTCAGTAACATGACACCATTCAAAAAATATCAACCAGAAAAATTATCTCAAGAGAAAAAAAAGCGCATGGGAAGCCCATGAGTACCTCTCACAACATAAAAGGAGGTCTCTATCTCATTTATTCCTCTTTCCCTGTGAATGAAATTAATCATATACCAAGAAGGAGAATAATTCTTCATCCCTTAATAATAGGCTAATCTAGAAATTGTTATTATTAATATTAAATGACACTAATAGTGATCTATAAGTAGCTGTAGTTAACAGTAGGTCTTCCTATATTATAAATTCATCTATCCGTTGAATAATCATATTCAACAACATTTTTATATTATATTCTTCTCACTACAAGAAAGTTTATAATATAATTATTATTATTATCAAGTTACAAATTAAAATACACACTAGTAGTTTCATAACTGTTACTATCAGTATATCTTATCAATTATTATCATCCATTATTAAAGCTATGAGTAGTAACTTTTTTATCAACCTTCACTAGTATTTTTCTTCAAATTATAGTGGTACCATCATCTATAGCTACCATTACCTAATAGATATCACTATCAATATTATCAAAAGTATAGTTAACATATCCTCAGTATTATATATCAATCAAAACTATCCAACCATTAACCAAATTATCATATATAATCACTATCCCTATATATCCTCATATCAAGCTATTATGTATTAAAAATAATTAATTATAAAAAAGGGAAAAACTTAAATAACCACTCAGTTCCATTATATCTACTAGTATTTCACTCAAGTATTGGTATATTATCTTGAAATAACCTTCAAATTTATTATTTGAAATTAGTATTATTTTATCTTTGGGCTGATTATTGATTATTTCTGATAGAGACTTCTAAAAAATCTTCTCTGGTTTTTAAATCCACAATCTTAAATATTGATTTGTGTGAGCCTTTGAGATATGACCACATACCCAATAAGGTCACAAAAAGATTAAGAATAATTATACCTTTAATATAATTATAATAAAATTACTTAGAATAATTATACATTAAAATTAATTACTTAAATATACAAAAAATACCATAAATTAACACAAAAATTGGTTTAACTTAAAAACCAATGAATAAACATGTAAAATAAATTATACCATTGGATTCCTCATGGAAAAATACACATATACCATTTTTATGGCATATCTGTGAAGTCAATATTTAATGAATTATAAGGTATAATACCTTACAAAAACCATAAAATCCTATTTATCTCAGAAACCAATGAAACAACATGTGAAATAAATTGTACCAGTGGATTCCCCATAGAAATCCACACATAAAACAATTAATAAGCTAATTCTCAAAGTCAATACTTAAGGAATTATCCTGAATATATGCACTTTTTTGGTCAACGCATATATTCAAGGATCATAGCTAATATCTTCTAAACTATACATGATAGAATGATGAACCAAAAATAAAGTTACCACGTAATTACTGTAAGAACACAGAAATGAACTTTATTTTACAAATTATAAACAAGGTTAAAACCTATGATGAAATGTTGATAAAAATCAACAGAGCTGTTGACCACTTTGTTGTGAAAGTGGTCCAAACTTAAAAAAAGTATACAGTTGGATTCTAATAGTTTATTCGTGAAGAATGATGTAATTTTTATTATTAAATTCAGGGTATAACCCCCTGAAATCAAGGTTTGAAGTTTAAAATATTGAATTTTGACAGAAAAGGTGAGTTACAAGAAAAATCATCAAAATTAGAGTTTTGATGATGTAATGATAAACTCTTGGCAGCATGATAAGGTTATGCCAGGCTATCAGAATTCACTCTCTGAATTGCTGTAGCGTGTAAATCTTAAAAGTTATTGAAGATCAAAGTTTGAGCTTAAATTGAGCAGTTATGATCACCTACTGTAACCTTAAATTAAGTTTAACAGTCACAAGAGTGATAAAATTGGTGAATACTATTAGTTTATGATTAAAACTAATAAAATCCACGAAATTTGGGGTTCTGCCAAGCCTCTGATGTCATCAAACTTAAAGTTACAGTGATAACTTTAAATAATGGTGCAATAATGATGTAAGATGGTTTGATCATGATGTAATCACCCTCAAACCTTGAAATATTGATCAATTCCAGTGGATATGATCAGTACACGTCTACTAGAAGCCTGTTGGACTCTAGGAGGGAGGTATTTACTATAAATAGTGCTCTTTTTACTCTATTTTCCCCTCAGACGCATCAAAAACATTAAATCAATTAAATCAAAAGGTAATTTTCTTTATTCTTTATATATAAAAGCATTATATTATTAAAGACCAAAGACCACCTTGCTATAATCATCTATTTTGACGTGATTAAATCATTTATTTAATTGTTTTTGTTAAAAATCTCTCTAAAACTCATTTCCACGTAAAAATCCAGAATAATTTGTAATTTTCTTTATTTTTATTGTAAATACAATTTGAAAAAGTTGTATTTATATTTTTTGGCGTAAAATACTTCAAAATTATTATATTAAGTGTTAAAAGTAGGTTATTCTCTCTTATTATAATAATTTCTCTATTATTACTCTCTTAATAACTCTTTAATTAATATAAATAGTATTTATATTAATTCATAACTTTAATATTAGTAATATTATTGTTATTAATTGTTTTTTATTAATAAAAAACAATTTTTTACGCCTTTATTATTTGTTGGTAACAATAATAAAGAGCTTTTTAATATATTAATTATTTTATATTAATATATTTATTTATTATATTATATTTTCATAATATAAATTATATTATTATATTTATTTAATAATATAATTATTTTACGCCATAATAATAATAATTATTTATTATTATTATATTTTTAATCTTATTTACTCAATTTATAAGGACATTCAGAGTACAATAAGTAATAAATTAGTAATTTTACTTATTGTTTCATAGTCAAACCTTACATTTGGGGGCCTGGCCGTGATATTTACTTAAAAGACCTTTAAAAAGATTCTATTTGGGTTTATCCAATAATAAATTATATTTATAATCATAAATTATATAATAATTTTATATTTTATTGATTTTAAAAGCTATTGAGGCATTTGGAAAGCAATTGTACTGTCTTACACGTGGTTTTTCACATCCTTAGACTTGCAAGAACTTTCTTTGAGTGACTCTAGTGATTAAAAAAGATATTTTATAAATTAAAAATAATTTTATTATAATTTAATTTTATAAGAATCATATTCTTTTTTATTTTATTCTTTAAAAAATAAAAAACACATAAAAAATATTAAAAAATATTAAAAACCAATAAAAAAAGTTATTTTTATTCATTTTTTATTCATTTCTTTATTTTATTTCAATTTTTTAAGATATAAAGCAACTTCTACGTGGAAAATTGCCATATCTTGCCAAAAATAACACTTCTTATATAAAGACTTATATTTATTTGTCTTTTTTAGTGTTTGAAGATAACCCAACAGAAGATAACCAAGCTACTGTTGAGAGGTTGGTGGAAGAAACTTGTCAAAGTTCTCCAACACCAGTTATCACCAAAAGAAAGAAAGCTAAGAAATTAGACTTTCCAGGACCCACCATTCAAGACTCTGAAGGTGAGCACCTCTTTTTATAATTGCCATAAAAGAATTTTTCTTCTAAAATACTTTTATTTTTTCTTATTCTTTAATTATGACTACCAGAAGAGGTTCCCAATACTCCATCCAATCAGATGGAGCTGGACTCAGAGGTAGAATTGATCCCTCAAAAGGGAAAAGAAAGGGCAATATCCCCAGTGGAACAGAATCCACACAAGGAAGTGCCTTATCCCAAAGGCAAGTCCCAGAAATGCCCATGATATCTGAGCCTGAATTAGAACTAAGTATGAGTAACTCAAACAGGTACAAATCACATTCAGAGGGCTCAAATAGACATCTACATGAGCCAGTACAAGCAGTATTGCACAGTGTACAAGGACAAAGATTGGGAAATGTTGCCTCAAATACACCAAGGAGTGATGAACTCCTGGCACATCCTGAAAAAGTTCCTCAAAGAGGAGGAGATAGTGAAATACTCCAATGGATGGAATCCACTGTCATCCAAACCTCAAATCAAAAAAATCAAGGATTACCATGCCAAAAAGAGGGAGGCAACCAAGGAAGAAGCCCCAGTAGCTTCTACCAGCAAGCCCCAAGCCAACCCACTTCCCCAAGAAGGGAAGAAGAACAAGAAAAAGCATTGGAGGAAACCATATTCCCCAAGCTACAGAATCCCAAGAATCCAAAAGGATGCCATGGACAATGTTTTCAACATGGCCAGAACCTTGATGGAGTTCAAGGACAAGGAAGAGCAAAGAATGAGACAACCTCATTTCCCAAAGAAATAACCTTGTCCAAAGATGTTGTAAATACTTTAACAGAAATTAAAAATAGTATATTACCTCTAAAAGAAATTAAAGACAGTTTATTATCACTACAAGAAATAAATAACAATTTATCTTCTTTAACAAAAATTGTTGTGCAAAACAAGAAAGAAATTGACAACATTAAGTTTATTGTTGAAAATAATAAACCTAAGAATTTAATTGACAATACTCAAAAATTAATACAAGGACAACAAGAATTGTATAAATACATAAAAGATATCAAAGACAAAACTTTGACAATCAATTATGATGTGAGTATTGACAATCTTACAGAAAAATTGAATAAATTAAGTATTTCTGTAGAAAAATTTGAAGAAAAGACTTCATCACACCAAAAATTACTTTTGGACCATGTGGAAAAAAGTGATGAAGCAAGAATGCATCTGAAAGATGATATTCAGAGTGAAATAAGACTTATCACTGAAAAAATGGATAAAATTAATGAGGCTAATTTAAATATGCCAAAGTTATCAACACCATTTTCTCATATAAGAAGCCCTGTTAAAACAAAAGAGGAATTGTCAAATCCTTTCATAACAGACTTGAGTCACCAAGATAATAACCAAGTTTTCATGAAGGAAGCACCTCAACTGAAAGAATGGCCAACATTCACAGGAGAAGGTGAATATGACCACATGTCATTCATTAAAACAATTGACATGTTACAAGAAGATTATGCCATACCAGATGAATTAATCACTGCAAGATTACATTCTTTGTTTGAGAAATCTGCAAAAAGATGGTATTATGGCATAAGACAAACAAATGGTAAAAATACCTGGTCTTGGTGGAAACAAGAAATAATCACCAAGTGGGCAAATGATGCCTGGAGGTATAAGATAGAAAATGCATTTGAAAACTCTTTCTTTGACCCAGAGAAAGACAAACCTTTAACTTGGTTCTTAAAACAAGTTGAAAGACTTAATGCACTATACCCAGAAATGTCACAGAAGATGGTGCATATGAAAATACTTAAAAAATGTGGAGGGGAACTAGAACATGCCCTAAGAAGCAGATGTATAGAACCATGCTCCACAGAAGAGTATATAAATGCACTAGAAGATATAGTGACAAGAACAAAAATTGGCAGGACTTGGAAAATATGGACATTAAAAGCCCAAATAAACCATTTATCAGAAAAGATAAATCAAAAGAATCCTTTAAGCCCAATACATCCAACAATAATGAGCAAAGAAAATGCCATAAATGTGGAGGTATTGGACACTTAGCCAATAATTGCCTTAAAAAAGCAAAAATTAATGAAATTGTGGAAACAGAAAGCCACAATGACAAAGAAGAGGAATCTGACTCTGAAAAAGAGACAGAAGAGTCAGAAAGCTCTGAAGGTGATGAAATCAATATAATTAATGCACAAATTAATAATATTGACTTAATTTATGAAGTACTGGATGTTAATTCAAACTTACCACAAGTTGGAACATCTGACACAAACCTGACAAACATACAAGATGCAAAAATGTATAGAACCAAACCTGCAAGAGGAATGGGATATACAGCTGGAAAATCAAGTATAAGTATTGTTATGGTTGATAACCAGGAAGGAAAAGTTAACTTGGATACAGGAGCATATTGCACTTGTGTTGGCAAAAGTTATTTAAAAACCATTGTCCCAAATTGGCAAGAAAAACTTATGCCAATACAAGGTGTCAAATTTAGTAGTGCAAGTGAGAGCATGAAGCCCCTTGGAATAATTGATTTAACACTAATTTTTCCTCATCCCTCACAATGTGTTAGAATTAAAGTAGAGTTTGTAGTAATGGACAACTGTACTAGTAATCATTTCATACTTGGGAATGACTACTTATCAATCTATGGTATAGATATCTCCAACCAAAAAGACAGATATTTTACCATAGGAGATAACAAAAGACAAAAGTTTGGCTTCTTAAATAACAAAAAACAAATCACAGTTATTAAGAAGGAAGAAAAAATTCCAGAAAAAGAAATTTTTATATCTGAACAACTTAAAGAGGCAGAATTCAATCAAGAATTAACAGAAAAAATGAAAGAAAAATTGATTGACCTCTTATTTAAGTATAAAAATGCCTTTGCAACTGACAAAGAGCCACTAGGTGCCATAATTGGACATGAAGTGGATATAATTCTTAATGTAGAAAAGCCTTACCCACCTTTATTAAGAAGACCTGCTTATCCAGCCAGTCCAAGAGCTAGAGAAGCCTTAGAGGTACACATTAAAGAATTAATGGACCTTGGAGTATTAAGAAAGGTTGGACATAATGAACAAGTAGAAGTTACTACACCTGTCATTATAACTTGGCATAATGGAAAGTCAAGGATGGTAGGAGACTTCAGAGCCCTGAATACCTATACCATTCCAGACAGATATCCAATACCCAGAATCCATGAGACATTGACCCAATTGTCACAAGCTAAGTTCATCACAGCTATGGATGCTCTTAAAGGTTTTCATCAAAATGTCTTAACAGACAATGCCAAGAAACTACTAAGAATAATAGTCCATTGTGGAATTTTTGAATACTTAAGAATGCCATTTGGGATAAAAAATGCACCTTCCCATTATCAAAGAATGATGAATAACATATTTCCTGAAGAATTATCAGAAGGATGGTTAATTATCTATATTGATGATATTATAGTTTGCTCAGAAACTTGGGAAAATCACCTTACAAGACTAGAAAGGGTACTACAGAAAATAGTTCAAGTGAATATGAAAATTTCCTTGAAAAAGTGTCATTTTGCATATAGTGAATTAAAAGCACTAGGACATGTGGTATCTGGACTTAGTCTAGGCATAGACAAAAATAAAGTAGCAGCAGTACTACTTAAACCAATGCCTCAAACCAAAAAAGAAATGCAATCATTTCTAGGATTTGCTGGTTACTATAGACAGCATATAAAGGACTTTGCAAAGATTGCTAAATCCTTGTATAAGCTATGTGACCAACAAACAGTCTATGAGATGACAGAAGAAAGAGTCAAGGCATATGAAGAATTGAAAAATTCCTTAACAAATGCCCCATTTCTCCTAATGCCAGATTGGAAACTACCCTTCAAACTGTACATTGATGCTTGTGGAGAAGGACTAGGTGCTGCACTTCACCAAACACAAATTATCAATGATAAACCAGTGGAAGGACCAATTTGTTTCATTTCAAGGCAAATAAAGCCAACAGAAGCAAGGTATGGAGCAAGCCAAATGGAATGCTTATGCCTAGTGTGGGCTTTAGAAAAATTGCATTATTATTTGGATGGCACAGTATTTGATGTAATCACAGACTGTAATGCTGTGAAATCACTATTAAATATGAAGACTCCAAACAGACATATGCTAAGATGGCAAATTGCTATCCAGGAATATAGAGGAAATATGACTATTGTTCATAAATCTGGAAATATTCACAAAAATGCAGATGGTCTCAGCAGATGGGCTCTAGCAAATACCCCTGACAATCCAGCATGGGTACCACAAGAAGAGCACCATATAGAAGGAATATGTGTTACAGACATTGGCACAGAATTCTTTAATCAAGTTAAAGAAAGCTATAAGACAGACAAAAATTGCCATATCTTAAGCCAACTTCTAATGAAAGACTGCAAAGATCCATCACTTTCATCAAAACTAGATGAAATATGGAAAAAGGCATATGATGAAGGAAGATTTCACCTCCTTGATGGAATCCTTTACCATATAACAAAACATACATGTGTTATGGCCTTAACAGACAGAACACTAATAAACACCATTTTACATGAGTGTCATGATAGTGTTGCATCTGGACATCTCTCAGAAGATAGGACACTAGAGAGGGTGAAAACCTGTTCTTGGTGGCCAAATTGGAAGAAAGATGTTGCAGAGTACTGCCAGACCTGTGACAGATGTCAAAAAGCCAACAGAGCCACAGGAAAGAAATTTGGAATGATGATCCAAATCCAAGAACCAAAATCCCCATGGGAAATAGTCCATATGGATTGGGTAACAGCCTTACCTCCAGGAGGAGACAGGAGTTATAATGCATGCCTAGTGCTAGTTGACAGATACAGCAAAACTCCCATGTTCTTACCATGTCATAAAGATGACACAGCTATGGATACAGCCATAATGATATGGAATAAAGTCATTAGCCATACAGGCTTATTCCAAAATATTATAAGTGACAGAGACCCAAAGTTCACTTCAGCATTATGGACAAATCTCCATAACCTGTTTGGGACAAAGTTATCATTCTCAACATCTTATCATCCTCAAACTGATGGTTTAGCAGAAAGAATGATACAGACCCTAGAGGATATGATCAGAAGATTCTGTGCTTATGGGCTAGAATTCAAAGATTCTGATGGTTTTACCCATGATTGGTGTACACTAATACCAGCACTTGAATTGGCATATAAGACATCAATCCATTCTTCTACTGGCAAAACACCAGCAATGCTAGAGAAAGGTTGGAATCCAAGACTTCCTTATGATACCCTCAAAAAGGACTTAGTGGATATACATCCAACAGCAAGCAGCTTCAAGATAATGCTTGACAAAGCAAGACACCATGCAAACAGATGCATGCAAGATTCTTTTAAATATGCAAAAGAAAGATGGGATAAAAGTCATAAGCCACCTGATTTCAAAATAGGGGACTTGGTTTTAGTATCAACCCTTAATTTCAATAACATAAAAGGCCCAAAGAAATTGAAAGATTCCTTTGCAGGACCATTTATGATAAAAGCACTTCATGGACCAAATGCTGTGCAATTGGAACTCACAGGTGAACTAATGAACAAACACCCAACTTTCCCTGTAAGTCTGATAAAACCTTACAGTTCAAGTGACAAAGAGTTATTTCCACTAAGAAATAAACCCCCACTTGAGATTCCCCCCTTGGAAGAAGGAGAGGAAAAGAAAATAGTAAAAGTCCTTAAAGAAAGAAGGACAAGAAACAAAAAAGAAAGAGAATACCTTGTAAGGTATAGAAATTCAACTCAAGAAGATGAATGGCTACTTGAGAAAGATATAACAAATGCTGATAAACTACTAAGAAGGTTCAGACATGAAAGAAAACCTGAAAAATAAAAAAGTTAAGCATTATTGAGCTTCAAGACTAACAAAGTCTATTGAAGAGGTAGGACAGTGGATGATACCCTTATCATACACATCAGATTGTGGTACAATCTTTTTTGGTGGTAGGGAATGTGAGCCTTTGAGATATGACCACATACCCAATAAGGTCACAAAAAGATCAAGAATAATTATACCTTTAATATAATTATAATAAAATTACTTAGAATAATTATACATTAAAATTAATTACTTAAATATACAAAAAATACCATAAATTAACACAAAAATTGGTTTAACTTAAAAACCAATGAATAAACATGTAAAAGAAATTATACCATTGGATTCCTCATGGAAAAATACACATATACCATTTTTATGGCATATCTGTGAAGTCAATATTTAATGAATTATAAGGTATAATACCTTACAAAAACCATAAAATCCTATTTATCTCAGAAACCAATGAAACAACATGTGAAATAAATTGTACCAGTGGATTCCCTATAGAAATCCACACATAAAACAATTAATAAGCTAATTCTCAAAGTCAATACTTAAGGAATTATCCTGAATATATGCACTTTTTTGGTCAATGCATATATTCAAGGATCATAGCTAATATCTTCTAAACTATACATGATAGAATGATGAACCAAAAATAAAGTTACCACGTAATTACTGTAAGAACACAGAAATGAACTTTATTTTACAAATTATAAACAAGGTTAAAACCTATGATGAAATATTGATAAAAATCAACAGAGCTGTTGACCACTTTGTTGTGAAAGTGGTCCAAACTTAAAAAAAGTATACAGTTGGATTCTACTAGTTCATTCGTGAAGAATGATGTAATTTTTATTATTAAATTCAGGGTATAACCCCCTGAAATCAAGGTTTGAAGTTTAAAATATTGAATTTCGACAGAAAAGGTGAGTTACAAGAAAAATCATCAAAATTAGAGTTTTGATGATGTAATGATAAACTCTTGGCAGCATAATAAGGTTATGCCAGGCTATCAGAATTCACTCTCTGAATTGCTGTAGCGTGTAAATCTTAAAAGTTATTGAAGATCAAAGTTTGAGCTTAAATTGAGCAGTTATGATCACCTACTGTAACCTTAAATTAAGTTTAACAGTCACAAGAGTGATAAAATTGGTGAATACTATTATTTTATGATTAAAACTAATAAAATCCACGAAATTTGGGGTTCTGCCAAGCCTCTGATGTCATCAAACTTAAAGCTACAGTGATAACTTTAAATAATGGTGCAATAATGATGTAAGATGGTTTGATCATGATGTAATCACCCTCAAACCTTAAAATATTGATCAATTCCAGTGGATATGATCAGTACACGTCTACTAGAAGCCTGTTGGACTCTAGGAGGGAGGTATTTACTATAAATAGTGCTCTTTTTACTCTATTTTCCCCTCAGACGCATCAAAAACATTAAATCAATTAAATCAAAAGGTAATTTTCTTTATTCTTTATATATAAAAGCATTATATTATTAAAGACCAAAGACCACCTTGCTATAATCATCTATTTTGACGTGATTAAATCATTTATTTAATTGTTTTTGTTAAAAATCTCTCTAAAACTCATTTCCACATAAAAATCCAGAATAATTTGTAATTTTCTTTATTTTTATTGTAAATACAATTTGAAAAAGTTGTATTTATATTTTTTGGCGTAAAATACTTCAAAATTATTATATTAAGTGTTAAAAGTAGGTTATTCTCTCTTATTATAATAATTTCTCTATTATTACTCTCTTAATAACTCTTTAATTAATATAAATAGTATTTATATTAATTCATAACTTTAATATTAGTAATATTATTGTTATTAATTGTTTTTTATTAATAAAAAACAATTTTTTACGCCTTTATTATTTGTTGGTAACAATAATAAAGAGCTTTTTAATATATTAATTATTTTATATTAATATATTTATTTATTATATTATATTTTCATAATATAAATTATATTATTATATTTATTTAATAATATAATTATTTTACGCCATAATAATAATAATTATTTATTATTATTATATTTTTAATCTTATTTACTCAATTTATAAGGACATTCAGAGTACAATAAGTAATAAATTAGTAATTTTACTTATTGTTTCATAGTCAAACCTTACAATTTGTGTGCTCTGTATGGAGATTGTTTAGTATATTCAGAGGGTCAGCTAAAACACCATTAGAACCCCTTTTTAGAGGATTTTTTGGGAAATTCAAGTTTTTTTTACTGTGATTTCCCCCTCAAAGACTGCCTTATAAAATCCCACACTAAAGGAGCTCCAAAATAGCTATAAAAATAGATTTAACAATAAAACCATGCCTAATACTACTAAGAAGCAAGAAGAAATTAAGAATCTTGTTAAGAAATAGGATTTAGAAGAGAAAAAGAAGAATAAAATTTTAATATTCAAACTTTTGGGTTTTCCAGTCATACCAACCAGTGGATTGATTCTGTCACCAAAGAAAATCACCAAAAAAATATTGTGAGATTTGATTTACAATAAATTAAATATTCTGAGAGATTCATTAGAAAAAGATATGAAATCAAGATACTTAGAAAGAAACCCAGTCATGAAAACAAATGATCCTTATGATATTGATATTTTATTTTACATGAGGGATGAAGATTTCAAACAGTCTGTTAGAACTCCCAAGAATGTATTTGTTCCTTTATATTGAATAATAAAAAATAATTAGATATTGAAAAACAACAGATTCAATAAGAAATTTCCAGTGTCACATCAATTTCCAATTGATCTTGAAAGAATGGGCTCCAATGTCAGTATAAACTCTGTTGGAATGATAGCAAGAAACTTAAGTATCGGAAGAGTTTCAGTTATAATAATTTCAAGAAGAGTGATTTATGCAATTAATTCACTGGAAAAATAATTTTTATAATGGCCCAATTTTCAAAGAAGAAGCCAAATTACTCAAGTGATGAAGCAAGAGGGCTTTTATCGCTGAATTGGCTTTATTTATAGAGCTAATCTCCCAATGTATCAAAAACTAGGAGTTGATGGACAGGCATTTTTTGATAGAAAGAAAAGGTACCCAATTAATGCTCAGATTTTTTGTAATTGTGATAGGAAGCTAATTGAATTTATGAAAGGATGGCCAGGATCCTGTGATGATTTCAAATGCTATAAGAAGATTATTATATATAAAAATCCACACCTTTTTTTTGAGAAAGGTATTTTGTGTATTACGTTATGTCAATTTAACATAAATTACTTCACTCTAATAACTACATAAGTTAATATTTACTATCTCATTCAGGATATACTCTCAATGATCACTTGATATCCACCTTCAAGAGTCCAGCTGAAAAAATTCCTGAAAATGGGGAGCTCAATTATTTCTTACTTATATCTATAGTGCAAAATAAGAATGCCATTTTAATTCTCAAAGGAAGATGGTGCTAATTGAAGAAATTTCAACTGATCTTGTATAAGAAGGACCATATGAGGTCTGCAGTCCTTTGGATTAAAGGATGTTGCTAGCTAAACAAAATTCTTTCACAATTCAGAGATGAATGGGATGATCTTGCACTGGATGATGTGCATAATGAAAATAATAATGTAATTAATAAAAATGAAAATGTGAGTGCAGAGCTCTTACATGCACAGGTTTAAAGGAAATTTTCTATACTAAGATACAGGATTGGTGTGCTTCCATTGTAAACAATCAATTAATTTTATTTTTTTTTGTTACAAATGTTATTATTCATGTAGCTTATAGATTTAGATATATCAGAAAAAGTGAATCACATTCAGACCACGTATAAAAAATGAAGCTCAATGTAGTGATTATTTCTGCAAATAATGAATAATTTGACTTTATAATTCAAATAAGAGTTTCAGTAACTTATCAATATCTTAAGGGACTAATCCATTTTCAAGCCATTTGTTCATGGCTTCAATTCAATAATTACACAATGAAGTTTCCCTCTTGAATTTAAGCTCTTTTTGAGAATTTTCAAGTCCTAAAATCCTAAATTCATCTTCCTTGTCAGCAAAATCGCTTTTTAAATTTGACTCTGCTAATTCTTGATGAGAGTTCCTTAGATCCAGTTCATGATGAGATCTCTTTTAATATTCATCTCTTTTTCTCTGATGATTGAGGTACTTCATAATGGAAATATCTTGAAAAAGAAGAAATTGATCAATAGTAGCAACTGTTTATAATACTTTTAACTTCTTTGATTTTGGTGGGATGTTATCAATTGGAGCTGATGACAAAGCAAAATATCTCTTCTTATGCTGCACTTCAGTGGGAGATGTGTTGAGAGAGGAGATTGAATCAGTTTCGGGGTTTCTTTCTGTAATAGCTATTTGCTTATGGTTTATCTCTTTCTCCAAATGTTCATTATTTGATTTGTTAAGTGTATGTAGATTGTCTTCTCCAACATTAATATAGGTTTCAATTAAATTTACCACCCTTCTTACTGAATCAGATGATTCTAGTGAGATTTTACGCTCTTTACCATTTTACAAAGCATTGTCCCTAAAGTTTACTTCTGATACCCCATCATGATACAAATCAAAAGGTCGAATATTTTCCCTTTCACCTAAAATTTGTTTCATGTGTTCAAAGCATGGACATCTACTTTCCAATAAATCAGTTAAGCTTTATCTTTATTAATTAATAATTCCAGAACCCGTATTAGACTCCCATTGGAAATTTTTATAGAATTTCTTCTTATGTTTGAGCCATTGCTGCTGCGACTTACGGCTGTCTAAGTTGAGATTTCCATTTTGATGATTTTCATTCAAATATTGAGCGAAATGATCAAATTCTTGATTTTATGTTAGTTTTTTGATTCTCCAGTATCATTTTTTTGGATCACGAAGCAAATATAAAGCCCAAATTAACAAAGATTAGATTTTTAAATGACTAAATGAGTCAAAAATCAATGCACTAACCATTGAAGTTGGACTCATCTTCAAAATATGAAAAAAATGCTTATAATCCTCCTTGAAAAATTGATAATTCCAAGTTGAATATTGGCTTTCCCTCCTCTCTTTAGAGTGATATATAATATTTCTTTCCTTCATTTGATCTTGGGAAAGTTCAGAATTGGTTCAATGGTTTTAATTTTTGTTTTGGGTTACTTGCATCAGATGAGCCAACATTCTCTGACCCTTGGTTGGAATTAGTTCTAGAAACATTAATGGATCAAAGATAAGTTCATTTAGATGATCCATTGCCTTGAAATGCATTCTGTGGTGCTGAGATCAAAATAATTAAAGATGAAATGACAATCAATTGTGAGATTGAGATGAGAAAATATGAAAGGTTTTTTGTAATTGAAAATTAATGTTATGAAGTTGTTGTATTTATAATGTAGTGAGAGAAAGAAGAATTAGATAGACTTTTTTCAAATTGGATACCACAAGAGGTACCTAATTCGACAATCTAATTTTGAATTTTTGTCCAATTTGAGCTGTCAAATTAGAAAAAATTTGAAATTTTTTTAACTAAAAATGAATGTATTTGAATCCCAGTAATAATTTATTAGGGTTCATAATAAAAAAACTTCAAGTAAAAGGATGAAGGAGATTTCAACCTGAGATATGAACTAAAATGAACATGATCGCAATCTTTTATGTAAAGGTAAAAAATGAAATTGAGCCTGCTTGGAGCTCAAAAAGAACTCCATGCGCTAGTTTTGAGCTTCCAACTCAAGCGGAGAGGTATCAATCTATTTCTAAAATTATTTCTCAAATGAAAAAAATATTTATTTCATAAAAAAATGTCTTTTCTTAGGTTATAATATTTTTACATTAAAAAGGATATACTATTAAATATGGTACTTATTCTAAGTTGGATCAAGATTTTTGTATTTTGATATAAATAGTTTGATAATTTATTGTCTGTGGCTTGAAAAAGTGTATTTTAATCAAGCGAAAAATATCCTGACTTTCTTTTGCATTTCAAATTTTTCAAATAATCATTTTAATTGAAGAAAAACTACAGAAGACATAAAATAAAATGAAAAATAATTCAAAATAATAATAATTTCTGAAGGAAGAATGATCAAAAGTCATCAAATTGATAGAAAAAATAACTTGAATCATTAAATAAGGCTATTTAAAAGATTTCATTGAGGGTTAAAACAAATATTTTTGAAATTCAATCAACCAATTTTAAAATTGAAAGGTTTATATATACAACAAGGGATACCATAGCCTCTGGAAACAAAAATAAATAAATAATGAGTTGATTTTGTGTATATATAAAGTAAATTTCATATGAATCGATTGAAAATAATTATATTTATTTCCTTAATGGGTTTATACTCAAAAACAGATCTCAAGGCTGGATGTCAGTATTATATTTAGTTAAATATTTGAGCTAGTTTTACATGCATCCTGGGATTGATATTCCTTATGAGAAAGAAGTTTAGGTTTGGTTACAATATTCCGAATGCATTAATTAATATTCTATGTCTAAATTACAATAAATTTGAAATTATATTATATTTTACTTGATATAGATTAAAAAAAAGTATAACTAAATATAAGATAATATTATCAAATATGAAATTTTCTGAGATTATTTGACAGAATATTTTATCTCCCCCTTTTCAATTTAAAAAATCATAATTGATTGTGAATTTTGAAAAATCAAATATAATAGTGCATGTCAAAACTACAAATTCCCAAGGCTTTTTCATAAAATGAACACCTCAAGAGGTGTGGTTTTTTGAGGTACAAAAAACTGGGAGTTTAAAGTACAAATCCCATATTTTCATATAATAAAATCCGACTTTTAGCCTCACTGGAAGCATCATTGCTTATCAACACCTCAGAAGTGCATGTATAATTTCATATATTTTTTTTGAGATTGAATAAAGTCTAAATATAGTAGAAAGAACTTTGGGTATTTTTTTTCAATTCTCATATTCTTAACACATTTAAGCAATTAAAATTTAAAAGGTTTCAGGAATATTACCTTTACTTCAGAATTTAAAATCATCTAATCTTATGGATGAGATTCAATCTGATAATGATTTATATATCCCTATTATATATGATAATAATATAAAGATTCATTAAGCTCCACAAAAGAAATCCTTTACATTACATATATAACTTGAATGACTTAAAAATACTTATCATCTGAAAAGTTCTGACAACATTTTAACACAAAAAATAATTCATCTTTAACATTGGTTATCAAAATCAACAAGGATAAAACACTTTGAAATTCCTCACAAAAAAAACAATGGGATCCTGTAATGAAACTGGCTACAACATTCACAAGGTTTCAATCAAATTGTAACTTTGTTTGAAATGAGCCATGGTGATATTGTTTTTTACACTCAAAATATAAATTATCTATTAATAAGCTCAAAGAATAGAAGCATGAATTTTTAGCTAAAAGATAAAAATAAAAGAGAAATTTCTGAATTTATACAGGCTAAAGGCTTTCCTGGTTGCATTAGATTTTCTGATGGGAGTCTAATCCCTTCATCTTAACAGCACCTCAAAGTTTCTAAAGCTTATTTTGACTGCAAGAAGAGGTAGTATATTTGAATGTTTGAATATTTAAATATTAATCAGTTTTTACTAATTCCCCAACATTTAGGTATTCTACATCCATACATCTTGTTTTTGATGTAAAAAAATACATTTTCCTAAATGTTGGAATTATTGACTCACTTCCTGATTCAAATTTATATAAAAATATGAAAGATATAGCAAAAACAAGGAGATTTTATTAAAAAGATTATTATTTAATAAAAAATTTAGATTATGTAATCTTACCATGAATGTTTCCACATTATAAATGGATTTCAGTAAAGAATAATGAAACCAGGTCTTTAAATTACTGGTTACACAAATCCCAGTTAATAATTAAGCATGAAATAGGGATTTTGTGATTTTCTCTAAGGTATATCCTCAATAAAATGAGTTATAATAAATGAATACAATATTTTTTTAGATTTGTGGTTTCATACATTATTTTACATGATATGTTGGCACAAATAAGAGATCAATGGTTTTATATGTATAAAAATGATAATCCAGTGTATGTGAAGAAACTATATGAACTAGAAATTGTATAAGATCTGATAGATATTCATTAACATGTTAAATCAATAGCTTTTGCTTGGAAAGATAATAATTAATAAAGTTTCATTTTTTTCATTTATTTATGAAGAAACTTGAATTACAAATAGGTTAAAGTGGAGTTAAATGACACAAAATATATTACTTATGTGAGCCTGTGAGGTATGTATGACATACCCATAAGGCCACAAATGATTTTATATACAGCTGATTTTGTTTTAAACAGATGTTTCAATTGAATTCAAAATCAAAATAACAAAAAATAAGCATAACTTTTTTTGGATAAACAAAGCTGTAAATATTATTTCATTTTTGGATTCTACACCAAAAATAACCTAGGGTACACTTACAGGGCGTTATACCCAAAAAAGCTTATTTCTTATGTTATTGGAAGATTTAAGAATCTCACAGTACTAATGTAGCTTTTTTAACATTTTTTTAAAAAATTGTTAAATTTAAGCTTAAATAAACTTAAAAGTAAAGTTGCATAAGGTTATGCAAACTTACCAAAATTTTAGTTAAAATTGAGGTGTTATGTATATTTACTGAATCAGCTAAGAATTTGCCATACAGAATTTAAATCCTACGTGAGCTCAATTTAAAAGTGTTTAAGGCCATAGTATGGCTTTAAATAAATAAAAGGGCAAAATCCATGCAAAAGGGTGGGACAAAGGAAAAAGACCAAACAGAGCTGGGGTACCCAGCTTTTTGGATCTGCAAGGATTCAATTGAGGCTTTCCACCTGTATTGGAGGATTTTTGACCTTATTCAAAACCTTAAGATTAGACTTTGATCCAACTTTAAGGTTTAAACTGGTTTTATCCCAATTTGGACAGGAATTTCAAGCTGCCAAAGGGTAAATCCCGATATGCAGGCTTAAAATTAAAGTTTTGAGACCTGTCAAATCTTAAAAAGCTTAAATAACCACAAAACTTTAAGGTTACAAGCCTTAAAGCCTTATCAAAAGTTAAGGTTTAGCATTTATTTCTATTTTACATGGAAAAATAGTAATAACTTCAAAAATTCATTAAAAATCCAATTCTTAATGGATTTGCTTGAAAACTTCACACAGCTTAGAATTTAATATTGTCTTTATTTAAATCAAATTTTAAGTATCCTTTATAAGCAGATTTCCTTGGTAATTAGCCTGGAAATTTACTCTTTTAATTATACTTAAACAAAATTAAGATTTCTTTAAAAATTAATTAAAAATTGAGTTTAAGAGATTTTTGCTTGAAAATCTATTTTGAAGCTGTTCATGTAATGAGATTTAATTTAAATTAACTTATTTTATAATCAAACCTTAAATAATTAACTTAAATGAGGATTAAAGCTACTTGGAGTTAAGAATAACACTGGTAACTTTAAATTGGAATTAAAAATAAGTTACCTTAAGTTAAGAACCTTATTTTTAAGCATGTCTTTTCAGTTTTGACCTGAGCACGCCCTCTATATCCATTATGAATCATGAGAGATGCTCTGTAGACATAAAAAGAGTCTTTTCATCACTGTTTTTATCAATTATCAATTATCAATCCAATCATATTAGACATCTAAACAGGTAAAGTTTTATTATATATAAAATCTTATTATTAAAGTATTTCTTCATTATTTTATTCTTTATAAATATTAAATTGAATAATCAAAATCATAGAAATTAGATTATTGTGGTCATCACCTATAATATATTATATTTTATAAGATTATTGTCTTTAAGATATCTTGTAAGATCCACAAGTTCCTTTCAAAAACGCTTTAATCATATTTTTTATTAGAAAAGTTGTTTTATCTTTCAAAATATTGATTTTTGGCATGTTTTTAACTTATGATAATTGTTTAATATAATAACTGTTGTTGTTTGACTTGTTGTATTGAATTTATATTATAAGTAAGTTTTCTCTAAAATTCTATATCTTTTTTATCTATGACTAGTTTTTTTATATAGAATTTTTCTATAAGAATTATTTCTACACAGTGTGTGTTTCACCTACTTCATAAATAATATTTATATATTATTTATAAGTGGTTAAATATTTATATTTTCCATGTGTAATTGTCTCATTAAGAGCTTTACACTTCTTATTGTTATAATTGTCAGTGACTATAACAATAATAGAATAATTATAATTAATTATAATTATTATATTATTATCATTATTATTATTTTTTATATATAACTATTTTTAATAATTATATTTAAATTTGTGGTTATAATATTTCATTATATTATATTTTTCTACTGAGGACAGTCATAGTACTCTTGATATTCTTACTATTATCAAGACTTTCATAGACAAACCTTACAATTTACAGCTTTCTATTTTTTGCTATATTTTTATCCTATTTATTTCAATCAATCTGACCATATTATTTTGATTTGATTTGGTTAAAATTAATATTAAATTTTTTTACCTAAATTGAACAATTTTCTGTTCATATGTAATGAGAATAAAAAAAGGTAGTTTTATCATGATTGATTAGTTCAGTAGGAGGTTTGGAATTGTGTTTAATTCTTGATTGAGTATTCAAAAGTATATAAGCTATTCCAGGACTCCTTAAACATTTTATGTCAATTTTAAATTAAGAGAAGCTCAAACTATGTCTAGAAGGGGAGAATTCTGTTGGGATTGGTTAATAATAATTTTTTGGAATGGAAGAGAATATACCATAACCTCATTAATTAATATCATTATGATCTTTCTGTGGTCAACTAAAAAAATACTTCTTTAGTTGAAATGAAGTTTGAAGTTTTTTTGGCTCCTTAATGGATTTATTTGAAATACATCAAGTTCACCAAATTTTGGTAGTTAAGAATCTTGCATTAAATTTTGATTTTAATCTTCATCCAGTTTATAAAAAGAAAAATTATTAAATAAGGAAAACCATCTTAAATTCTTAGTTTTTCCCATGTAAGATTGCATTTTTTGATTTTATAAATATTTAATCAAGGGCTTGAGGAATAAAAAACTATAATCTATGTTAAAATTAGGAATTCTTCAAAAAATCCAAAATAAATATTATATAACTTAAGATTTACCATAATCAGAACCTGCATGAAACCCAATGCCCTTCATTATACCACCTGATATATTTATATCAGCTTTGATCTCCTCTTTATGATTGAATAAATTCCTTAATATAGATATAAGATCTTTTATTATATGAAAGGCTGGAGTAGGATCATCAAAAGGTGATATTTCATAAATAAAAACTTTTAAGGAGGGTTTCTGTGTTCCATTAATCATGAAATAAGTTTTATTAAGGGAGCCTATTTCTGTAATTCTTTACCAATTTTTATTTCCTTCTTTTTTACAAATTGAAATAGTGGAAAAATTTCTGTAACAGATTTTTGATAATCAAATTTATGAGTTTATTTCCTTACTATAAGGAATATGATATATTTGGTCTCAAGTAAGAAATATTTTCTAATTGAGTTTTTATATTATCTTGATGTTCTATATTTGGTTTAGTCTCAAAAATTAGATAAGAAGGTTAAATATTTCTTCATCATCTTTAAAATTGGTCTGATTATTTAATAAATTTAGTTTATTCCTAACCATGAAATAATCAGATCCCTTTTGAGAATCAGATATGGAGAAAGTAATTCTTTCAAATTTTAAAAAGAATGTGATTTTTATGGATTGGAATGCCATGGTTATAATTTGTGAGCACCTAATGAAGTTCCCACCCCTATAAATTGATTTGAAATAGATTATAAAAATGAAATAATAATAATTTACCTGGAAATTCAGTTAAATTCAAAAAATTATAATGAAAAACTAAAAACAAGGAAAAAAATAATGAGCAAATAAATAAGGGAAACTATATAATTTCATTGAATTTAAAAATAACAATTAATCTGAATTCAAAAGAAAATAATCAGTTTAAATTCAAGAAAAAAATCAAGCTGAAGTTGGTATAAAGATAGATAGAAGGTATTTTAACTTTATTTGAAAATTTATTCAAAATTTATTTGTAGTTGAATCACAAATTGATTTATAATTTATTCTATATTGAGGTAACATGGTGATGGGTTTTTTGGTAATGATTCCAGCTGGTCGGTCTGACTGGAGTGGGTTGTCTCGCAGGCAGGGTGCTCTCGGGCAGAGTACCACTAATCTGGCCATCGAGTTTCAGGCTGAGGGATGAAGCTGGAATGGCTAGGCAACTTTTAGAACTCCAACTCGAATTTAAACCAAAAACTTGAAACTATCCAAACCATTCCTGAAGCACTCTCAAGAAACCTGGAGTGAGATAGAAGATTTGGATTGGATATTTCTGAGAATTTTATAAAATTGATCTTCTTGAATTATTTCACCAAATCTCACATCAATTCACCATGATGATGAATTTTAGAGTAATAAAATAAATTATTCTTTTAAGAAGAAACATGTTTGATGTTAATGGTGATGAAGATAATGTGGAAGGTAAGGAAGATGATGAAGATGATTAATAAAATTATAAATGCTTCTGAAAAATGATTATTCTAATAATAATGAAGATGATAAAAGTTTTCAAAAATAAAATAAAAAGCACTTAAAAAAAAGAGTTCTTATTAAATTAAGTAGTTTTTTTTGATAAGGAAATAAATTTCAATTCCTAGAATCTTGATCATTGATTAAAAGAAAGGTCATTTGAGATGAGTTTCTCAAGAAAAAAAGCTATAGCTTGAATTGAAAAAGGGAAATATAATGAAAAAGATTTTTTTTTCAAAGAAGATTAATTGGAGTTAAATTTGATTAAAAAAAAGTTGCACAAAAATATGATAATAAGAATTGGATTTCAAATTTGAGTGAAAAATTTGAAAAAAAAAATTATGATTTATTTTATTAAAGGAAAATGAATTCATTTCCAAGAAGAAAAGAATAAAAGGTGTTTTTACAAGTCGAAATAAAGAAAAATTCAAATTAAATACATCCAAAACAAAAAAAGATCAATGAAATTGTAGCTTAAAATCACTTTTACCACATATGAATGTATAATTCATTGAATCAACTAAATTGATTTATATTTAAGCTATAAATATCTATATTTTATTTATAATAACACTCAGATAGGGAATCATGACCAAATTGAATCATAAACGGTATCTATTTATAAGCTATAAAATCAGAATCACCCTATTTCTACTTGGGAAATCATGAATAACTTGTTATTTATTAATGAAATAATTTTCTCCAACTCATAAATAGGCCCATTTAAAATTGAAACTGAAAAATGGAGATCCCTTTGGGATCTCTTCTCCTTCAACTCCAATTGCCTATTCAATTTTTATTTTTTGAATTATTGTTTCATGTTTTGTTGTTTCTCATCAAACTCCATTTTATTTTGTAATATAACCTCTTCAAACTATCATATTCAAAAAATGTTTTCCTTCTATTCAAGCCATATTTCCTTATCTAACTCCAATTGAGAAATTAAATCTTATACTTGGGCTAAGAAGCATATTTAGTAGGTGAAATTGAAGAAATTATTTATATCCAAAAAAAAATTGCATTTTTTGGTGAGGAAATATCAATGTAAGTCTTAATTGAACCAATTTTTTCACTCAGGTTTGGGGTAAAATATTTATTCTTTCTTTGTTCCGATTAAATGGTATATTTGATTGGATTAAAGGTTTAAATTAACCAATGATTGGCTTTAAAAGGTTCATGTTTAATCATAAACACTAATTCCTCATTTTTGACTTAATTCTAAATGAGCTCAATCGTGATTCAGCAGATAATGAATATTTGTCTGTAACCCCGAGAATTATTACTATTTCAATCATGATTTCAAACTAAATAGCCCATTAGTTTATTATAAGAGATGATGACTTACCCTCATTGTTTTTATTGCATTTTTCTAATCTTTATTTGAAACTTCTATTTATTGAGAATTATACACTTAAATTGGAGTGATATTGGGTTTCTGGCAAGATAGTGAGTACATTTCCATAAATAATTTATAGATAATTTGAGTATTTTAATCCATTCAATTTATACCTTAATTCTCATTTGAATCAGTTATACCTTCTCCAATAAGGGTTTAAATTTTTTTCTTCTAAATATTTACTTTTTTTATGTTTTCCATTAATCTCAAATTCTTCTTGAGCTAAGGCTTAATCTATTATGGGTTTTCTTATTTTAACTCAATTCCAAAAAGCTGAAATATATTATTCTTCAGTAAAGGTCTCCTTTCTATGGAGGCTAAACCGCTAGTAAAAAAACATGAATCAAAGCTGGATTTAATTTAGATTCAATTTATCATTGTAAAATACTAACCAAAGAACAAATGACATGATGGATTTGGAAGGCTGCATGTGGTCTTCATATGGAAATTTATTGTTTTCAATATGGACAAAGGAATTACTACTTTATTCAAAAAATAAGAAGTAATTATTTTCAATTAGAAGCAACTTTAAATAATTTATTCAGGAAAGGATGAATCATACATTTAAAAAGAAAGAATAAATATTGATTTCCAATTTGGGTTAGGCTTCATATGGAAATCCTAGAGGCCTAAAATTTCTTCAAAATACCAGGGGACTCAGTTTAATTTTCATGCAGTTTACACATAAAAAGCATGGTTTTTTCCTGTGGGGTTTGATATATTTGACACTCTCTAATAGGTTATTTAAACTAATCAAATCTAGCTTTATATATTATTTTTAGGCAAAAAATTATATGAAAATAATTTTATTTATGGATTACAAGAACCAATTGTATCTCTAAGGCTCCTAGTAGCTCAATTCCTTAATAGGAAGTTTATTCCGGATCCAATTAATAGAATATAGTAACTTCACATATTTTCATGGCCTAAATTGTCCTGTGAGTCTAAATTCACTTCCAAAGGAAAAGAGCCATGAATTATATCTCTCAACATTTTATCTTAATCCTTATTTAAAACTTCCAGGAATAATTTCTAATTATCGGCAGAATATTATATTTTCATGAAAAAGAAGGATACAGTGTCTATAAACATCTTTATTGACACTTTTTCACCTAAAATATCCCTTTCATTTTTAAATGGTACAAAATATTCTCTCCAGTTTCTTTAAAATTTATTATTATAAAATACATTTCAGTACACCAAAGAGTATTCAAGGCATGACTTAAAATTTATCTTTAATCAAGTCAAACAAATATTCAGCTAATTCTATTCAAATTCAAAGCTTTAAAAATTAAATTGAAGTCGGGAACAAAGAGGGTTGGGGAGAGTGTTTTTTGTGCTTACATTATAAATGTTGATTTAAAAGTAGAGATTTATGATTATCCATATTAGGAAATTTGGATCAATCGATTTATTAAGTTCTAATTACTACTAAAAAGAAATGTTCTGAAATATTTACTATTTATATGGTAGTACATTATTATATATTATTATTTTAATTTCTGACTCTATGAATTTCATATATTAAGATCTTAAGAAATTCAAAAAAACTTCCATGATTTGAGGGGAATAGCATGAAATCAATCAGCTTTATTAGGCATAAAATTATATCTTTCCAATAAGATATTTATTCTGTTTTATCAAAGGAAGATCTTCCATTTTTACAATCTTTATTACAAAAAATATTGTGAGTTATTTTTACAGAAATATACCTAGATTGATCATTTTTTCAAAGAAGCTAAATTTATTTGGCAGATATCTTCATATTCTGATTCACTTTTGAGAATTTTCAATATAAATTTTAAATTCCATGTAGAAGTGTTTCAAATTTTACTTATAATAATTTCTCTAATTTTTATATAAACTCCCTCAATATAAAAGCTTAAGTATGATCTTTTATTGAATAAAAACTTTTTTATTTTTCATCAAGACTTATGAAAAGATTTGATATTATTTCGAGTTTTTCAAATGTTAATAGTTGTGGTTTAAAGCATTAGGATCTTTTCTAATAACCAGAGAATTTTTATCATAAGCAATTAAATAAAGGTTGTCTACTTTTGCTTATATACCACTAAGAGAGAACGCTATAATTCCAGATAAAAATAAGAGCTAAATAGATAATATTATTTATCAAAAGATGATAAAGGTAAATTTTTCAATCACTCGTTGAATATTGAAGTCTTTATTCCAAAAATTCTTGCTATAGAAAATATAATCTCAAATATTTTAATGTTTGGAAATTTTCCATTTTTCCCCATTTTTAAGTATGTTTGCTTCTTAATTGGAAGTATCTAATACACATAATAAACGCTCTTACTCTAATCTATTAACTATCTTGAGCATTATTTTGATATAAATATTTCATAGTAGGCGTATACAGGTATATTATGGTAACTTCAATTAATTGAGCTCATTAGGAAACCAAATGATTGGATCCTTAATTTTGTATCTTTTTCCTTGTAATGATTCTCTTGCTAAAGGTGCCACACAATCAAAAATTATAATTTATTTTTACATGAAAAATGAGAATACTATTATATTTGAATTTCACTTTCAGTATTTTTGGTAAATGTTTGCTAAATAGAACTTCTTTAAGCAGTATTTAATGATTTTTTAAAATCAAAAGCTTCTTATTCAATTTCAAGTGGTACATGAACGAATCCTTTGAATGATGTAAAATTATGGGCAGGAAAAAAGGTGCGGAATTTGAAAAATAATTATCCTTTCCATCTTGAAGTGAAAAAGAAATATTTTTTTTATTGGTTGACTTTTGGAAAGGATTACAAAATAAGAAGTAACAAATTCCAATCTTGAGGCGGAACTAGTAACCGGAAGGTCTAGGAGAGAGTTGTTTCAAATTTTGAAATAGTATTGAAAGCTTTATGAATATGATTATAGGCTTTAATTTTTCTAAAAGTGATTATGATATGTGATATGGATCCCATATCCCACTAGAAAAAGACCTACAGGGAAATTTTTTTTGAAGTATCTTATAATTTGAATTATGGGACCATTAAATACCACCAAATCTGTTCTAGAATATATATTGGTAATCATTGTGAAAAAAATAATAATTTCATATTTTACATTCCCAGGATCAAAATCTAGCTGTTGGCCAATATTCTACTTGAAATAAACTTACTTGGAGGCAAATTTACAACATTTTTGAATATTAAGAGCCAATATTTAGGATCTATATGTTCAAAAAGGCAAGGGCTGATAATATTGAATTTAATTTTGAGAATTATTAGAAGGAACTTCCAGAATTTTTTTGTAGCTTATGTTTCAAAATATCCATGATAAAGAGGTTATGGCATAGATTTTATTTTTTATTTTTTTTAGAAATCTGGATTTTCAAGTGGAAGTCAAAATAAGTCCTTCTTTTAATGGTTTAGAAAATAATATAAGTCAAGCCCATCATGTATTTGGGGAGTTTTCAATTATTGAAATATGAGCTAAAGGGGAATTATTTTTGATTCATATTTTTAATTCAATTATCCATTATGATAAATAAAAGATTATGAATCAAAAAGAGGTATGTTAACTCTTTTAGTGAATAATTATTTTCAAAATGTGGTTTATAATTTCACCTCAGAAAAATTTCTATAATCTGCATCTTTTCATATTTTTCCCTTAGTAAAGCCTCCTTATTATAAGCTCTCAACTGTCTTTGCATGAGCTCAATAACTTATATTCATAAAGAATTATCATATAAACCCTTCAATTTTTTATTTATTTCTTTTTTTATTCAAAACGTTTTCTTTACCATAAAATAGATTTTAACTCCCTTTTCAGTTTAAAAATATGGATACTCAGATTTTTTCCCTTTTCAAAGTAGTGAATATTGGTTCTGGTAGATTTCCTTGGTATTATTTTCTATAAATTAACGCCTAATTGGGTGAAAAATAAGGAATATATAGCATATTAAACATATGGGAAGTATAAGAGGATTGTTGAGCACATGTAAATATCTCTTTAACCATCAAAAATCTGAATACCATCTCCTAGAATTTTGATAAAATCAAACATCTTAAATATTTTGGAAAATCTACCATGCTCTAACATAATATTAAGTCATTAATAATGAAATACTATATTACAAACCCTGGAAAGAAGATTTACTTGATTTGGAACAAAATGTCTAAGAACATCAAAAATAATATATTTTTAGCTCAGTTCACTCTACAGAAAGAAAATATCTATCTAGTAATATCTATTAAAATGGAATTTATTTGTGCTGTGAGAGTATTTATACTTAAATTTGAGTCAATATATGAAGGATATACAAAGAATTAATGTTAAAATTAAATCTACTAGAAACCTCTCTATAAACCAATTTTAAAGCATATAAAGGTAGTTATGAACATTTTTAATCTATAGCTTTTAGAAATGCACTCTCAGATGACCATCATGAGACCAAAAGACTTGTATCCAGTATTTTTTCCCAAATTCTTACTCAGATCAAGGGTAATTAATTAGGCAAGAAAAGGTATTGAGCCATTAAATTTAGAACTTTTTATTCTAAGATTTAATTGGAAACATCTTTCACTATTCTGGGAATAAGATATTATTGAAAAATCTCTCAGGTTATTTTTTCCTTCTCGTTGATAGCTATAGTTGTCTTAGAAGCTCTCCACAGAAATTAATTATAATGAGTTCATGTTATAATCACATGGAGAAAATCTTTGAGACTTGTTTTGGGAAAAATAGCCCCAGGAAGTTCAGAAATTCTATTATATATCTTGTATTCTTATTTTTTAGCTAGATGAAGAATCTAGTTCTTTCTTACTAATAATATCATTAATATACAACTAAATATTATACCTACTTGATCATTTTACTTGAATATAATAATCTAAGAGCTGATGATAAAATTTTTATTCATTACTTTTTCCACAAGATACTTACGGTTATATTTTCAGAATGAAACTCTGTTAGTAATATGACAATTAAGAGCTACTTGTAAGGTGCAGTACACCTTTCTGGCATTTGAAAATTGAATTTCATTAGTAATCAATTAATGATACTTGTTTCAAGGTAATGATTAATATTATTCAAATTTCTTGATTAGAAATCAATATATCAACTTAAAGAATATTTATTTCGTATATGAGAAAATATCTTATTAAGAAAAAGGGGAAAAATTCAAGAAATTCATGGAAATTAGACCTTGTTTAAAAACCCCGCTTAGAATACAAATTGAATAAGATATTCTTTCCTCTATTATTGGTAGAATATCTACAAAAATTTAAATGTCTTTCCTGAATTATTATGGAATTCAAGGAAGTGTGCTATAATTTGATTATTTAGACGATTAATAAGAAAAGAATTCATGATGTATATTTTTGATGAATCTTGTAATACTAATACAAATTAGATATTCCAACATTTTTATGAATATTTGAGAGAATTGAAAGCCTCTTTTTAAAATGATATTAAATTTTCAAAATTTTCGTCATAAACTGTGTCTTTTACGTCAGTTTTCAACTTCAAATAAGACACTTCTGTCGATTGTCAAAAAGTAAGTTTGATTTGAATCGTATATTTTTGTATTAAATTAATTAATACTCGCTCTTTAACTGAAAAAATGTGGACTAAAACCAGAATTCAGGTTTTCTTTCTATTCTATATAAAGTAGAAAGGAGAAAATCTATCTATAAGTACTTTAAGCTAGATAGACACCCTTCCGAAAAATGGAATAAATATTCTTTTTGAAAAATTAATAAAATTAATTTCAAATTTCATTTTGATACGAGCTATTCTCAAAATAATTATTCTTTAAAACTAATCCATTCCAATTATTTTTCTCCTTTATTTCTCTGAATTTTCATTGATTAACTACTAATTATACTTTATTCATTATTATTGAAGTAAAAACTAAGCTGATTTTGATTCAGTTAGTTATTCCAAATTTTATATCTACTTCTCGATACATCCTTTCTTTTGGAGCTACAAATAAACAGTAAAGTATTTCCTCAATAAAATACTCTACCATAAGAAAAATTATAGATATTTCAGTAATTTATTTAAGATAGTAATCAGTCTTATAAAGTGATAATAAAGATATCAATAATTTAATTTCATTTGATATCCTATTTGTTGAAACTTCTCAATCCTATCTTCAATAATAACTAAATATGATGTCCAAAATGATCAAAAGATAGCTTGAATATAGAGTGTAAAAGGTCTCTATTAATGAAGAAATGAGTGGCGTTAGAAGAGTTAATTTGATTGGCACAATTACTTGAGAAACTAATAAGATCAAGGTAAATTTCTAAGACAAATCTTTGGTGGAACTTAAAAGAAGAGGAGATATCCACATGAGTCATTAGTTTACAAGGATTTTTTATAATAACATATTTATTGGAATCCATGAACACTACCATTTTGATAGCTTATTTATATTAATCAATAGATTTCCTGTTTTTAACTATATTTATTTAATTAATATCTATCAAAACATAATTCTTTTGATTATAATTATTTTTAATCTTATGGTTTGAAAAATGGGGTTTATTGTACATAAAAGGGAGATGAGATTTTGAGATAGAGGGTTAGGTTGGCATGGGTACAATATTTAAAAAATCTAACTATATCGATCCTATTTTGATCAACCTATCCAAGCTATTGATTGCTTGTATATTATCCTTCAAAATACCCCAGCTTTTTCCAGGTTTAATTTCTCTTCATAAGAGGGATTTATATTCTCAATAGTTAAATCTACTGACACGTAGTGTGCCATTGTCTCATATCTTAAACGATTTCAGCTATATCAAAGGTTATATTTAATTTTATTAACCATTTATGTCAAACGTGAAAGGCTTCTTGTTTCTTTAGTAATGATTGAATAATTTTATCAAGTATTATGGGCTTTTGGGATATTTTTTTATTTTTGTGAAAAATATCATGTTTGTAGAGATGAAGGCAGGAAAAGTTTGGTCTTTAGAGCTTCTTGATAAAGCCAAAACAAACTCTCTTCATGTATTTAGAATACTTGAAAAAGCTTAGTATCAAATAAAATCATTCAAAATTTACTCTGATTTTCCCAGATCAGTAAAATTGAGCTTGAATAATGCTATATGTGTTCTGAGTGAATTTTTGTTGAATCTGATACACTTAAACGGGAATATTCTCAGAGAAGTTTTCAAATTCATCTTGTACAGAGATTAAAAATCCAATTAATTAATTATAGGATGTGGATTGAAGGAAATTTGACGCCAATATCTTAATTGGGGAATAAATAGACAAATTTAATTATCAGATTAATCCTAGCTACCAATATTATATCTCAATATATTTGGAATTAATAAAATGATTTGATTTTTTCTGTGATTTTCAGACTTTCAGATGATTTCAACTCAATGTTTTTGGTAAAGATTATGATAAAAATGATATCATTACTCAAATGGAAGCACTTCATATGAGAACTCAAATAACCCCAAGCCGTTTCACCAATGAATAAAGAATGAAAACTTCACGGAATAAGTAAAGGATATATTTTCAGCTTCTTAAAAAATTACCTATCTCTTATGTTTATTATGGTTCTTGAGCTATCTGAGTTAGTGATTTTTTGAAATAGAGAGGGGTTTCAGGCTTTATATTATTCTGGAATTGTAATATTTTCATTTATTATTAAAGAAAGAATCACAAAATAATCCCTGAAACCTCTTTTTGGAGGATATTTGGGTTCCAATTAAAATGATTCAAGATTCATAGATCCTTGATATTGAATTGGAATAAAAAATCAATGGAATATATATTTTCTAACAAGGTGAAAATATGTAGCAATTCTTAAGGAAATGGTTCTGAGAAATGAAATATAGAGCTTTGAGATGAATTCTCCTTTTTAAATTTAAAATAAGATAATTTAAAAGCAATTATTACCAATCTGTGGTACCCTTTTATCTCTACATATTAAGACCAGGATTATTTTTTGAAATTGTAATTGAACTCTATAAAATAATCATTATTTTCATAAATTTATGTTTTATACATCATATTAAGTTTAACTCGCAGTAATACTTATCCCTGTTTTGAATATTTATGCTTTCTAGTAAGCCCTTACTTACACAGAGGTCATGTGGTGAAGAGACTAATCATCTCAAACATACTCCAAAGTGGATTTGATTATATAGAAGAATTTTTTTAGATTTTAATCCAAGATCCTGAATTTATAAGATTTCTCAATGGAACAATTAATTATTATTAAATTATGATTATATTATACTTGTTATTTTTATTTTTAGAATGTAATTGAATATAATTTGGATTATTTCCTTAAAGATTTTCTTTTTGATTAACCCATATTTTTATCAATATCATTTTTCAATTTTAGTGTATTTTTTAAATTCCCTAACACTTGTGAGTTGAAATATTGTACCTTAGTATAAATGTATAGGTACTTAATCCTGATATTCTTTTTAGCTTTTAATAATAAAGAGAATCATATTTTCTATATTATTTCCAAAAATCTCCTGGAATTGGTTTCTATTGCACATGTAAACAAATAATAATATCCTTTATCTAATACCCAGGGGGGGATATTTGTTTCACAAAATATAAATAAGAGGCTCATTTTTCACCTTTACATGAGTCCATTTTCTGAAAAATATTTTTCAACCATAAGTTGAGATTGAGCTTTTTGAGGTAAAATTATATTTCTAATCTTTATTCCTTGGTGAAGATGTAGAATTGGCGTCAAGGAATGAAGCTAGGAGGCTAATTTATTCATTAAAGATTAATCAAGTATGGGGGGTCTTTTTTATTAAAAATTCAAGGATGATTTAACTAAGGAATATATTCCAGCTTCAATGGGTAAAACCAGAGTTGGGAGAAAAATAACCTTTAATGATTATTTCTCTTTGATATTATGTCTTCTGTTTCAATTTTTAAATATGTTAAGCTCGATTGAGCTTGAGAAGAAATTATTGATCCCCCTTTATTGTGTAAACAGGATATTCAGTTAGGATTCCAAGTATTACACAATTTAAATTCTGAGTAAAATCAGGAAAAAACCTGTAAAATAATATCACTTTATTAACCTCTTAGGGAATAATATTAAAAAATATGTTCTTCAGGTATTTTTTCTGGATTTACTTTGAATTTAATATGGATATATTCCTAATAGATAATATTTGAGATTTAAGAAAGGAAAGGAATTTCCAAACAATTCTAAATAAATGCTCAATATTCCTTCAAAAAGCACAAAGATAAAATTCCTTATGATCTCTTCATACTTAATTTCTTGAAAAGACATAGGAGACTTCATAGCTTACTTTTCAACAGATATTTCCCTTTAATCAAATAATTAAGTAATAAATCAAGGATTTATTGAAATTAATAAATACAAATAATTTTTAATTTATTCTTTTAAATAATTTTATTTTCAAAATTTTGTATAGCTAAGCTGTTAAATGGTCTATTCAAAGATATGGCTGGATCTTTTTGTGTGAAAATATTACAATTTCTGTATTTTGAAAATGGAATTAGTTTTATAGGCAGGGTTTGAAGACAGATGACAGAATTCATGGGTGTAGAGCTCTTATTGAGTTTCTTAACCGGAAGCCCCAAATAGATATCTTGAGGCTTAATTTTCTTAAATATTTTGTATATGATATTAGAAGAATTTCATAGTTTGAATAGATTCACCTATTATACCGTGAAAGTTTTCTATATCACCTTTTTTACACTAAGGCAAGCATAATTCGACTTTTACGATCATCATATAGGCTATTACTATGACATGAACTTATAGTAATTTTGAACTGACTGCTAGAAAATTTTAACTCTATTGAAAAAACAAAGAATGAGCTTTTGAAGCATCAAATATAATTTCCTCTCATACTAAGATATCTCAAATACCATTATTTATTATATCTATATAGCGCATTTTTTTTCTATGTCTTGACACTTAACTTAACTTATTTTCTTTTCAAGATATAATGAAACTCAAGGAATTGTTTATTCATGATAATATTATTTGTACAATTTATAATTTTGAATTTTCAATTTAAAAGATTAATTTAAATCTAATGTTTATAATGATTGTATAGCCCATAGCTTCTATTTCTTTTATAAAACTCATTTTTATGAAATTTTTTGCAAAATTTAAGCTATAAAGTAAATTATTTACATAATTATTGAAAGATGTATTTAATATATTTTTTTAACTCTTGAGATAACAAATTAGGTCATATTTCTAATCTGTAGTGACTGTACAAGACATTATTTCAATATGAATTTATATTTAGTATAAATAAGATTCAAGAGATATTTTAAGGAACCCTAAAAGCAATATTTTTTGTTCTTTATTCTGTTTTTAAAAATGGATTAGCTTACTAATTCATTTCTATTGTTTGAATATTTCATTGAAAATCTGACAAATTATCATCAAAGGTTTGATTTTGAAATTAAAGTCTCTCTAAGTTTTAGATATTACATTTCTCCAATTCTTGATACCTAGCAAAAAATGGAATGGCAATTAATCAGACACATGTATTTCCTCAGTTTTAATAATAATTTGGGTAATTTATAAGTATTCAAACTTTCATTTATCTCTGAATAGAAAGAAAATGGATCTGCTCTTTCTAAAAAATGATCAAAGCTCCAATAAATAAAGAATATTCATTATTATATCCTTATTTGAAATTTTTGAAAATTATTTGTTTAATTTTTAGAAATTGGAATATTCAAAAATTTTGAAATTCACTTTTAAATATTCAAAATACTCAATACCTTTACTTTGAGACTCTGAAGTGCATGAATATTTGATAAGTTTCTGAAAAGACATGCCTTTTATTTATGAGTTTCAATTTGTAATATCATTTATAATATAATTTAAACTAGAGGTGTATTGAAATTCTGCTATCTGAATCTTACCACTTTAATTTTTCAATATTCTGTGAGAAAAATATAGCAAATATATTATTTAATTTTACCCTGTGTTAAGTGTGTAAATCTGTCAGCCTGTGACTCAAAACCAGAGCACAAGCATGAAAGCCAAAATACCAGAAGCCAATGGTAGAGTAATATACCACCAAAACATGGATCTGAGCCAAAACATCTCAATAGGTATCAAAAGAAAGAGGAAAGTAACCAGCCCCTTCCCAAATATAAAAGTCCAATAGCCATAGGACAAATAATAACAAAGTTATTAAGTATCAAAGCAATTACTGAGCATAAACCTTAACTTTCACCATTCATCTAAAGCTCAGAGAGAGAGACTGAAAACCATTAAATGGGTGTTTTGATTGAAGCTTTCAGCCAGGGATATCGAATGGTACTAGCCAAACTGAGCTAGCATTAAGAATACAGAAGTTATGGCCAAATTAAAGCCAAATATGGGGGAATAAAATATTCCCCTCTCATCTAACTTCTGCAGTTTTAGTGTGAGAGACTTAAAGTGGGGTCATTTTGGAAAGAGAGAAATAAGGGCTATCAGATGGTGAGATTTATTTCCCCATAGCTCATCTTGAGCAAATAAGTTCCATACAGAATTGGAGAAAAATCCATATTTGGATAATGGAAATTAAAAATGGTATACCTTGGACATATTTCATGCTATTCATTCCAAATGAGGAGCCATTTTATATACCTAATACAGGGCTACACAATGAACCAACTTTGAGCTCAATATCTTGAAAAATGACAAAGCTATGGCAGTTTTAAGGTTAAAATCCCACAGTTGGGCCCATACACCTTTACTGTGGGATACTTTCCCATATCCTTGAATATTAGATGTCAAATATACAAAGGAGCTTTTTTATCCTTCAATACCCCATATTTTGGTCAATTTGGTGTCCCATAAAGTTTCTGTACATAATTCTATGCATCATGCACATCAGAAGATGGTTGTGTGGTCCCCAAATGAAAACATTTACCCTGCATTGGTGAAAACTACCCATATGTGGCTTCAACACTACATATGAACCCAATAAATGTTATAAAGCCATTGTGGGGACCACAAGCCAGGCCTTGGAAGTGAATAATCTTCACTATTCCTACGTGAACAGGTCTAGAGGACTTTGTCACCCATTTTCAAGATAGAAAGGGACCCTTCTCTTCCCAAAAGAGGAACAACAATCCTGCTCTTTAGTTCCTATGTGTTGAAAATTGCAAAAAAGCTATAATATTGGAAAATAATCAGGTATACTTCTAAGCCTAAGTATTGTAGTCTTTATTATAATAATACAGCTTGTAAAACTGAACCAAGGGCTTTTAATAGCACTCACCACCACTATATCTTTATATTAAAGCCCATACAACTTATTTTTTAAACCATTTTACACTTATAAATCCATGTCACAGTCATAGTTAGAGTTGTAAATACCCTTATTATTACTCCATCATAGACTCAGCCTGACAAAATCTTATTTTGAGAATTTAAGGTTTTGGGTATAATGAATATTGAATATTTAGGATTGAATTTTGAATTATTGAAATATCCAAGCTGTAATTTCGAGCTCAATCTCTAGTTGATTTGAAAATATGCTGTGTTATTTTAGGTTATATTATTTTATTTTAGCAGGTTCATGTAGCTTTCATGTGAATGTTATATAAATTCATTTTGTTATATATGATCTAATATTAACATTCAATTAACAATCTTAAATATTTCTATTCATAATAGCTTAGCTCTTAATATTGGGATAGAATAGTTAATATTTATGTCCTAATTTTTTATCTTCAAAACAAGATCAACTATATAAATGTGACACCAAAATTAAAAAACTACAATCCCTCAAAATCAGGAAATCTATTTCTACATCATGAACCAATATTTGCATAGCTTATTTATTTTAAAATCTAATACTTTGAGAATAATGAAGATTATTTAATCAAAAATTAAAACTTCATTAGTAGAGAACAATCATATTTAAGCTTTTGCACATATCTCCAAACCTTTATTTTCTGGTTTTTACAATTGAAAACAAAATACAAATTTGAACCTTGTCTTCTCAGAGCTCTTCATATCAGATGCTTTTAAGTAATATAAATAAAATTAAATCACCCACTTTTCCCACTAAGATCTAGATGTATTTAATTATAAGAATAATTTTAGACAATGTTTTTGTAAGATTTGTCTATGAAGCTGTTGATAATATTACTATTAATCAACAGTACTATGACTGTTCTTATAAGATATAATAATAAAAATTACCATAAACACAATTAAATAAACAATTAATTAAGTTTTTTTCTTACTTTTTATACACTACTAGTGATTATAACAGTAAGCAGTAATTGTCTACAAGAATCAATTACAAGAAGAATTTAATAATAAAAACTTCTTTATCAAAATAATAAAATTATTTTAATAAATAATTATCTTTTACAAGAATAATTATAAAAATAACTCTTGAAGAAAACTATCCCTAGAGAAAAACTTGAAGAATTAAGGTAAAAAGACTCACTAATACTCCAAAGAACTTATTAAGGATAATAGTAGAGAAATGTGACAGATAAATGTGGATTTAATGAATCAAAATTGTTTTTTAGCAATATTACAACAATACATAGGTTATTCATATAATTTCATGTCTTTCTGATTGATTCTGAAAGAATCAAACACTTAAGAAAAGTTTTAACTAATACTTACTTGTTGGTAATAAAGGTATATTTGAATAATGTGATGATTTGGAAAAAACAGCAAGAGGAGGCCTCTTTTGAGTCTAAGACAGCTCAAAGACGTTTTCCATGGAGCAAAATGAAAAGCCAGTGAGTGAGAAAACAATAATCCTTTTTTAATTATTGATTGCATCATCTGTTGTCAGGTAAGATTATCATTATTACTTAATTGATGTTTTTATGTGACTACCAACCCATTTATGATTAAGAATAAAAGGAGGAATAACTGTAAATCTTCTTTTATTCCAAAAATAATCATTGATTTCTCAAATTTATCAATGTTATTGGAAATTTCATCACAGAGTGTATTTTCTGTGAATTTTTAAAGATTCAGTATTTCATGTGGAATCATCAGAAATGGACTGTAAGTAAACCTTTTAATTTTCCTTATAAAAGTATAATTCCTTTTGGTTTTATATGAATTATACAGTTCTGAATTGGTCCTGAAAGTTTCAGAAAGATTCATGTAGATTTGTATTTTTAATGAATTTTTGAAGTTTTTACCTCATTTCTACATAGAATTGCAAATAGCAGTATATGGCTGGTTGCTATGAGGTAAATCAATGGATACTAGTCAAAAAAGGGTTTTAGTTACTCTTTTGGGTTTTATCCATGGAAAATAATTAATAATTGACATGGTTACAGGAGTCTAAGTTGCTCTTTACCTCTTTGGCATGTCAAAATAGCAGCTTATTTGTTATTTTCTTATGATATATTGAGGTTTTGACTTGGTAACCAAGTTCCCAAAAGGTTTTAGTTTACTAATTGGGTCAATATCAGCCGTGGATCCAAGCTTTGAAGCTTTTATTGCCTCAGAGGCCTCAGAAGTTACATACCCTGGCTCTCTTTGATGTCCTTTGTCCCCCTTGACTATTTTTACATCAAAATGGAAATTCAGGCTTCAAGTGAGATATCCATTATGGGTGTACCAAAGGTGTATGTAAGAATACCATAATATTAAGTTCCCAAAACATGCAAAACACTATTCTTAGCTTATATGTAACATGGGATTTCTTACATTCCCATTATTTTGGAATGAAATTGAGAAAAACAAAAATTTTCACAGATCTTTTATGTGGTATTGAAGTATTTTCCATATTACCACCTCAAAGAGTTGATTTAAGCTTATTCACTCTATGGAGATACCCTAGGTGGAATTTTTTGTAGATTCCAAATTTGGCCTTAAATCCATGGATTTACTTAGTCAATGAAAAGTTTTTCATCTTTTCTGAAATCAAAAATTATGAATTTTGAATATATGCATGACTTATGGGTTATGAATAGTTCAGGATTTATTTTTTGAGATAATTGTGGCCTATTTGGGTATGTAAAATATACCTCAAGGCTCACAGTTTTAATGAACCAAGACAAAGTTGTTCTTTGGCTATGCTATAATGTGCCAAAATGTTTGTTTATTAATTGAAGTTCTCACTAAATTAAGAAAAAATAAATTTCCCCTCTGGTGAAAAACTGTGAATAAAATAACAAAATGAGAATTATTTATGAATATTAATCACATAATTCCATTTTTAGAACTCTAGTCTAATATCCCTCAATTTTCTCCATTTACCTCAAAGCTATCAACATAATTATTCTTATTTAGTTGAAGAAGGTAAAAGAAATAGTTAAATATTATATGACGCTCATAATATAATTTTTATAAAATGCATGATATGAGAAAACTAAATATAAAACATTAGGCATAATTCACAATTTGGTAAAATCCGGAAAATAAATTGATAATTAAATGTGTAATCTCAATTTCAAATACAAACCATTTCAGTTTCCATGACCTCATAAATTCTAGATTCTATAAAAACTAATATTTTTTAAAGAATAAATTTGTATTGAAGGTAGAAAACCAAAGAAATGACTCTTAATTCCTATATTCAATCCTGATAAATCCAATGAAGACCTCAAATCAAGTAATATTTAGGATTTATTTGTACTATACCTCACTGGGACACTTTTAAGTATCTTTGTTTCCATATCAAAATAAAATTGGTAACTTTTAATTTAACCTTTATCTCACAGCCATAACTAATTTTTTGATTTTTTCCCAAACCACCGATTTATGTACCACTTGATGCTATAGAAATTAAACCCAAATTCATGGCTAAAATTTAAAATTTAGCCTATTAAAAAGGTAAAAAACTTGAACTCCTATAATATTTGAAGTATTTTCATGAGCTAATAAATTACTAAATCCATTTTATGGTAATTAAGAAGATATTATTTATCTCATGTTGAGTTATTTCTATAAACAGCATTTTTTTGACAAAATTTCAAAATATTATATATATAATATTAATATCTTACATTGAAATTTGTTTTATTTTCAACATTATAGATTCTGATAAGGTTAAGAATAAAATAAATCAGGAATATCTATAGATTAAATCAATTTTAATTGGGGAAGATAAAAGAAAAATTTGTAATAATCTCAAAAAATTCTTAAAACATTAACTTATTGATCTTAAGTGAAAAAATTGATAACAGAAAAAAGGAGGAACTGGTATTTTATAATGAAATAAAATTATGATTGATAATTGAATTAAAGGTAAGGAAATCATAAAACATGAATTTTTAATAAGTGATTAAAAATAAAAGATCCTTCATGTTGATTAATAAATGGTGAAACTAGCCAAAAAAAGTTCAATAATTTCAAAAATGAAACAACAATAAGCTACCTAATAAAAAGAGACAGAAATGTCACATGATAATAAGAATAATTAGTTAAACTAATGTGTAGTATTACACCATTCCAAATTTATTCCCTGTCAAAAAACCTAGCTTTTGAAATCATCCTAAAAAAGTTTGAAATATCTTAAACCAATGATTCCATATAAAATTTATTCACATAACAGATTACCTAAAGTCTGAATGCCATAAAAATCCACTCAATAAATGATAAAACATATTTATCAATTTTATAACCTAAGAGTTTTTAAGAAAAAATACATTACTCATTTATAGTACTACTTTATTTTTATTCTGGAAGGAAGACTATCAATTATTAAATAAATGAAAAAATCTGTAAAAATTCTCAACATAATATGAAAAAGCAGAAGTTTTCAATACTTAGAGAGTTATTAATTATTTATTTAATTAATAAAACATTTCAATAGTAGTTAAGGTATATTACCATTATATATCAGTTTGAGTAAAAAGATAAGTTTTTGAATATATTATTAAAATTTCTATTAGTATTGAAATTAATACTATCATATTAATTTTAATTAAATCTATTGATCAAAGGTATATATTATTTATACTTCTATCAGATCTATTGGCCACTAAATGTTACATGAAAAAAACTATTATATTTGATTTTTCAGCCTGTGACTCCAAAAAGAGCATCAGCATGACATTCAAATACCATAAAAAATCGTATATCAAGTGATGAGAAAATACAGTCCATGAAGTTATATTTAAATGGAGGGGAATCCCCTAAATATTATTATATTACTCTTATCCAAATGGGACAAGGAGTAACAAAGATACAACAACCCCAAAATAAGATAAAATGAGCAAAAAACCTTATTTTCGCCTCTCATCTAGCTTATGCAGATTTAATTAGTTACCCACAGAAAAGTAATTTTTCTTAAAGCTCTCAATTAGATATATCAAATTTTATCATTAATTTTCCATTAGCACTCCTCATTCAGGAAATAACACAATCACCCCTTGAAAATAAAAGAGACTCCCTAAATTCTAAGGTGGCTTCTAAAAAACTGTACAAAAGTATAACCAAATGAAATATCTAAATGAGAGAATTTATTTGAAATACCTGAGAAGCCTTCATCCTAAACGCTGGATAAGGGATCTTGGTTCAAATTTCTATTATACAAAACACAGGATTGCTGGAATAAGAAATGTAAATAAACCCTTGTATCTTTGCAATCTATTGATACAGCTGTACCATAAAGTATACCAAACTTAAGATCTCATAAGTACCTGAAATGCTATCTCATTGAAATCCTGATAAAATTCTAAATCAAAATATATATCTGGTTTAAGTTTTTTTGAAGCCACATACTGATGTACAAAAACACATCAAACAACTTCAAACCCTTATACCTTTTTCTCTTTTTGAGAAGGGTGAAGATTAATGATACAAAATTTCAGAGCTTATTAAGCCCTTCAATTCTTGATATCTCTATTAATGAATGATATATCTGTATCGTAAGCTTTTGGGTCAATACTGGTCATTTCCAAAGCTGTACCAACCATTCCTCGTTAAATAATCAAAATAATGGTTGTTTAAAGCTTAAGCCTGCCAATAATGAATGATATTAGTCATCCAGAGACTCTGAATATATCATAAAAGTTATTATATGTCCTCAATAGAGTTTTTTAATTCTTTATTGATCCAGAAATATAATTTGTAGTTCCAAAACCACAATATAGCCTCCATAGAGAAAGTTTTTACTCTAGAGATATCTGAAGAGCTCATTAGCCCCTCAAAGTCCCCAATGGGGATCAAAGAAGTCCCTTTCTCACTGAAAAAAGTACCTTATAATTGATTAATTAGTATAATTATTTAGTAAAAATATCTTATACCAGTAGTACTCAGTCAATTGATATTTAATTATTTAAACCAAGGTTCTATCTATATTTATCACCACTATTATCATATAACAGTAGAGACTTTTTTTTTATATATTTTCAAGCTATTTCTTATTATTTCACCATCATAGTGATAGCTTGTATTAACTGCTTTAAGCTACTAAATAGATTCACCCTGAAATGAACTGTATCACTATATATTTCCATATAAAATTCTTATTAATATAGCTCATCTTTATATATATATGAAATTTTATCACTATTATATCTTTATTTAATATAATTAGCAAAACACAGTTATATATTTCTTCATAAATGTTTCTGTACTATTTTCATTTACATATTCAAATTATTAACTTATGAATCTGATTAATCAATATCTCTTATAGAAACTTCTGATTTATTATTATAAATTCAAAAATTAATTTAATATTAAAATATTTACTTTCAATTTATTTAGAAAATGATAAACTGTGATTTAAAAAAAAATATAATTACTTATTGAATCCCATAGATCATGGTTTCCAAAAGTGTTTATGACCAAAAATATGGATCATTAAGTATATAAATAATAATTTATATTAAAAATTGAGAAAGATATGTTAGATTACCTATGAAGATCATAATATAGATCATTCTCTTAAAAAAAGATTAAATCAATAATTACTTCATTAATCTTTTTATTTCTTTAAAAAAAAATGATCCTGTTTCATTAAAGTCTTAAAAAATCATTATCTCCCTCTATCATTCCAATTATTTTTATAAAAAACTTCTTTTCTTTTTTTTTAGTTTAAAATTTTGGTTTTAAAATATTTCTAGAAATAAATGCCAGGAAAATTCATGATTTAAAATTTCTATTTAATCTCATAACTAGATCCCAGGTGAAATCCTAAAGTTAAATAATAAAAACTATTTCCTGAAAGGAATAAGCCAAATACCCCTTGGAAAAACTTAAGAGGTCAAACTATACCCCTTTCTTTTATTATATACCGTAGATTAAATTAAATTAAATAAGAAACCTTACCGAATTTTAAAGAAGGTTATGATATTATAATGGCATGTAATATCTAAATACTGAATAAATATCTTAGTGATATAATAATTTTGTAAAATTAAATGATAAAGTTAAATCTACTTCTGGGGAAAGGGTGACACATGGGAAAAAAATTCAGTCTTTAAGTGTTTGTGAGAGCTCTTGATATCACAAAGCCTTTATTTGGCCTGATTTTTACAAATCAGAAGTTTAGTACAGTTCATTGTTTAATCCTCTTTTCAGAATTCAAATTATTATAATTTTAGTTTTTGAAATGAAGTTCTAGGTAAAAATTATGAATATTAAGGAAGGGAATCTAAAAAATTATTCACATTTCACAAATCATGTTTGAAATTAATTTTTTTTTATGTAATGAGCCTCCTGTTTTTTTCAAAGCTCAAACTACATTTTAACAATTTATTGAAATTTTTTGTTTGGTATAATTAGTTACAAATTTTATTTTAAGGACCATTTTCTCATCTATTAAAAGTTTTAATAAAGCTACTAATCCTCCACCTTGTTATTGCTTCTTTGTGCTCAATAAAATAAGTCCTTTTTTCTACTCAATTATTTAAATCTTAAATATCTTTAAGCTGTTTTTTACTCTATATTAAATAAAGTATATCAAAACTACTTATCGGAAAAAAATCCCAGCCAGATGGTCACAATTGAAAGATATTACTCTAAAATATCCTTTGATCTCAAATAGTTCTTCTTTAATCATTAATTGTAGGTACCTGGTATTAATGAGTAATTTGTAATCATCCTCTTATTTTACTAATACTACAGCTTAGTAGCCATTGATAAGGCTTTCTGCTTACATGTCCAATTCAAATTAGGCTACAAATATTCAAGAGAATTAAATTATTTTGACCATGAAATTTTGCAAAGGGAATGGAATTTTTCAGAAATCCGAATCCAATAAATCTTTATCTTTGGCTAAAACATTTTTATTTAAATCCAGGTCAATTTATCCTGGACTTTTGTTGTCTCATGGCTCAAATAACCCCTAAAATGTGCTATAATGTTTATTAAAATTTTGCTGTGTGTTCTTACTTCAGCTCATGTCAACACTTTTATGACCAGAAAAATTCAATGAAAAATACATAATATGGGGTGTCTTAAAGAATTACCACAAAAAAAGAATTATGAAGACTGCCTCATTTCCAAAATCACCTCCAATTTCAATTGGGAAAAGGGAATTTGGGCTCAAAGATAAGTATTTGAACTGGAAAAAAACCATCAGATAAGTGATCATTGGAGAAACATTTGATGAGCTATTTCTCATACAAATACTCAATAATGGTATGAAGTGGGTTTTTTTAAGCCAAAAAATAAAGGATTACTTTTCTTAATGGTCAATTTCTCTCAGCCAAAATGATTTGGAAATCTTATTGACTGGATATTCATCAATTTTTCCACAAAATGGAACTGACACTAGAGATACTTGGTAGGCTACAGCTTACCATCATAGAGGACAATGTATCAACACAGACTTCCAGCCTCAGCAATAAATGGTGAGCACACCATGAAAGAATGAAAATGGATTAGTCACCAAACTCACCTGACCTCAACCCAATGTCTAATTTTTGGAAAATTATGAAGAGAACAATCATCAATCTGTATCAACCACAAAAAATTAAAAAATTGGGTGTGGTAATTCAAATTTCATAGGATGAAATCTCTTGGAACACTTTGGATGACCTACTACTTTCAATTCCATGCCAAATGTAAATAGTGATTGCACATCTAACTAGAACCATCATTCTGATGAGGTAGTTATCTTAATCTTATTTAGAAATTGATCAATTTTTTGATTATTTCTCATTCTTTTTTCTCTCAATGAGAACTCTTTTGTTTAATTTTTCCCCTTAGTTTTGTTTTTTTTTTTGTTGAAAATTGTGATTTTAGTTTGATTTATTAAAAAAATATTTTTATTTTTATTTACATTTTTTTTCGTTTGAACTTAGTTGAAATGAGGCACCCTGTGAGTGTGAGAGTTTTTCCATCACACCAAAAAATAAAATATAGTGCCCTGTCTGAATTGTTTTTGTTTGTATCAAGTTTGGTTTGTATACTTTAGGTAGGGTAATGTAGTTAGTTCATCTATATTTTTACTTTCTGTAATTTTCTTTACAAGAAAAAATGTTAATTTTCTTAGTGATAAAAACCTCTGCCCTTTTTTTTTGAGTTACTATGATTGGGTTAAACATTTTGATCAAGTTGAGGCCATTTGAGGTTAAATTAATTTTACTTGACTTTCTCCTTTTATTAATTTTAATTTTTTGGATTATGATTTTCTTTCTTAGATGACTGACTGTATTTAGTTTAATTATATACTGAATCTATACTTTATATTAATTTTTCATATTTTTCTTTTTATTAATTTTCTGTAGAATAAGATGTATGTCTTTATGTGAATGTCTAACTTCCTGATTAAATTTCTTGTTGCAAATTATAGGTACTTCAAGCACTCACTCTTTTACTTTTGGCTTCAATTATTTGTTATTAGTTCATTATTTCCTCTGCTTTTCTATTGTTCATGATATCTTTTAGCCCAAGTAAAAGGCATGCTGTGACCTTCATAAATCAAATTTATCAATAGGTCTCATATTTTGAGGAAGCATACCCTGATATATTGCCTTAAGCCTCGCATATGATCTCACCGAGCCTCAGAAAACACATCATCAGCTTACCTATTGAGAAGCGAAGAGGTTACATCCTCCTACCTCTCAAAATAATAATTCAATTGAGTTGTCTTCCCTATTCAATGAACTAGAATGGGGTACTGCTTGATGGACCTAGGAGCACGGCCTTAATCCGCCGGGTGCTTGATTTCTTTTGGTTCACTCCAAGTTAAAAAAACCTCAAGGATGAGGCTTTTTGCACCTGCCTCAAAGCTGTAGTATATATTTCTTTTGGCTCGTGTTTGAGCTGCTTCACGCTACCACGGAGAGTGCTATCATTGTCGAACTACTCAAAGTCTCTTTCCTTAACAGCACACTCTTTGCAAGCCAAAATTTAGCCTCACTAAGCGTAATAAAAGGCTTCAGGGTTGGTATATCTATATCTGTTATTGGTTCCTTGCTCATTGGCGGCATGTCTACAGCCCTAGCATAACAAAGTGACCAACTCAGTGCTTGAAGTGGCGCTTAAAAATTACTATTCCATACAGAACGGTTTAATAAAAACTATAGCATATTGCGAAAACTAAAGTTTCTGAACACCGCACTTGTCGCAGCCTTTTCAGTGCTTTTGCCCAACCACTCCTTGCCTAGAAAATGGCGCACGCATACTAAAAGGTCCTCAAAAGTGAAAAGATGGATTTTTGAATAAGTTACTTACAATTTGATAATGTTTGGGTTTTGCTAGCCTCCAAATGATCCCAATTTCTCAAACTGCTTATAGACTATTTTAGTTCCAAAATTGGTATTGTTATTGTTGATTCATTCACCAAAAAGCTATACTTTGACGCCCATGCCTGTGAGGCTAGTTCATTCAATCCTAAAAGACATGAAATCTAAGCAAAAGCCATGTATGAAGATCAAACAAGATGAGGTAATACGTCTTACTAGTTCTATATTATCATTATGGTATTTATTTTATAAAGCATTGCTGCTTGTCTAGTCTAGCCAGCTTTCTAGTCTACTACACTTTGGGTAGCAATGAGTCCCTATCACCGTTTACGTGAATATGGCTACCTTGTCCAAGCGCTTATTTTAGACATTACATACACCGTAACCAATTCTGGCTTAAATCTTACACTCCTCATCTTGCACCTATAAATCGTCATTACAACGCAAGAGTTCTGTTGTCTGTACTATTGCATTTAACGTGCTATACACCCAGGTTACTACATATCTATGGTACAGTGTACACCTTGAGAGCCACTACTTTGGCAATGAGGGACTGTGTAGTTAAGTTTCATTGCTAATATTGACTGTAAAATACTTGACTCTTAAAAAAATTTCCAAAAGAAAAAGACTTATTACGGCTTCAAGCCGCTAAATTTCGTCGTTTTTTTGCTGGTGTTTTAAATGTTGGGTTGCTTGAGCATGTCCCCTTGATAAAAAGTACTGTGTAGTACAGATATTTTCAATCAAGGAACAAACTGGTGATACAGTACGTACAGTAACAATGATCATGTCTCGGCAGAGGCGCTTTTTCTTCTAAAGAAATTTTTTGGTAGGTCAGGGTCAGGCTGCAAGTAAGGTGGCACACACCCCGTCACTAATTTGGTAGCTTCTTTGGTGGAAAAAGCCCAAGTCGACTTAGACTCATTTGAACCGCAGCCGCTCTCTTGAAGCAGAGCACAGTTGCTTCGAATGCTGTCTTTGCATTGGCGTCACACATTATTGCTTCAGGCGTCTGGTTGACATTCTCTTTCGTATCCACCTTGGCGTTATTTTTCCTTCAGTTTCATTGAACGCAGTATACGCGTTGCTCATGGACTGGTCCGATTGTAGAAGTTTCTTTTTGATTTGATATACAAAATCACTTCATACCTCCTCCGGAACTCAAATCACGAAATATTCAGTTTAATAAATCTTATTTCTTAATTCTTCCTAAATTATACTTGTTGTAATTTTACCCCATCAACCAAAAAAAGCCAAATGGGTTTCATCGCCAAATGAACCCTTTATCTACTCGTTGCTTCTGTACAGCTTTCACTCACTCAACGCCTTTGATTGTCTAAGGCTATAGTATAAATAGCTTCAATGCTTTTTGCCCGTTCTTTACATCACCCTTGTGACCTGTCCAACTATCATAGTTTTTTTTTTTTTTTTGGTACCTTACTTTCAACCTAATTTAAATCTAAAGCTTCACGCTGCTTTACTGGGACTTTACTTTTCTTGAGCTTCGACTCACTTTACTAAAAGATCTTTTCAATTTTTCAAATTTGATTGGCTGGCCATCCCAACAAACGTCGGCATTGTCATTTAAACATCAAATCAAACTTTAAACATTCCTTTCTGAATTGTTTTTGTCTGGACTATGATTAAACTTCTATTCTTAAAGCTTGCCTTGACTTTGTTGACTTCAGTCAATTGTCAACAAATTTCTGATAAGACTCCAGAGACACAACCTCCATTTAGTGTTAAAATTTGTACTGATGCAAGTAAATGTGAAGTCGTCAACGGTACTGTTACATTAGACGCCAATTGGCGTTGGCTTCATGACAAGGACGGCAAGAATTGCTACACTGGTAATAAGTGGGACACAACACTTTGTCCAGATGGAGACACATGTGCAGCAAATTGCGGTTAGTCTCATCTCGCCCAACTACTGTATTCCCTTTAATTTCAATCATATCAACGCATTGCCTGACCATTTCAACCTTTAAATAGCTCTTGACGGTGCTGATTACAAAGGAACTTATGGAATTACTTCCACCGGTGATGCTCTCACCTTGCGCTTTGTAACCCACGGTCCTTACTCTGTCAACGTTGGATCAAGGCTTTACTTTCTTAACGGAAAAAATTATCAGATGTTTAAGTTGAAAAACAAGCAATTCACATTTACGGTTGACGTCTCAAAGCTAGGATGTGGCTTGAATGGGGCTCTATACTTCTCTGCTATGGATGAAGACGGTGGTATGAAAAAATATCCTACTAATAAGGCCGGTGCCGTACGTGGTACAGGATATTGTGATGCTCAATGTCCCCAAGATATTAAGTTCATTGGTGGAAGGGTGAATTTCCTTTTAATTTTTTTTTTAAATTTTTACAGCCTATCTGATAAGTTCTTAAATTTTTTAATTAGGCCAATTCTGAAAAATGGGTTTCATCTGAAACTGATCCTAACACCGGTACTGGTCTAATGGGATGCTGCTGCCCCGAAATGGATATTTGGGAAGCCAACAAAATTTCTCAAGCCTTCACACCTCATAGTTGTTCTGTGAAAGAGCCAACTGTCTGCACGGGTGATAAATGCGGTGCTGCCCCAGATGCTCGATATAAAGGTTTATGTGACAAAGATGGTTGTGATTTTGCCAGTTATAGATGGGGTGCAAAGGAATTTTATGGTCCTAAGAAGACCGTCGATACTGACAAGCCACTTACTGTCATAACTCAATTCATTACAAGCGATAATACCGACACGGGAGAACTGGTTGAAATTCGAAGGATTTACGAACAAGACGGTAAAACAATTCAAAACGAACCCGTTAAATTCCCTGGTTTACCAAAACCTGCTGATTCATTGACTCAACCTTTCTGTGACGCTACCAAGAAGTTTACTGGTGACACCAATGATTTTGCAAAACACGGTGGTTTAAAATCTATGGGTGATGCCATGGATAAGGGTATGGTTCTGGTCATGAGCTTGTGGGATGACCAGATGGCAGAAATGAAATGGCTAGACAGCAATTACCCTACTGATAAACCCAAAGATGCACCTGGTGTTGCTCGAGGAACATGTGATGCCGATGAGGGAAAACCTTCAATTGTTCGACAAAAACAACCTGATGCCACTGTTGTATTTTCAAACGTCAGTCTGGGTCCTATCACATCTAAGCAAGGATCCTCTTCATCCACCGCCAACCCAACTTCTCCAAAGGTCAAATGTCGAAAAAGAAAATAATTAAAGATTAATTTTTAATACTCTTTTAAACTCTTAACTTTTCAAATGTACTACAATCATGAAATAAGTTTTTTGTTTTGATTTGTTTCTTTTGACTTTTTTTTCCCCCTTTTTTTGACAAAAAGAAATCCCTCATTTGCCCAGATTTTTTTCAACAAAGAAAAAACTATTTCATCTTACACCCAAGGTCAATTAAAAAGAAAAACTGCTTCTAAGTATCTTTTTAAGTTGCCCATTTCGATCGCTTATATAATTAAGCTATTGTAGTTTAGATTTAAAGTCAAATTTCACTTTGCAATTGAAGTGGCGAGTTTTAAATCATCTCAGCATGTTGACGACCAATAATAAAATGACTAAAGTCATGATTAAATCCAATGCTTAAGCTTATAAAATAAGAAAACTGATCATACATTATTTTCATCCAAGTAACTAATTACCTATTCGATTTGAGCTTTAATCAAGCAAAACTATTTACGCATTTTGTGAAGCACTCGTTGTACAAGGAAGTGTTTTTTTTTTACTATTGTGGCTCATGGCCACAAAGGCACAGAGAAAAAGCAGCTCACTTTCTTCCACTCAGGAATGAGAGTTCAGTGCACAAGACGTTCTTTGTGCCAAATATTCAGTATTGGTCGTGTCTTGAAATCTACTACCACCACTAGCTTTTTTCAATGTACTGTTATGAATTGGTTGGAACGTTATAATTAAACCAACTCGGTGCAACAGGTATACGCAGTACACGTTTTATATTGCACATGAAAGGCCTCATCAGGTCATTTTCTGACATGATAAAATACAAATTGTGGCATCAGGTCATTCTCAAGCAAAACAAAATAAAAATAGTAGTATTTTAGTCGCAAATTAAAATATCATTCAGTAGCGTAGCTCCTAATCTCTTCGCGCACTCTTGAATCTTTGGATTGATATGGGCCTGGGAAAGAAAACGTATTCTTCACTTAATTTATCAAATATTTTTTCCCAAAGAAAGCGGAACAAGGAGAGAAGCATGCTAAAACCTCACGGGAAGTCGCTCCACTTGGCCATTCTGCCTCAGAACTTGGACAAGTCCAGCATTTTCTAGAACTTCCTCTTGTTTGCCGTCTGATATAAAAGCAGTTACATTACATGTACTAGACTCCAAAAGTGAGATACATTTAGACAGTGGCTGCCAATGGAGACTGGTCTTGTGGGGAGACGGTTTTTGGTGCAATAGTTGTCTTTAGCTACTCAAGAGGGGCCTAGTTTTGCTTGAAAGGAAACATATGAAAGCTTACTGGATCTAAGAGATAACTAGGCGAGTACTCGGCTTTATACTTCATCTTTGGACATGAATGAATATAATATCCTGGAAAGGCATTATATAAAGCACAGACGCCAAAAATCAGTCCAAATCGCTTTTTCAAAAATATAACTTCTGGCGGAAAAAACTCAAACCGAGATAATACCAATCAAATCGTTTTCCGTGTTTTATACCTTTCCACTCTTGGATCCACGCAATTTCCCTCAACGTGGTAATACGACCTAACCCAATTTTTGCATAAGCCGGATCCCAAACCAAATAAACGCTACTGATTCCCGAAGGTAAGATGTCTAAAACGGAGAATGCAATAAGCTTATCATCGAGAATCCATCGAGCATGACAAGCGACAAGTGGGGTTTTTTTGAAGGGATTGGTGCAAAGAAAGCGTTCGAATGATTTCTTTGTAATTTTTTCGGGAGGATCATTATGGACCTGACAAAAATTAGGAATAAGTATTTGATTTTCGGAAAACGATGGTACAATCAGATAAAAATCCAAAGCTTTTTTTGCAACATATTGATAATAATGATTTCTAAACTCACAGTTGTTTGATATTTTTGGTATAATTCGAACTTTTCTTGACTAAACGCGGCGGGTTCAAGTTTGATCTAAAAGGAATTTAAGATGGCTTTTTTCAGTAAAACCGCTGTAGGATAGCTCCTTCATCATATTTCTCATTAGTGTGATGAAACAGGCTGGTGGAAATAAAGAAGAGAGTTGAATTGACCTCTAATCTTGGGTGACTAATATTAGCTTTGGAAACAATCTTTTCTGTGGTTTCAAAGATTTTAGCCAAGTCAAACTGAACTTTGGAGTGTTTCGCTTGTGGAGTGGAAGATGTTTGTGCATCTTGTTCTATAAAGGACTTTAATCGATAGACAGCCTGTCTGTTTGTTTTTTGTCATCTCTTTGATGCAGCTCATAGCGAAATCCAGATGATCCGAGTGGGATATGAACAATATCAAGCATACCTCTGACTTCTGCTAGGCTGAAACTCTGAGGCTGAACACCTGATAGTATAGGGCGGACAACACGTATGGCCTCGATCAGGTAGATAAAGAAATGATCCTGAGCGTCTCCATCCTTGATCGATTAAATTTTGGTAGACCTAGATAAATTTCAACATAGGATAGTGACTTGAGATCGTCATATCCAGCTATTTGAAGCAAGCAATCGTAGTGATAAAGACCTTTGGTGATAAGTTATATGCCCAGGCACCATACGACTTGCTATCGGACTGAGAGCCACAATAACCACATGAAGCTTGTTGATATCCTAGCGGTTCGATAATCGAATAGTAATCGTCTTCTTGGTCATCCATCAAGATTGAGTGAACCCCAACGAAAAGTTTTGAAGAGGTCTTTTTCTAATTTCTATAGCAGTCCTATTTTGGAGTTCTAACCAAAAAAAGCTTCCCTTACCTATTTACAAGGATCCAATTTGATAAAAAAATGTAGAATGATGAAGTACTGGATCACACTTGAACTACATTTCTCTTTATTTTGTGCTTCAAAAATCAAATTCAATTTACTCACAATTAAAAACCAAAGCCAAATATGTGTATGTATGCTAAAAGAAAGCACTATTTTTCTGCGTTCATTAGTAGATATGATACTTGATTTAGAAGGGGTTTTATTATGAAAAATTGGAGTGAATTTAAGTAACAAGAATGAAAACATTGCTCCTTTTTATTGAAAGCAATTAAAAAAAGGAAGTTAAGATTTAGTTTCATTTGTAAATGAATTAAATAAGTTTTTTAAATGATATTGCAGCTGAAAAAGTAAACAAATAGAATATATTGTAGATCTAAACTGCTTTTTCATAAAATTCAAAAACTAAGATTTTTTATAGGAAAGAAATTGAAAATTGTAGTGATACTTATAAATCTTGTAAAAATTGAGTGAATATAAATTTCATGAATGTGGGTGTGCCTTTGAGATATGTGTGATATATTCATAAGCAATTTTTGAAAAATACCTTTATTAAAATAAGTTTTTTATTTAGCATATCATATATCAAAATTTGTTATCACTTCTTATTGGCTATGTTAGACCAAGAATTTAATGATATATTCAAAAGCAAAAACCAAAGACACTGATATATTAAAGAGTCACTCATGAAATATTTTTCTTGAAATTGACTTTATGAAGTATCAAAATCCATATTACTCCTCATTCCTTTTTTTTCAATGGAAAAGACATCAGAAGCTCATAAAAGGTGTGAAGCACTGTAGAACTCATTTATGTGTAGGATTAGATCAGGAAATACTTGAGGAGAAAATCTCAGGTAAGCAGTTTTGAATTTTTTGAAATCAGCCTGTAACCAAGGTTGCTAAGGTGTCATAGCTGCCCATCTGAATATACTAAACAATCTCCCTACAGAGCTCACAAATTCATTTTTAAGATTTTGCCTTTAAAGATAAAGAAGACTTTTGAGAAGCCTCTATCAGGAAGACTCAATAATCAGGTTACTAATTGATAAGATAAAGTACAAAATATGAGAGCTTAATAATCATATAAAGTAATAAAAAGGCAAGATTTCAATACATAATAGTTTGATTTATCATAAGGGTAGTAATATACAGTATAGGAGTAAAATTAATATAATGACATATTTTTTTCTAAGACTTGATAATGTAATGGGTAAATTTTAATATAATATAGCAATAAGTACTTAATTATATAATGGTAAGGTATAAGTGGATGTAAAGGAGATATTTGATCTAATATAAGATCAGTATAATATTATATAAGGGAAAGGTATTATATAAAATCATTTATTTGGATAGGATTCTCAATATGAAGCTTATTATGTAGATATTCCTCTTCAAGGCATAAGGACTATAGTTTTGGATTTGTTGATATCATTATTGATACCAATATCATAATGAAAAGACTAAAAAATTGATCATAGGAGGGATTAATACTATAATTCAGACCTTCTCTTAGCTACTGTAAATAATAAAGCACCATGAATAGGCTACTGAGGTTATAATACCTGAAAACTGACTAAATTATCCCATTAGTAAGGAATGCAATAATTATTCTCTTTCTTGTTATTTAATTTTCTTGAGGAAGGGGCAAAAAAAGGAGTGAGGCCCTCCCTATTAATATTTTTTAGACCTTAATAGGGACACTCAAAAAAGGGTTGTGTAATAATTTGCTTATTTTGGTCAAGATAGTTTTTTATAATGGTGAAGCTTAAATGATACCTTTTCTCTAAGGTATTGCACTATTTTTTTGACCAATTATGGAATTTCTTGTGATCATTATTTAATCTGAGATGTTTCTTCTGGTGGGAATTTCTGAACTGGTGTCATTTATGAGAAATATTTCACTATAGCTTGAGTTTATTGCACCATTTCCATTTATGGTTATGTAATATTGCTAAGCCTTCTTGGATGAAGAAATTGAGATGATGACATTGCTTGAGGCTATTGCACCATTTGATTGATATATTGAAACATGTTTGGTGGATTATTATGTAATATTTGTAGAGGATTGTGATACTGACTCCTAGAAGAATCAGTGCACTGACACCGCAATGGTATCACCAGATCTCGGATGATCTTCTGACCAGACAATCAGATAATCCTTGAACCAATCATTGTCTTTTATAAACCAACCAATCTATCCTTCTCAGCTACTAGGAGGTATCAAATTCATATTAAACTCTCCTTAATAGCTTGCTCCTTCCCCTGATTCATCTCATCCTTTTACTTCTCACTCTCCTTTCCTTTTTCTCTTTTGATACTCAGTAGTTTTTCAGGTATAGTAGAGCTAATCCATTATTACTCATTAATTAGCTTTGGTAAACTGATACATATCCTTTCGCATTCAGTTGTTTTAGTTTGTCCTTTTATCTGATATAGTATAAAATTGTCATCCACCTCTAGGTACCTACATTTGTTTCTAACTTACAGTCATTATAGCTTACTAAATGATCTAATAAAATGTACCTTTAGTTCCGCATTCCAATAGATTTACAATCTTGGCTCTAAATCCACAATCATAGACGGAGGATCTCAATTTGTATACTCATGGCTCCTAGACCAAACAATCACAAGGATGAATCAGAAATCCCAATTATAGCTAATGTCACCAGCAAATGTGATTCCTTCTTAAATAAATAGACTTACTTGATTTCTGTGAAAATGCCCCAGGACCAGATGAAATCCCAGATTCAATGAACAAATGGGAAAATATTAGCTTCAAAGCAATCGCTATTATCCCCTCTTGAGTAAGGTTTTGGGTTTTCTTGGAAATAATCAACTCAGAGACCTCTGAAAAAGCTAATCTGTTATGCACTAATCTCAATGAAAAATATGCCTCTAAAAGAGCACTGAACAAAAAAATGGCTTGGATGAACTGGAAGAAGTCAAATCATAATGGAAATCTTCAGCTCTAAATTGACAACACTCATAACCTCCTACATGAACTCGAATCAGTCAGTGTCAAAGTTCCATCCAAAATTCTGTCTTATATCATACTAGGAAAACTTTCTTATGACACAAATTTCTCTCAAATTGTCAAACTGTTACTATGAATGACAATCTCATTGGAAGGCCTGATCAAGTTTTTTCCCATCTTCAGATGGAAAAACCTATCATCAATCATCCTGTCACTTCAGCCTTCGTTTCCTCTACATCCAGCCATCCTTAAGATATTATTTACTACTGTTCCAACAGAAAGCAGAACCCCAAATTAACTACACACAAAAAAGAAGATTGCTATTCTGAAGCCCTTCACTTAAGATCACCACCACAAGAAAACGAATTGAGCTCTATTGAAGAATCTTCAGCTCATCTTTCCTCCACCATGACCTTAGTCACCACCCTAAAAATTTAACAAGAAATTGTGATTGATTGTGGTGCTACATATCATATGTTCAAATTGTGCAATGTTTTCTTTTCCATCTCAAAAGTTTCAGAAGTTTCAGCTTCAGTGTGTGACTCAGAAAGAAGCCTTCTTGCCAAAGGTGTTAACCTTTGAGATATGACCACATACCCAAAAAGGTCACAAAAAAAATATTTAAGATAATTATACATTAAAAATAATTACCTTAAAGCTACAAAAATGCCATAAATTGGCATAAAACTTGGTTTAACTTAAAAACCAATGAATAAACATGTGAAATAAATTATACCATTGGATTTCCCATGATAAAATACACATATACCATTTTTATGGCATATCTGTAAAGTCAATATTTAATGAGTTATAAGTAATAATACATTATAAAAAAAATAAATCCTTAATTATTTCAAATACCAATGAAAAACATGGGAAATAAATGGTACCATTGGATTCTCCATAAAATTCTACACATAAAACAATTAAGAAGCTAATCTCCAAAGTCAATACTTAAGGAGTTAAGCTGAATATATGCACTTTTTTGGTCAACACATATATTCAAGGATTTTAGCTAATATCTTTTGAAATATGCATGATAGAGTGATGAACCAAAAATAAAGTCATCACATAATTACTGTAGAAACACAGAAATGAACTTTATTTCACAAGCTATAAACAAGGTTAAAACCTGTAAGAGATTATTGATTAAAATCAATAGAGCTGTTGACCACTTTGTTGTGAAGGTGGTCCAAACTTAAAAATAAGTAGACAGTCGGGTTCTACTTGTTCATTTGTGAAGAATGATGTAGTTTTTATTATAAAATTCAGGGTATAACCCCTTGAAATCATGGCTTGAAGTTTAAAATATTAAATTTTGACAGAAAAGATGAGTTACAAGAAAAATCATCAAAAATGGAGTTTTGATGATGTAATGAAATACTCTTGGCAGAATAATGAGGTTCTTCCAAGGTTTTAGAATTAACTCTCTGAATTGCTTTAACGTGTAAAGCTTAAAAGTTATTAAGGATCAAAGTTTGAGCTTAACTTGATCATTTATGATTACTCACTGTAACCTTAAATTAAGTTTAACAGTCATATGAGTGATAAAATTGGTGAATACTGATAGTTTATGATTAAAACTAATAAAATCCACGAATCTTGGGGTTCTGCCAAGCCTTGACACCATCAAACTTAGAGTTATAGTGATAACTCTAAATAATGGCATAATAATGAGATAATATGGTTTGATCATGATGTAATCATCACCAAACCTTAAAATATTGATCAATTCCAGTGGATATGATCTGTGAACGTCTACTAGAAGCCTGTTGGACTCTAGGAGGAAGGAATTTAATATAAATAGAGCTCTTTTTTACTCTATTTCCTCCTCAGATGCTTACAAAACATTAAATCATTAAATAAAAAGGTAATTTCTTTATTATTTATATATAAAACTTTTATATTATTAAAGAACAAAGATAATCTTATAGTAATCTTCATTTTTGACGTGATTATTGCAATTATTTAATTGTTTTGTTTAAATTTCTCTTAAAAACCTCAATTCCACATAAAACCAAGAAAATTTGTAATTTCTCTTAAATTTTATTGTAACTACAGTTTAAACAAGTTGTATTTACATTTCTAGGCATAAAATTATTCAAAATTATTATATTAAGCATTAAAAGTAGGTTATTTCTCTTATCATAATAATTTTTCTGTATTATTACTTTTAATAATTCTATAATTGATATAAATAGTATTTATATTAATTTATAGCTTTAATATTGGTAATATTATTGTTATTAATTGTTTTTTATTAATAAAAAACAATTTTTTACGCCTTTATTATTTGTTGGTAACAATAATAAAGTTCTTTTAAATATATTAATCATCTTATATTAATATATTTACTTTATAGATATTATTTTTTATAATATAAATTATATTATTATATTCAACAAATAATATAATCATTTTATGCCATAATTATAATAATTCTTCATTATTATAATTATATTTATCTTCTTTATTTCATTTATAAGGACATTCATAGTACAATAAGTAAAATATTAGTAATTTTTACTTATTGTTTCATAGTCAAACCTTTCAAAAGGAATAGGAACTGTCAACATCCTTGTAAAAAAGAGACCACCCACCTTCACCAACTGTGTCTATTTCCCAAAACTAAATTGAAATATTTTCAGCCTCTTAAAACTGCTCAAGCACAAACTCACCATCACTTGTGTAGAAAGTGATTTTACCATTTCACTAACAGAAGATCTTTTTTTAAAAATCAGGATAAGGAATAAACTCATAAAAATAAACTTTGCAAACCCAAAATCCCTTTTTGAATTGGTTGTGGATGACTTGTGGCCCAAGAAACTTGGGAATCCTGGGAGAGCTTCCTTATAATTAATGGTGCTTCCATTGAGTGGCCTTCCGTGCAAGATTTGTTAACTAAACAAAGAAGTTCACCTCCCATTCAAAGATCAATTTTAGGATGCAATTCTGCCTCTTTATTGATTTAACTTAGACTTAGTCAGGTCCATAACTCCACCTTCAGTGTCTGGATCTTGTCATTTCCTCATCATAATTGACCTGGCTACTTCCTTCAAGATCACTCATTTTTCAAAAAGAATTCTGAATACTTTGACCAGTTCATTTCAGAAAAAAAGCTGATGGAGAATTAAAATGATAGATCTATCAATAAAATAGTTTCCAATAGAGGAGGAGAGGTTCTCAACAATCACAATGAGAAAAGTGGCTACATCTGAAATTAGGTTTTGCATTTGGAATTTTACATGGGAGATAGATTGGATTCAGGTTTAAGATAGGACAGAAATTGAACTTAGAAATAGAAGTTTTGGAAGAATCTCACAACAAATATGAAATCCACAAATTATCAATTAAATTTATTTATTATCAGTGGTTTGTTGGTCCTCTGAAAGCTCAATAGTTCAAAATTACATGGTTCACAGATTATTTCAATATACCTTTTTTTAATCTTTTTTGGGAATTTTTATCATTTAATTTACAAACTGTTCAACCTTTGGGTTCTTTCTTATCTATTTCAATTTCAATATGAGTCATCTTTCAAACTCACTTATGGGAATCTATAGCTTAATAATATTCAAATTGCAACCTGTCAAATTTTTAAGAATCCTCTCATAGTTGATAAAATTTCTTGTAAACTTTTGGACTTTCTTAAGATATACATAGTATAAATAATACCCTAATGTTGAACTGTTTTCTCTCATTAAAAGATAAATTGTGTGAGACATTATATTCCTTATTTTTTTTCTCTCCTTTTAAAGTAATATTTTCATCAAAATTAGGTCAAGCTGTCAATATTCATGGTAAAAGTTTTCTTTAAGGGGAGGCCCCTGAAAATTCATTATATATTGAAAGACTATAGTCCCTATTCCACCCCAAATAGTTCTTTAGAGGTATTGACACTCATAGCTAGATAATATAGATATTTAAAGTGGATTATTGGGCTTTAGTTGTTAAACTTGGAACCATTTTCTCATAAATTTAAGGTTGTAAACTGAGAATTATTTAAATTATCAAATAAAAACATTGTTAGTAAAAGACTTTCAAGTATTAATAAGCAAAAAAATGTATTTATTCAGTTTCTTGGAGAATTAAATGTCTTTATTGATTTAAATAAACTTTGCTTCACTTCATATAACATTGTGGAGAAATTATCAATTCTTATCTCACCATATTCATCTAGGTAGTCACTTGAAGATGTAAAAAACCAAAATAATTTGAGTTTTTCTTTGAGGTAAATTAGGGTAGGGGCTGTATCATGAAATGCGATAAATCTGAAAAAAGGAAAATTTATGTGAAATTTTAGTAAATTCAAGATTGAGGTATCAATATAGCTAAAAATAAATTGCATCAATTTTTTGATAATTTCAAAACACTTTTTTAATATAATTTTTTACTTAATTTGTTTCTTAATATTTTCTCTGTATTCTATAGGTGTTATAAATTTTAATTTTAATTTTCTTTCTATTGTTCCAGTTTTGTAATTTTTAGAATATATGGACAGCTCTCCATGTATTGTAAAACTTGAGATTGTATCTTTGCTTTTTGGATGAATAACTTCAACTATTTATAAAGATATTTTTGAATTTATAAATACTAAAAAATCGAGAACTCAGATCATAAAAACTAATTCATAAAATAATTCTTCAGTTTCTCTACAATAAGATTTACTTGAATTTATGGGTTAAATCTTTATAGAATTTTATTTATAATTCAATTGAATATGATATAATGCTCCAATAGAAATTCAAGATAGTTAATCAATTCAGGGCTATATGTAAATATAATAAATAAATTTTTTATTTTGAAATAATAGGGAATATATATAATATTAAGGAGAAATGACTGGTGTAAATATTTTCTTTTGAAACATTTATTTCTCAAAGAATATCTATAAAGATTCTAGTTGTTTTATGATTATGATATCAATTTTATAAATTTTTGAATCCTAAAAAAATGATAAATTGAGAATAACCATACCTTTATAAAGTGCAGTTAAACCAATTATGTATACAGCTCTTTGAAGTTTTTTTACAAGATAATATAAAAATACTTCTGATTTTAATTTAGTATTTATGCTCAATTAAAGGGTGAAAGAATGTATCAAAGTAGAATAAAAGAGAGGGAGGCCACATGAATATGCTTGGCTATTTTTGAAATTAATATTAAAGTGGAAAAAAATATCACTTAAGAGCTATGTCCACTCAGAATCAAATCATGGTCTGAGTAACATTCCAATTATTATATTTTCATCACCAAAAATTTATAAGGGAATATACACCCTTAATATGAGTTTTTGATATTAATTTGTGCGCATTTTATGCTTAAAAGCTTCAAAATGCATTAAAAAATGTTCTTCACAAAAATTGACTAATTATTAAAATCAATAATGAGCTATATGCATTTATTAATGATACTATAATAAAAATTTTCAAATATATCCTCTCAGAAAATGAATAAAATTCTGTTGAAAGTTCATAAAGTAAAATAATATAATCAATATATATCTTGTAAATATTTGAACAGAATTGAAGAGAAAGTAAGTTTTGTGAGATTTTTTTGACATAATATCATGGTTTATGGGCAGACAGAATAAAGGAAAATATCCTTATTTTAATTAGTATTATTGGAATTATATTAAGCTCAGTTACTCCTATGTGTCTTCCCCAAATTATTTTTGAACATACACATCCTTTAATTCCCTTGTTAAAAGAGCAGACAGAAGCTCAAAAACCACAAAAAATATCTTTAAAAATGTTTTTTTTTTAAAAAATAATTTGGGCAAATTATAGATCTAACTCAAAAAAATGGAGGATAAACTGTTTTATGAGAGGTGGACTGAATTTTCTTTTACTATTTAAATAAATCCTTTTCCATACTGGTTTGAGAAAAGAATTAGAAAAATATATATTTCTTCTACTCTAAAAAAGATCTTCTTGAATTACTTTTATTCAACTTTTTTTAGTTTGTTTACCCATTTTTTAGAGTGATATGTTGGCTTCACTGTTTGATTACTTTTCAAAATTTTATTGTTTTTTTATGTTTGTAAATTGATTTGGATTTATTTTGATGTTTTATTTTTCAATCAAAATTACAGTAGAAAGCCCCTAAAAGGCCTTTTAATGTAAAATTCCTTAGATGTGTAACGTTTTCTCCAGTACAGGTCCTGTAAGGGCTGCTTATTTAATACTGTCAACAATTTTAAACAATTTTACAGTAGCTTCCATTACAGAAACTTTACTGTGATTGTTTTTGAAATTTCTTTATTTTCTCCAATATCAGAGGCTGTATTGTATAGATCCTGTCACTTCAATATGAAATTGAGAAATTACAACTTAAAAAAACCCAGAAGAAGGAATCTCATCTTTGAAAAATATAATTTTTTGCTTTAATAATAAAAATACATCAAAATTATTTATGATAAAAAGGAATCAGAAAAAAAATAGAATTAAAATAATACTAAATATCTAGGATTCATAATCAATAAAGAGAAAAATAATATATACAGTTTTTGTATCTTGGGGGAACTAATTAAATTCAAAAAAATTCAAAAGACTTTGTCTATCTGTTCTGAGGTTGTATAAATTTAAACATTTACAAAACATTTTTTTTCAATCCAGTTTCTTCAGAAGATGCCTCAGTTGAAAGCGGATTGTTTTGATATCTCTATGCCAGACTTCGAACAATAAAGAAGAATTAAAATTGCTACAAAGGAAAAAAATTAGTAACAAATAAATACAGAGAAAGGCTTTTGTTTTTAAAAGTGGGATTGGCTGTTTTTAAAATTAAAAAATTCAGGTTTTTTGATTTGAAAGTTAATTTTTATATTCAATTTCTTATCTTGAGGAGTATCATTTTGAAGATGAAAATATAAATGGAAATTTTTCACATACTGTATTATATAGTTAATCAATCAAGTTAAAAAAGTAATAAAATCTTTGAAATTATGTAATATTACAGTGGCGTAGAAGAACTTGGAATACTATAAAAAATTTGAATCCTGGTTCCAACCTAGTTAACAGGAAGGCCCCAAGCTCATTCTAGGATGAATACAAGCTTATTTCCAAATGCAAAGCCTGCTGTCAGGTGTAGCCAATTTTCTCATGGTTAATCAATTATAAGAACTAGAAACTTACTATGGATTCCAACACTTTTCCTCTTGCATAAACTCCCCAACACAATGGATTTCCAGAAAGAGCCTGGGAGAAGTTCAATGACTTCTAAATGGCGCAAATATCCCAAAAAATATTGATCTGAGAAAATAAACACAGCCATAGATCTGTCCAACTTGGTTCCAACTCCATCAAGGCACAATAAGTTTCCCTATTCTCTCTGGAAAAAATTTCCGCCTTGTATCATGAAGCTCAAAAATTTTGGTTGTCAGGCGTTTTCTTTGATCCCTAAAGATCACAGAGAATGGAAGCAAGGGGGTTCTACTTGGAGATGAAAATTACATTTCTACCTGTTGGATTATACGGATAAGTGACAGAAGAACCATTGTCTCCCATCATGATATCTGTAATGTTCTCTTCCCACACAAGACACTGTTCAGAAAATTTCCTGGGGAAATAAAAGTAGGGTGATAAATGTAGATGAAATAAGTGAACTGCAGCCTCCCACTGATCAAGAGGGAGCTCAAGAAATGGTATATAAAGTATTTGATTCCAGTCAAGTGGAAGGACACACAGCAGAATTTCCGGAGCTGGTATATGAAGTCCAGTCTCCAGAGACAGCTTCTGTGACTAATTTTTCACTGACTACTCTACCTAATCACCACCGCATTAGGGTCATAAGACCTTTACATCCAGATCTGGTCACCTCTGAAATAAGTAAGTCCAATATACTGCCTTACTCTTACTGGTCAGGTGCTATGGTCACCATAGATTCAAATTATTCTTGTACTTATAAGGGAGAAATCGAAGGAAACAAGAAAGCTGCTTGGACTCGGGCCGTAAACAGAAAGCTTCGGTAAATGTAGGAATTTAAGTTTTGAGACGCAGTCAAGCTTTATCCCTCCTACAAATTCATAGGAAAAACATGGGTCTTCAAGGTCAAATTAAATCACCTTAACAAGGTCATTAAACACAAAGCCTGCCTTTGAGCTCAAGGCTTCACCCAAACCCCTGGTGTGAACTTTGAGAAATCCCACTCCCCAACAGGAAGAATCAACTCTCTACATCCCCTCATTGAATTTGCAGCCACCAATGGTCTCCAGTTCCATCAGATAGACATCAAAAGTGCCTTCCTGAATGCTCCTCTGTCTGAGACCATGTTTCTCTCCATTCCCCAAAGACTTTCTTATGCCTTAACAAGGCCATTTATGGCCTAAAACAGGCTCCTCTGACAAAGTATCAATGCTTGAGGGGCTGGCGCATCAAGAAGGGCTTCTGCCCTTGCACCCTTAATCCGTGTGTGTCTCTTAAAAACGGGAACACTTTATATGGCTTTACATCTATGTAGATGACATAGCCATCTCTGGTAAGCACATTGACACCTCTAAATAAAAGATAGCCAAGGAATTTAATATAAAGGACATTGGAATCACCAATCTAATTATGTATTTGAAAGTGGGACAATGAAAGTCTCACTTCCCACTGGACAAGAAGAACTTTTCACATTCCTTGCTCCATCTCTATGGTATGAACAACTGCAAGCCTGTCTCCACTCCACTAGGTCCAAAAAACCATCTCAATCTGGCAAAAAATGATGAAGAGTTAAAATTAAAGGCTCTGGGTATTAACTACCGCATTACTATTGGGAGAATCAACTACCTCATCACGGTGACTTGTACCGACCTCTATTTTTTGGTAATCTCCCATCTCAATTTGTAGAATGACCGGTTATCAGACACTGGAGGGCTTTCCTCCATGTTCTTTAGTATCTCAAGAGTACTGAGGAAATTGGTCCCCCTTTTCAGAGGCATCCTCCTCCAAGAATCACCGCTGACTTGGGGTACTTCTGTGAGAATTGTTTCTAAGCTAATGGTTTTATTGTGCTTTGGAAGACATTCAAACAACCCACCATCTCTCTTTAAAACTCTGAGGAAGAGTAAAATTCTCTTTGTGACCTGACCTTGGAGCTTCTTTGGCTTCACCAATGGTGTGGTTAGGCACACCTGATGCAGTAATTATCCTCAATTTCAGTTCATAAATATAAGCAAGGGGGCATCAGTAATTCCAGTTGAGATAGCAGCATCAACAGTAAACATATGAAGCACATAGATATTCATCTCCACTTTTTCAAAGAAGCCATCAAAGCCTCAAGAGTTTACTTGGTATAAACTCCCACTGGGGACAAGCTGGCTTATTTTTTAACCAAATTGGTCTTGAAAGTGTCTTTCTCTTGAGCTCTCAAGTCTCTAGGTGTTGTTTTCCTATGAGAAAGAGGGGTTTATAGGATTGCAATAATTACTGCTAGAAGAACCAGTGCACGGACACCGCACTGGTATCAGCAGATCTATAATGATCAGGTAATCCTTGAACCAATGATTGTCTTTTCTCAACCAACCAATATATCCGATTCAACTACTAGGAGATATCAAATCAATCTTAAAATATCCTTCTCTCGATCAATCTAATCATGTTCCTTTTATTTTTCTCTCATTTATATTTTGTGTTTTAATACTCAGTCGTTTCTCAGGTATAGTAGAGCTAATCCATTATTACTCACTGATTAGCGTCAGTAAACTAATACATCTTCTTTTGCCCTCAGTTGTTTATTTATCTCAGTTTATTTATCTTTTCCTTCTTTATCTGATGTAGTATGATATTGTAATCCACCTTTATGTACCTATATTTCTTCCTAAATTACAGTTTCTACAGCTTACTAGATGATCTACTGAAATTTACCTTTAGTTCTGCATTCCAATTATAGTATCTAAATAAGGGTCTTTATGGTATGTAATCATTTTAGTACTCCTGCCATAAAGAGTATTTCTTTAATCCCATAGTAAACTTTAGTTATATTTAATTATGCTATTATAAGTACTTCTGGATTATTCATTCATTTTATATCATTTATATTTTTCAAGATATATATACTGATCTTATTATATTATGCTATGGGATTACCAATAAATTTCATCTTTAATTTACTCAACATCGGATTCCTACATAATTATTGCTTTAGTATGTAGTTTATTTCCCTTAACCTTGAAATTGATGGGTATTTGAAGTAAAACTGTCATAACTTGACTGATTGAAGTTTGAAAAAAGTAGCTTTCAATATATTGGTTTTTCAAAAGGTTCTTGAAGCTAAACAAAAAAGATATTGAATACCGCAGCACCATATCCATAGCTCTAAGCTTCAGAAATCATTCTATCAAGGATATGTGTTTACTTCAGCTTTATGGGGGCTTCAATTATTTGTTAAGAATTTGAGCTACGCTGGTGAAAATGGCATATAGCTTACTATTCTCATTTTATCCGTGGGTAGTATATAGAGTTTTTGTTTTTTACATGTAGTTATACAATTTTCCAGCTTTCTGTATCCTCCCAAAATGTTTCTCCGTGAACTCCTTGTGGTTCTTCCTGTAAACCCAATATATTATTTTCTTGCATCATTTTTTCCACTCATGGAGTGAATGGGAACCTATAGGAGTTTAAACTTTTACCCTAATTAGGAATGGTATAAAGGACTCAGTTCACCATAAATTACCAATGATTTTACTTTGAAATCATTTAGTAATGAGCTTGGTTGGATGGGACCTATTATATGGGGACTTCTCTACCAAACACCCCTGATCCACATCTTAATAATGTTAGAACTTAACCCTCAAAATCATATTATCCCCTTTCTGGACATATTTTCTGACACATTTTACCTGTAAAATTCTCAGTAATAAATAGTTTTTTTATGGCCCAGCTAGTCTCTGACTAACCCAGATTTCATAAAATTCTCAAAATACCATTATTATTTTTGAAATAATGGATATTTAATTAATCTATTAAATATTGAGATATTTTAATTCTTTTTTCTATAAAATTAATAATAATATAACACTATTAATAAGTATTTTTATGAATTTTTATATGAGAAAATATGGTAATATTGATAGTTATATCAGGAAAAATGAATTTATATGAAGATATAATTTAATAAGATATCAATTATTGATTATTAGAAAGCCCAGTTAGGATAAATAATTAAAAATACTCATGAAATTTGAATATTTTCCTGAATAGGCTAAAATAGTCAAGAGAATATTTGACAAGGAAGACATTAAATTAAAAGAATTATATTTCAATAAAAATAATTAATGGTTTAAGAGAAAGTATTTTTGTGTAAGAAAAAGAATATAAAGTAAGACTCACAAGAAATTTATGTAGAGGAAGAACTGAATTTATAAGAAGGATTCCAAAGCTATTTTCATGAAAAATATTGATTATTAGGATTCAAAACACCAAATATTCTTGTTTAATGGAAGTAGAAAGATTCAAAAGAAGCTGAATTTCTGTACTGGCTACAAAAATATTCATCCTTATTTGAAAAGGCTAGATAACATAGCTCAAGTTACATCCTGAATTCTACGTAAAAAATGTTCTAAATTTCTCTTATAAGTTGCTTATCTCAGAAAAACATTTGTAATTTTGAAATCCAAAATATAAATTATATTTCCAATTCAGAGAATCATTTGAAAATAATTTCTGAAAATATTTTCTCATCTATAGACCATTGAACTCAGTATAGTAAAAAGCAGCACCTTCAAATGGGTGCTTCACGATCAACAGAGCCTGAATATAGACTAAAATAATCTAAAAACCCTTTTTATGAAAATATAATCACTTGGATATTTATTTGGATTATTAATTCTAATTGGAAAACTTGAAAAACAAAATCCTCTTTTCCATTTAAAAATATCCTTTTTTGAATATGTATATGGGATACAGTATAGAATTGAAATTGAATTTAGAATTCATATATATCGAAATTCATGTTTTGAATAAAATATGAAAAATATATTTAAAAATAATTGTTTTTTTTCTTTAAATTATTTATTGAATAAACCTTAAGTTAATATTATTATTAGCTAATTTCCTTCCCTTTCTCTTGGAATAGGTTCCTTATATAAATTCTTCACTAAGATGTGGTAGAATTTTTTATTTAAATTTAAGAGATTTACTAAGCCTATTATTTAGGAATTTTTGTAAATCTTAGTAAAAAGAAAAACTCAATTTTTTAAGAATTTTGAGCCAATTTTGAATAAAATTAATATTTTTACTTGTTAAGTATTATTAATCTTTTTCCTAGGAAAGAATGGGAAGAAAACTTCGAAAGTTTCTTTACCTCAATAAATTTATATTTTTTCTAAGGAAAATTTAACCTTTTTCAAACAAAACTCAATAGATATTGCCAAAAATGGTTTAAGTAAGAACATAGCTGGGTTTGAATTTTAGAACAATAAATAACAAATAATAAATCCTTATAGATTCATAGAAAGTTAATTTTTGTTAATTTCGAAGAAAATATAAGCTGTTTTTGTACAAAATATTTAAAAAATTGATTATATATCTAGATTTAATAAGGAAAAAATATTGAATATTCTCCATAATTTCCTTACGAAAGTGAAAAATAAATTTCAAAAGAGAATACATTTGAAATATCTTAAAACATATTGTTACAATTGATATATTGTAGATTCTCAAAAATTGACAAAATCTTCTACTAAATATAATAAAAATGAATTTATTATCTGTTTCCAATACAATCTTATAAGTGGGAATCATATATTAATAGAAAGAAAGGTCAATTCTATAAAATTTAAGAATAATTGGATAAAATTCAAATTATAGAATTTTATCTCTGAAACCTCATATTTTTATAATTTAGACATAAATAAACCTCATTATTCAATTTAAAAAATTTAAATTACTTGAAAGAACCCCAAAAATTGATAATGTAAGTCCAATTATTCTTTATCTTATGTAATTGAGGCTTAATAAATATTTACTGGAATTAAATATTCTTCCATGAAATACTGAAAACAAAAATTCTTCTACATAGAGATGATACTAATCAATATTTTTACAACAGAAATACCAGGGAGTTTTTTTCACTTTGAAGTATTATTTTCAAGTAAAAATATTTCTTGAATTTACCCCTATGTTCTTACACAGCCTTCTATATTCAATATAATTCAAATTGAATAAGAAAATTTGGGGCCTCAAAAGATACCTTGAGAAGTATTTCAAATTAGTTTTTGTGATACCAAGTTCTGAGATTTTCGGTGGTTATTTTTTCAAAAAAAACAAATTAAGCTTTCAATAATAGTCAATTTTGTAACAAAGTCTAATAGACTCCAGGAATATTTATATTTAGGAAAAAAGCTCATTTTAATATAGAATACAAATTAGAATCTTCCTTTTTATAATGAAACCTGCATCTACCCTTTTTAAAAAAGTAATATTGGGACTAGTTAAGCCAAATAACTGATTGAAACAAATTTAAATTTGAAAAAATTCAAAAAAATTTATAATGGAATTTATAATTTCTACATGAGTGAGCTCAACTTGAAGTTTCTTTGTAAATATTCAAATAAAAATAGATCAAATTCTTCATAAAATTAGAACACAGTTAAATCAACACTTATTCTCCAAAAAAAAGATTGAAATGATGATTTACTTCAAAAATTGATCAATTTTCTTATTTTAATCATATCTTTCAAAGTAGAAATAAAAATCAAATAGTCTATAAAAATGAATTTTTATGGATATTTGTTTTCTCTTATATACCATATGTCAAAAGAGAATTTCAAAATTAATATTTTATCATTGGTTTATTCCTCAAAATGATTGGAACGATTCACTAATACTGAAACCTAATAAATGATTAATCAACTAAAAAAGAGGGGCAATGCTAAAAATTTTGAAGATCATTTGTTATTATTATTTTAGCATAAATATTCTAGTGAATAGATCCTAATTTAGGTTTTAAATAAATTTTGAAGGATATATCAAATGTTATAGTGATATTTTACTTACAGATTTTGATGTCTTTTTTAATTATAAAATGAAGCTTTTGCTACCCAAAATGACATAATATAATTTTTTTATATCCAAATTAAATAGAACAGCCATTTTTTTTTGAAAAAAGGGATAGTTTATACTTAATTTTGATTGAAATTCCTCAAAATAAAACCACAGAAGATTTTGAACAAATTTTCAACCACTTTTGAACTATATTCTATTTGAATAAATTATAGAGTTCCTTTGTCTTTATTTTATTTTATAGCTTAATTATTCATAAATTACTTGATCAAAATGAGTTTTTTTCTCATAAAACTCAACATTCTTGTATTTAATAAACCATTTACCAAAAATAAATATTTAAAAAGAACCTTATCTGATTTTGAATTTTCATTTTAAAGACATAAATTTCTTAATCTTATTAAAAAGATAAAGTTCCAAATGAAATTTATGATCTTTATATTTAAATTTCCTAAATGAGAAATTTATAGATAAATATTGTGAAGATCATAAAATTCAAAGACTTGAAGGTCATTATCATTCCAGACTTTCAAAAAGAGATTTATAATACAAGAAAATGATACATAATCTGAACTACAGAGTCAAAGTTAAATTTCTTTCTCATAAAGAAAATAATTAACATACTTATTTTAATAATGATTCACTATCATTGATCTATGAAACACAAAAAAAATATATCTTTGAGGTATGGTTGGGGATATTCTCATGTTCCCTTGACTTCAGCTTTTGATATGAATAATCATGGGTTATATCTGGAACAACACATCAACTAAAACAGAAAGCTTCCTGAGCTAAATAGCTCATCAATATACAAAATTTAATTTATGTCTTTCAACAAAATGAAACATTAAAATTAGTGCTCTTATATTAAAAACTCTTGAATATTACTTTATTATCTATTTGAGTTTATTTCCAAATATATGTATTTCCATTTTATTATCTCTAATCAAAATGAACTAAAGCTACGAACTTTAGAAATACTTGGATATTATAGTATGTCTTTTCTGAACATAATATTTCTCTTTCATCTATATTAACAAATCCCACATGTTAAGATACATTTCCATTTTTATCTCATTGCAACTATAAATTAATGTATTCTCCTGATTCAAATGTTGAACTTTTTCAAAGGATTTCTTTAATAGTCTTAGAAAGAGTTCAATGTTTGATCTGACTTTTTGGCATTATCTAAACCTTACCCTTTTTTGATATTAAGTATTCTGACCTATATATATATTAATCTTTGGCTGCTTTGTGATATGTGTTATTCATTGCTTATTGTTCTTTTTCTTAATGGATTTTTTTAAGTTTTTTCTTGCTGATTCTATTTTTTTGTTATTTATTTTTGGAATTTTGAACTTTCTCTTTTTTTGTCAAGTGATTTCTACCCTCAGCTTTGTTTTTTCTTTATTACAACTCTGGTATTCATTTTATAAGGAGATTATTGATGGTACCTTTTCCTGATTCTATTAACTTTGGCTTTTTTGTTTTTTTCTTGTTATTTATCTTATTTTTCTATTTTTAATTCAATTAAAACTCCAATTAGGCTTTTTAATCTGAATTTTTTTGTATATATGAGTTGTTGTTTTCTGGTTTCATTTCACTTGAATTTCAATGTTTTTACTTTGTATATTTTTATTTCAATTTCATACATTCTTATTTTTCGAACATGTTTTTTTGATTATATATTGTTTTGAATTTCCTTTCCTTATCAATTTTTGTCTCATAATAAATAAACATAACAATAGCCTAGGAAAGCCATGTTGTTTTTTTCATTCAGCTGTTTTTTTGCAATTTATCAATGATTTTTGTCTTTTTTGGAAGATGAATCTAATTCAATTTTTAATTAAAACAATAAATAGAAGGAAAAGCAAGGTGTAGCTGACAGATCATACTTTTGGAAATTCAAAAACATAATGGGAAAGAGAAAATATATAAATTGAAAATCAAAGACTGATAGAAATAAAATCAAAAATTTATTAAGAAAAGATATATAAATTATAAACAAGATATAAATAAAAGATAAAGAGAAGGTAAAGGAAATATAAATAAAGCATAAAGATAATATGAATAAAATATAAATAAAAGATTGGTGAAGAAAAAAAGTAGATAAAAATATTTATAATAGAAACACAAATGAATTAAAATAGTAAGAATTACTCCATATTAGATCAAAATCATAAAAAATAATAAATAAGGATGATTTATAAAAGATAGATAGAAAAAAATAGAGAATAAACAAAAAATATGTACAATTAAAGATAAAAATCAATTGAAAACCAATGAAAAATACAGAAAAATAAATGAAAATAAGTTGAAAATCAATGTAAAATCAATAAACTAAACAAAATAAGGAAAAAAAGGATTAATAATTACTAATAAGAAGTAAATGAAGAGTAAATAGAGATAGAGAATCAAAATAAAAAATAAATAATAAAGAATGAGTAATAAGAAATAAGAAACAAATAAATAAAAATATATTAAATCCTTGAATATGAAATAAATGAGAAATTCTTATTTCTTTCTTAAAAAGAATTAAACAATAGTTCCAAAAACAATAATAAATTGAAGAATCAGAAAACTAAATGTTGAAATAGACAAAAAGAAAAGATAAATTTCAAGTTGATTCTAAAATAATAGAAGGATAGAATTTTTTTAGATGGGATTTACCTGTTGGGGGGAAATATATTGTTTACAATTCAAAAATCTTATTATTCACAGATGATGGATTTACAACTGAAAATTAAAATAAATCGAAATATTATTGAGAAAATCTCAAAATTAACAGCTATGTAGCTCAAAGTATATGCATAATGAAAACAATGAAATGGAAAATTCTAATTCATGAATAGAGCTATATGAAATATATAGTAAATTTGTTTTTGTCCTCCAGAACCTGCTTGAAGGTTCTGTTTACTTTCTTATGGCTTAGAATATTACTAATATATAAGCATTAAATATCTTTCTTCATCGTTTGTAACTTATTGATTATCTTGATACAATCTTTCCTTGAATATTTTTTGATCGTTTCTTTAAAATCTTTTTCCAATTACCACCATTTATTCATTCCATATTCAAAATATTTCTTATTTATTCCAAATATTTTCAAAGAAAAAGCCGAGATAACTTTCAAGAAGGAACCCAATTTATAAGAAGATGATAGATTGGGCTAACTTGAATTTTTTTTCCTTTTGGTGTAGTTTTAACCCAGAAGAACATCCTATAATAATCCACCTTCCTAGGTGAGTCTTAATGGAATATTGGTTAAAAATATACAATAAAGTTTTTATTTTAATTATCAAAATGTTAAGATATTTATCTACTGAAACATATCCTAGTTTTTATGATAATTAATATTTTACTAAGGATCCATTTTCTTTGAAAAAATAATTGATAGTTAATACTTTCCTCAATAACAGAATTCAGAAAAATTTTAAATAACATTTTAAAAAAAATCATAATATCAAAATTTTTTCCAATAAATGTACTTCAGATATATTATTGGAAAATGGTTAATGTTAATTTATATAAAGGATTTCTCAATTAATAACAAAAAACCCAAGAATGACTGTAGCAGCTTTGGGATTCTTTTCAATTCAATTCTGAAACCACTTTTTTTGAAACCAACAGATAAAAGGTACTGTACAACTTCAGCTATGGATTCAAAACGCAACAGCCCCCTATTTTTTAGAAAATATGAGAGTCGCTGCATTGAACAAAGGAGTTTATTCGCATCGTCCTTTCCTCAGATCGATATCAACTTAGTTCATTATCATTTTCCAAGACAAATTCCACTTCTCTCAGAAACCGCAGATATCAGATATTTTTGAAAATTGATTTCTTCTGTATTCTTTCATACTAACAATTAATCCTAATATTATGGAAGAGATTTTCTATTTTATTTAATTATTTAACAATATTTTTCTGTCTTTTTCTTAAATTTAGTTCAAAAATGGCAGTCAATTTCAAAATCTTCATTTTATCATAATTACTTGCAATAAAACAATAAAAAAAGCAGTTTCATTTCTTTCAAAATGAACTTAATTTCTTATTTGGAGATAAGAAACATAATTTAAGAGAAATTATAAAAAAAAGAATTCAAATTTTCCAATAATTTATCATTTTTAACTCCGTTATAATCTTGATGTGTTATTTTGTTGAGAATATAATTTTTGGTAGAAGTAATGAATAGTTTGCATTTCTAAAGAAAAAGATGTTGATCAAGAAGTTTTTTATTAAATATTAAGATAGCTTTCATACTTATCTTTTCAGCTTATTAGCAATATATGTCTTGTTTCATTGCAATGTCTTTCAGCTCAAAAACATCAATAGATACATGATTAATAATTCAGTAAACAATCCTAAAAGGGTGTTGTGTATTATACAGAAGAGAAAAAATTCAAAAATGAAATATTCATTATTGTTCTTCTTGAATATATATCGATTGGAAGGGCTTGATAATAAAGTTTGACAGTTTTTGATGAAAGATAAATACACTATTGAATAAAATGAAAAAATAAAAATCTGACTGTGAATTTTTTTTCCAGTGTTTATTTTTTGTTCTTGATTCAAGTTTTCTTTCTATTTTTAGTATATTCTATTAGATTCTATTAGATAATTAAAGCTATTTTTCCTCAATATTTTTTAATTCATTTTTCATATTTTGAGATTTGGGAATATATTGAATACAGAAAAAATTCAAACCAATTTAGAGAGATAAGATAGAAATAGAAACAGAAACTCTTCTCAGATCCTTATTTTTTATTTTCATTCTCATGAAGCTTTAATTAAGAAAACTTGAAAGATCTTATGACAAAATTTCTTTGATTTTTCCCTTTGATTTATAAAGGTTTATATTGAAGGCTAACTATAATTTAATATTAGGATAGATATTTCTTTATTAATTGTTAATAATTTCAATTTGAAGTGAAAGAGCTTTATTTGTGGATAATTATTTTGAAAAAACAGAAAAATGAAACTAAAACTCAAAGATAATAGGGTGATTTTTTAAATTATTGATAAAAATTCAATAGAAGAATATTTTGTACCTGTTATTCTATATTTATTTCTTTCAGAAAAAATAATTAAGGTAATATTCTAAATGAAAGTCCTAGTATTTCCTATTCAATAGGAGAAAATAATGGCTATAGATTTTTTAATGAAGAAATTTAGGAGAGGAAGGAACCATAACTATTCAAATAAATTCAACACTAAACTTCCATATTCCCAAAATTAATTTTATGCTCTTATCAAGCTGTAAATGAATGGATATTAAAAATTAGTTTGGCTTCATTATCTAATTTTTGGTTTCTTCCATTTGGGAATTTATTTTCTTTGGCCATGGTACCAATTAGTGATAATGTCCTAGTAATATCTAAGGAAAATATTCCAGCACTTTGATTAAGCTTTGAAGACTGAAAGTCTTGGAGGAAGCTAAATTTCACAAATAATTGCATTTTGAGTAAAAATATTTCTCAAGAATATATGATAATCAACCTTTTCTTTTTCTTTTCTCGCACTTCAGAATAATCTGAAACCATTCTTAATTTAATTTTTCTTCTCAAAGTGCTATAGATTCATTTTCAAACAATATGAATTTCATCATGTTCAAGGAAGATAATATTTTCAAAGGAAATATATTATGTAGTAATTAATCAAATATGTTTGGTTTTATTAATGATATACTCAATTTTGAAATATAATAACTTCTTTGGGAAGGGTAATGGTTTTTTTCCTAATTAAATTGATAGCACTATTTTTCTAAATATTTCTTTTATCTTCCAATAAGTAAACTGAGAATACGCAAAATTTATCAGCCCAAAACCAAGTGCATTTTTGATGCATACCCACATATTTGATAAAGGCTGTGAGCCTGCAAGCATGGAATCTTCGACCTTCGAAAAAGACTCTAATCACTTTTCTTAAATTTTTGTCTCATTGTTTTTTATTATTTTGTATAGATTTGAAATTGTTGAATTACTGTCATAATAACATAAATTAAATCTTGTTGATATGACTGATTACTCATTTGGGCCATAGTATATGTTCACACTATTTAATAAATTTTTTTGTTAGATGAGCGCTTGTTACCATAAGAAATATTTTCCTATTCAAACAAAATGAATTCATGTTATTTTGATTTAAAATATGTAATTACAAGATTTAAAGAGGATTAATTCTTTTTTAATTGATCCTAAGATCTATAAGAAAATATATATCCACAATTGAGATTGCTTAAATTTTATTTTAGAAATATTAGTGCTCTCACTTATAAGTGATTCATTTCACTTTTACCATGTATTATACTGTTGAACCTTAAATTACAACAGTAGTTCATTATAAAAATAAGCAGAACCTCTATTAATTAAAAAACAGTATTCCACTTCTTTTTCTTTAATAAAATTGCTAATATTTAGGCTGAAAGATACAAAGGAGTCCCCATCTAACAAATGCAATCCCAGTTTATTGGTGAAATGATTTGAGATACTTAATATTAATTAAAGGATATAATAAAGATCAATATTTAGGTTAAAAATCATAATAGCAATGAGATTAATGGAATAACTATATTACCTAAATTAGGAATCTTTTCAAAATTAATTAAAAAAATACAATATTTGATTAAGAGAATTGTTTTTATGGTAACCATGACTTGGCAGTACTAAATAAGGTAGGTAGGAATTTAGGTTAAGAGATAATAATCATTTAAAATCCTACACTAATAGAGTGATCTTTTGAAAGGGATATAAAGCTCCTAAAATAGCTCAACTATGATGTATTTTGAGAAATTTAGGATTTACATTCCTTAGAAATATTTATGGCTCTGTCACTATTATTCAATATTAAATAGCTAGTATAGATAACTTTCATAGATGTAATATTTGTCTATGGAACTCTTGTTGATATTACTATTATCCAAGGGTACTATGACTGTTCATATGAAATATAATGAATAAATCTATTATAACCCCCATTAGAGAATTAATTATTTTACTTGCTATAAGCTACTAGTGATTATAGCAGTAAGAAGTAATTGTCTACTAGAATAAATTACAAAAAGTCTTAATAATAAAACTTCTTATTGAAACAATATAAACATATTTTTATGTATAATTATCTTTTGCAAGAATAATTCTTAAAGAAAACTATTTATAGAGAAAATTTTCCAAATTAAGTAAAAACACTCACTAATACTCTAAGAATAACTTGATAAGAATTGGTAGAGTGATTTGATGGATTAATTGTGGATTTGAAGGATCAAAATTGGATTATAGCAGTGATAAAACAATATAAAAATTGAATACAATTCTAAATAGTATATGTATATGATTTCACATCTTTCTTATTGATTCTGAAATAATTCAAAAAATTAAGAAAAGGCTTAACTAATGCATACTTTGTATCAAGGGTATGATTTAATAATAAGGTGATTTGAAAAAAAAACCAAGAGTGGGTCTCTTTTAAGTAAAAAAATCTAACAGAGGCATTCCATGGAGTGAGCTGAGAAACCATTAGTAATATTTGGATTAGTGGCTACATCACCTATTGTCATGTAACATTATCATAATTACTTAATTAAGTCATTTTACATGAATACCAACACCAACCTGTTTATGGTTAAGAAATAGATGAGTGAAATATGGAAATCTTCATATATTTGAAAAAAAACATTAATTTCTCAAGGTTATAGATTCTATTGTAAATTTCATCACAGGTTGTATTTTCTGTGAATTTTTGAAGATTCAGTTTTCAATGTGAAATCATTAAAAATAGACTGCAAATCAATTTTTTAATTTGAATTCTGAATTCATAGTAAATTTTTGTCTTTATATGGATTATAAATTTTTCCATTGGTCCTGGAAGCTTCAGAAAGATTGATTAAAAATTGTATATTTAATGAATTTTTGAAGTTTTTACCTTATTTCTATGTAGAATTACAAAAACCAGTAATAGCCGGTTTCCATGAGGTAAATACATGGATAATAGTCCAAGAATGGTCTTAATTACTCTTTTAACCTTTATACAGTGAAAATAATCAATAATTGACATATCTCAAGGAGTCAGAGCTACTCATTATCTCTTTTTCACCTCAAAATTTCAGCTTATTTGCTATTTTCCTATGAGTTAATGGGACTTTAACTTGGTAACCAGGTTCTCAAAAGGTTTTAGTATACTAATTGGGCCATAATAAGCCATTAATCAGAGCTTTGAAGCTATCCATGCCTCAGAGACCTCAGAATTTGGGTACCCTGGCTCCCTTTGATGTATTTTGTGCCCCATAGCTGCTTTCATGTAGAAAATAGTAATTCAGGCTTAAAGACTGATATCCACTGTGGGTGTATCAAAGCTTTAAGTAGGGATAAAGTCATAGTAATTCCCAAAAACATGCATACCACTATTATCACTGTATATGTAGCATGGGATTTCTCACATTCCCATTATTTTGCAGGAAATTGAGAAAAACAAAAAATCTCACAATTCTTTTAGGGTATTGGTAAACCCAAGTAAGGGGTGCCCTGGTCTCATTTTTGATTAACAATGAAACACAAAGAAAACTGTATTTGGCCAAAACCTTCCAAACCCCACCCAAAAGAGGTTTTTTCCCCACAAAACCCCTCTAACCCAATTGTTTCAGTTTTGTTTTGCACATCCCCCCAAAAAAAGACCAAACACCCAAATAATCCATATTATCCCCCCAAAAACCTTTTTTTGAAAAACAGCATCATTGAAGAAATTTTGCAAAGCTTTTCACACTCTTTTTTATTCTTTTTTCCCCAACAACTGCATTTTCATCCACAACAACCTGCTTCCAAGCCTCTAAAATTCCAATTTTTTACCCTCCCACAGCTATTAATCTTACATTTCAACAACTTTTTTTAAATTTTACCCACTTCTTCTTTCACCTTTAGAAATTTTCTTTCCTCATTCTGAATCCCCAAATCCCTCTTCTTTGTAAATTTATACAAATATTTCACCCAATAATGCTTCAAACCCCAACTGAAGGTGAATTTCAGACCCTTAGGCTTCTTTGGAAGCATGTGCATAATGTTTCCAGGGCTCAGGGGTATACTGTGTCCACATTGAGGTCCAATATGACCCACAACCAAATTGAAATGGGTTGTGACAGGTCTAGGACCCCAAATAACCACAAAAACCCATCCAAAAAAGTCACTCCCAGAAATCTTGACTGTCCATTTAGACTTTATGGCAGAAAATATGCCAATGATACCACTTGGACTCTTAAAGCCAAAAATCCTGAACACAGCCATGATGCCACTGAAATTATTATGGCACATCCTTCTTTTAGAAAATTCCATGGGAAAGAAACATCCCAAATTGCTCAAAATTCTAAATCACTTCTCATTCCAAGGCAAATTCAGACCGAATTATGCAGCCAGAGGGAATCTGACAGGCCTGTAGTTCTTCAAGACATTTACAACCAAGTCAAGAAAATAAATAAAGACAAACTGAAAGTCAGAAGGCCCATTTCCTTGTTTTTCACTCACCCCTTTCCATAAGCCTCCTTCATGGCTTTCCTCATGTGATTCTCATGGATTTTATCTATAAAACAAGTAAGTACAAAATGCCCCTTTTTCATATTGTTGGCTTCAGCTCAACCAATAAGACCTTTACTGGGGCTTTTTGTTTTATGAAGAATTAAACTGAACCCTCATATACTTTGGCATTAAATCAATACATAGAAAAGTCCTCAACAACAACAATAGTGTTTCCCCTCCAGTAATTGTTATTGACAGGTATTTGGCCTTGAAAAATTATCTTAAGAAGCTCTTCCAAGACTCAAAAGTCATGTTATGCATTTGGAACATGAGTAAAGATGTATATTCCAATTTCATGAAGAAAATTGGTCATGGCAATGATTTTGAAAATTTTATGGGCCTTTGCAATCAAGTAATATAATTTTATCTTTCACTTTTATTGTTCTTATTGTTTTTATTAATGAATTTGGGATTCATTTCTCAGGTTATGTATTCATTCACTTAAAAGTCTCTCAAAGACAACTGGAAGAAGCTTCAAAAGAAAGTGAAAACTTCTCAAGTCTTTTCATGTTTGGCAAATAACTGGAATCCTCTAAAGGAGTATTATGTGCCAGCCTAGACCAAGTACCATTACCACCTGGGTGTGGGATCCACCTAAAGAGTTGAAGGTTCCCATTACATGGTTAAATGTTTGCTCCAAAGGTCTACTGGTACTATCCTGGATGTAGTGAGGGCTCTCCACTTTGCTTTCGTAAAACAATTTATTGAAATAATAAACAGAATTTCCAAATAAATGATTGTTCATGTCAATAATTTTCCTCCACACATCTGTTCTCTCAATGGAAAGGTGTCTCATTATGCCCTTCAGGTGGCCTTTGAAAATTTCAAAACCAAATGTTCCCCCAATAAAAAATGCACCAACAAAAACAACAATTATCAAGGAATTTCTTGCAAGCACAAGACCCAACAGGCATTTGTCAACAGCCAAAGGCTCCAGATATCAGACCTCCATCTTCAGTTGCAATTTAATTTACCTGTGACAATTTTTTGATCATAAATTTTTTTCTTATTAACTGATTTTTTCATATTCTTCTCAGACTGGTTATCAATTTTATAATCAAAGTGTTGTGAAAGAAAGAAATAATGAATCCAGAAGAATATTTGAAGATATTGGGTGAGACCTTTTTCAAAGACCAATTGCAGAAATCGGCCAAATCCTTCAACATTTTAAAGATTTTTTGAGTGGAAAAGTACCATTTGATAAGATTTCCAAGAGTCATGAGAATGATCAATATTATGAAGACCCACTAGAATGCAAAAATATATGTGGAAGACCTCAAGGAGCCAAGAAAAAAGATAAAAATAAAAATAAAAATGAAAGAGAACCCTCAAGATTTGAAATCATTGAAATTAAATCCAAGAGAAGAGGAAGGCCCCCATCAAAAGTGACCAGCACAACAACATCAAGATCACAGGCAACTTCACCCTCTCCAATTATGGAAGTGGATTACTCTGCATATTCTGCATATTCTGAAGATTATGAGGCCTCATTATCAAAATCAATAGGGTCATCAGATTCACTACCCTCAGAAGCTGAATTGAATGAATATGGAAAATAAGGAGTCACCTTGAGAATGTCCAGAGGATTGGAAATGGGTAGCAAAAACTCACAAAGAAATATCCACAAGCCTTACACAAGTTTTAAGATATATGATGCAATTGACTTGACCTGTGAGAATTGTTAAAGCAATTATCACACAAGTGATGAATGCTCCAAGCTCTTTGTGAGTTTCTGATTCATTTTAAAGTATATTTCTTTTGCTTATTTGAATATTTATTCATGTTTTTGACCTAGAATTATCAGGTATCTTCCTCAGAAGACTTTCCCAAGTTTATATTAAGATACACCTTCAAGCACATCAATGTCCAGGGTGATGAAAGCTGTGGCTACAGAACAGTATCCCACTACATTCACAAGACTCAAGATCAATGGGCTGATGTGAGAGGTGGCTTGGCTGAATAAATTAAAAAAATAAAGGCCTTTATGAAGCAATGAACACTTTGATTCCCTCAGTATCCTCTTATTTGGACAGAATTTAGTGATATGAAGATGTTGGCCAGGCTCCAAAGAGAAAGTGGATGTCCATTCCTGATATGTGGGATCCAATTGACAATAAGTATAGAAGACCTGTTTTCTTTTATTCCACAGTCCAACATTTATCTTTTTTACCTTATTTTTGTCCTCAAAATGATAATCCACCCATTTTCATCTGCTTCTTGGATAGCTTTTCTCATTTTGTTTCATTGGATATCATCATTTCTAAACCTTATCCAGTCCACCCCATTACTTTGAATTGAGAACTTAATTCCCAACTACAACCCCTGGTATGGGAAGGTAAATTCAAGAAACATGGGATGTTATATTTGTCCAATCTTCCTCACCCCTCAGAAAAAACAAACTATTTTGGAGGTTTATTCAGATTGATTGATTTTTGTATATACAATTTATGCCAATTATCCCCCTCCTAAGTCCTATTTATTGCTTAAATCCCACCTCAGTCGCATTTTTAAACAAGAATGTGGCACTTTTTTACTTAAAAATAGTCATATTACAAACATTGAAAAAAATCCTTTTTGCACCTTCACTTGTCCCACCAAAATAATATCCCCAAAATTATGGGCTTCTACTTTTTAGTTTTCAAGATTGAACCCTTCATTTGTAAAAAATGAAGGAAATTAATAAGTGGTAAGATTTGAAATTTTTTAGAAAAATATGCCATTTTGTCAAATTAACCAAATTTGAGAAATTTGGCAAAAAGAAATGAAAAAAATTGGGGATATTGACATACCATGTTGCAAAGAATATGGAAAAAAAATAAAAAAACCTCAGAACTGAGCCTGAGGATTTTTTTTTAAAAAATAGGTCACTTACATGTTTTGGCCATAAATTGGTAGAAAATGTAAGGGATTACATGTGCTTACCAACACCCTTCTTTTATGTGGTATTGATGATATGGTGTTGAATTACTTTCCATGTTACCATCTCATAGGGTTAGCTGAAGCCTATTCACTCTATTGAACTTCCTTAGGTGAATTTGTGCATAAAAGCCAAATCTGGCCTTGAATACATGGATTTACTTAATCAAAAAAACATTATTGATATTTCCTTAAATAAGAAATTCTAAATTTTGGATATATGCATGACTTATGAGTTATTAATAGTTCAGAATTTTTTAATATTAATTCTGGACTATTTGGGTATGTAAAATATACCTCAAGGCTCACATTCCCTCCCACCAAAAAATAAAATGGTACTAAAATTTTATCAATGATTTCAAGAAGAAAAAGGCCCAAAAGGGGGTTAATATCTACTCTCAAACCTCTTTATATTACTTCGATCAAGTAATCAAGGCACATCTATAGGAATATTCAGGCTTGTAGCTTTCTTTCATGCCTAAATTTTCTCAAAATTTTATCATAGTCAGGCATATCTTATTCTGCCATCCATTCAGCTTCATGTACTGGATTTCTATATCTGACAAGATATTCTCTTTATTTTTACTGCCAAGCCTCCTTTCTTTGATGGCATTCTTTGTCTTTTTGTCTTCATTGTGTTCCACTGGTGGTACAGTTAAAGGAGCTGGGTTCCTTAAAGGAAAGAACTCTTTATCAGCTGGTCAATAAGAGTTTATCAAGCTGACTGGGAAGGTGGGGTGTTCATTTTCCAATTCACTACTCAATTCCACTTGAACTTCCTTGGTTTCATGTAAGGAAACAATAACAAAAGGTCCTAAATAAGAATCTTTGAGCTTCTTTGGGCTTTTGATATTATCAAAATTCAATTTTTAAGCTAGAACTAAGTCCCCTACTTTTATGTCTGGTACCATATGACTCTTGACACACTTTTCTTTGCATATTAAAAATTGTCATTAATTCTTTTCTTGCATGATGTTTCACTTTATCAAGAATAATATTGAATACGGAATCTGTAGGAGGAATTTCAACCAGGTCTTTCCTCAGTGTGTCTACTGAGAGTCTTGGATTTCATCCTTTTCATAGCATAACAGCAGTATGAACTGTGGAAGAATGAGAATATGTTGTATATTCCAGCTCTAATGCAGGTATCAAAGTGCACCAGTAATGGGTAAAGACATCTTAGTCTTTGAATTATAAACAAAAGGCACAGAATCTCCTTATAATGTCTTTTCAATTCTGAATACTTTTCTCTTCCAATACATTAGCTTGAGGATGGTATGCTCTAGAAAATGATAGCTTTTTCCCAAAAAATCTATGAAGATATGAACTTAGGGTCTCTGTCACTTATGATATTCTCAAATACCCCTGTATGGGACTAACTCTATTCCATAGAGGAAGAGCTTTATCAATAGAAGTGTTGTCTTTATTACATGTTAAGAATAAAGGATTTTTTGTATATCTCTTCAAAATGACTGAGCAAGCATTATAAATTTTTTTGCAACTTGTAGGAAGTTCTGTGACCCAATGCATGTGAACAACTTCCAAAGGAGATTTTGGCTCTTGGATATGGATAATAAGTCCAAATTTCTTGCTTGTGCTCCTGTTAGCCGTTTGGCATCTGTCACAGGTATGGCAATACTGAATTGTTTATTTTATCCAAGATGGTCACCATGCACAGTTCTTGACCTTCTAAATTTTCCTTTCCTCTGATAGGTGTCCAGAATAGGTGCTATAATGACTTTCATGGAGGATAGTATTGATAAGAAATCTACTTCATAATGTCATTACACCAGAATTTGTAGTTATGAGGTAGATTATGCTGTAAATAAAGTGGAATACTCCTTCAGAATAGAAATGTTTCCATATTTTATCCAGTTAATTAACCAAAGATGTGTCTTTACAGTCTTTATAAAGAAAGTATGTCAAAATATGGAAATTCTTGTCTTGTTTATATGACTCTCTGACTTCTTCAAAGAATTAAGTCACAATGTTAGTTTTTTTAATACCTTCAATTGGGATCTGTGGTTCTGCTTCTAAAGGTATAGAATCTGGGATATCAGGGGTATTGGCCTATGCCCACCTGCTAAGTCCATCAGCATTCTTATGTATATTTACTGCCTTATGAGCTATCTTCATATTTCCTCTATTTTATTGAATGGCTATTTTCCATCTCAACATGTATCTGTTTGGTGTTTTGATGTTAAGAAGCAATTTTACTTCATTACAATCAGTTATTACTTCAAAAACACTTCCATAAAGATACAAGTGTAATTTCTCAAGTGCCCATCCCAAACATAATAATTTCATTTTGCTTGCACCATATCTTGATTCTGGTGGTGTTATTTGTCTTCAGATATAACAGACTTGCCCTTCTGTTGGTTTTCTATTGATAATTTGGACTTGATGTAGGGATGCTCCTAATCCATCTCCACATGCATCAATGTAAAATTTGAAAGGTATATCCCAGTCAGGCATGAGAAGTAGAGGGACTTATGTGTGGTCTTTCTTTATCTTATCATATGCTCTAATTATCTCTTTTTTCATTACAAATACTTCCCTTTTATCACATATTCTGTAGAGTGACATGGCTAGAATTTTGAAGTCCCTCAGATGATCCCTATATTAACTTGCAAATCTGAGAAAATATATGATTTCTTTTTTATTATGGGGTATAGGCTTAAGTAACACTTCCACTAATTAATTTTTTGTAAATAGCCAAGCTTAATTCTGAAACTAAATGTCCAAGTGCCTCAAGTCCTTCAAAAACGAAATTGCATTTCTTAAGTGAAGTTTTCATATCAACTTCTGCAACTTTGCCCAGTACTCTTTCAAGTAGCTCAAGGCTCAAAGACTATGAGTTTGAACATATAATTATGTAATAAATATAAATAATGATCAATCCTTCAGACTATTCTGTAGGGAAGATGGTATTCATCATTCTTTGATAATGAGATGGAGAATCTTTGATCCCAAAGGGAATTCCCAGATATTCAGAAATATCACAGTGAGTAATAATTTTAAGTAATTTCTTGGATTCAGGCATCAAGACAGTCTGATGAAATCCTTTCAATGATTCCATTGAAGTGATGTACTTGACCTTAGATAATTGTATAAAGGCTTGTTGGATTCTATGAATTGGATACCTATCTGGAACTGTGTAGGTATTTAATTCTCTAAAATCTCCAATAATTATATATTTACAATTCTTAAAAGAAATAATGACAGTAGTTGTAGCTTGAACTTCTTGATTATGGCCTAATTTCCTCAGTACACAAAGTTGTATTAATGCTTGGATACATTTTTCTAAGGCTTCTATAGATCTGGGGCTTTCTGGGTAAGACAGTCTTCTAGTTACTGGAGGGAATGGTCTGTCAATATTGAAAGTAATATAGAACTCACTTTATCTGATAGGGCCTAATGGCTAATTATCTGAAGAAAAATAATTATTATATGTGTATAAAAAATTAACAAGCTCTTTCCTCATTTTGGCTAATAATGATTGATTAATTTGACACAAATTCCTCCTTTTATGTATCTTTCTTTGAAGATGTTACTGATTTCCATTTGAGCATATTTGCAAAAGAAACATTTTGTCTCTTGTTCTCTCCAATTGTAAAATATCTGTCTATATGGTTATTGATGTCAATACCATAAATATTTGAGTAGTCATTTCCAATAATAATATGTTGAGAAGTACAATTGGTCATTACTAATATGTCTTTTTTCATTCTAACACCTCCCGCAGGGTGTGGAAATATCAGGTTAGTGTCCAATATACCAAAAAGGTACATATTATTACTGGAACTACTGAATTGCACATCTTCTATAGGTGATAGGCAGTTTTTTCATTGGGAAAGTATGACTTGCAAGTCGCCTTTTTCTACACAAGTACAAAATGCTCCTGTGTCCAAATTTACTTTGGCTTAAACATCATTCATCAAGATTGATGTGAGACAAGATGCTCCAGAAGTGTAACATTTACCTCTAGCAGGTTTAGTATTACGAATTCTGGCCTCCTGGATGCTTATCAGTTTGTAGAAATCTTGAATATATTGTGGCAAGTGGGTATTGACTTCAGTTACTTAAAAGAAGGATTTTATTTTATCAATAGGATAATCCTCTGCTGGTGTTTCATCATATATTTCAGACTCTTGGTCAGATTCTTCCTTCTCTTAAGCACCCTGAACCTCTTCAATGAATTTAACTTCATTGATTCAAGTCTTCTTGGTACAAGTGTTAGATAAATGTGAGGTTCTCTCACAATTATGGCACTTTAAGACAGGTCTTTGAGGTCTTCCATCCTCCCTAGAAGTCTTTGGGAATATTTTGGTCTCAATAGGGCTTCCAGTCCAGGTTCTACCAATTCTTTTTCTAGCAATGATATCTTCCATTGTATCAATATAGCCCTCTGTTGAACAGGGCTATGAGAATATTCACTTGATTGCATTTTCTAGTTCTCCTCCACATTTTCTTAATAATCTCATATTAATCATAGAGTCAGACATATCTGGGTGTAAATCAGATAATCTGTCTTTTTGTTTGAGGAACCAATGAAGTGGTTTATCTTTGTCTTAGTTTAAAATGGCACTTTCAAAAGCATTTTTCATTTAAAATATCCTAGAATTTTTGGCCTACTTGGTGATTATCTCAGGGTTCCACCAAAGCCAATCATGTCTTCCATGTTCTTGTCTCATCTTCTAATACCATTTCTTTTCAGTTCTGGTAAACAAATAGTTCAATTTTCCCACAATAATTTCATCAGGTATATGGAAATCTTTTTGAAACATATCAATTTTTCTAATTAACTCAATAAGGTTATATTATCCTTCAACAGAGAATTTTGGCCGTTCTTCTAGCTTGGAAATATCTCTTTCATAAATTGCATTTTCTCCTAGAAAAGGAATTAAGCTTCATTTAAAAGAGAGTTTTTGTTCAGTTAAAGTTGTTGAATGTCTAGGAATATGTGAATTAGGTTCATAAATCTTATGAATTTGGTCCACATGTGTAATTATTTCATTTTTTAATTTCTTCCTTTCACTGTAACTTCTTGAAAGATGTGTGGCAAAAAGATTGGTGTTATCAACTATTTCTAAATAATGATCTTTCAGAGTTGTAGGTTGGTCATTGATTCGATTAATGGAAAGATTTTCCAATTTATCATTTTGTACCTGAAACTTACTCTCAATTTTATCACATGTGTTGGAAATTTACTCAAGTCTGGAGTTTGTCACTTTGCACCATTCAGTGAAATTTCTGTCACCGTTTCTTAATTCATTTATGTTTGATGTTAGTTCCTTTAATTATTTATCAAAATTATTAAATTTTACATCAATAATAGACTGAATATAACCAACATAAGCTATTATTTGCATGAAAAGGTCCTTTTCATCCTTTCATTCTCCTTGGCTGTGAATTCCATAGGGTTTCTGGACATATTAAACACACTTTCCATGACTGGAGGCTCCAATTTGGGAATCCTGTACCCTTGTTGGTAAGGTCCTTTCCAATTAGCTTTACCTTTTCCCTTTCCTTGATTTTTCTTGGGACCTCTCTGTTTCTTCTGAGGTCCTTTGTGCTTGTCTTTGGACTGTTATGGAGCTGTTTGACGCTAGTGATATTTATTTCTCCAAATGTGGGACATTTCTAGTTCCTTATTTTGGTCTATGGATGAAAGACTTGAGTTCTTCAACAAGTTTGTTATCTTTTTGAACTTTTCTTTGTAAGACAAGGGACTCAATGTTCCTAAAGGTTCTATGGCCTTCTCCCGACCCAGAAAGATCTTGAGGTGTAAGTAGGAGTTCATGGTCCCCTGTCAAAGGCTGGGACAAATTTTCTATTCCTCTTCCTTGGCTTCTCTGTACAAGGTTTTGTACTGGTACTTATATATTTCTATCTATGCCACTTGAAAGTTGTTCAACCCTTAAAGAACTACCTTGAATCATTTCAGGCTCAGAGTTAATGTCAAAGGTTGCTGTTATAGACCTTTGGGAATTGGGGGAAACTCTGGCATCCTCCAGATATACCTTTCTTCAGGAAGGCCTGGCCAGTATTGCCTCTTCCTTGTCAAGATTCATCTCATTGAACTGATAAGCTGCTTCAATTTCTGGTTGGAACTATTTGAAGCAAATTAAAGAGAAAATATAGAACAGAAGAAATAAAACACACCTTTGGGAAGTTGTTTCAATAAATATGCTTTAAATAAAGCTCCTCTGTTAGATATGTCCACTTCAATATCCTTTTCATATTCTTCTTCTAAGGATTCTGGACTTTTAATATATCTCTTCATGAGCTTCTTACCAGCTGCAATATACTTGATTAAAGACACTAGAAAAATTGATCAAAGAAAAATTATTTTTTATACTTTTAAAATATTTTTAAGAGTTTTTATAAGTTATTCTTGTTAAAGAAAGAAAATTAAAATTCAAGATTTTGAATCAAAAATCAATTCAAATTAACTCAAAGAAGAATTTTGTAGGTTTTTGGAAATGAAAAAGCCATGCGTAAAACAATATAAAATTAGTCCAAATTCCTCAATGAAAAATCTTTTCAAGAACATTTCAAAAGTAAAGATATTTTAACTTCAAAATGAAACAAAAATTATTAAATATATTTTAGAGCTTAAAAATATATCAATTAAGGATTAAAGGTTCAAAAAACATGGCCAGGTCTAAAATGTTAGCTTTGTGTAGGCATGGCAGTTTTCATAATAGAGAAATGAAGTCTAGAATATGATTCAAGTCCAATAATTTGGTTAAAAAAAGGGGCAGGCCCCAAATGTTACATGTGTCTATGGAACTCTTTTTAATATTACTATTGATAAGGAGTACCATGATTGTTCTTTATCAAATAATTAATTTCTTTATTTTTTCTTGTATTTTTTATACACTACTAGTGATTATAATGGTGAGCAGTAATTATCTACTAGAATCACTTACAAGAAGTATCAATAATAAAACTTCTTATTAAAGTAATATAAACTTATTTTAATGTATAATTTTAAAGAAAATTATTGAAGAAAACTATTACTGAAGAAAAACCTTGATAATTCAGTGAAAAAACTCACTAATACTCCAATAATACCTTTCTAAGAATTGGTGGAGTAATTTGACAGACTAATTGTGAATTTAAAGGTTCAATATTTGATTATGGTGGTAATACAACAATATAACAGTTAAATATTATTGTAAATAGTATATTTTGATGCTTTCAAGTTTTTCTGATTGTTTCTGAAATAATTGAAACACTTAAGAAAAGGACTAACCAATACTTACTTGTTGGTACTAATGGTATCATTGAATCATAAGATGATTTGGAAAAAAAAAGAAAGAGGAGGTTTATTTCAAGTCAACAACAGCTCATAAATGGATGAAATGGAGAAAAATGAAAAATAAATTAGTGAGAAATAATTAATTCTCTTTGGATAAGTGGTTACATCACCTGTTTTCATGTAAGATTATCATAATTACATAATTGATTCATTTTATGTGACTACCAACCCATTTATGGTAAGGAAAAAAGGTGTAAAAACTGTCAATATTATTTTAAGAAACCATTATCAATGTTATTGGAAATTAAATCAAATATTGTATTTTATGTGAATTTTTGAAAATTCAGTGTTTCACATGGAATTCTCAAACTTGGACTGTAAGTAAAGCATTTAATTTTAATTATGAATTAATAATTATATTTTGCTTTTAGATTTATTACCCCTTCCTCAATTAATCCTGTAATTCTCAGAAGTATCAATGAATAATTGTATTTTTAATGAATTTTTGAATGTTTTACCTTATTTCTACATAGAATTGCAAATAGCACAGTAATGGCTGGTTCCCATGAGGTAAATGCATGATACTAGTCCAAACACAGTTTTAATTAGTCTTTTAAGGTTTACTAATGAAAAATAGTTAATCTTTGAAATTTTTACAGGAGTAAGAGTTGCCGCTTACCTCCTTGTCATGTCAAAATAGTAGCTTATTTGTGATTTTCTTATGATTTAATGGGACTTTAACTTGTTAACCAAGTTTCCAAAAGGTTTTATTAAATTAATTGAACCATTATCAGCCAATTATCCAAGCTTTAGAACTATTCACTCCTCAGATGACTTAAAAGTTGGGTACCCTGCCTCTCTTTGATGTTTTTTGTTCCACTTAGCTATTTTCACATCAAAAATAGTAATTCAGGATTAAAGACTGATATGCACTATGGGTGTATCAAAACTGTATTTAGAAATACAGTTATATTAATTACCACAAGCATGAATGACACTATTCTTACTGTATATGTAACATTAGATTTCTCACATTCCCAATATTTTGGCATGAAATCAAGAAAAGCAAAATTCTTTACCATTCTTTTATGTGGTATTGATGATGTTTTGTTGAAGCATTTTCCATATTACCACCTCATAGAGTTAATTTAATCTTATTAGCTCTAGGGAGCTACCCTAGGTGAATTTTTGTTTAGAATCCAAATCTGACATTGCATGCATGGATTTACTTACTCACAACAAACATTATTCATCTTTTCTTAAATAAAATATGATAAATTTTGAATATATGCATGACTTATAGGTTAGGCATAGTTCAGAATTTATTTAAATATTAATTTCTGCCTATTTGTGTCTGTAAAATATACTTCAAGGCTCACACTTTAGATGATGTGAAATAGAGCACATGGCACTCTTTAATCACTTAATCAGAAAAAAATGACTCAGGAAATGAGAGGATTAGATGTACATCCAGATACCCAGAGAGCTACAAATAGAAAGTCAAACCTAAGAAGAGTAATTCCTAAGTAAATGAAAGAGTTAAAAATATGAGAAAAATTATTTAAGCTAAAATAAATGAAAAGAAGGGAAAATAACTTTAATATTATTCTTAAAAAAACTGAAAAAATTGAAAAAGAAATTTAATAGAGGATTTTGTACAAATATTGACCATCTTTCTCACAAAATTGAGCATAATAATTCAAACAAAAAGTCTTATTCATCATGAAGTTTCAGCTTTGATAGCCCCTCAGTTGAAATACTTTAATATAACTATAAATAAGATCAGATTTGAAGCCTTTGAGATATGAAAACATACTCAAAAAAGTCACAAACCTTTTATATATAATGGAGAGTAAAAATACCCAGAATTTAATTACTTAATTGATTAATATTGTTTTTATAGTTCTGCAATTGAATATGTTATTGTATAATAAATTTGAAATAACTTTACTCAGCTTTAAATTATACAAATACAAACTTCTTATAGGAAAAACTGCCTATATAGGTATATATTCCTTTTTATCTCTAACAATATTAGTTTAGCATGTAAAAAAACACCATTGATTTTTACATCCAGTTTTACACATATTTCACCTTGAATAACATACCTTTGAACCTCATTGTTACCAAGATACCCGGATATATGCACTTTAAGGATCAGTAAATCTACTAATGGCTTTCAGTCTATATCTCTTAATCTACACATTATAGCTTCATTATTGAATTAAAGGGAATAATTAAATCAACTTGAAAATATATTCATAAAATTTAATTTAAATACTATAAATAAAGCTATGAGATATAATGAGAAATTGATTAAAATAATTATACCTGTTGACCACCCATAACCAAAAGTTGTCCAAACATAGCATGAACACCACAATTTCATTCCACTGGCTCATTAGATATTAATTATTTAGCTTATATAATTATTATCAGGGAATAGCCCTGATTAATCATACCTTGAATTTGGAAATGGAATAGCTCAAAGAAAAAGACTAGTTACAAGAAAAAACATCAAAAATAAAGTTTTGATTATTTGATTTAATCCTCTTGTAAAATTGGTAAGGACATTTCAAGTTAAATCAATAGAATTTTCTAGTTTTTATTAAATTTCAAATCTAAATTTTATTAATAATCAAAGTTGGGGTACAAATTGATCATTTTTTCTTATCCAAAATGATCATTACTCAATCTTTGTTGCTTAAAAATATAAAATATTGATCAATATCACTAATTTGATTTCTTAGCTACCCTAATTCAAAGAATTCAAGCTATTTTCCAAGAAAATGATGCTATAAAAATGTATTTATAGGGGTAAATTAAAAAATAATGATGCAATAATCAAATAGAATGGTGTAATAATGGTTTAATCATCATTGAACTATAAAAAATGATTGCTTATACTGGAAAATATAGTTAATATTTCTCTATAATCCCTCTTTTCATTATTTTGAAGGATATTTAATATCAAAGGACTCCTTTCCACTCAGTTTCCCCCACATGCTACAAAACCAAGAAATTATCAAAATCTGACAGTTGAAACATTTATTATTCAATCAAAAACTATATTATATTAAATACTAAATCTTATAGTATTTGAAATCGCTAAATATATTCTGAATATAATCATATTTAGTTTTATCTTATGAAGTTTTTTTAATAAAATTCAATCCGCATCAAAAATAGTAAAATTTGTAATCTTACAAGCTTTAATTATTGTAGCTCCAATCTCACAACAGTTTTTTTTACTAAATTAGTCAAAAAATATTTCAAAATTCTCCTCTCAAGTGTTCATATCAAGATTTTTATTTCTATCATGATTTATTTCTTTTTGAATCCTCATATATTATCAATTTTATGATATGAATAGTATGTATATTATCAATAAAGCCAATACAGGGGGTGTCCAATGTAGCAAATCCCACATAAGAATAATTCAGGATTTAACACCCAAATCCCACTGTAAAAAATCTAAGTTTCTTAGTCATAAATCCCATGGTTTTTCAATTGAATCCCCTGGTATTTTGTCAAAATCCAACTTTTTTTTAAAATTGGGTATTTTACTATTTCAAAAGGAAAATCAAACTTCATGTAACCACATTTCATTCTATAACCAAGAAAAAAAAGAACAGAAAAATCTCAAATGAACTCAAAAATTATTTATCTGCAACTTTATTTTATTTTTCTATTCAGATATTTTTTTTTATCAATTTCCAAAATTTAAATTTTTTTGAATTTAATTTTGATTGTTTTTGTCAGCCTGTGACTCTAAACCAGAGCACAAGCATGACAGCCAAATACCATAAACCAATGGTAAAGCTAAAATACCACACAAACATGGAGCTGAGCCAAAACAGCTCAAAAGGTATCAAAAAAAGGAGAAAATCACCTGTTTCCAAATACACAAGTCCCATCATCACAGCACAAAGAATAACAAAATTATTCCTGCACAAAGCTGTTGCTGAGCATAAACCTTAATTTTCACCTCTCATCTGAAATCCAGAGGAAGAGGCTTAACCCCAACAAATGGGTATTTAAATTGAAGCTCTAGGTAAGGGCTATTCAATGGTACTAGCTAAGCTGAGCTAGCACCAAAACCAAAGGAGGTATGACCAAAATAAGGTCAAATAAGGGTGAATAAAATATTCACCTCTCATCTAAATTTTACAGTTTTAGTGCTGGATACTTAAAGTGGGGTCTTTTTGGAAAGAGGAAAATCAGGAATATCTGATGGTATCATCCATTTTTCCATATCTCATCTATAACAAAAGCTATGGGAAAACAAGTTCCACACAGATATTGAAAAAAATCATATATCTGAATAATAAAAATTGCACATGGCATAGCTTTGCCATATTGGATTTTACACATACCAAATGAGGTACCACTGTGTAGATCCTATCCAGGGCTACACACTGAACCAAAATTTAGCCCAATATCTCAAAAAATGACAGAGTTATAGCAGTTTTAAGGTCAAAATCTAGCAATTGGGCCAATACACCTTTTCTGTGGCATACTATCCCATAACTATGATTATGAGGTGTCAAACAGAATGTTTATACCTCAATACCTCATAGTTAATTCAATACTGGGGACCCATATAGGTTATTTACAGCATTCTACGCATCATACATGTCAGAAGAGGGCTGTGTGGTTCCCAGATGAAAATTGTCACCCTGTATTGGGGAAAACTGCCCAGATGTGGTTTCAAAACCACATCTGAGCCCAATACAGAGTATACAGTCCTGGTGAAAGCCACAAGCCAGTACTCTGAAGTGAAAAAATCTTTAATTCCTCTATGTGGATAGTCTAGAGGGCCATTCCACCCCTTTTTAGGATAAAAGCAGGCCTTTTCTCTGCCAGCAAAGGAATACCCATCATGTTCTTAAATTCCTATGTAGTACAACTGTCAAAAAGAGCTATACTCTTGGAAAACAAGTCAGGTATACTTTGAATCTAAGTATTGTAGCTCTTATTATAGTGATCCAACTGGTAATACTGCAACCAGGGCTTTCAGCAGCACTCACCACCACTATTTTTTAATAGTAAAGCCCTTATTACTTTATTTTCAAGCCCTTATCATCTACATCAAACCTCTTTTAATTAATTTTACAATGTCACAGTCATAGTTAGAGTTGTAAATAGTTTTATTACAGCTTCATCATAGACTCAGCCTGACAGTTTTTTTAGTTTCAAAAAAGAAAAACTTTCTGTCAAAATATAATTTGAATTTCGGAACTCAACCAAATTACTTTAATGCTTATATTGATTAATTTATTTCTCATAAATATCTTTTTCATAATCAATTCAAGTCTTAAAATATCTCTTTCAATTTTAAAATAATTTATTGTATTTTAAATATTTTTTGTAAAAAAATGGCTTTTCTCCGAAATAAAATATTAATTGTTTACAGATTATTCAAAAAAATATTGAAATAACTTGAATTTTTTGACACAAAAATATTTATTTAAGACTCGATTTCTTTTTAACAAAAATTCGAATTAGTAGAAAATGAGATGAAATGTCTTAAGAAAACTTTATATCATTTGTAAGATGATTTTCTTATATATCTCAAAGAGATTATCTTATTCTCTAAATAATTCATTAAGATTTAAGTTCAATTACAGGGAGAAAACGCTTATTATACATTTAATTTTTTGTGACTGAATCAATTCAAACAAATAAATAAATAAGTGAGACAAATAGTTTTCTTTTATTCAATCAAATAAGCCTGAACTCCTAATTCAAAGTCAAGTTTCCTACATGCTGAAATTAATTGAGCCCACTTTTTAAATGTACAATAATGTAAGAAAAAAATTTTGTTTTAAATTTTTCTTTAAGAATGGAATATAAAAGCAGAAATGTTTGTGTTGGGGTATTTAAAAAGATTAATTGTGGTATTTCATGGTCTGAAACATGGTATTTGGAAAAAAACCTGGGTTTTTAGCACTTTGAAATACCCCAGCAGTTGAGGCATGGTATTTCCAAAGTCCCAGAGATTAACTGCAGGATTTTATGGGAAAAAAATTTCTAACTTAAGATTTCTTACATTCGAGACCCCCTATCATTATATCCCAGTTATTCATTGTTATTTTATTATTAAATAACATTTTTGTTTTGTTTATTGTTTTTTTGTGGCATCACTAGCTGATTTTTTTGATATATCAATCACCTTATAATTATATTATCATTTGTTTATTGCAAAGAGATCATCTAATCATTTCTATGCCATAATTAAAATATAATTGATTACTGTAGCTAGAGTTATCTTATGCATCTTGGCTTTTAAGGACCTTAATGGCAAACTAAGTCAAGAATAAGACATTTTTACTAATTTTTTTATAGCCAAACCTTACACAAATAAGAAAATGAAATAAAATGAATAATAAATCAAAATTAATGTTGAAAAGATAAAACAAAGAAGCACAAAGAGAAAATAAAAATAAGAATAAAAAATGAGCATAATAATAATCAAGATGAAAATAAAAATAAAAATAAAAATCAACATGAAAATAAAAATAAAAATAAAAATAAGAATAAAAATGAAAATGAAAATAAAAATAAAAATAAAATAAAGATAAAAATAAAAATAAACATAAACATAAAAATAAAAATAAAAATAAAAATAAAAATAAAAATAAAAATAAAAATAAAAATAAAAATAAAAATAAAAATAAAAATAAAAATAAAAATAAAAATAAAAATAAAAATAAAAATAAAAATAAAAATAAAAATAAGAATGGAAACAAAAATGAAAATAAGACAACTAACTAGAAGAAGAGCATAAAGAAAATTGGTATAAGTATGTTGTCAAAAGGGAAAAGATACTAATAAGGTGTAAGATGTTTCTATGGAACTCTTGATAATATTACTATCATTCAAGCTTACTATGACTGTTCCTATAAAATATAGTAAGTAAATTCTTTATAACCACAAAAAAATAAAATTCTTTCTTTTTATTTTTATACACTGCTTGTGATTATAACAGTAATTAGTAATTATCTACTAGAATCAATCACAAGAAGATTTAATGATAAAATTACTGTAATAAGCAATTTTCTTTTTCAACAATAATTGTTATAAATTCATATATAAAGAAAAAATTCATAGAGAAACCTTAATTACTTATTCAAACACTCACTATCAATCCAAAAATACCTTCATAAGATCTGGTCAAGTCATTTGACAGATTATTTGTGGATTTAAGGGACCAAAAATATATTTAAAGCAGAAATAAAGCAATCAATAGTTCAATACTATTGGTAATATTTTTATCATTTGATTTAACATCTTCATTTCATATTTGGAAAGAGAGAAATTTTTAATAAGGATTTTAATTAATACTTACTGTGGGTATTAATTATAAACTGAATGATAAGATGATTTCTGGAAAAAACCACAATACTAGGCTTCTTAAAAGTCTAAAAAATGTTACAGAGGCATTCCATGGAGAAAATTGAAAACCCAGTCATTTAAAAACCAGTCACCTTAATTGTTTTATTGATCAAATAACTTTTAGTCATGTAATATTATAATAATACCTTAATTAAGTCATTTTACATGAATACCAACCCATTGATGGTTAATAAATAAAGCATTTACAACTGCACCTCTTGTTTGATTTCAAAATAACTATTCTTCAAATATTTTCAAATTCTATTTCAAATTTTATCACAGGTTGTATGTTCTGTGAATTTTTGAGGATTCAGTGTTTCAAGTGAAATCATCAAAAGAGGGCTGTAAGTAAAACTTTTAATTTGAATTATGAAGTCATAATTGTTTTGGGCTTTAGTTTGTATCATCCCTTTCTCAATTCATTCATGATAGCTTCTTTGGTATTAACTAGTAACTGTATTTTCAATGAATTTTTGCATTCTTACCTCATTTTCTATGTGGCATAATCAAATAGCATAGGGAGGGCTGGTTTCCATGAGGTAGTTTCATGGATACTAGTCCTAAAATAGTTTTAATTACCCTTTTTTTGGCTCTATAAATAGAAAATAATTAATAAATACCATGGCTACAAGAGTCAGAGCTGCTTATTACTTCCTTGTGACATCAAAATAGAAGCTTATTTGCTATTTTCTCATGATTTAATGGGATATTAACTTGGCAAAAGGTTTACCAAAAGGCTAAAATATACCAATTGGCCCAGGATCAGCCATGAATCCCAATTTTGGAGCTGGTCACACCTAAGAGGCCTCAGAAGCTGGGTACCCTTGCTCTCTTTTATGTATTTTGTCCCCTTAGCTATTTTCATGCCAAAGATAATAATTAAGGCTTCAAGATTGATATCCATTATGGGTATACCCAGGCTATATTTAAGAATACAGTAATTTGAAATTACAAAAACATGAATAGACCTTTTTCTAGTGTATATGTAGCATGATATTCCTCACATTCCTATTCTTTTGGTGTTAAATTGAGAAAAACTAAAAATCTCACAATTTCTTTATGTGGTATTGATGATTTGGTGTTTAATTATTCTCCATCTTACCACCTCATAAAGTTAATTTAAGATTATTCACCCTATGATGCTAAGCCAGGTTAAGCTTTGGGTATGATTTGATTCTGGCCTTAAATCAATTGATTTCCTTACTCACAAAATCTTTATTCATATTTTTTATATGAAAGACAATGAATTATGCATATATGCATGAATTATGGATTATTAATATTCAATAAGTTATTTTAATATTAATTAAGGCTTATTTGGGTGTGTAAAATATACCTCATGGATCACACAAAGGTGGAATGATGGTCCTGGAAAGACTTTATACCAGCCTTCTGATTGATTCTCATCCCCATTGGGTGTTACATAAATAATATCAGACTATCTAAAATATCACAAGAGAAATTATGCCTTAAAAATTGGATGACTGCTCCCAATTTTTTATTAATTTGAGGTTGATGGATCTTTGATATGTTTATCTTAATGATTCTTTTTATTTATTTGAGCTCAGGAGAGTGTGGCTTTCAGTTCATTTTTCCAATTTAATTTGATTACCCCATGTATTTTTAAAGAAAGAAGTATGTCTCAGTGCATGTTTTTCATCAAAAATACTCATGTATCATTCCATTATTACTTATTCCGATTCCATATTATTACATAAATTTTGGAGGACTGTCTTATAAGGGGTATAAGCAGGTTTTCCTGATGTCATAAAATAGTTAAGAATTGTGTCTTTTATCTTTCATCTGCACAAAAGAAAATTCCATGATTCATTGACACATTTAATGATGGTTCACTACATGATTCTCTGAAAAAAAATTTTTTTTTCAAGAAAATAAGACTTGAACAGCTTTTCTTGCTAGCTCAATATTAGCATTATTTCTCCAAAAAAGGCTTTTCCAGTTCTGATAGGCTTGAGAAAGGAAAAATTATTCTTTGAATTACTGCAGTAAACTGAATGGCTCCTGTGGTATGATTCTTTAATCCTTGCTTTACTTAATAATCTCACTCTGGATGTTACCACATCCAGTTTTTTACCCAAGAAGGTATTAGAATTCCACCACAAGATATGATTTTTCTGATTTTATGTCAATTCAAATCCTAAAATTTGACTATCTGGACACCTTTGTATAGATACTTTACCTTCCAATTTTTGGTAACTTTAGAAATTTATTGTTTACAGCTATCAGCTATATATTTCTCGAAATTAAATATAGCTTGAGCCATTTGAGAAATATTATTCTGAGATTTACATTCAAAGTATGGCTTTCCATAAGATATAAAAGAAGAAGCTGCACATGACAATGAATAAAATTATATAAAACATACTACATGAAATTAGGTTTATTGAGGAGATTTTAGGGAATTAATATGATTCCTGAATATGTAGCTTTATAATGATTTGTGGAGATTTCAATGAAAAAAAGAATATGAAAAAAGTGAAAAGATAGGTTTTTTGACAAAGAAAAAGAAAAATTTGATTCTGAAACTCATGATTTTGAGTTATGAAAAACAGCATTTGGGGTTTCATATGGGGGCTGTGAAAATCCTAAATTTTTTCTTATTTCCTTGTATTTTCATAATTATGGTATTTAACTTTATATTCAATTAAGTACTTTCTGCGTCATCTTATAAAAATAGATACACCTGAAATCAGGTTTTACATTTGCAATTTGACATAGGAGATATAGCTTATTAAGGTAGAAAATAGGGAATAAACTCAATATATGAAAAATGAAAGAAATTCAAGCCATATATGCAAGCCCCAAAGTTTCAATTCAGTTTGATTAATATTAGTGTTTGTTAATGCATGAAAATTCCAATGATTTAAAAATACATTATAAAATAAATTATTTTCCTTTCCCAAATGTTTTTTGCTCTTAATTCATATCCTTTCATTAAAATAAGGTTTTACCTTTGAGGTATTTATTAACTGATTTCAAATAAATCTTACAGATTCAATTTTAGAATCTTCTAGAACTGGTTTATAGGAATCAATATGTATGAAGAATATTCACAATGGAGCCATTTTACTTTAGAATAAATCTTCCATCATTTAAAAAATTCCTCCAGGACTTATAGATCTTCTGAACACATATATTTTATCAAAGAGATATTCTCCTATAAATTTTTTTTAATCATGAAAACTGCATCAAGAAGGACATTTCATTCCTTATTTTTCTTATATTAATATATTAATATTCTTTTTTTGAGTTTAAAAAAAGGTAATTAATCTTGATTCAAAAAAGATACATTGAGTAGAAGACCACTAAAACATAGTATATAGCCAGTTAATATCACTATTATTTAAGAACATTAACATTATTGGACATTTTTTTTACTTATAGATAGAATATATGAATATTCAAAGTGGAATTTTTGGATTTGTCTTTCTAATTAGAGAATTTCTTTTTATGAAATCCCAGGTTTTGAATTAGTAATCCTTCTGACATTAATAGAAAAGTTATTTATTTATAATTGAATAGTTAATTCTCATAAGCAGCTAAAAAATCTAGTTCTTCAATTTTTTGAACCGTGAAATATGTTACTTTAAAATACCAGTCTATGTATCACTCTAAAGATTTCCATTCAAAATTTATAATACTGAACTAACTTTTTTGATCTAGTGGGTTATGCAAAAAATAGTTGTATTATTAACAATTATTGAACTTGTGAGGTCTTAATTGATAAAAATCTTGTGGAAATCCAAGTGAATTATTTTAATATAGCTGAAATACTTAAAATTTATATAGTTTATGCTAAGGCTATTCAAAGAATGATTCAAATTTTAAAGAAGGTAACATTAATCCTCATCAATCATTTTCTTATTGAAAATTTCTCAATTGAGCTCAATTTCTATTTGTTTTGTTTTTCACTTATGTTGATTATATTTTAAAGCCATTTTTCAATTTCCTTTTTGGTTACTTAATCTTTAGTCCATTTTTTTGACTATTTGGATATATGGAGATCTTTCCATGTTTTAGAAAATTCAAAATTAAATCTGAAGTTAATGTGTTTGTAAGTTCAACTATTCAAAAGTAACTTTGTTATTTTTTCAATGCTACACAATTCAAAAATTTATTCTCAAAGTTAATTAAGAAAACTATCTTCAAAGTCCTCTGCATTGAATGTTTCTCAAAACCATTGGAGAAATATTTATTAATTCTTATTAACCATTGAATTGAAACTAATATGAGAATAATAAACAAATATTGGTTGATTAAGGAATGAAAAATTCAGCTAATTGTGTCAAAATAATTGGAATCTATTGTAATATGAAAGAAAAATAGCTTCTATGAGTAATTTATTGTCTAAATTTTCTCTCTAAAAGTGTATTTAGAAATATTCTGAGAGTCTAATGAGGTTTAATTCACATATATAAATGCATAAAACCCAAAATAGAAATGAAGTGGGGCTCATGAGATGTTTATACCTTAAATTTCATTAAATTATATATTTAGCTGTTTTTCTAATTTATAATATTAGAAGATTCCCTTTCTTATTCCTTGTATTTTTTTAAAAGATAAGTTTGTAATTTTGAATAAAGTAATATTTTCAAAATATGGGGCACAGAAATAAGCTGGTGCTTTTTGGGAAGTAATCCTGAATTTATACAAGTTTACCTTCTGAACTATTTAAAAACAACTTCAAATAATATTACAAATCCCTTTCCTAGTATTTAACTTAAATTATTGAATATTTCCAAAGGAATTTCCACATATTTAATCTTTCTTTGATGCAAATTTCGGAACATTTTCCTATCAGAAATTTTTAAGCCCAAAAATAAATTTCTTCTTCATGAATTGGATTCATCATTTGTTTAAATAATGAATCATAATCTTGTATGAATTAAATTATGATAAAATAATAAAATCATATCATTTTGAAAACCAAAAAGTTTAGTTGATACTTTCAAAAGTATGATATTAGAATTGATTTTAATGTTCAATTTATTTGAAAAGTATTACAGTTAAATTAAGATTTTATAATATGTTTTTCACTTAATCGAATGGATAATATGTGCAGATAGCTCTCAGAGAACAAGTGACTTGGTACTTATTCCTTGAAATATTGATATCATCATTAAGAAATTGAATTAATATCTTTCATATCAGGCCTTTCCAGATGTTATCTTTCTACCTCACAGGAATTTTCTGATTGAAAAACAAGAACATCACAAATAATTAATTGATAAATCTGTTTTCACAAATAATGAAACTAATATTATAATACCAACATGAAAAGGAATGATAAGAAAGTTTCTAAGACTGATCTTTCCGTCTTTTTACTATTATTAGTGATATTATTCTTTCCATCATTTCTGAAAGAAATAAGTAGAGAAAGCTGTCTTCCTGCTGCTATAAAACAATTTCTTTCATTTATTATGTTCAGCTTTTTGAGATTTTTTTATCTATTGCTTCATAGTTGTATTTTATTATCTGATATTGCTGATTTTTGTCTTTTGAGTTTTTTTCAAATATCCCTGAGGTTTCATTCCTTTTGAGCTATATCTTCTCATTCAAAATGAAAGTATTGTGCGCCGTCAGGTATATTTTACATACCCAAATAAACAACAAATAATATTAAACTTACTTATGAAGTATGCATAACCAAAAAGTAATTCATGTATTCAAAAAATTTCATTTTTTATTCTACAAAAAATGAATACCTTTTTTTGAGTAAGCAATTTCATATATTTAAGGGTGTATTTGAATTCTAAGAAAAGTTTCACCTATGGTAGCTTCATAAAGCTGATAGGCTTAAATTAAATCTATGAAGTGGTAATATGGAAAATACTTAAACACCACATCAACAATATCACATAAAATAATTGTCAAAATTTTGGTTTTTCTTAATTTCATGCCAAAATAATGGGGTTGTGAGAAATCCCATGCTACATATACACTGCAAATATTACTATTAATTTTTGTGGAACTTGATATTAATTAATTCCTACATAAATTTTTGATACACCCATAGTGGATATCAGTATTGAAGCCTGAATTACTATTTTTTACGTTAAAATAGCTAAGGGGGAAAAAGACATCAAAAAGGTGCAGGGTACCCAACTTCTGAGGCCTCTGAAGTGTGGAAAGCTCTAAAGATTTAATCCATGGCTTAGAATGGCCCAATTAGTCTATCAAAACCTTTTGGGAACTTGGTTACCAAGTTGAAGTCCCATTATATAATTAGAAAATAGTAAATAAGTTGCTATCTTGACATGACAAGTAATTAATGAGCAAGGCTGACTCCTGTAACCATTCCAATTATTAATTATTTTCCATGGATAAACCCTAAAGCATTAATTAAGACTCTTTTGCTACTAGTATCCATGGTTTGACCTCATGGTAACCAGCTATTACTGTGCTATTTGCTTTTCTACATAGGAATAAGGTAGAAACTTGAAAAAATCATTAAAAGGACAATTATTAATTAATATGTCTGAATATTTCAAGACAAATGAAGAAAGGGAGATTTCATGTAGAACCCAAAACAAATTATGGCTTCATAATTAAAATTCAAAGTTTCACTCATGGTCCATTTTTGATGATTCCACATGAAGCATTGAATCTCCAAAAATTCACAAAACAAAACCTGTTATGGAATTTCAAATAACATTGATAAATTTGATAAATTAATTTTATATATGAAATAAAAAAAGATTTGCAGTTTTTACTCATTTATTTATTAACAATAAATGGATTTGTAGTCATCTAAAATGACTTAACCAAATAATTATGATAATCTTATGTGACAACAAGTGATAAAATTAATAATGCAAGAATTATAATTGGTTTCTCACTCATTGGATGTACATTTTTCTTTATGGAATGCTCCTGTGAGCTGTTATTGACTTAAAAGAGATGTTTTCTTGCTGCTTTTTTGAAATACTCTCATAATTCAATAATATAATTATTATCAATAAGTAACTATTGGTTAAAACTTTTTTCAAGTGTTATGAATCTTTCATATCCATTAGAAAACGGTGAATCATAGAAATAAGCTATTTTCAAGGATTTTTAATGGTCATATTTATTTATTAGTTCTATAGCTCAGTTATGATCCATTAAATCCACAAATAATCTGTCAAATCACTCTACCAATTATTTTCAAGGTATTATTTGAGTATTAGTGAGTTTTTTACTTGATTCTTAAAGTATTTCTCTATTATAGTTTTTTTTCAATAATTATCATTATAGTCATTTTCTCAAAGTATAATATATATTCAAATAACTTTATATTTTTTTAATAAGATTTTTGATTGTTAATACTTCTTATAGTTTATTCTAGTAGACAATAACTGCTTAACTTTATAATCACTATTACTGTATAATAAGTAGAATAAATAATAAAGTACTTAATTGCTTATTATATCTCATAAGAACAGTAATATTAATTCTCCTTCATAGTAAGACTATCAAGAGTTTCATTGACAGATCTTACATTTGGTGTCCTGGCCATGTTCATTGAACCTTGAGCCATAAATGGATATATTTTTAAGCTCTAAAATATATTGATTGAATAAATATTTTCTTTCATTTTGAAGCTAGATTGTTTTCATTTTTGAAATTATCCTCAAAATTGTTTTGCTTAATGACTTTGGATTAATTTTATATTGTTTTACACATGGAATTTTCACATACAAAAACTTGAAAAAAATATCTTTGCATTACCTTGAATTAATTTTTTATTCAAAACCTTACATTTTGATATTTATTTCTTTAAAAATAATAATTTTTTAATATAAAAAATCATAAAAAATATAAAATAATCTTAGATAATTTAAAAAGACAAATATTTTTCTTTTCTATAATTTTCTCTGGTGTATTTGATCAAATATATTGCAACCTGTAATAAGCTCAGTAAAAGAAATATTACCAGTCCAGAATATGAAGAGAGTATTGAAGTACAAATTTCTAAAAAGAGGCACCTTATTCAAAGAAAAGCTACCCAAAAAGCCACCAAAAGGTGTGTGTGCTTTGTCTTTATTATTAATTTTATCTTAAATTGACGGGAAGATGATTCATGCCAAAAATTGAAGCAACTATTCAGTCAAACCAGATGGATCTGGAGAAGGTAGAGGAAATACCAGGACCTTTGAGCCCATCCAAAAGAAAGATACATTTGAAGGAGGCCAGAGTTTTCCTCATTCCCCAAGTTCTGTCCCAGAAAACTTTGAAATTAACTCTGAGCCTGAACTGATTCAAAGTAATTTTTTAAGTGTTGAACCACTTCCAAGTGTCAGAAGTAGAAATATATCAGTCCCAGTATGAATCTTGGTACAGAGAAGTCAAGGAGGAAGTGTGGGAAATATTTTCAAGCCTTTGACAAGGGGCTATGAACTCCTACGTAAAAAGGAATATGTAAGGTTTGACTATGAAACAACAAGTCAAAATTACTAATATTTTACTTATTTTGCTCTGAATTTAGTCCATTTTCTTGCAAAAACAAGGTAAAAAAGATAAATAGTTGGTTGAAAAGAAAAACATTTTTATCAGTAGACCACAAGAAGGAACTAGAAATGACCCCAGACTTTGAGGAGAAGGACCAGTATTATCAAAAAGCTCTAAACCAGCTCCAGAACTCCCCAAAGACAATCCCAAAAGACCCCATAAGAAGAATAAAGGTCCCAAGAAAAATCAATTCGAGGGGAAAGGAAAAGCCAATTTTCACAGACCTTACCCACAATGGTACAGGATCCCCCAATTGGAGCCTTCAGCCATGGACTGTGCTCAACATGGCAAGGACTCTTATGGAATTCACAGCCAAAGAACAAGAAAAAATGACCAGGACCTTTCAAGAAAAATGATGGATAAAATTAGACATATTCAATCCATTATTTATGTTAAACTCAACAAGTTTTTTGAAGAATTAAGGGAATCAACATAAACCTTTAATGTCTTAAGAAACATCTTTTTTCCACACATCTTGCAATAAGTGACAGTTAAAGGGGGAAATGAAAAGGTCAAATAAATGCACATGTGTATCAAATTCATAAATATTATGAGTCTCAATCACATATCCCCAGAAGCTCTACACCTTTAATGGAAGGAAAACATTCTGTAAAAGAAATTCTAAACCCTGTTCTGGGATAAAATTCACTTTCTGCAAAGGATATTCCAAGACTGGAAGACTTGCCAACATTCTCTGGTGAAGGAGAATATAATCATATTGAGTTCAATAGAGCAATTGATATTTTGCAGTAATATTTTCACATACCTGATTAAAAAATAGTGGACAAATTGCACACCTTTCAAACCAGAGTTTCAAAGAAGTGGTATTAAAAGATGAGACAATTATATAGAAAACATGATTGGCTTTGATGGAAATCTGAGATAATAACCATGTGGTCCAACAATTCCTGGATATTGTGAATGGAAAATCCTTTTTAAAGATCCATTTTCAACAAATAAAAAGATAAACCACTTACTCAGTTGCTCAACACAAGACTGATTATCTGCTTTACACCCAGATATGTCTGACTCTATGATTCATATGGAAATATTAATAAAATGTGGAGGAGAGCTAGATAATTCTATAAACTGCAGATTTTTAGAACCCTTTTCAACAGAGGCCTATATTAATGCAATGGAAGATATGCTTACTGAAGGAAGAACTGGTAAAACCTGAACTAGAAACCCTATGGAGTCCAGAAAAGTCCCAAAGACTTCTAGGGAGTATGGAAGACCTGAAAGACATTTCTTAAAGTTCTATAAATGTGTGAGCACCTCACATTTATCTAACACTTGTATCAAGAAGACTAAAACCAATTAATTTTGAGTCATTGAGGAGGTTCAGTGTGTTGAAGGGAAAGAAGAATCTGACTAAAATTCTAAAATCTCTGATTACACACCAGCAGAGGGTTATCCTATTGAGAAAATAACAGCATTATTTGAAGTCAATGAAGTCCATACTCACTTTACACAATATATTGAAGATTTATACAACCTGATCAATATCCAGGTGGCCAGAATTTGTAAGACTAAACCTGCTGGAGGCAAAAGTTACACTTCTGGAGCATCTTGTATCACATCAATCTTGGTGAATGATGTTTAAGCAAAAGTCAATTTGGACCCAGTAGAATTTTTTACTTGTGTAGTAAAAGGCTACTTTCAAGTAATACTTCCTCAATGGAAACCCCACCTATCACCAATAGAAGGTGTGCAATTAATTAGTGCCAGTAATAATATGTACCCGTTGGGAATACTAGACACTAATATGATATTTCCACACCCTTCAGGAAGTGTGAGAATGAAAACAGAGATACTAGTAATGGAAAATTGTACTTCTCAACATATCATTCTTGGAAATTACTACTTAAACATTTCTGTTCTTTAAACCAGTAACCATCAAGATATATATTTTACAATTGGAGAGAACAAAAGACAAAAAAATTCCTTTTTACAACATACCCAAACAAATATTGGTAGTATCTTCAAATGAAGATACACATAAGGAGGAATATTTGTCAAATCCATTTAGTGAAGCACAAATTAATCCAGAATTATCACCTAAAATGAGACAAGAGCATATTAATGTGTTATACACATATATGAATAATTTTTCTACATATAGTGAGCCATCAGGCGCTCTTATAGGGCATTAAGTTGATATTACTCTTAATATTTACAGACCATACCCTCCAGTACTTAGAAGACCAGCTTACCCAGAAAGTCCTAGAGCTAGAGAACTCTTGGAAAAACATATTCAAGGCTTAATAAAACTTGGTGCACTAAGGAAAGTAGCTTATAATGAAGAAGTTGAATTTACCACTCCTGTCATTATTTTTTGGAATAATTATAAATCAAGGATGGTTGGATGTTTTAGAGAATTGAAGACCTAAACAGTTCCAGATAGGTATACAATTCCTAGAATCCAAGAAATCTTGACTCAATTATCTAAAGCTAAATACATAACTTCAATGGCTTAATTTAAAGTCTTTCATGATAATGTCTTTATTCCAAGAGCCATGAAATTACCCATAATTATCACTCACTGTGGTATTTATGAGTATCTATGAGCTCCCTTTGGTATTAAGAATGATCCATCTCATCATTAAATAATGATGAATACTATCTTCCCCATGTAATTGCCTGAAGGATGGCTCATTATTTAGTTTGATAGCATAATTATATGTTCAGACTCATGGCCTTTACACATTGAAAGACTTGGAATATTACTGGAAAATGTTTCAGAAATGAATATGAAAATTTCACTTAAGAAATGCAATTTTGGATGTCAAGAACTCAAGTAACTTGGAAATTTAGTTTCAGTATTAAGCTTTGGTATTTACAGAAATGAAGTAGCAGCAGATTTACTTAAGCCTATACACCATAATAAGAAATAAATGATGTCTTTCCTTGGATTTTACAGTTACTATAGGAAACAATAAAAATATTTGGCAATTTTATCCAAGTCACTCTATAGAATCTGTGATCAACATGCAGTATTTGAGATTACCCAAGAAAGAATGGGAGCATATGAGAATATAAGTAAATCCCTTATGGAAGTGCCTTTACTTCTCATGCCTTACTGGAATATACCCTTCAACTTGTACATTTGTGCATGTTGAGATGAATTAGGAGAAGCCCTACATCAAGTCCAAATTATTCATTGAAGAACAAAAGAAGGACCAGTTTTCTATATCTCAAGAAAAATTCAACCAAAATAAGCCATATATGGTGCAGGCCAAATGGAATGCTTATTTTTGGTGTGGGCCCTTGAGGGATTATATTATCATCTTGATTTAAGTTCTTTTGAAGCTATAACTGACTGTAATGCAGTAAAATAGCTTCTCAACATGAAATCACCCAACAGGCACATGTTGAGAGTTCAGATAGCCATTCAAGAATATACAGGAAATATGACTATACTTCATAAAGCAGCAAACATAAATAAGAATGCTGATGGACTTAGCATATTTTCATTAGTAAATACCACTCATAACCCAGATTATATTCCTTTAGGAGCAGAATCACAGATCCCAATTGAGGTAATTAGCATAATTGAATTTGGGACTGACTTCTAGAAGTCAAAGAGTCATATAAACAAGACAAGAACTGACATATTTTGACATCCTTGCTGGATAAATATTGTAAAGACACTGCTTTGGTTAATTCACTGTATTAAATATGTAAAGATTTTCATTATTTAGGAAAATTTTACTTGTTTGATGGAATAAGCTACCACAGAACTAAAAATTATTGTGTAAGGATATTATGCAGCAGATTTCTTATCAAACCCATTATTCAAGAATTTAATTATAGCATCTATTCTGGAGACCTATCAGAAGACATAGAAATTGGAAAAGTGAAAAACTGAGCATTTTCACCATCTTGGAAAAAAGAGATCATTGAATATTTCCATAATTGTGACAGATGCCAAAAAGCAACCAGGATTACCCACAAGGAATTTGGAGTTATGATTCATCTTCAAGAACCAAAATCTCTTTGGTAGTTTGTTCATATGGATTGGGTCACAGAACTTCCTCCAAGTGGTGACAAGAGCTATAATGCTTGCTTTGTCATTTTAGACAGATATGAAAAAACTGCAATATTCTTACCATGTAATAAGGAGGAAACTTCTATATAATAGAGTTATTTCTCATAAAGTGTTATTTAAGAGTATCATAAGTGACAGGGACCCCAAGCTCACATCTGCACTTTGGACCAAACTTCATAGATTGCTTGGGACAATTCTATTACTTTATACAGAATACCATCCTAAAACTGATAGGCTAGCAGAGAGAGTGATTCAGAATTTGGAGGACATTATCAGGAGATTATTTCCTTTTGTTTAGAATTCAAAGAATCACATGGCTTTACCCATTACTGGTGGACTTCAATACCTGCATTAGAACTTTCATATAAGACATCTGTTTATTCTTTCCCAGGTAACACTCCTTCTATTTTAGGAAAAGGATGTAATCCAAGACTCCCAGCAGATAAACTGAGGGAATACTTGATTAACATTAATCCTACATATTCCAGATTAAATATTATGCTTTAAAAAGTGAAACATCATTGAAATAATGAATTATGCTTTTTAATATGCAAAACAGAATTGGGACAAGATTCTTAGTTCTAGTTTCAACTCTGAGCTTTAATAATGTCAAAGGCCCAAATAAACTCAAAGATTCTTATAGGACCTTTTTTCATTTTTTCCTTACATGAAACCAATACAGTTGAAGTGGAGTTGAGTGGAAAATTGGAAAACAAACACCCCACCCTCCAAGTCAGCTTGATTAATCCTTATCAACCAGCTGATAAAGAATTTTTTTTCCTTTAAGGAACCCAACTCCATTGGCCATACCACCAGTCAAACAGAATGAAGACAGAAATATAAATAAATTTATAAAAAAAGGAGACTCAGGGGTAAAAACCAAAGAGAATATCTTGTCAGATATAGAAGCCCAGTACATGAAGATGAATGGGTGGCAGAATCAGAAATACCTTACCCAGATAAATTTTTGAAAAGATTTAGGCATGAAAGAAGGCCACAAGCCTGAATATTACAAAAAATTTGCTTCAATTACTTTATCTGAGTAATAATAAGAGGTTGGAAAGTGAAAATTAACCCCCTTTAGGGCCTTTTTCTTCTTGAAATCATTAATAAAATTGTAGTACAATTTTGGTTTTTTGGTAGGAGGTAATGTGAGCCTTTAGGTATATTTTACTTAACCAATAAGGCCACAATTAATATCAAAATGAATTCTGAACTATTTATAACCCATAAGTCATGCATATATTCAAAATTCTTTATTTTTTATTGTATAAAAGATGAAAGCCTTTTTTGTGAGTAAGTAAATCCATAGATCCAAAGCCATATTTGGATTCTAAAAAAACATTTTCCTAGGTTAGCTTAACTCTATTAGGTGGTAATATGGAAAATACTTCAACACCACATAATCAATACCACATAAAAGAATTGTCAAAAAAATTGTTTTTCTCAATTTCACACCAAAATAATGGGAATGTGAGAAATCCCATGTTACATATACACTAAAAATAGTGTTATTCATGTTTTTTAAGCTTAATATTACTTTATTCATACATAGAATTTTGATACATCCATAGTTGATATCAGTCTTGAGGCCTGAATTACTATTTTTGAGGTGAAAATAGCTAAGGGGGGCTAAAGTCATTAAAGAGGGCCATGGTACCCAACTTCAGAGGTCTCTGAGTAGTAAATATCTCTAAAGATGAGATTAATTGCTAATTATGTCCCAATTAGTCTGCAAACACCCTTTGGGTAGCTTTTTTACAAAGCTAAAGTCCCATAAAATGATGAGAAAATAGCAAATAAGCTGATATAAAGCTGCTATTTTGACATGACAAGGAGGTAATGAGCAGCTCTGACTCCTGTAAGCATGTTAATTATTGATTATTTCCCATTTATAAGCTGTAAAAGAGTAATTAAAACCTTTTTAGTATTAGTATTCATGAGTTTACCTCATGGCAACCAGCTATTACTGTGCTATTTGAATTTCTACATAGAAATAAGGTAAAAACTTCAAAAATTCATTAAAAATACAAATCTTAATTAATATTTCTGAAACTTTCAGGAAACATTTCAAACAGGATAATCTATATAAAAACCACAAATAATTATCAATTCATAATTCAAATTCAAATTTTTACTTACAGTCCATTTTTGATGATTCCACATGAAATACTTAATCTTCAAAATTCACAGAAAATACAACCTGTCATAAAATTTCAAATAAAATTGGTAAATTTAAGAAATGACGGTTTTTTCTTTTGAATAAAAAAATATTCAAAGTTTTCACTCCTTTATTTATTAGCCATAAATGGATTTTTAATCACATAAAATGACTTAATTAAGTAATTATGATAATCTTACAGGAAAACAAGTGATGTAATTAATGATCCAAAGGGTTTAATTGGATTTGAAATTCACTCTATGGAATTCCTTCATGAGCTTTTATTTACTTAAAAGAGGACTCTTCCTTGATTTTCTCCAAATGATCTCATAATTCAATCATATTATTATCACCAACAAGTAAGTATTAGTTAAAACTTTTCTTAAGTGTCTTAAATATTTCAAATCTTTCAGGAAGACATGAAATAATGTAAATAAACTATTTTAAGTTGTTTTTAACTGTTAAACTCTTTGTATTACTGATATAGCTCAATTCTGATCCTTTAAATTTTCAAATAATCTTTCAAATCACTCTACCAATTATTTTCAGCATATTATTGGAGTATTAGTGAGTGCTTTTACTTAATTATTAAATTGTTTACCCAGTAATAGTTTTCCTCAATAATTATTCTTGCAAAAGATAACTATACATTATAATAATTTGATATTATTTGAGTAAAAGGTTTTATCATCAATACTTCTTGTAATTTATTCTAATAGGAAATTACTTCTTACTGTTATAATCATTATTATTTTATAATAAGTAAAATAATTAATTAATTAATTACTTATCTATTTGTGACTATAATATATTTATTTATTATATTTTATAATAACACTCATAGTACTCTTTATTGATAGTAATATTATTAATAGCTTCATAGAATGATTGTACAGGTATTACGCCCTGTAAGGCCTCCTACTGTAAAATTGTTGACAATAGTCAAGATTTTTACAGTACTTGACTCCTCAGTTCTTTAAATTTTTATTTTATTCAAAATTTTGAGATTTTTTAAATTATAAGTTGGTTTACTTAAAAGAGCCTTCTACTTCTCTGGGAAATTAAAAAATAAAACCTTAAAAAACAAAAATTGAACTACTTTTTATCTTAAAAAAATTGAAATTAGTGTCTTACTAATAAGAAAAAATTTTATGAGATTCATAAATGAAAGGATAGGAATTCAACTAAACAATTCCTCATCAATAAAGAACAGAAGTTATAGATTTTATATTTTGTTCTTTTTTGAATAATTTCATCCAAACACAGCTTTAGAAGATTTTTTTTCCTTCTGAGATTACATAAATTGGACTATAAGAGGGACAAAAAATCCCAAATGATGCAGTTTTCATTTTGAAGATTTCATTGAGCATATGTAATATTTCAAGCTATTTTTCAAAGAAGAAACTTTAATATTCATATAAAGTACTTATAAGTCATCAAGTAAATTAGGAGAAAGGCTTTCTTCATTTCTAAAACTGGTTCTTTTTCAGATAGCTTTCAAAATACAAATAGAAGTGTTTAAATAAATATTATATCTGTAAAACAAATTTTTTAAGTTCTTCCATATTCTAATTAATATAGAAATAATAATGGAAATAACTCACATATAATATACTATGGATGTATTATATCCAATCAAAAAATGAATCAAAATATTGAAAGTTCTGTTATAATTCAGGGGTTTGGAGTAACTTTTAATATTGAAAAATATATAGATCTTGGTTCAAAGATCAGTCTAGGCTGGCTCCAAGCTAACTTATATATTTAACACCTTCTTTCAGCCGTAGCCAAATTTCAAATGGTTTTTGATATGCAAAGTGAGTTTTTTCTTTAATATTATTTGTGAAGATTTAAAGTTATGTAATTAAAAATTTCAATTTATTTTAAATATTTATTAGATATCCTAATATATGTGGATCAAAATTAATAAATATAATTCTATAATATTACAAATTAGGTTAAAAAATAATCTTAGATTAAATGATACCAGACTCTTCCAAATTACTTGACTCTAGAAATAAGTCAAAAAAAGTCCTGAAAGATCTCATTTATTTTGTATTGAAATTGATTTAAAGTTTCTTTTTCTAAATTTATCTTTTAATTCATCTAAAAGCAGGTTTTTTAAGAGATTTCTGAATGATGAAACCACTCAAAAAAAATTACATCAACAATTACTGGTATAAAGGGCTTAAAATTGTTAAAGATTCTAAAATTTAAGGCCTTTTTGGACTAACCCACAGTTCAATTATTCTATAATTGTAATTTGTGTTTCTGATAATATTTTTAAAGATTTATAAATTATTTTTCAAATTTCTTAAAGAAAACTTTAATCTATTAAAGAATTTCTTCTTTGAAATATCCTTTCTTTTCATATTAGATTGTTTTAACATTTCTAATTTGTTTGGTTAGCTTTAAGCCAATAAGTTAGATATTAAAACCAGGATTTTCAAATAATCCCAAACCATTTAACCACTTTAAGATATTATTATGATTAATCTCCTTGACTATTTTAATGATTTTAAGCCTTTAAACACCCCATCAGTAAGTAAAGTTATGTTTCATCACTTTAGCCTCTTTCAATCAGTTTATATATTCACCCTCATCCTTATCCAGTGTTTTTTCTCTTGAATTTTATTTTTAATTATTTTTTTCTAATATTAATTTTATTTTTCAGTACTTTCATAAATCAATAAAAAATGATTATTTTTTATCCTTTAATATTTTTTTGTTGATACTTATTGCTAATTTTTGATTGTTTCTAAGATAAGAAAATCTTTATAATATTCTATTATTCTACTAATAATGCTTAAGGAAATAATTCTATATTGTTTCTATATATAAAAATACTATAATTACTATTTAAGATTAATTTTTACCTTGAATAAGTATTTAGTACATCTAAATCACTTGATTTTTTTATTAATTTCTTAAATACTCACATTATAATGAGGAAACACCAAGGTATAAGGCTCTGTAGTGGCTTATTCAAACTTTGAAGCTATTCAAAAAAAGTTAAAAAAAATAATTATGGCTTCAAAGAAATGAAATAGCCATAATTTTGAAGGTCCTTATTTTGGAGTCTTACCTATAAAATATTTATTCAAGAGTAATATATGGAAAATTTCCAGAAAATAATGAAAATTTCTTCCTTTTGTTGAGTTATTACTATGAAGCTTATTTGAGATTATTATAATTCTATAATTTTCTTATTAATGTAGAATTATTTGGAAATTAGAAGAATATAAATTTATTATTTCTCAAAAATTTCAAAATATTTGAGCTCTTGAAGTTTACTCTTTTAGTTAACTTTTATTTTGATTTTTTAAGCTTCATTCAGCTTTCTAAAGCCCTTTGAATAATTATTTTTTTGAAAACACTATTAAAAATTTATTTTATTTTATCTTAATTTTCAATAAATATTAGATGAAGGTATCCGAAAAAACAAGAAACCTTCAGATACTTTAGTTGTATTAGTATAGAGATGACTTCATATTTATAAAAAAAGTAATAGGAAATAAAATGATTCAAAGTAAATATTATTTTCAATTAACCAAAAAATATAGTACTCCCATAAATTTTCTTAATAAGAAATTATAAATGAATTCAATTCAAAAACTTCCATATTTTAATAATTAAACTAATAAGAAATTTAAATTGCTTGAAGAGAATTTCTGAAGAACTGAGATAAAATTATTAGAGAAAAAGGAAGAAATTTAATATAAAATTGAGGATAATTTTTTAATTTTTAAAGAACAAGGGTAAGTTCACAAATGAAGTCAACAACTAACTTTGTGACTTTAATAATAAAAATTAAAGATTTATAGTCAGATTTTAGCTACAAGTGATGGAATATTAATTCATAATATGGAGCTTAAGAAGGGAGATAAGGCTACAGTTCAGCTAAGCAAGAAATATTGTAAGGTGTGGATATGAAACTTTGATTAAAAATCAAGTACTTTTCCTGTCCTCAAAATTTGTATAAGGTAAAAATCAATTAAAAATAGTATGAAATATTATTTTTAAGAGAAAAAACGCCAATTTTATTGTTTATAACTTCATTAGTATAAAACAATAATATTATAAAAATTTATTGTTTTACCAACAATAAAAATTTATCCAAAAAATACTCTACAAGAGATATTTTAAGGCTACAAAAGAAATTTCTTCAAGAGCAATTTCAATTGGAATTAATTGAGCAAAGAACTGCAAGAAATTAATTAAAGAACAAAGTCTTTAAAAAGAATATTAAAGAGAAAACACACCCAAAAGTGACCAGAGTGAATTTGGAAACAAAGTGACAAAGTTTACAGTGATGAAAGATGCTTTAATTCACTTTTGGGGTGGTTCAGGGGTAAAAATGATTATAAGAGTTACAAACAATGATTATAATGATTTTTTCACGTGGTTAAAAGGATTAAAATGATTTAAAAGTGGTGGTTGGAATCTTTGATTGATTGGTTTAACAGTTTTAAACTAATTAATAAAAGGAAAAGATTCTAACATGAAGAGAAAAGTGGGACAAAGAAGACATTCTTTTATAGCCATCAATTCTCTTGCTCCAAAAGTAAAATTTACTCTTGTCAGTCGTGAAAAACAGTCTGACAACAGAAAAGCCAATTATGGCATCATTGAACCCTGGTTTAGACCAAAAAGGGCTGGTTTAATCCATTTTTAGCCATTTTTAGCCATTTTAGACCCTTAAATCAGCCATTACTATAGCAATACCAGGCTTAGAGCCTTCAAAACACGTCAGAATGTGTGTCAGAGGCGTAGAAACCAGTTAAAACTGTTTTTATTATGATTGTTTTATCTTAAGGGTAGTTTTACCCTCTTGGCAACAGCTAAAACTACCCCAGTTGGTATCAAAACCTCATCATCAATTGAGTCCACAGACCCTGTAACTCAATTCCAGGCCAAAAGTGATGAACTTTTGCGTGAATTTTGACATCCCACACCTGTCAGCAAGGATTTTGGGGGTCTAGCTCCCCCTTAGAGCTGGAGTTCCTTTTCCCCCCCAAATTTAATCTTTCCAATTTATTTTTCCTTTAATTCCTCATCATGTATTATACTTATAATTTACATATGTAATTCAATTCAATTGTACAGTACAATACAGTAATAATTGACACCTCATATGTAAATCAAAGTTCACTTATGTAATACATGCGCACATTTTGACATTTCAATTGAATTCAATTGAAAATACTTCAATTCCTCATAACTTCTAAACTAAACACAACACCTCAATTTTAACACAAAAATTGATGGTTAACACCACATGTGGTGTGAATTAAATTAAAGTTTTGAGGATTTTCAACTTTTGTATTGAAAATACTAAAAACTTAATTTAAGCTTATTTAGAGTTCAGTTACAAGAATTTCACTCAGAGGTGACCCCACCTGATTTTTTATGAGGAATCCAATGGTGAAATAAATTTTATATGTTTATTTATTGGATAAAAAGTTATAATAAATTTTATTTAACTTTTTTTCCAAATTTATTTATTTTCTCACAATTTTGTTAAAGTTTCATTTTTACTTAATTTTTTCAAGTATAAATGTAATTTTACATTTACAAAATTTAATGTATTTTTTATTTTTAAATTATAATTAATTTTTTATTTTTAATATAATTTTATATTTATATTTTTATTTTTATTTTAATAATATAAATAAATTTATTTTATTTATATTAATATGTTATTTTTTATATTTGTGGTCTTTTGGGTATATGAAATTACCTCTAAGGCTCACATTCCCTCCCCCTAAAAAAAGAATATTACTTTGTAATACTGGTGTTTCTAGTGTGTCTGAATCTCCTCAGGAGTTTGGTAGCTTCTGGTATATCTTTTTCTTCTAACCATTCATCTTCACAAGTTGGGTCACTGTACCTAACAAGGTATTCCCTTACTTTTTTGGTTCTTAATTTCCTTTCTTTAAGAACTTTGGTTATTTTCTTAGTACCAGATGTCTCAATAGGAGGTATAACTTGGGGAACCTTATTCCTCAAGGGAAATTTCTCAGCATCACTAGATTTATATGGTTTTATCAAGCTCACTGGAAATGTAGGGTGCTTATTGCTAAGTTCTTCAGATAACTCTACTTCAACAGCATTTTCTCCATGGAGGGCCTTAATCACAAAAGGTCCTGCAAAGGAGTCTTTCAACTTTTTACATCCTTTGATGTTATTGAAGTTAGTGGTGGATACAAGAACTAGGTCCCCCACTTTGAAATCTGGAGTTGCATGAGATTTATCCCATTTGTCTTTAGCATATTCAAAAGAGTCCTCCATGCACCTTACTGCATGCTTTCTAGCTTTGTCTAGCATTCCTTTGAAGCTAGCAGCTGTGGGATGTATTTCAATTAAGTCTTTCCTCAAGGAGTCTTGGGGTAACTTGGGGTTCCATCCTTTTTCTAGAACAGCAGGAGTCTGATTGGTACTAGCATGGATTGATGTTTTATATGCTAATTCCAGTGCTGGTAACAGAGTACACCAATAATGGGTAAATCCATCACAATCTTTGAATTCAAGGCCATATGCACAAAATCTTCTCACCATGTCCTCTAAGGTTTGGATCATTCTTTCAGCCAGGCCATCAGTTTGTGGGTGGTAGGCTGTAGAGAAAGACAGTTTAGTGCCAAATAATTGGTGAAGATTTGTCCATAGTGCTGAAGTGAATTTGGGATCTCTATCACTGATGATATTTGTAAATATCCCAGTCCATGACACTACTCTATTCTATATCAGAAGAGCTGTATCCATAGCTGTATCATCTTTGTGACATGGTAAAAAGATTGGAGTTTTACTGAATCTGTCCACAATTACTAGGCAAGCATTATAGCTCCTGTCACCTCCTGGTGGTAGGCCAGTTACCCAATCCATATGGACAATTTCCCAAGGTCTGTTTGGTTCTTGGATTTTCATCATATTTCCAAGTCTTTTGCCAGTGGATTTATTTGCCTTTTGGCATCTGTCACAGGTTTTGCAATACTCTGCAACATCTTTTTGCCACATTGGCCACCATATGCAGGTCTTCACTTTCTCTCTTGTTCTGTCTTCAGAAAGATGTCCTGAAAAGGGACTATCATGGCATTCTTTCAGTACAAGATTGATTAATGACCTGTCTACAACTGTCATGACACATGTGTGCTTGGTTCTGTGGTAAATTATACCATCCAGTAGGTGAAATCTTCCTTCATTATAAGATTTTCTCCATACTTCATCCAAGGCATGTATTAGAGAGTTGTCTTTACAGTCTCTGTTAAGTAATTGGCATAAGATGCTACAATTCTTATCTTGAGTGTAACTATTTCTGACTTCTTCAAAGAAGGTGGTGTTCAAGTCTGTAACACTTATTCCTTCTATTGGAATTTGTGGTGAAGCTTCTTCTGGAACATAAGCAGGATTATCAATGTTATTTGGTAATGGCCATCTGCTTAGTCCATCTGCATTCTTATGAATATTCCCATCCTTATGAACAATAGTCATATTGCCTCTGTATTCTTGTATGGCTATCTGCCATCTGAGCATGTGTCTGTTAGGTGTTTTCATGTTCAAAAGTGATTTCACAGCTGTACAATCTGTTATTACTTCAAAAACACATCCCTCTAAGAAATAGTTCAATTTCTCCAAGGCCCAGACAAGGCATAGACATTCCATTTGACTTGCTCCATATCTGGCTTCAGTTGGTTTGATTTGCCTGGATATGAAACATATTGGTCCTTCTACAGGTTTGTCATTTATGATCTGAACTTGGTGAAGTGCAGCACCTAGTCCATCCCCTGATGCATCAATATACAGTTTGAAAGGTAATTTAAAGTCTGGCATCAGTAAGAGTGGAGCAGTGGTCAATGCTTCTCTTAGAGATTCAAAAGCTTTGACTCTGTCAACAGTCATCTCAAATACTGTGTCTTTGTCACACAACTTATAAAGTGGTCTTGCTATGGATGCAAAGTTTTTAATGTGTTGCCTGTAATATCCTGCAAAACCCAAGGATGACTGAATTTCCTTCTTATTCTGAGGCATGGGTTTTAACAATACTGCTGCAACTTTGTTTTTATCAATTCCAAGGGACAAACCAGATACAACATGTCCTAGTGCCTTAAGTTCTTTAAATCCAAAATGACATTTCTTCAAGGAGATTTTCATGTTTACTGATTGGATTTTTGTCAAAACTCTTGATAATCTGTACATGTGCTCCTCCCAAGTCTTTGAACAGATAATAATGTCATCAAATGTAAATGATTAACCATCCCTCTGAGAGTTCTTCAGGGAAGATTTCATTCATCATTCTTTGGAAGTGTGAAGGTGCATTTTTGATACCAAAGGGCATCCTTAAGTATTCATACACTCCACAATGAACAATAATTCTCAAGTATTTTCTTGCTCTTGGTGTTACCACATTTTGATGGAATCCTTTAAGGGAATCCATAGTGGTTATATACACTGCTTGAGATATTTGAGTAAGGGCAATTTGGATTTTTGGTATTGGGTATCTGTCTGGAACAGTGTAAGTGTTCAGAGCTCTAAAGTCCCCAACCATTCTGGATTTTCCATTATGCCACGCCACTATGACTGGTGTAGTTATTTCTACTTCCTCATTGTGGCCTACTTTTCTTATTACACCAAGGTCTAGAAGTTCTTTGATATGAATTTCTAGAGCTTCTCTTGATTTTGGACTTGCTGGATAAGCAGGTCTTCTTAAGAGTGGTGGATAAGGTCTCTCAATGTTAAGAATGATGTCAACTTCATGACCAATAATTGCTCCCAGAGGTTCTTTGTCTGTAGCAAATGCTCCTTTGTGGTCATACAAAAGGGAAGAAAGTTCATTTTCTTGTTTATCAGTCAGATGAAGGCTTATCTCAGCCTCATTTAACTGTTCAGACTTGAATTTTTCTAACTCTAAGTTGACTGGTGATACTTTGTTTACTGTAATTTGTCTTTTAAATGGTAAAAAGGCAAATTTCTGGCGCTTATTGTACCCAATTGTAAAGTATCTGTCTTTGTTATTATGTAAATCTATCCCATACATGATCAAATAGTCATTTCCCAATATAAAATGGGTACTAGAGCAATTTTTCATAACAACAAATTCAACTGTGATCCTTAAATTCTCATTTATGTGTGGGAATATGACATTGGTCTCAAAGATTCCCAATGCTTTCATTGGGTTACTTGCACTGTTGAATTTTATACCATCAATTGGTAACAATTGGTCTTCAAAATTTGGCACACAAGTCTTAAGAAAGGATTTTCCAACACAAGAGCAGAAGGCTCCTGGGTCAAGCAAAAGTTTGGTGGGCTTGTTGTCAATTACCACTTCTGTTATACAGGAGTTACCAGCTGTATAACCTTTTCCTCTGTTTGGTTTTGTCTTCATAAGTTGTGCATCTTGAACTTTTGATAAATCAACTTGACCATTGCTCAATTGTGGTAAGTGGGAATAAGATTCCATGATGTCAAAAGTGGCATTGATATTTTCTATATCTTTTGAAGATTCAGAAAATATGGATGACTTATCATCTGAATTGTCTTCAATTATGTCTTCTTTTTCAACATCTGGTTCCTTTTCAATGTCAATTTCATTGATTTTCCCCCTCTTTGGACATGTATTGGCTAAATGGGTGGTGCTTTGGCAAATATGGCATTTTCTGACTGTATCTGCATATTTATATTTAATATTACCAGAATTTTCTTTGGGGTTTTTGTCCACAGAATCTTTCCAAGGTGTATTAAACCTTGTTTTGAGATTCACCCTACTAGAACCAATTTTGGTTCTGGTGGTTACTTCTTCTAGTATATTGATAATATCTTCTGCTGAAGATTGTTCAGTAGTCCTGCTTTTGACAGCATGCTCTAAGTCACCTCCACATTGTCTCAGAATTTTTCTATGGATCATAAACTCTGACATGTCAGGATATAATGCTGTTAATCTGTCCTTTTGTTGGCAAAACCATGGTAAAGCTCTGTCTTTATCAGCATTAAATTTGGCAGATTCAAAGGCTGTTTCAACTTTAAACCTCCAAGCATCATTTGCCCATTTGTTGATGATTTGGGTTTTCCACCAAGTCCAACTCTGGTGTCCATGTGCTTGTCTTATTTTGATGTACCATCTGTGAGCTGATCTGGTAAACAAGGTGTTAAACCTGGCTGTTACCAATCTGTCTGGTAATTCAAAATCCTCTTTGATCATGTCAATACCTCTAATGAATTCCATATGGTCATACTCTCCTTCACCACTGAAGTGAGGCCATTCTTTAAGTTTTGGAACTTCTTTCAAGAGTGCTTGGCCCATTGATGGTTCCAAGTTATGAAAAGAAGTGGATAATTCATTTTTTAATTGTGAATTATCAGGATCCAATACTTGTGGATTTGGAATTCTTGTGCCCTCATTTTGATTTAGAGGTGTAGACATTCTTGGTAAGGTGTTCAGTATTTGTTCAATGTCATTCATTTTACTGTTGCTACACCTTTGGGAATTTCTGTATTCATGTTGGAAGCTTTGTATTAAATTTATTACTTCAATTTTATACATGTCTTCCTTATGTGTCAGTTCTTGCCATAACTCTGTCTGTCTTGTATTATCAGCAGTGACTTGATTCAATTTCATTGATAATTTTGATACTTCTTCTTGTGAAGCATCAAAACACTTTTTCAAGGCAATGGTATATGTCTTTACTTCAGTAAATGAATTTGAAATGTCATCAAGGACTTTCTTGTTATCTGTTTTGATAATATTTATGGCTTGTTTAATTCTTGTTTCAATCATGTCATCAATATTGAATTTAGAATATTTATCTGTTAATTCTTTAATAATGGCAGATTGTTCATTAATTTTATTGTTAGAAGAATTATCATTATTGGAATTTTTAATTGTTCTTAAAACTTTTTCAAAACACATAAGTGTCTCATTAATTTGGCACAGAATCAGGTTGTTTGTTTTAATGTTGTTACAAATGGTTTCATTTTTATCAGAAAGATGTTTTTTCACGTCATTTATAGCATTATACAACTCTGGGATGGAATCAAATATGTCAGAAATCATTTCTGGAATCTTAATCTGGCTTCCTCCTTCTTCTGTAATTCCATCATGGTTCTGGCCATCTGAAATACATTTTCCATGGCATCCTGCTGAATCTTTGGGATTCTGTAGCCCTGGCTGTAAGGTTTTGGGGCTGGTGCCTTCCCTTTGCCCTTGTTTGGAGTTTGTGGCTGCTTTTTCATGTTGGAATTGCTGCTGCTGGCCACTGGGGCTGTTTTTGGCACTGGTTTGGGTGGTGGAGGGTTGTTTTTCCTCCATTCTAGTGTCAAAAGCATCATGTTTTTCTTCTCCATTAATGGATGCCATCCATTGAGCAATTTGCAAGTGTTGGGATGGCCCAAGAATTTTCTTACTGTCAGGTAAGAATTCATGCAATTCTTCCACAGGTCTGCAAGGATCTGGTACTCCTTGAATTGAAGTGCATTGTTGTATGCACTGTGGCTGGCTTTGTATATGTCCACAGAGGCTTTTTGTGGCGGTGTCAGCTCTTTTTGAAGGTAAAATGGTATTATCAGCTTCAGAATGACCCATTTTAGTTGTTTGGAAGTCATCAACTGACCCTTTTCCTTCTGTACCTGGTTGGCCTCTGCCATAATCACGTCTATTACCTTTTTGGGAGCTGCTTGAGGGGTTGTAGCTGGCTCCTGACCTGGTTGAAGGCATAATTATGGTTAAAAAGGCTTAAAATAGTATTTTTACGTCAAAAAACTTACTATTGGCCAAATGTTTAGCTTTCTGAAGGGTATTACTTATGTCCAAGTTAATTAATTCAGAAGATATTGGTTCAGGCTGGTTATTTTGAGTCACAATAACAGTGCTATTATGATCAGAATTGACAGTACTGGCAGGGATAATGCTGGTTACTGTTGAGGCTGTTTCAATGTTTTCTTGTCTTACCACATTGTCAGACACTAAAATTAATGAAAAAGCCAATTAATTAAGTAAAAAAAGGATATTTCAAAAAAAGAAATAAAAATTTAAGCCTCACTTATAACATGAAAAAAATTATTTTTTATGGATTTTTTGAATTATAAGTATTTTTTATATGTTTTTAAATTTTTCAATATAAGAAAAAAGATTTAAAAAGAGTAAAAAAAAATATGTCACAGGTAAACTATCATGGCTGGGCCCCCAAATGTAAGGTGTGGATATGAAACTTTGATTAAAAATCAAGTACTTTTCCTGTCCTCAAAATTTGTATAAGGTAAAAATCAATTAAAAATAGTATGAAATATTATTTTTAAGAGAAAACACGCCAATTTTATTGTTTATAACTTTATTAGTATAAAACAATAATATTATAAAAATTTATTGTTTTACCAACAATAAAAATTTATCCAAAAAATACTCTACAAGAGATATTTTAAGGCTACAAAAGAAATTTCTTCAAGAGCAATTTCAATTGGAATTAATTGAGCAAAGAACTGCAAGCAATTAATTAAAGAACAAAGTCTTTAAAAAGAATATTAAAGAGAAAACACGCCCAAAAGTGACCAGAGTGAATTTGGAAACAAAGTGACAAAGTTTACAGTGATGAAAGATGCTTTAATTCACTTTTGGGGTGGTTCAGGGGTAAAAATGATTATAAGAGTTACAAACAATGATTATAATGATTTTTTCACGTGGTTAAAAGGATTAAAATGATTTAAAAGTGGTGGTTGGAATCTTTGATTGATTGGTTTAACAGTTTTAAACTAATTAATAAAAGGAAAAGATTCTAACATGAAGAGAAAAGTGGGACAAAGAAGACATTCTTTTATAGCCATCAATTCTCTTGCTCCAAAAGTAAAATTTACTCTTGTCAGTCGTGAAAAACAGTCTGACAACAGAAAAGCCAATTATGGCATCATTGAACCCTGGTTTAGACCAAAAAGGGCTGGTTTAAGCCATTTTTAGCCATTTTTAGCCATTTTAGACCCTTAAATCAGCCATTACTATAGCAATACCAGGCTTAGAGCCTTCAAAACACGTCAGAATGTGTGTCAGAGGCGTAGAAACCAGTTAAAACTGTTTTTATTATGATTGTTTTATCTTAAGGGTAGTTTTACCCTCTTGGCAACAGCTAAAACTACCCCAGTTGGTATCAAAACCTCATCATCAATTGAGTCCACAGACCCTGTAACTCAATTCCAGGCCAAAAGTGATGAACTTTTGCGTGAATTTTGACATCCCACACCTGTCAGCAAGGATTTTGGGGGTCTAGCTCCCCCTTAGAGCTGGAGTTCCTTTTCCCCCCCAAATTTAATCTTTCCAATTTATTTTTCCTTTAATTCCTCATCATGTATTATACTTATAATTTACATATGTGATTCAATTCAATTGTACAGTACAATACAGTAATAATTGACACCTCATATGTAAATCAAAGTTCACTTATGTAATACACGCGCACATTTTGACATTTCAATTGAATTCAATTGAAAATACTTCAATTCCTCATAACTTCTAAACTAAACACAACACCTCAATTTTAACACAAAAATTGATGGTTAACACCACATGTGGTGTGAATTAAATTAAAGTTTTGAGGATTTTCAACTTTTGTATTGAAAATACTAAAAATTTAATTTAAGCTTATTTAGAGTTGAGTTACAAGAATTTCACTCAGAGGTGACCCCACCTGATTTTTTATGAGGAATCCAATGGTGAAATAAATTTTATATGTTTATTTATTGGATAAAAAGTTATAATAAATTTTATTTAACGTTTTTTCCAAATTTATTTATTTTCTCACAATTTTGTTAAAGTTTCATTTTTACTTAATTTTTTCAAGTATAAATGTAATTTTACATTTACAAAATTTAATGTATTTTTTATTTTTAAATTATAATTAATTTTTTATTTTTAATATAATTTTATATTTATATTTTTATTTTTATTTTAATAATATAAATAAATTTATTTTATTTATATTAATATGTTATTTTTTATATTTGTGGTCTTTTGGGTATATGAAATTACCTCTAAGGCTCACAAATATATATGCTCAAATAATAATGGAAAATGAATTAATAATTCAAGCTATACCATACCATGGAAAGTATTCTTGGTCATTTTGGAAAAAAGAATCACTTTCTAAATAATGTACTAAATCAAGCTTGAATTTAGAGCTTATGTTGAATGTTATAAATCAAAGAAGCTATCCTTGTTTCTTTGAAAAATAAATTAGCTTCATCATTATTTGTGTAATAAATGATAAACCAAAGGATGTGGTGTATATATAGTGTTGACCTAGAAAGCTCTACAAGAATATTTTTAGAAAATTCATTCACTTGATTTTTTCTTCAAATTAATTTTATCTGTTACAAAGATAAGGTATTGTGATTCAATTGAGGAAGAAGTTTTAATTTTTCATATTTAAAGTAAACTTGGCTTAAAAATGTACAGGCAAACAGTATAATTTGGAATTTAAAATTAAAAGAGAAAAACTTGAGGGGTGGGAGAGAAAATTAGAGAAGGTATTAAGTAAAAGCTTAGGAACTTAGTTTTGAGATATGATTTGAATGATATTAGTATCAAAAAATCCACAATCTCATATAAATAATATTTCAAGGTCGAAAAAAACATCCGCCACATTGTTACATAGGTAAACTGAGGAATCTTATTGAGAAGTAGAATAATTTTTAGACAGTCTGACAGTATCAATGTAACAGCTAAATTACTGAGAAAATGTTTAGTTCATTATTGAGAAGCCTCTGTCTTCCCATATGAGGAATTTGACTGTGATTTAGTGCATGTTGCAATCTGAGTACATGAGCTATTCAAGCTTGAAGATTGATTGATAAATTTTAAGTATGGGGTTGACTTAAAATATTTATTATGATGAATGAGATCTTTTATTAGTAATAAGCTCCAGCTCATTGAAATTAAATAGATGTTAATTACAGCTTCATTAATAATTAATTACTGATATTCATTTCGAAAATGTGAATATTAAGCCTAAGTAAAATATTGAGAAATTCAATTCTCCTTATTTTGCATATTAGGAAAAATTCAACAAATACTTTTTAATTTAATTAATTGAGTTATAATAATTCCTAAAAATATTCTTGAAAATAATATGTGATTTCAAACAAGAGTGATTCAAATATTTCATTTTTCACAAAAAATGAAGCAAGGTCCAAAACACTTTTCAAGAGAATTTTACGGAAAGGAAGAGCTTTCTGCTATACCAATTTCTCCATAGTAAGCTTTTCCAAGATATGAAAACATTATTATATAACCTCTTGCAAATGTAAAATAAATACACCGAGGCATTTTTAGTGTAACTGGCTGACCAGTAATAACATATTCCTTCGATAAAACAAAAATGTGACATATTGGTACTAACTTACTTGCCTATTTGTGACCATTATGTTCCTTAAATATGGCTTGAATATGACAAAAAATCATATTGAAATTAAAAAGAAAAAATAAAGACCCATAATTGAGGATTATAAAACACTAATTGAAGCTTGAAAAGTGATATTATGGAAAAATATAAACATATTTTTAATTGGAAATTATTAAAAACCACAGAATATCTTTCTAAGTATCCTTCCTTGAAATTAAGCTTTCTAAAAGTGGCTATTATAAAGTCACACAAAAGTTGAATTGAGGCTGTATAATGCAATTTTGGAGCCATTTATTCCTCAAATCTCTGCTATCATGAAACCTCATGATGGGAAATTTTTGAAATTTTATATCAGATGAATTCTAAGAACCTTTTAAAGCCCTGTTTTACAGTCACAATTCCAAATACCCTATGAGCCTAAGCATTAAAGCGCCATAGGGACCTGAGAGAGGTGAAAGCATATATTACAGGGTTTGAAAAGTACTATAAATTGGGATTGTAAGAGCTATCCAATAGATAGGTGAAAAGGGGCTTTTCTAAATGTAATGAAAAACCTTGATGCAGCCAAAATCTCTTCTTTGAGCCTTCTTCATGCAGTACATATATTTTTGAAACTAGCTCATAATTAAAGCTATATTATGTTATATCCTACAATGATAAACCATTCAATAATGGATTCAATTGAGCAATGTAGAGGTATTTTTGATACTCAAAAAGACCAAAATACGAGTTAATATCATCAGATTGCATAATTATTGAAGTATTTGATTTAAAACCCCTGTATATATTGAGATATGGCCAATCAAGAAGAAAATTTCTTTCTATTTTTATTGGAAAAACTCTAATAAAATATGTCTCCTGAGTGATTTATGGATCAACCAGGGAATAAATTGTCTTTATTATTCCAAATTCTACTATTCCATTATTTTTATATGCTATTTGGCTGTTTCCACTATTCTTCAGATTAGTGGAGAAATTGTTCCCATTAAAACTAAAGGTCAAGTGTGATTTTCAATAAGGGGACAGGAATCTATAATCCTCACTAGATAAATGTTCATTTTAACAAGAAATTTATTTTTTGTGTGGATATCAGACTTGAAGTGATTTAAGTATTTCTTCATAGCTACAATCATCAAGCCATTGTGGAATCTTTGAGCCATTCTTTGCTTCATTGTTTAAGCTCAAGAGACTATTTATTTGGGAAATCATTTCTGTTTAATCTTGTGAATGCAAAAGATAGGCCAGGTTTGACTTCCGGCATGTCTTTCTTAACATCGTTAAAGATATGTTTTCTGGAAGATTTTGATTCATTAGTATTTATTGATAGGAAGTGGCCATTTAAATTCAATTTTCAAAAATAACCCACATATTTTATTGTTGAATGAAAGCTTACTCAAGTGACCATTCATTTGCTCAAAGGCCCAAGTAGCTGTTCCCCTACATGGACCCCATTGGAGCATCAATTCAGGAATATGATTGGCAAAATGATAATTGGGGTTGCTTCTCTGATTAAGGAAAAGCTTTTGACAGGACTTTCAAAATTTTGACCAAAGTATTGTCCAATAACCAACCTTCTTCTGTGTTACATTTGCAGAAATTGCAATATTTAAACAGGTGATAAGTAAGAATGTATCATTCATAATTCCCACAGAAATTTCTTTCCCATCAAGCTGAGAAACTAAAAAAAGGTAAGTAGACCTTATATAGTAGCTGCCATTCAGTTTCCTTGAGACTTCCATTTTTAGCTGAGCCAACATTCTTTGGGACCCTTTTCCATAAAGAAGGAATAGTTTTTTGCTCTACTATTTGGTGTAACTATTTAATATTCTCATGGTTAAAAACTCTATATGAATGAAATTATAAATTGAATCCTTCTAAATTAGTTTCAGAGCTGATAGGAATAAAGTCTGTATCATCATGGTAAGGCTCTTTCAGGGAGTACAAACCAATATTATCACTACTCTTTATCTTTCTTGTTGAGCTTTCTTGTTCTTTAAGCTGATTGCTTGGGGCTTGTGCATCATTATTTAATCCTCTCCATTCTTCTCTTGAAATAATTACTTCAATATCATCACTATCTGTGGAATCATTCTCAAAGATTTCCAATTCTTCTTAATTATTGTTTTATGCTTTCCATGTTGACTCTGGGATACATAGATTGAAAAATGCATGATCCTTGACTACACCTGATAATAAGTTATGCATATTATCTAAAGATACAGTTTTAGTTGCATCCCAGTAAGGAAGATCTTCAAGGATTGAATAGCGTACACATTTTTCCTTGGAAAATGAAGCTCACTCAGTAGCAGTTGAGAAATTGAGCCAGGAAGCCACATATCTTTTATGTGAACATAACGTTCTGCTAGGCCATATATCTGTTTCAATATCTTCAATATGGTCTTTGTGGATTGTACAGAAGCTACAGAATCTTGAGCCTGAGTGTGAAATGAGCCCAGTTATCTTTCTAATAGCCACAATATCACCAATAACAGTCAAAATAGCTAGCTGTATGGTTTCACCTGAGTTGGAATTGCTGGTGTGGTATTCCATACCTTTTTACCAGTTTCAAGAAATTTTGGAAATTAAAAGTTGGAAAATCAAGATCAAAATGACTAATTCAGGAAATCACCACTCAAAGGACATGCTTAAAATCACAAAAAACCCAGGAATAACATCAACAGTAGGGAGGAATGGAAGATTTTAGCATTCGCAATTGAAATATTCAATATACTTCTATAATTAAATGAATAATAGAGGAGTCCAATCTTATGGAGTTACACAATAAAACTTACATATAAGGCTTACATGATCAACAATAGGCTTAATACATACAGAAAAACTCAAAATTACATGGGAAAAGTAGCATTGTAACATTATATCCACTCTAAATCCATCAGGAAGATTATATTACTAAGAATCCAATACATCAAAAAAAATACAGCTCATGTGACACAAGGATCATCTGACAGTATCAAATCCAATTCAATACATGAAAATCCACTAAAAACATAAAAATTACACAACAATACAGGAGCCCAAATAAGACTTATGCAGTCCACATGCATAAGATCTGGACATTACACAGCCACAGGATTATTAAAACTCAACTTCATTGAAATTCAACTAGCTGCATGCAAGGAAAATACACTAAACTGTAAAGTACACAGCAATTACAGTAATCAAGAATTAAAACTCAAGAGGATATCCCCACATTACACAGCATAATCACCTGGAACTAAATAAATCTTACAAACAAATTATACATGGGCTTATTCACATGACACCATCTTCATCCTTTATTCACCAGTATTAATTCATCAAGGCTGTGCAAGCTGACTAAAGCAGTGTAAAGGAGGAGTCATCTGATACTGTTATCAAAATCCCCACCAAACAGAAACATCTCAATCTTAATTTTGACCAAACAAATGGTGAAAATATCTCAGTCATATGATACCATTCCCAATTTTACACACTAGCATTAATCTCTCAAGGCTGTGCAAGATTACTAATGCAGTATAACAGATAGGTCATCTGACTTTTGTTACAAAAATCTACACCAGAAAAATTATCTCAAGGGCAAGAACAAAACTTTACATGGAGAGCCCATGGGTACTTCTCACAACATAAAAGGAGGCCTCTCTCTCTCATTTTCTCCTCTTCTCCCCATGACAACAATTAGTTATATACCAAGAAGGAGAATAACTATTCATCCCTTACTAGTAGGTTAATCTATAAATTATTATTATTATTATTACATTACATTAATAGTGATTTATATATAGCTGTAGTTAACAGTAGGTCTGCCTATATTATAAATTCATCTATTAGTAAAATACTCATATCCAACAAAATATTTATATTATACTCTTCTCACCAGAAGAAAAAGCTATATCACTATTACTATAACCAAATCCATCAAAAACAAAATACACACTAGTAGTTTCATATCTGTCACTATGAGTATATCCTATTATTTATTATCACAAATACATTTAACATATTATCACAATTCTTTATCAACTACAGCTATTTAAAATATAAAACGATATTATTATATTATCACTATTACTAAATTTTCTCATATTCAGCTATTATCCATTAAACAAAATACCTTCAACAAAGAAAACAACTTAAAATCACCACTCAGTACCATTATATCTATTATTTTGTCTACTCAATTATTATCTTACCATCTTGAAATCACCTACAAATTTATTTATTTAAAATTATTATTATTTTATCATTAGTCTTATTATTGAATAGGTCTGATAGAGACTGCTGAAAAGTCTTCTCTAGTTGTAAAGCCACAATCTTAAATATTGATTTGTAAGCTCTGTAGGGAGATTTTTTAGTATATTCAGAGGGGCAGCTAAAACACCATTAGCACCCTTGGTTACAGGAGTATTTGAGCAATTCAAAACTGTTTACCTGTGATTTCCCCCTCAAGGAATGCCTTATCCAATCCCACACTAAAAGGAGTTCCACACTGGTTGGAAAAAAGTGAATACCCTTCCAAAGTTCTTTGAGCTCTTCAACAAGCGGTCTCAGAAGGTAATTAAGCTGTTCACCATTTGTCTCTTTTGGTCCTGGAATAATGGCTGGAATATAAATCCTTTCTGCCTTCTTACATACTTCAGGAGGAAGGTTGAGACAAGCCAGAATTATAGCTCCAGTGCTGGAGGTATGGCTGGAGTTTCCAAAGGCATTAAACCAATCAACATATAGTGAAAATCAAGATTCTCAGGCTTTGTTAGAAATGGAGATTCTTGATTCCCTTTGAAGTTCTTCCAAATTCCACCTTGCCAAATGTCTGTTACTTCAGAGTTATTTTGAACTTCAATGTGCAATTACAGCAAGTCATGGATCTTCAGTCTTTGAAGAAAGCCTCCCAGCCAAGACTTGGATGTTTGATAGCAGAATAGCTTGTGGGGTGAGAAATGCTTTTTCAGGGGTAGATGAGGTAAATCAATAATTTTTCCAAGTGGTTCATTACATGGTGCTTGAAGTTTATGGGGTTCAAGTTAACTATGACATTTAATATTGAAATTGACTTCTACTTCATATTGGGAAGCCAAAACCAGAATTCAGGACAGGAAACATACGTAATAAGAATAGGATCCAATCTTAACTATTGATAAACAGAACTTGGATCCTTTTTGGTATTTTCATTTTATTTTCCTTGAATTCTTTTTCTTGATTCTTCTGAAATTGTTCTATTAAGACTTTTAAGGCTGGCAGGAGGAACCTGGATGCCTTGTGGCCAATATCATGATAGCTATCCAATATGGCCATGATAGTCATTGCTGTAACACCAGAGTTGTTATTTTGTACCAAATGCTGATGGGACCAAAATGAGAAATCAAAATCTTCCAAATTTGATATTGGGTCAGAATGTATTGAATTATCAAATGTCTGTTTCTGTTGGAAATTTTCAGATGCTATAATCCAAGAAGCACATGAAGACCTGTGAATCATGTTTTCGGCATCAGAATTAAAGCCAATAGCTTGTGTTTCATCTTGAATTCGTTTTGAAATATTGCTAATATGATCTATATAGTCATTTTTGGTGAATGCTAGGCCACAAGAGATACCAGAAGGTGAATGGTGTGTTTTTTGATGCATTCCTTACATAGGCAAATCTTCAGTTTTGAATAACTTTTAAAGTTCATCTGGTGCTATTAACAGGTAAGATGTTAGCTGGAGATTAGTATAATGAAATATTCAAAAGAGAAAAAATAAGCTATTTAATTGGCATTTTTCAAATGCAAGGGCTATATATAAATACTTATATCCTTATTTTTGATTGGGATACACCTGTGTACAGTTGGTACTACTGGTACAAACCAAATCTTTAAAAAGCCCATTTCAAAATATCATGGCAGAGATGACTTTCCAGCTAGTAACTCATTTCACAGCTATGCTTCAAAATTTGGACAGGAAAGGTACTGGTATGCAATGGCTCATACAAGCTTGTATAGTATAGTTCATCAAAAGCCCCATATTCAGTGGGTTTAAAGCCTAATTTTTGATGTGTTGTTCTTCACAATTTGTCATTGAAACTGCCCCCTGCTATTATTATCCTTTTTACAGGTGATTCTCTCAAATATATGATTGGAACAGCCTTTCATGGTTAATTACCCCTTGAATGAGGCATTTTTCAAAATAGTTGATAGAAATCACTATTGCTTGTTTATCATTACCCTCTCAACATGAGGTTTTTCCATAACTGAAGCTAAAAATCCCCATTCCCCATTACCCTCCAAATGTGGGGTCGTTTTCCCCAGCTACTTCTAACAACCCCCCATGGATCATTACCCATCAGTCTGGGAGGTGTTTGTTTTAGCTTCTTTGAACAACCCCCATTTTGTATTAGCTTTTCATTGGGGGTTTGTTTTAAATAGCTGGTTTGAACCACCCCACTTAGCCCATTTCCCTTCTGTTGGGGGGTTGTTCTTTCTAGCTTCTTCAAACATCCCCCTGTTGCCTATTACCCTTCTGCCAGGATTGTTTGTTCTAGCTTCTTCAAACAACCCCCATTGCCTATTACCCTTCCTACGGGGTTTTGTTTATCATAGCTGCCACAAAAAACCCCCCATTGCCTATTACCCTTCTGTCGGGGGGTTGTTTGTTCTGGTTCCTTTGAACAACCCCCTGTTCCCTATTACCCTTCTTTTGGGGGATTGTTTGTTAAAGCTGCTTCAAACAACACCTTTTTTGCTATTACCCATCTATTGGGTGGTTTTTTATCACAACTTGTATGAACACCACCCTGTTTCTTGTGACCCTTGATATGGGGGTTGTTTTCCATATCTTCTGCAAGCAACCTTCCATTTTTCATTACACCCATATGGGGTTGGGTTTTTCATAGCTTCAAGTTGAATAAGAAAAAGGGTTTTTTTCAAAGAATCAAGTTCCAAAAAGAGGGTGGTTCACCCTAGCTTTTTCAAACAAGCCACTATGGAAAATCCACCTTCAAATTGGAGGTTGAGTTCAATCACTGATTTGAGCCAAACCCTGTGCATCAATCCCCTTTGAGAAATTGTTTGACTACCTTTCTAATGGGCAATCATGTATAGAGGATGGTTTTCCCAAATTCTTTCTTATTTGTTGTTCCTGATCTATGGATAGGTACTAACCCTAAACGCCTTGGGGTACTACAGGATTTACCCAAATAATCATCATCTGCATGTATTAATACCATTATCACCTAGATTACTCAGCAATTGATAAGTAAGTGTCTTAGAAATGAGCCATATGATTGGCTTTCCTATCAAAATTCAAGTCACCATAGAATGAATACCATTAATTTCTATGGAAACAATAGTATAAAGGCACTCCAGATGGTTGATGGATAATGAATATTTGGAAAACTTTTGAATCAGCCTTGATTTCATTCCTATAATTAAATAATTGGATACATAGTATGGAGGATTGATCTGATATATAAGATACCTGGGGCTAAGATCATCCCATGCTATTTCTTTCCAACTGAACGATTTTCACATAGCTTTCCCATCATTTTCTAAGCAAATTTTTTGATTAAAACTAAATCATTTATTCCACATGGATACATATAATATCTCACTTCCTGCTAGTGTGACAGATAGCTCTGATGATTGTGAGCTCCATATTTCAAATTTTGGTTCATTTCTTATGCTTTTTTGATCATAATTCATTTTTTTCCACATAAAGAAGCCCCTAAAGGTATATGTCAATCTACCACACTAACCCCACCTCCACAGACTACTAGCTCAATACATAAATCTTCTTCACCAAAAGTGGCTGGTCCACCAATCACACAACTAATATCCTCACCAAAACTGGGTGGTCCATCAATTGTACCCCCAATTCCCAGTGGTGCAATTCATCAAGGGTGGCATATCCACTAATTCCCAGTAATACAAGCTTGCAGGAGAAATCATCATCCCCAAAGGTATCTGGTCCTCCAAATAGGCCAGCAGTTCCAAACCCATTGAATCTAGTTCAAAGAAAACCATTGGTTATGTATTCCTCAAGTGGATAAGGTAAGTAATCAATTCTTTTAATAATATTTATGTACTTATTTTATGATGTAAACTGAACAGAATCCAAGGAATCAGAGGAAAGTGAAACTTCTGATCTTAATCTGGAGACGCCAAAGGCTTCCCATCAATCTATATCTAAAGGTGTACTTTCAATTACATATGAATTGCCACAAAATATTGGGCTTTAACTATTATTGATATATTTTGTAGATTATAATCAATCTCAACCTGCAGGACAGGGTGAAATGGATCAATTTGAGGCTTTTCACCGGAGGAAAGAAGCTCACATTTAAGAAGTGAATGCTAGAAGCCATCCGCAAGTTGGGAAAACCTCACTTTCATTAGAACTTAACAAAGGCAGGGTTCATTTTGATGAAAGCTTGAAACCTGGTCCCAGCTCTTCCTCAAGTCTTGAAGGAAAGTTATCAATTTTGAAGCATCCTTCCATCCAAATATGTACCACGGGTGCTTCTCCCAATGGAACTTGAAATTCCACAAATTTCTACACCAAAACATTTGACGCAGATTCCTGTTCGAATTGTGCATGCAGAAGTTCCTGGTAGGAAGATGATTTCAGTCCCAAAAAGAGTGCACCATATATTTGAAGCCAATGAAGGTGGAATTACATCAAGTTCAGAAGAAGAATTATCAAGTATGTTCTTTTTTCATTACTGTAATTACAAATGAATTTATCAGGTATCATATGGACCAGATATTCCAAAGTTTGGTAAATACTGGCCTAGGAAAATTCATGCTTGGCTTGGTTAGTAAAGTGACAATTTATATTCAAAATTAATCCAATAAAAGCTAACTGGAGAAATAATTCAATAGGGCAAGAGAGAAAGAGGAGATGCATGTCTGACCAATTTTCCATCCCCACAGAACCCAAAGATTTTTATCAGGCCAAAGTACCCATTGAAATTCAGAGGCCAGGATTATTTTCTTTTCCATTTTCAAGGAATTCATATACAAAGGAAAATCAAAAAGAAAGAATATGCATTGAACAGAGTAATAAGGAAGAAGATGGTAATTATTCATCCCAATATTTATCAAATATTATATTTTCAAAAACCCTATTGGTCTTTGGATATTGATAAATACAGGTATTGAAGATGGTTACTCTTCACCCATACAGCTTAAATCTGTTTCAAATCCTATATACCAAATGAAAAGCTCCAAAGGGAAGGAGCAGGAAAGTAAGCTTAAAACATGGCTCTTAAAGTGCATACTGAACATTTATTAAACTTAATTTCTTCTTTTAAACTAACCATTTTAGCTGAGCCCGAGGATCCTCAACATCAGGTTTCAAATTATCAGGACAAGATAGTTGCAGCATCCTCATTAGCATCAACAAGCAGAGTTAAGATCCCAGCAAAAAATGATAATCTGGGACCAAACACAATGGCAGATGTTTCAAGAAATAAGGGTGGGACTAATCCTTCAAAAAATAACAAGGGAAAGTTGAAATTGACTTCACAAGAATTAGCTACAGATAATTATTTACATGAATCCTTGTTTAGTTACTCAGATGGTATGTAAATCAATTCCTTTTTTTGGTGTAATAATAGATTAATGGTAATCTATGGAAAACACAGGGAATGAAGATCAATATGCTAGAGATGCAAGGGCCCGATCTAAGAAAGGTTTGAGAGAAAAATAGTGCATCAGCAAAGAAAAAATCACAAAAAGAACATCTGAAGGAACTGAAGGGAGTACTTCCAGATGGAAGCAAATCGATTCATACAATTGTTCAGATACACTGCTGTGAAATCCTCAACATGGTAGCAAGGGACATTACTACACTTCCTGATCCACCAACTGATGCAGAAAGACAGCTGGCTTTAATTTGTGGGAAAAGTATTGCATTCAGGCCAGACCAATTGACTTCCACTGCCTCACGGAACATACAAAGCAAGGCCTTCAAGAGTTATGTCAATACACAAGTACAATCACTAAGGTTGAAACACTTTACATTTGATTGGTGTAGTGGATGGAAGCATCCTTATAATGAACTAATGGCCACTTTGCTCTATCAAACATTTTATATGGAATTGAGATCTGTTCAATACAACAATTATTATTGGTCTCCTGACCATAATAATCATGCAATAGCTACAGAAATTCTTGAGATGTATTTCACATACATATCTGATGAGTATTGCAACAAACAGAAAGGTGTGGACTTCATTGCAGCACGCAAAGAGAAGAAAAGGTTAGAGGCAGCTAGAAAAAGGGTAGGTTTTTTGTAATTATTATTCTTGATGTGTACTTAATGTTTCTCTTTTTAGCTGGCAGAGAGAAGACAACAGTGGTATGATGAGAATGGTTATTTCCAATTGGCCTCCCAATTTGATGACCCTCATGTTTGTTCAGCTAACAAGGAATACATTTACAACTCTGGAGTGGTCAAGCTGCGAAAATTAGGGTTACATTGGCATTCAACACTCTTAAACAATATCATGTACAAGATTGATGAGTCAATGGGATTAGGCCACAGCATAGGTAAAAGTCGCCAAAAGGTAGTAAAGCCTCCAATAGAGCCCCCAGCTCATAATGCGGATGTTCTATGTGTTTCTAGTTGTTTGAGCTGCCAAGCCTATGATTCTGGAGCCCTCAAAAGCCTTATGCAGAAGCAAATAATAGGTCTGGGAATAAACAAAGAAGAAACATTTGAGGGTAGCTTTGAAGGAGGAGTTTGGAATTTTTTTGAATTTGTTAAATTATCTTGAAAATTGGTGGAATTCATGTTTCATTTGAATTGTTGAATGTATGGAAGCTGGTCTCACATTTTTTTTATAACTCATTATCTCCTTGAGCAATAATGTCTCCCAATCAAATGTCATTAACACAGCGGACCTGAATTAATCAAGCATTATAAAAGAGATATTTAAAAGAAATAGTAGTGGACTAAAAATAAGTAATTATCTCCTTAGTTTCTTTTATGCTCTTGAACCTATTAAATAGCAAAAAATAATTTCCTTCAATTAGATTTCTCTTCCAAAAGATTGAATGGTTCCATATCATACCCTTTGAATATTTATTTCTATGGTATCTTGTGATATAAAACAGAAAACCTTCACAATGCTAATTTGCCCTATTCTATTTAGTCTGTCTATTGCCTGTTATTCTTGAGAAGGATTCCAATGTGGATCCTTTAACGCAAGTAATTATGCTTATGAGAAAACTTACCATTATAAATACAATTTGTACACATGTAATATTGAGACCTGTACCAGCTGAAATGAGAGATGAAAGTAAAATTTTACAATCAGTTTGACTAGAAATCTGTGAGAGGGCTTTTTTTGATTTTTGGATGAGGTTTTTCCATCAATTTGAGAAAACCTTAATCCTTTATGGACCAAGACAATTCCAATCCTATGACTTTTTATTGACAAATAAGTCAGAAAGCTCATGTAAGATGAAGTATAAGATATACTTAAAAATCTAAAAACTGTGTCCATTGAGAATAAATCACACACTTGGCTTCTGGTACTTCTATTACTTCTTTTCTTAAAAGGTTCATTAATTCCAGTATCTTCCAGCTTTCAAGGCATTGACTTGTGGTGATCTTCTTTATCAAATAATTGGGTTCATTTTCACATTCACTTGAAATACTTTGAACCTCTGAGAAGTTTGAATAATCAACTTCCTCCCTTGAACTGGTTGTTTCTGCTAGTATGGGATGATTGCATAAGTGACTTAACTGCTGAATATTAACTAATAAATTTCTTCTCTCATATTTCTTTTTTTCCCCCTTAGCTTCATCAGTATAGAGATATTCAGAAAAGTTTTCCATAAAAATTCTATCATTATACAGTCTAATAGTTGAAGGTAATGGCCTGCAAACTTCTTCTTAACATATAAGAGGTAAACTTGGAAGCACCACTGTTTTCAATTGGCGTAGGGACAAATGGCATGTAACCATATGAAAGGGCTTGAAATACCCGATTTCAAGGTGCTTTTGTAATATACCATCCCATGGCTGGGCCCCTAATGGTTTATTGCAAGAGATTAATTCAAACAATGAAATGTAATCACTGAGAGAATTATTTAATGGGGTACCTGTAAGACACAGTCAGTTCTTTGTTTGAAGGGAGATGATTGCAGCATGAACATGTGCATGAGAATTTCTGATAACACTGTAAGCCAAATCATGAAGTTCTTAGTATTGATTATGGCATCTCAAAACCAAATGACTTTGCAGCTCTGACTTACTGTGCTTCATCTGAAATTACTCCATACCATTGATAATCATAAACTGGCCCTTTTGGTGTTGACCTGAAGTCCATATTGAGGGTTTCATAGGTTGTGATGATGATATTGCTTTGAATGGATTTAATGATGAAATATTTGCAACGATTGCTTCCATGGTATCAAAGAAAATGAAAATTATCAGGATGTGTGTGCTTATTTATTTCTTTCTCCCAGTTTTCAAACAATCTTTTAGGACACACAATAATGGTTGCTTGTACTCCACTGATAGTGGATAAGCTGGATTTCTGGTAGTTTCTTGCAGAATTATAAGTGTGGGATACCAGAGAAATTGCTTTCAATGATTTTCCCAGACCCATATCATCAGCAAGGATTGATCCCAAAGGTGATGGTGGGTGGAAATCAGAGTTTGAGGTGATTATTGTTCTGTTAGTAATATTATGTTTCCATAGAACTCTAGAGGGAGAAGAAATCCTTTTCCAAAATGCAATGGCTGAGACAGAATTAGGAGATTTGTGATCAATAAGAAAAGGGAGTCCTTGTGCTTGATGATAGAGTAGCTTAGTTTTGATAATGAAGGTGGGGGGGTATAAAGGCTGCAAGTCACAGCCACTTGCAATATCCAATGACTCATCAATCAATAGAGGTGGAGGGTAATCTTTCTTGGAAATCTGAGTAAGATGTGGACTCATTAAGCAGTTGACATGCATTTCAGGTCAATAGGAAATGGGCACATCTATTCCCACATTATATTGATAAAAGGATTTGAGGGCATATTGCATATATGAAGAGGTGGTGAACAGTAAAGTCCCGATTTTGATTTTTGATATCATTGAATTATTCAAGTTCAAAGCGCATTCACAGAGGAATTGTGCTTCATCATCTGAATCCAGGCATTTTAGTCCACCAGCTGGACCATAAATGGTTTTTTGGGGGGGACTTGAAAGGTGAGGTATAAGCGCTGATGAGAGATTTGTTGGTAATTTCCCAATAATTCTATTTGGATTGGATAAGTAGACATACACATGATTGTAATCATGAGATAGTTGAATCCAATAGGTGGAGGTGGCTGATGGAGGGATATGAAGAAGACAAGGTGTTACTTCACACAAAACTGTATTAATAGCACCAATGCAATAAAACATGATATTCAAAATATCTATGGAAGGTATATTAAAAATAATGGATCTATAGTCTGTGGGGTAAATAGGAACTTTTTATTACTGGAAGGGTTTATATATGCAATGTTGATGATGAGAGGGAATATTGAAAAACAATTTTGTCAGTGTATTTCAAATCAGGCATTGAAATTTCACAAGCTAAAAAATCAAGAAGAGGTGTGGCTTCTGTTTGCACTGGCTGATCCAAAGTAAGGGATGGTTGGTGGCATCTCAATTTGAAAACCCCCTATGGATAATTAGCCTTTTTTTCAATTTTCTGGTGGTTCACATCAGCTTTTTTGAATAACACTAATATGAGGGTTGATGAACCATAGGGTGCTCTTGTCACATGAGGGTTTGATTGCAGCAGATATGCTTGGACACCCCTTCAATGAAGGGTAAAGTCATAGTATCTTCAAACAACCCCCTGTAGCCTGTTATGGTTCATACAGGGGTTGTTTGTTATAGCTGCTGCACACAACCCCCTGTAGCCTGTTATCACTCATATGGGGGTTTGTTTGTTATATATTCCATGAACAACCCCCCATATCCTGTTATGGTTCATATGAAGGTTGTTTTTTATTGCTTCCACACACAACCTCCCATAGCCTGTTATTGTTCATATGGGGGTTGTTTGTTATAGCTTCCACAAACAACGCCCCATAGACTATTACACTTCATATGGGGGCTGATTGTTATAGTGGCCACAAACAATGCCCCATTGCAAAATACATTTTGTACAGGTGTTTTGGTCCCCCAATTGAAATTTAATATGATTTTTCTGGAATTGTTTGATGTAAACATACCTAAAAAAAACCTTGCTGATTGTATTTTCATTTTAGATGGCCTACAATACAGTTAAATACCCACAAAGTCTGCACTATGGATTCTTTGACTTTTTTTAATGAATGGTGAGTCATTCAATCATACAGCTAACCATTGTGTATTACTGTATCAGACATACTAAAATATGAATAGCATCTTAAAATGAAAGCCTTTTAAGGCATATATACCACCCTTGGGATCCCAATTGTCCTTGTGCATCCCTCCTTCTTGGAAAACCCATATTATTTTGAAATTCCCTCAATGATATTCAATTAGAAAGGTTATCTTTCAGCCTCATCATTAAGTATTTCACCACCGTCAGGCTCTAATCCATGCAATTGTGATTCTAGTGACTCTAACACCTCAGAAACCCAATCCCCATCTAATCCTGAAACACATCCCCTCACTACAGAATCTAGAACAAATAGTCTAATATCCAGTTCCAAAAATCACAGACTGTCAACGTCAACGTATGAGCTGGATTTATCAAGAAACCCATGTGTTCCAGATCCTGATCTCATTTCAGCATGTCCATCATGGAAACAATTTTGGAATCAACATATCCAACACAACCTCCTTCTTTGAATGAAAACCAAACCTATTCAGCTACATCCACAAATCAACCACTCATTTTCAATGTTTAAAACGTTCAGTGAACACAGGAATAGTTTTTTTTATCCATGGAAAAGAAGGTTAAGAGACTCAAAAAAATGATTGAGGATCCTTTGACCCCATTTGATGGCCAAAAGATCATGGAAACTCTTATGAGCTCATTCATCTCAAAGATCAACTGTGAGCCTTCCTTGTGACTCTATCTGACCTTATTGATACTTATTCACCTCAATAATTTGCCTAGGTATTGAAGATGGAAGCACACTTCCATCAGAAAGCTGTATAATCATAGGTAATACTAGCCTATTGCCAAAACGTAAAAAAATCTCAAAGAAAAAAGATAAGACACACAAAAGCACCCAATTCAAAGCTGTGCAGGAAAACCCAGAGAACAATGTGCACAATGATAGTTGTATGTTACTTTCATCTTATGAGAAATTTAACTTTTGAATAAGATTCATGATTATTTTCTAATATGAGCAGCACAAATGGGGATACAAACTCTTTTTATTCCTCAATCAAGTAATGAGCATACACAGTCACAAAAAAATTTAACTCTGGAGATTGAAAATATAAATCACCCAACAAATGACACTAACACATCTCAGGCCCCCCTAAATTGTGATTCAATCATCTCATCATAATACCTGCCAATTTATAGTGCATCTAATCAAAATCTACCCAGTCTCAACCCATCTTCTATAGCAGCATCACCAATTCCTGTCTCCTCAAATTCAGAAATTTTATCTTCATGTAGTTCAGTGATACCCCTGGCTTCCAATTGTATAGATAATATGCCTCACCTCAACCAAAAATCCAATGACACACCTTTCCTTAATTTAACAACTTCTTAATTGGCTACTTATACTTCACTGTATTCTATATCATCACATAATAATCAATCAGCAAAGCTAATCCCTCCAGTTGTTATCAAAAATAATTATAGTCCAATTCCAAGCTCATCCTCCATAAATCCACAAAATAACCCTACCCAGATTGATTCCCAAATCTCTACTCAAAAGTGTTCCATCACACCTTCAAACCAGGCCTCTTCAAATCCAAACCTCTCAACATTCAATTCAATTCCTCCAAACAATGACCCAAACTAACCTATTTTCTTTAAAAATGCCACCTTATTTTTGCGGAGTATTGATATGTTTGAAAACACTATTGGGGCACACCATAACTCCTTGGTTCAGAAAGCAACTCATTATTTGATGGAAAAGCGCTATCAAAAAATTGAACAAGAAGCTTCCCTTCCCACTTGTGAACCTTTGAGAAATATTTAAAATAATTACCTTAAAGCCATAAAACTGCCATAAATAGGCATAAAACTTGGTTCAACTTAAAGGCCAATTAATAAACATGTGAAATAAATTACACCATTGGATTCCTCATGGTAAAATACACATATACCATTTTTATGGCATATCTGTAAAGTCAATATTTAATAAGTTATAAGTAATGAAACCCTATAAAAAACATGAATCCTTAATTATTTCAAATACCAATGAAGCAACATGTGAAATAAACTGTACCATTGGATTCCCCATAAGCTATACACATAAAATAATTAAGAAGCTAATCTTCAAAGTCGATACTTCAGGAGTTAAGCTGAATATATGCACTTTTTTGGTCAACGCATATATTCAAGGATTTTAGCTAATATCTTTTGAAATATACATGATAGAGTGATAAACCAAATATAAAGTAGCCGCGTAATTACTGTAGGAGCACAGAAATGAACTTTATTTGACAAGTTATAAACAAGGTTAAAACCTGTAATGGATTAGTGACTAAAATCAATAGAGCTGTTGACCACTTTGTTGTGAAAGTGGTCCAAACTTAAAAATAATTAGACATTCAGGCTCTACTAGCTCATTTGTGAAGAATGATGTAGTTTTTATTATAAAATTCAGGGTATAACCCCTTGAAATCATGGCTTGAAGTTTAAAATATTAAATTTCGACAGAAAAGATGAGTTACAAGAAAAATCATCAAAAATAGAGTTTTGATGATGTAATGAAATACTCTTGGCAGCATAATGAGGTTATTCCAAGGTATTAGAATTAACTCTCTGAATTTCTTTAACGTGTAAAGCTTAAAAGTTATTAAGGATCAAAGTTTGAGCTTAACTTGATCATTTATGATTACTCACTGTAACCTTAAATTAAGTTTAACAGTCATATAAGTGATAAAACTGGTTAATACTATTAGAATATGATTAATACTAATAAAATCCACAAAGCTTAGGCTTATGCCAAGCCTATGATGTCATCAAACTTAGAGTTATAGTGATAACTCTAAATAATGGTGTAGCTATGAGGTAAGATGGTTTGATCATGATGTAATCATCACCAAACCTTAAAATATTGATCAATTCTAGTATAAAGAATCAGTACACGTCTACTAGAAGCCTTCTGGACTCTAGGAGGGAGGTATTTACTATAAATAGATCTCTTTTTACTCTGTCTTCCCCTCAGATGCTTACAAAACACTAAAATATTTAAATCAAAAGTTAATTTCTTTATTCTTTATATATAAGACTCTTATATCATTGAAGAACAAAGATAATCTTGCTATAATCATCATCTTTGATGTGATTATTATATTTATCTAACTGTTTTGTTTAAAATTCTCTTAAAAACCTCAATTCCATGTAAAATTAAGAATATTTGTAATTTCTCTTAAAATTTATTGTAAATACAATTTAAAAAAGTTGTATTTACATTTTTTGGCCTAAAATTATTCAAAACTATTATATTAAGTATTCAAAGTAGGTTATTTCCTCTTATTATAATAATTTTCTCTCTATCATTACTTTAAATAATTCTATAATTAATATAAATAGTATTTATATTAATTCATAACTTTCATATTAGTTATATTATTTTCATTAATTGTTTTTTATTAATAAAAAACAATTTTTTATGCCTTTATTATTTTTTGATAACAATAATAAAGTGCTTTTGAATATATTAATTATCTTATATTAATATATTTATTTATTATATTATTTTTTCATAATATAAATTATATTATTATATTTATTCAATAATATAATTATTTTTACACCATAATTATAATAATTCTTTATTATTATTTTTATTTTTATCTTATTTATTTTATTTATAAGGACATTCATAGTACAATAAGTAAAATATTAGTTATCTTTACATATTGTTTCATAGTCAAACCTTACATTTGGGGGCCTGGCCATGATATTTACTCTAAAAGACCTTCAAAAAGATTCTAATTGGGTTTATCCAATAATAAATTACAATTATAATCATAAAATTATATAATAATTTTATATTTATTGATTTCAAATACTATTGAGGCATTTGGAAAGCAATTGAATTGTACTGTCTTACACATGGTTTTTCACATCCTTAGACTTGCAAGAACTTTTGTGAGCCTTGAGGTATATTTTACATACCCAAATAGGCCACAATTATCTTAAAAAGAAATTTTGAATGATGCAAAACTCATAAGACATGCATATATCCAAAATTCATCATTTTCAATTTCAGAAAAGATGAATAACTTTTTATTGAGTAAGTAAATCCATGGATTTAAGGCCAGATTTGGATTCTACACAAAAATTCACCTAGGGTAGCTCCATAGAGTGAATAAGCTCAATTTAAGTATTTGAGGTGGTAAAATGGAAAATACTTCAATACCACATCATTAATACCACATAAAAGATCCGTGAAAATTTTTGTTTTTCTTGATTTTTAGCCAAAATAATGGGAAAGTGAGAAATCCCATGTTACATATACACTAAGAATAGTGTTATGCATGTTTTGAGCACTTAATATCATGGTATTCTTACATGGACTTTTGGTACACCCATAGTGGATATCTCACTTTAAGCTTAAATTACTATTTTGACGTAAAAATTAGGCAAGGGGGACAAAAGACATCAAAGAGAGCCAGGGTACCCAACTTCTGAGGCCTCAGAGGCGTGGATAGCTCCAGAGCATGGATCCATGGCTCATCTTGGCCCAATTGGTAAACTAAAACTCTTTGGGAACTTGGTTACCAAGTTACACCTACTGTAATCATAAGAAAAATAGCAAATAACCTGCTATTTTGACGTGCCAAGGAGGTAATGAGCTACTTAGACTCCTGTAACCACGTCAATTCTTGATGACTTTCCATGAATAGACCCTAAAAGAGTAATTAAACCCTTTTGGGATCCATATTCATTGATTTACCTCATAGCAACCAGCAAAATACTGCTATTTGCAATTCTACGTAGAAATGAGGTAAAAACTTCAAAAATTCATTAAAAATACAATTCTTAATGAATCCTTCTGAAACGTTCAGGACCAATGAAGAACGGTATTATCTATGGTACAACCTAAAAGAATTATGGTTTTACTAGTAAACTTAAAAGTTTTACTTACAGTCCATTTTTGACCATTCTACGTGAAACACTGAATCTTCAGAAATTCACAGTAATTACAACCTGTGATGAAATTGGCAATAACATTGGTAACTTTGAGAAATCAATGATTATTTTAGAATAAAAGAAGATTTACAGATGTTACTCCTTTTATTCTTAACCATATTGGGGTTGGTAGTCACGTAAAAGCACCAATTAAGTAATTATGATAATCTTACGTGACAACAGATGATGCAATCATTAATCCAAAAAGGTTTATTGTTTTCTCACTCACTGGTTTTTCAGTTTGCTCCATGGCACGCCTCTGTAAGCTGTTGTTGACTTAAAAGAAGCCTCTTCTTGCTGTTTTTTCCGTATCATCATCTTATCAATTTATTAAATCATTATTACCAACAAGTAAGTACTAGTTAAAGCTATTCTTAAGTGTTTTAAATCTTTCAAAATCATCCAGAAAGACGTGAAATCATAGAATCCAACTATATATTGTTGTAATACTGTTATAAATCCTTTTGATCCCTTAAATCCACAATTCTACGTCAAATTTCTCTACTCTTATCTATCAATAAGTTCTTTGGAGTATTAGTGAGTCATTTATTCTTAAATTCTTAAAGTTTTTCTCTAGTAATAGTTTTCTTCAAGAATTATCTTTATAATTATTCTTGCAAAAGATAATTATATATTAAAATAATTTTATTATTTTAATAAAGAAGTTTTTATTATTAAATTCTTCTTGTAATTGATTCTTGTAGACAATTACTTGCTCACTGTTAAAATCACTAGTAGTGTTTAACACGTGAAAGAAATAATTTTTAATTATTTAATTGTGGTTATAATAATATTTTATTATTATATTTCATAAGAACAGACATAGTAATGTTGATTAATAGTAATATTATCACCAGTTTCATAGTCACATCTTACAACTTTGTTTGAGTGACTCTAGTAATTAAAAAAGATATTTTATAAAAAGAATCATATTAATTTTTTATTTTATCTTTAAAAATAAAAAATCAATAAAAACCAATAAAAAAAGTTATTTTTATTCATTTTAATTTCATTTCTTTATGTATTTTCATTTTTTTAAGATATAAAAGCAATTTTTACATGGAAAATTGCCATACCTTACCAAAAATAACACTTTTTATATAAAATACTTATATTTATTTGTCTTTTTTAGTGTTTGAAGACAATCCAACAGAGGGCAACCAAGCCACTGTTGAAAGATTGGTGGAAGAAACTTGTCCAAGCTCTCCAACACCAATAATCACTAAGAAAAGGAAAGCTAAGAAATTAGACTTTCCAGGACCCACTATTCAGGACTCTGAAGGTGAGTACCTCATTTATAAATTGCCATAAGAAGGATTCCTGTTCTGAAATCCTCTTATTCTTTCATTTCTTAAATCATGACTACCAGAAGAGGATCACAATACTCCATCCAATCAGATGGAGCTGGACTCAGAGGTAGAATTGTTTCCTTAAAAGGGAAAAGGAAGGGCAATATCCCCAGTTTAACAGAATCCACACAAGGAAGTTCCTTATCCCAAAGGCAAGTCCCAGAAATGCCCATGATATCTGAACCAGAGTTAGAACTAAGTATGAGTAACTCAAACAGGTACAAATCACATTCAGAGGGCTCAAATAGACATTTACATGAGCCAGTACAAAGACAAGGACTGGGACATGTTGCCTCAAATACACCAAGGAGTAATGAACTCCCGGCACATCCTGAAAAAGTTCCTCAAAGAGGAGGAAATAGTGAGATACTCCAATGGATGGAATCCACTATCATCCAAACCTCAAATCAAAAAGATCAAGGAGTACCATGCCAAAAAGAAGGAGGAAACCAAGGAAGAAGCCCCAGTAGTTTCTACCAGAAAGCCCCAAGCCAACCCACTTCCCCAAGAAGGGAAGAAGAACAAGAAAAATAATTGGAGAAAACTATATTCCCCAAGCTACAGGATTCCAAAAATCCAAAAGTATGCCATGGCCAGAGCCTTGATGGAATTCAAGGACAAGGAAGAACAAAGAATGAGACAACCTCATTTCCCAAAGAAATCACCTTGTCCAAAGATGTTTTAAATACTTTAACAGAAATCAAAAATAGTATATTACCTCTAAAAGAAATTAAAAAAAAGTTGATTATCATTACAATAAATAAAAAATAACTTATCTTCTTTAACAAATATTGTTGTACAAAATAAAAAAGAAATTGACAACATTAAATTTATTGTTGAAAATAATAAACCAAAGATTTTAATTGACAACACTCAAAAATTAATACAAGGACAACAAGAATTGCATAAATACATAAAAGATATCAAAGATAAAACCTTGACAATCAATTATGATGTGAGTATTGACAATCTCACAGAAAAATTAAACAAACTAAGTATTTCTGTAGAAAAATTTGAAGAAAAAACTTCATCACACCAAAAATTACTTTTGGACCATGTGGAAAAAAGTAATGAAGCAAGAATGCATCTGAAAGATGACATTCAAAGTGAAATAAGGCTTATCACTGAAAAAATGGATAAAATTAATGAGGCTAACTCAATCATGCCAAAGTTATCAACCCCATTTTCTCACATAAGATGCCCTGTTAAACCAAAAGAGGAATTAACAAATCCATTCATAACAGACTTCAGTCACCAAGACAATAACCAAGTCTTAATGAAGGAAGCACCTCAATTAAAAGAATGGCCAACATTTACAGGAGAAGGTGAATATGACCACATGTCATTTATCAAGACAATTGACATTCTACAAGAAGATTATGCCATACCAGATGAATTCATTACTGCAAGATTACATTCATTGTTTGAAAAATCTGCAAAAAGATGGTATTATGGCATAAGACAAACAAATGGCAAAAACACCTGGTCTTGGTGGAAACAAGAAATAATCACCAAGTGGGCTAATGATGCCTGGAGTTACAAGATAGAGAATTCATTTTAAAATTCTTTCTTTGACCCAGACAAAGACAAACCTTTAACTTGATTCTTAAAACAAGTTGAAAGACTAAATGCACTGTACCTAGAAATGTCACAAAATATGGTGCACATGAAAATACTTAAGAAATTTGTAGGAGAGCTAGAACATGCCCTAAGAAGCAGGTGTATAGAACCATGCTCCACAGAAGAGTATATCAATGCACTAGAGGACATAGCGACAAGAACAAAAATTGGCATAAATTGGAAGAAATTGGACAGTAAAAGTTCAAATAAGCCATTTATCAAAAAGATAAATCAAGAGAAGCTTTCAAGCCCAATAAATCTAACAATAATGAGCAAAGAAAATGCCATAAATGTGGTGGTATTGGACACTTAGCCAATAACTGCCTCAAAAAGGCAAAAATTAATTAAATTGTGGAAACAGAAAACCACAATGACAAAGAGGAGGAATCTGACTCTGAAAAAGAAACAGAAGAGTCAGAAAGTGATGAAAGTGATGAAATTAATATAATTCATGCAAAAATTAATAATATTGATATATTTAAGAAGTACTAGATGTTAACTAAAACTTACCACAAGTTGGAACATCTGATACAAACCTGACAAAAGTACAAGATGCCAAAATTTACAGAACCAAACCTGCAAAAGGAATGGGATATACAGCTGGAAAATCAAGTATAAGTGCTGTTATGGTTGATAACCGAGAAGGAAAAGTGAACTTGGATACAGGAGCATATTGTACCTGTGTTGGTAGAAGTTATCTAAAAACTATTGTTCCATATTGGCAAGAGAAACTTATGCCAATACAAGGTGTCAAATTTAGTAGTGCAAGTGAGAGCATGAAGCCCCTTGAAATAATTGATTTAACACTCATTTTCCCTCACCCCTCATAATGTGTCAGAATTAAAGTAGAGTTTGTAGTAATGGACAACTGTACTAGTAATCACTTCATACTTGGAAATGACTACTTGTCAATTTATGGTATAGATATCTCTAACCAAAAAGATAGATATTTTACCATAGGAGACAACAAAAGACAAAAGTTTGGCTTCTTAAATGACAAAAAACAAATTACAGTTATTAAGAATGAAGAGAAAAGTCCATAAAAGGAACTTTTCATATCTGAACAACTCAAAGAGGCAGAATTCAATCAAGAATTAACAGAAAAATTGAAAGAAAAATTGATTGACCTCTTATTTAAGTACAAAAATGCCTTTGCAACTGACAAAGAGCCACTAGGTGCCATAATTGGGCATTAGGTGGATATATTTCTTAATGTGGAAAAACCTTACCCACCTTTACTGAGGATACCTACTTACCCAGATAGTCCAAGGGCTAGAGAAGGCTTGGAGGTACACATTAAAGAATTAATGGACCTTGGAGTATTAAGAAAAGTAGGAAATAATGAACAGGTAGAGGTCACTACACCTGTCATTATAGCTTGGCATAATGGAAAATCAAGAATGGTAGGAGACTTCAGAGCCCTGAGCACCTATACCATTCCAGACAGATATCCAATCCCCAGAATCCATGAGACATTGACACAATTGTCACAAGCTAAGTTCATTACAGCCATGGATGCTTTAAAGGATTTTCATCAGAATGTCTTAACAGACAATGCCAAGAGACTACTAAGGATAATAGTCCACTGTAGGATTTTTGAATACTTAAGAATGCCATTTGGTATAAAGAATGCACCTTCCCATTATCAAAGGATGATGAATACCATATTTTCTGAAGAATTATCAGAAGGATGGTTAATTATCTATATTGATGATATTATAGTTTGCTCAGAAACTTGGGAAAATCACCTTAAAAGACTAGAAAGGGTACTACAAAAAATAGTGCAACTGAATATGAAAATTTCCTTGAAAAAGTGTCATTTTGCATATAGTGAACTAAAAGCACTAGGACATGTTGTATCTGGACTTAGTCTAGGCATAGACAAGAATAAAGTAGCATCAGTACTACTTAAGCCAATTCCTCAAACCAAAAAAGAAATGCAATCATTTCTAGGACTTGCTGGTTACTATAGACAGCATATAAAGGACTTTGCAAAAATTGCCAAATCCTTGTATAAACTATGTGACCAACAAACAGTCTATGAAATGACAGAAGAAAGAGTCAAGGCATATGAAGAATTGAAAAATTCCTTAACAAATGCCCCATTTCTTCTAATTCCAGATTGGAAACTATCCTTTAAACTTTACATTGATGCTTGTGGAGAAGGACTAGGTGCTGCACTACACCAGACACAACTTATCAATGATAAACCATTGGAAGGACCAATTTGTTTTATTTCAAGACAGATAAAGCCAACAGAGGCAAGATATGGAGCAAGCCAAATTGAATGCCTCTGCTTAGTGTGGGCTTTAGAAAAATTACATTATTACTTGGATGGAACAGTATTTGATGTGATTACAGACTGTAATGCTGTAAAATCTCTATTAAATATGAAAACTCCAAATAGACATATTCTGAGATAGCAAATTTCTATCCAAGAATATAGAGGAAATATGACTATTGTTCATAAATCTGGTAATATTCATAAAAACGCAGATGGTCTTAGCAGATGGACTCTAGCAAATACCCCTGACAATCCAGCATGGGTACCACAGGAAGAGCACCATATAGAAGGAATATGTGTTACAGACATTGGCACAGAATTCTTTAACCAAGTTAAAGAAAGCTATAACATAGACAAGAATTGCCATATCTTAAGCCAACTTCTAATGAAAGACTGCAAAGATCCATCACTTTCATCAAAATTAGATGAAACATGGAAAAAGGAATATGATGAAGGAAGACTCCACCTCCTTGATGGAATCCTTTACCATAGAACCAAACACACATGTGTTATGGCCTTAACAGATAGAACCCTGATAAGCACTTTTTTACATGAGTGTCATGATAGTGTTGCATCTGGACATCTCTCAGAAGATAGAACACTAGAAAGGGTAAAACCCTGCTCTTGGTGGCCATATTGGAATAAAGATGTTGCAGAATACTGCCAAACCTGTGACAGATGTCAAAAAGCCAACAGAGCCACAGGAAAGAAATTTGGAACGATGATCAAAATCCAAGAACCAAAATCCCCTTGGGAAATAGTTCATATGGATTGGGTAACAGCATTACCTCCAGGAGGATACAGAAGTTATAATTCATGCCTAGTGTTAGTTGAAAGGTATAGCAAAACTCCCATGTTCCTACTGTGGTATTCCATACCTTTTTACCAGTTTCAAGAATTTTTTTTGAAAATTAACAGTTGGAAAATCAAGATAAAAATGACTAATTCAGGAAATCACCACTCAAAGGACATGATTAAAGATCACACACACTCAGGAATAACATCAATAGTAGGGAGGAATGGAAGATTTGGCATTCAGAATTGAAATAATCAATATACTTCTATAATTAAATGAATAATAGAGGAGTCCAATCTTATGGAGTTACACAAGAAAACCTACATATAAGCCTTACAGAAGCAACAATAGGCTTAATACATACATAAAAACTCAAAATTACATGGGAAAAGTATCATTGTAACATTATATCCACTCTAAATCCATCAAGAAGATTATATTACCAAGAATTACAGTAACCAAATACAGTTCGTGTGACACAAGGATCATATGACAGTATCCAATCCAACTCAATACATGAAAATCCACTAAGAACTTAAAAAATTACACAACAATACAGGAGCCCAAACAAGACTTATGCAGGCCACATGCATAAGATCTGTACAGTACACAGCCTCAGGATCATCAAATACAACTCAATTCAATTTCAACTAGCTGCATGAAAGGAAAATACACTAAAACTGTAAACCACACAGCAATTACAGTAATCAAGAATTAAAACTCAAGAAGATATCCCCACATTACACAGCATAATCACCTGGAACTAAATAAATCTTACAAACAAATTATACAGGGGCTTATTCACATGAAACCACCTTCATCCTTAACTCACCAGCATTAATTCCTCAAGGCTATGCAAGCTGACTAAAGCAGTGCAAAAGAGAAGTCACCTGATATTTTTATCAAAATCCCCACCAAGAAAAACATCTCAACCTTCATTTTGACCAAACAAATGGAAAAAATATCTCAGTCATATGACACCATTCTCAATTTTACACACTAGCATTAATCTCTCAAGGCTGTGCAATATTACTAATACAGTGTAGCAGATAGGTCATCTGACTTTTGTTACAAAAAATCTACACCAGCAAAATTATCTCAAGGGCAAGAATAACACTTTACATGGAGAGCCATGGGTACTTCTCATAACATAAAAAGAGGCCTCTCTCTCTCATTTTTCTCCTCTTTCCTCATGCAAATAATTATATACCAAGAAGGAGAATAATTATTCATCCCTTACTAGTAGGTTAATCTAGAAATTATTATTATCATTAAAATTACACTAAATAGTGGTTTATAAATAGCTGTAGTTAACAGTAGGTCTGCCTATATTATAAATTCATCTATTAGCTAAATACTCATATTCAACAAAATATTCATATCATACTCTTCTCACTAGAAGAAAACCTATATCACTATTATTATTATCATAAAATATATTTTACATATTAACAAAAATTATTTACCAACAACTATTTAAACTATCAAACAATATTATTATATTATCACAATTACTAAATTTTCTCATATTGAGCTAATATCCATTAAAACAAAATACCTTCAACAAAGAAAACAACTTAAAATCACCACTCAGTACTATTATATCTATTATTTATCTACTCAATTATTATCTTATCATCTTGAAATTCCCTACAACTTTGTTATTTCAAGTTATTATTATTTTATCATTGGTCTGATTATTGAATAGGTCTGATAGAGACTGCTGAAAAGTCTTCTCTAGTTGTAAAGCCACAATATTAAATATTGATTTGTGAGCTCTGTAGGGAGATTTTTTAGTATATTCAGAGGGGAAGCTAAAACACCATTAGCACCCTTGGTTACAGGATTATTTCAGCAATTCAAAACTGTTTACCTGTGATTTCCCCCTCAAGGACTGCCTTATCCAATCCCACACCAAAAGGAGTTCCACATCTGGTGTCTCAAAAGTGGCATTTCAACTTCAACATTCAATAATCAGTCAATCATCAATAAAAGAAGATAATCAAATCAACATAACTCACAAAATAATTATCATTATCAAGAATTAACAATCAAAATTCTCATACAATCTGGAATCTGGAAACAAATCCCATTCCAAATCATCATCACCATCACAATCCTCAAACCAATCATATCATTTCTATTATCCAGTAAAAGAAAGAACACCAGAAAATCAAACACCCAAGGATATTGGTTTACTCATTGCAACACCAAGAACAGAACAGAAGGAAAAGGAAGAATTAAGGAGATTTTTCTTCAAGTTAATTCAAGAAGCAAAGAAAAATAAGCAAAGTACAAAAAAACTCAAAGGATCAGTTTACCAAGTAGAAATGAATCAACAATCAACATCTGAATTACCACCATTACCTGAAGATACTGTAGAAGGACAGTATGCAGAAGAAAGTGAAGAGGAAGATCAAACAGTACAAATAAAAAGTCTTATGAAGCAAATGCAAGATTTCTTATTAACACAAAGTAAAAAGAAAGGAAAAAGAAGGGAACAAACATCTTACACACCTGGAGCCAGTCCAAGTGAACAAACATTACCAAGGCATGTTAGGCCTGAATATTCACCAATATCACCTACACCTGGACCAAGAGCAACCTCTACTCCAGCAACAGAACCAAGAACTCAAAATATTCCAAGGAGGGTTTTTGTCACTACACCAAATAACCCAAGTCCATTACAACAGAAATTTCCAAGACAAGAAAGACCTGTAGTTAAAATTAAAGAAAAAGATTACAATCTAAATTTTGATGGAGAAGAAGTAGAGAAATTTATCAAGAAAGTGGAAAGAATAGCTCAAATTGAAGGGGCTACAGATGAAGACCTAGCAATGCAAATGGCATTTTGGACAACAAACCAAAAGGTGAGTGATTCAATTGAAGCTATTCCAGGTTATGAAGAAGGAAATTGGACACAGCTCAAGAAAGATCTCATAACAAAATGGGGAAGAGTTGAACCTGAAAGAAGATACATAAAAGACTCACTGATGAAGCTTTTTTCTGAAACTCAAGAAGATGGAGGAATTGGTAGTCTGTCACAATATAAAAAGTTTATGGGAGAATATGAAACTATTGTTACTTACTTATTAAGATACAGGTATATTCCTCAAGATAACATGTTCCATGAAGATTTATTTGACTGTCTTTCAGCTGATATTAAAGGAGCCATAAGTAAGGAAATGATCAAACATAATGTCATGGTTAGAGCTGAAGATGGAGGATACCTTATACCACCTATGAAGATCCTCAAGAAGTACATTGAACAAGAATTGGAAGCCAGAATATTAGTAACCAAAAGATTCTCATCATCAAGAGATACAGGAAGGAATGTTACTGCAAATAAAAATAAAGTTCATTTCAAGGAAGAGGCTTTCCCAGGAATGAATGAAGCTTTTAATAAAATGAAGGAAATTACTGAATCCCTCAAAGAACAAAAACTGGAAACTAGAAAGCAGGGACAAGGGGAAAATGAAGATTTCAAGAAATTTATGACTCAACTAGAAGAATTGAACAGTCTATCCAAACCTCCAATGGCTTGGGTTACCAATAATCAACTCAATAACCAACAGTTCAAACCAAGAAATGATTTACCCCCATTCTCACAAAGGCATGTTCCCTATGCACCAGCACAAAACATACCAAAACCTTATGTCAAATGTTACTACTGTCTGGAGGAAGGACATTCAGTTAATAGATGCAATTACCTCTTTGAAGATCAAAATAGAAAATGGGTCAGCAGACAAGGAGGTGGATTCTTATTTCCAAATTGGCAAAGAGTACCAACTGATGGGAAAATACCTCCAAAGAGATTAGTTGAAGAATTTTCAAAAAAACAAGAAGAACTTACCAAGAAAAGGAAAGAAAATGAAGCTAAAGAATCAACACACCAACCAAAAGAAGTAAACATAATACAAGTAAAGAAAAATTACATTTCAACAGCTATAGCCAAAATTGAAGATTGGGGAAGCTGGCAACCACCAACCATATCATCAGCCAATGATCCATTCCTCAATAATTATGGATTGAGAAACACCAAACAAAGATCCTCAAGAAATGAGCATCCAAGTCAAGAACCAACAAAGTCATTACCAAAAATAATGGAAACACCACTAAAAAAGAAGCCAAACATACCTGGAGCCTATATTGAAGATGAACATGGTACAGTGGAAAAAACAATTATTCCCACTAAATTTAAAAAACCTCAAGAGATCAAAAATGAAGAAGAAGTTATCCCAGAAGTTAAAGAAAAACAGGATTCTGGAAAGAAGTTGGAATTGACTAAAAATACTACTAAAAACAAGGACATCAAGCAAGACCACACAGAATTTCAAGAGGTTATGAGTCAAATTATCAAAAAGGTTTTGGATCAGAAAATAAATCTCACCTTAGAACAAGTTCTTATCATGTCACCCAAAGTTATCAACCAGCTTAAAAATTTGACAGCAGAAGAAAGAAACTCAATCAACTCACTTGACACAAAAGAAATTCAAACCAAACTCATAAACCACCATTTAGGAGATTATGAACAGCCCAAACTACATTATGCCTGTCCATTGGGATTTATGCAAGTGTACTTAGGAGAAGAAGGACATGAAATGATGGCATTATTTGATACAGGATCAGAGTTGAACATAATACCAGAACATTCAGCAATAAAAGCAGGACTCACCACAAGATGTCTCAACATGAATTTAAGGGGGATTGGTGGTCACTGTACTTCAATTGTTGGATTAGCAGAATTTACCCCAATTACTCTAGTTACTGGGGAAGAAAGAAATATACACCTTTTTGTGGCAAGGGGAGCAGTACACACAGTATTGGGAAGGCCCTTCCTTGCAGACAACAACATCAGATTAGACTTTTCTCAACAAAAAGGGGAAATATTCAGTTATATAGAGCCAGATGGAAGAAGACTTTGCTTACCAATTTGTTCACCACAGAAAGTAGGATGGAGAGAGAACCCACCAGCAGGAATGGAAACATGTGCAGTATCTAAATTGGAAGATTGGAAAGAATTACCAGTAAAAAAAGGACCAAGTTCCAACAATCAGGCAATTTCAGAAAAACATCCTAACCAAGTATTTAAGGAAGAAGAAATAATTAAATCTGAAGGAAAAGGGGATATAAAAATGGAATTAGCCCCAGTTAATACAGAAAATAGCAAGCCAAAGCCTAAAGGAATAAATCTTACAGGAATTACAATTCCAAGAAGAGAAAATGGAAATACTTGTCACAAAATATCTCAAGCCATCAACAGTTATAATCTCAAAAATCCTGAAGAAATCAGAAGAAAACCGCTCACCAAACTCTTTTCACCTATCAAAGCATTGAAGTCCCTTTCAAAAGAAATATTCAAAAATAATTGGAAATCAAGTGTAAAACCAGTTATGTCAATAATTAATGTCACAGCAGAAGCAAGGAATTTGGACTCTCATCCTGATACATCAGCATTAAATTCCTTAAAAGGAATTTCTCTCAGATACAAGATTACCATAAAAAAAGACCTCCAAACTCAAGACAATCATATAGTTCAGGAATAAAGTATGGACTCAACCTCAAAACCTAAAGAATCTACAGAATTAAATAAAAGCTTGGAAAATATAATTGATAATCAACAAACAAATGGAAATGATTATTGTCAAGCAACCTCAAAGAAAGCATCCAGAAAACCCAACATCAAAAATTATGAGGATGAAGGTAAATCACTCTTACCACAAGAAGTAACCAGTCCACCAATTTTATTTTTAAAGTTACTCAAACCAGAAGCTTCACTCAAAAATGAAAATAATGAAACTCAAAAACTTCAACTTTTCCGCTCAAATATGGTAAACATTGACCCAAGACTTATTATGGAAAATAAAGATATTACCAAACAAAACCTAAAGAAGTCAAAAATTGAAATAAGAAAATCAGAACAAGAATTGTCAAAAGAACTCATTCAAGAACCAAAAGAAGAATCAGAGACTTATCTTCCCAAAGAAAATAACCTATGTCATATCCATACATCCAATAAGGATCCAACATTCCCAGAATATTCTCAACACCTTGAAAATTTCAACCCGAGCAGAAAGTTGAATAAGGGAATCCAACCTGAAAATAAAGCTATCAAGAAAGTGGTAACTGTAGAAAAAGGAAGTGAAATTACCAAAAATGAAGTTCCATTTAACCCAAAACCTCAAGATTTTACCAGCATCAGAAATCCTATAAAACCATATTTTATGGAAAAGAAACCACAGCCAAATGATATGTGTAGTTCTAATTCTACAAATCATTCAACAAATGACAAAGAGGAAGACTCACCTACCCCACACCATCACTTTGATGAAGATAATCCAAATTGGAATCTGGAAATAAATTACTCTTCTTTGGACAAAACCAAAGGAATCCAAATAAATGAAAATAAAGAAATAAATGGAGACATCAGTAATAGACAGGGAAAGCAGGACCAAAAGGCTTTATCAGAACCAACAAATATGGAAGAATTTGAATTAGATGGAATTTTACTTACAGAAGACCAACTTCCCTGGGAAGGCTATACCAATTGGCAGCCATTGAGGAATCAAAATTTCAACCTTGAACTTTACAAAATAACTAAGGAAGATTGTCAATTCTCACCTCAGCATGTGAAATGGCTAGAACAACTCAATAAAGAACCAAATGAAAAAACAGAAACCAACAAAGAAAAACTTACCAAGGAAGAAAGAGAATTTCTTTGGATCATTAAGAATAAAAAACTACAGGTCATATTTAATTATCAAGGTCTGAAGGAAGACCAAAATTTATCTCAATATATGGATTGGGTAAAAGAACCCAACCAAAATTACAAAAAACCAGAAATTTGGGATGAAAAATGGTATAACCAGGCCAAACTAAAATTGAAAAGATCCATTAATCATAAAGAAGATGTCAGCAGTCTGGATCCTATAAAAAAAGGGGCAGATTGAAGCATGAGGCTTGGAAGGAGTGCCATAATTTTTTATTAACACAATCTTAAAAGATCAAAACAACATTTTAATTTTTATCTATTAATTATTCATTTTTTTATGTTACTCACTTAATTGTGTATTATGTCTCCCTTTTATTTTATTTTTTCTTATCTTTGCTTTCATTTTGACTTTTTTTATTTTAATTTATTTTTTTTTATTATTATTTTATTTTTCTTTCCTTTCTCTCATCTCACAGCTAACAGGTTCACAAACAGCATGTTTATTTATTTGTTTTATTTTTTGAATCCTTTTATTCCAGACACCTAATAAAACAAGTAAAGTAGTATATATATATATATATATATATATATAAAATAAATAAGAAAAAAATAAGAAAAAAAAAAAAAAAAAAAAAAAAAATGAAGTAAATGAAATGTATTTTTTTGGGATTTGATTGTATTTTTTTTTTCAAACTAATAAAAAAAAAAAAAAAAAAAAAAAAAAAAAAAAAAAAAAAAAAAGGGAAGCGAATTTTTTAGGGCCATCCAGCTTCTATGACAACGATTCAGTTTCTTCATCAAGGATCCTACATTGTAAAGGATCATATTAGAAAAAAAAAAAAAAAGAAAAAAAAAATTTTTTTTTTTGTCACTTAAAATTTAAATTATACTTTACTTATTTATTTTTTTTATATTATTAAACAAATTATTTAAATTATTGAACTATATTTTTATTTATTAATCACTATATATATATTTCTAGTACATTTATACCCTCATGTATTTTTCATATTTTATATATTAATCATTATTATTTTCTTGATTAATTTTATCTTATTTTATATTATTATTTGAAAGATTTTCATTATTATTTTTTATTATCATTTTTTATACTCTAAATTATTGTATTATCATTTTCTTCAAAAAAAAAAAAAAAAAAAAAAAAAAAAAAAAACATCATTACTATTATAAAAGGTGGCAATTAAGCCAAAAATTTTAAATGGAGAGGGGGTACCCACCCATTTAATAATCATCAATGGATATGTAATCTAGAGTTGTCATGAAGAGGATGACAGGGGTATTAATATTACTAAAGGCTACAGAAGCAGGATAGTTGGCCTTGGCACTAGTCCATAAGATACAGAAAAAGAAGGAGGGGACAAAACAAATTCAATTAAGCAAATATTTCAAAACACAACACAAAATTCCCTCAAGAAGAGGTCCTAGATAAGACCTTAAACTGTCTGAATAATTACTTTATCTTTTATCAATACCATTCAACAAAAAAAAAGTCCTTGATAAGACCTTAAAACTGTCTAAATCTTTTTTTTTATCAAAGAAGCTTCAAGAACTCAAGCAAAGGTCCTTGATATGACCTTAAACTGTCCAAATATTCTATTTTTTCATTATCATCAACAAATAAATCAAAAATAGGTCCTAGATAAGACCTTAAACTGTCTTCATTATTATTTTATCTTTCATCAAGACAATTCAACAACAAAAATCAATTTCATAAAAGGTCCTAGATAAGACCTTAAACTGTCTGAATCCTTTATTTTCAAAATTAAGCAACAAAATTACTTCAAGAAAAGGTCCTTGAAAAGACCTAAAACTGTATAAATCATCTTTTTTATCAAACAAACTTCAAGAATTTAAGCTGTGGTCCTGAATAAGACCTTAAACTATATCAAATCTCTTTCTTTTATCATTAATTTATCTCATTTTATGGCAACACTGGTGGAAGTATTTAATCAAGAAAGGTTATTAGTAGCTGGAAGCATTTTTATGAAATGGAGAGGGAAATTACCCTAAATCAGTATACATGATATGGGACAACATTAACATGGATAAACAAACAGACAAGAAGAAACAACAGGGTACAAATCAAATATGAAGAAATGGAGATTCAAAATCAAAATAACAAGCCATCAATGGAATTATCAACTGAATTTATTGAAATAAAAACTTAAAGAAAGAAAATTCTCACTTATGAACCCAGAATACTTTTCTTGAAACTGGAATGCTGGGGACAGCATTAAATGGAGAGGGGGATGTGGCATTCCATACCTTTTTACCAGTTTCAAGAATTTTTTTTGAAAATTAACAGTTGGAAAATCAAGATAAAAATGACTAATTCAGGAAATCACCACTCAAAGGACATGATTAAAGATCACACACACTCAGGAATAACATCAATAGTAGGGAGGAATGGAAGATTTGGCATTCAGAATTGAAATAATCAATATACTTCTATAGTTCAATGAATAATAGAGGAGTCCAATCTTATGGAGTTACACAAGAAAACCTACATATAAGCCTTACAGAAGCAACAATAGGCTTAATACATACATAAAAACTCAAAATTACATGGGAAAAGTATCATTGTAACATTATATCCACTCTAAATCCATCAAGAAGATTATATTACCAAGAATTACAGTAACCAAATACAGTTCGTGTGACACAAGGATCATATGACAGTATCCAATCCAACTCAATACATGAAAATCCACTAAGAACTTAAAAAATTACACAACAATACAGGAGCCCAAACAAGACTTATGCAGGCCACATGCATAAGATCTGTACAGTGCACAGCCTCAGGATCATCAAATACAACTCAATTCAATTTCAACTAGCTGCATGCAAGGAAAATACACTAAAACTGTAAACCACACAGCAATTACAGTAATCAAGAATTAAAACTCAAGAAGATATCCCCACATTACACAGCATAATCACCTGGAACTAAATAAATCTTACAAACAAATTATACAGGGGCTTATTCACATGAAACCACCTTCATCCTTAACTCACCAGCATTAATTCCTCAAGGCTATGCAAGCTGACTAAAGCAGTGCAAAAGAGAAGTCACCTGATATTTTTATCAAAATCCCCACCAAGAAAAACATCTCAACCTTCATTTTGACCAAACAAATGGAAAAAATATCTCAGTCATATGACACCATTCTCAATTTTACACACTAGCATTAATCTCTCAAGGCTGTGCAATATTACTAATACAGTGTAGCAGATAGGTCATCTGACTTTTGTTACAAAAAATCTACACCAGCAAAATTATCTCAAGGGCAAGAATAACACTTTACATGGAGAGCCATGGGTACTTCTCATAACATAAAAAGAGGCCTCTCTCTCTCATTTTTCTCCTCTTTCCTCATGCAAATAATTATATACCAAGAAGGAGAATAATTATTCATCCCTTACTAGTAGGTTAATCTAGAAATTATTATTATCATTAAAATTACACTAAATAGTGGTTTATAAATAGCTGTAGTTAACAGTAGGTCTGCCTATATTATAAATTCATCTATTAGCTAAATACTCATATTCAACAAAATATTCATATTATACTCTTCTCACTAGGAGAAAATCTATATCACTATTATTATTATCATAAAATATATTTTACATATTAACAAAAATTATTTACCAACAACTATTTAAACTATCAAACAATATTATCATATTATCACAATTACTAAATTTTCTCATATTGAACTAATATCCATTAAAACAAAATACCTTCAACAAAGAAAGCAACTCAAAATCACCACTCAGTACTATTATATCTATTATTTATCTACTCAATTATTATCTTATCATCTTGAAATTCCCTACAACTTTGTTATTTAAAGTTATTATTATTTTATCATTGGTCTGATTATTGAATAGGTCTGATAGAGACTGCTGAAAAGTCTTCTCTAGTTGTAAAGCCACAATCTTAAATATTGATTTGTGAGCTCTTTAGGGAGATTGTTTAGTATATTCAGAGGGGCAGCTAAAACACCATTAGCACCCTTGGCTACAGGATTATTTCAGCAATTCAAAACTGTTTACCTGTGATTTCCCCCTCAAGGACTGCCTTATCCAATCCCACACCAAAAGGAGTTCCACACTACCATGACACAAAGATTACACAGCTATGGACACAGCCATAATGATATGGAATAAAGTCATCAGCCACACAGGCATATTCCAAAATATCATAAGTGAAAGAGACCCAAAATTCACTTCAGCATTATGGACAAATCTCCATAACTTGTTTGTGACAAAGTTATCATTCTCAACAGCTTACCATCCTCAAACTGATGGTTCAGCAGAAAGAATGATACAAACCTTGGACGACATGATCAGAAGATTCTGTGCTTATTGACTAGAATTCAAAGATTCTGATGGTTTTACCCATGATTGGTGTACACTAATACCAGCCCTTGAACTGGCATATAAAACATCAATCCATTGTTCTACTGTCAAAACACCAGCAATGCTAGAAAAAGGTTGGAGTCCAGGACTTCCTTATGATACCCTCAAAAAGGACTTAGTGGATATACATCCAACAGCAAGAAGTTTTAAGATAATTCTTGACAAAGCAAGACACCATGCAAACAGATGTATGCAAGATTCTTTCAAATATGCAAAGGAAAGATGGGATAAAAGTCATGAACCACCTGACTTCAAAATAGGAGACTTGGTCCTAGTATCAACCCTTAATTTTAATAACATAAAAGGCCCAAAGAAATTGAAAGATTCCTTTGCAGGACCATTTATGATAAAAGCACTTCATGGACCCAATGCTGTGCAACTGGAACTCACAGGTGAATTAATGAACAAAAACCCAACTTTCCCTGTAAGTCTGATAAAACCTTACAGCTCAAGTGATAAGGAACTATCTCCACTAAGAAATAAACCCCCACTTGAAATATGCCCCTTGGAAGAAGGAGAGGAAAACAAAATTGGGAAAGTCCTTAAAGAAAGAAGGACAAGAAACAAAAAAGAAAGAGAATACCTTGTAAGGTATAGAGATTCAACTCAAGAAGATTGATGGCTACTTGAGAAAGATATAAAAAATGCTGATAAACTACTAAGAAGGTTCAGACATGAAAGACAAGCTAAAGAATAGAAAAATCAAGCATTATTGAGCTTCAAGACTAACAAAGTCTATTGAAGAGGTAGGACAGTGGATGATACCATAATTACACATATCAGATTGTGGTACAATCATTTTTGGTGGTAGGGAATGTGAGCCTTTGAGATATGACCACATACCCAAAAAGGTCACAAGAAATATTTAAAATAATTATACCTTTAAAAATAATTACCTTAAAGCCATAAAACTGCCATAAAGAGGAATAAAGCTTGGTTCAACTTAAAAGCCAATGAATAAACATGTGAGATAAATTACACCATTGGATTTCTCATGGTAAAATACACATATACCATTTTTATGGCATATCTGTAAAGTCAATATTTAATAAGTTATAAGTAATAAAACCCTATAAAAAACATGAATCCTTAATTATTTCAAATATCAATGAAACAACATTTGAAATAAATTGAACCATTGGATTCCCCATAAATTTATACACATAAAATAATTAAGAAGCTAATCTCCAAAGTCAATACTTCAGGAGTTAAGCTGAATATATGCAGTTTTTTGGTCAATGCATATATTCAAGGAGTTTAGCTAATATCTTTTGAAATATACATGATATAGTGATAAACCAAAAATAAAGTCACCAGGTAACTACTGTAGGAGCACAGAAATGAACTTTATTTCACAAGTTATAAACAAGGTTAAAACCTGTAATGCATTATTGATTAAAATCAATAGAGCTGTTGACCACTTTGTTTTGAAAGTGGTCCAAACTTGAAAATAGTAGACAGTCATATTATACTAGTTCATTAGTGAAGAATGACGTATTTTTTACTACAATATTCAAGGTATAACCCTTTGAAATCATGGTTTGAAGTTTAAAATATTAGATTTTGACAGAAAAGATGAGTTACAAGAAAACCCATCAAAAATAGAGTTTTGATCATGTAATAAAATGCTCTTGGCAGTGTAATAAGGACATTCCAAGCTATCAGAATTCACTCTCAGAATAGCTGTAGTGTGTATAACCTAAAAGATATTAATGATCAAAGTTTAAGCTTAAATTTAATCATTTAAGATCACTCACTGTAATCTTATTTTAAGTTTAACAGTCATATAAGTGATAAAACTAGTTAATACTATTAGAATATGATTGATACTAATAAAATCCACAAAGTTTAGGCTTCTGCCAAGCCTATGATGTCATCAAACTTAGAGTGATAGTGATAACTCTAAATAATGGTGTAATTATGAGGTAAGATGGTTTGATCATAATTCAATCATCACCAAACCTTAAAATATTGATCAATTCTAGTAGAAAGCATCAGTAAACGTCTAATAGAAGCCTGCTGGACTCTAGGAGGGAGGTATTTACTATAAATAGAGCTCTTTTTACTCTGTTTTCCCCTCAGACGCTTACAAAACCCTAAAATATTTAAGTCAAAAGGTAATTTCTTTATTCTTTATATATAAAACTCTTATATTCTTAAAGACCAAAGATAATCTTATTATAATCATCATCTTTGACGTGATTATTATATTTATTTAACTATTTTGTTTAAAATTCTCTTAAAAACCTCAATTCCACGTAAAATTAAGAATATTTGTAATTTCTCTTAAAATTTATTTTAAATACAATTTAAAAAAGTTGTATTTACATTTTTTGGCATAAAAGTATTCAAAATTATTATATTAAGTATTAAAAGTAGGTTATTTCTTCTTATTATAATAGTTTTCTCTCTATTATTACTTTAAATAATTCTATGATTCATAACTTTAATATTAGTAATATTATTGTTATTAATTGTTTTTTATTAATAAAAAACAATTTTTTAGGCCTTTATTATTTGTTGGTAACAATAATAAAGTGCTTTTAAATATATTAATTATGTTATATTAATATATTTATTTATTATATTTTTTTCATAATATAAATTATATTATTATATTTATTCAATAATATAGTTATTTTTACGCCATAATTATAATAATTCTTTATTCTTATAATTATTTTTATCTTATTTATTTTATTTATGAGGACATTCATAGTACAATAAGGAAGATATTAGTAATTTTTACTTATTGTTTCATAGTCAAACCTTACACCACCACTCTACCCTGTAGTATACAATTCCTTTCTTATAAGAATACCTTGGCTGATGAATGGTTTGATCAACTCCAAACAGACTGTAGATCTCTTCCCTTATTTGTAGCTGAAATACCCCTAATATTTGGTCATAATCTATAGATCCTGGACTTTTTGAACCCAGAATCAATGAACCATTTTATTACCCTGAAGTTGTCAATTTCCCTTACATCAAGACCCAATAATGGAATAATCAATCACACCCTTTATATCATTTCTCTAAATATCTCTGTCTCCCCTCATGTCAGGCATGCCAAAATGGGTCCAGGGTATTCTTCCAATGCATTTGATTGGTACATGAAGATCTAACTTTACCTATTATTAATGTTCTTGAAGAAGATGTTCCTCTTGAGCTCTCTCAGGATTACCGTGCTATGAAGTATTTCACTTCATGTGTTAATAAAATCAACTCAAGAAGAATTAGTGGTATTGAAGGTCATTCAACTAAAAAAAAGGCCTCAAGCTCCAGCTCAGATCCTCATGCAGATTTAAACCATCTACTTAATGTTCCAGGAATTTGCAATTCTTTGTTTTAGGTGTAAGCTCAATAATTTCTCTACCAACCTTTCATCAGTCCAAGCAAACCAGCTCATTGTCAAGGCAATTAATGATCCCCAAATACGGCCATCTTATCACATTCTGGACTCATTCCTTGCTTCTGGCTGTTGTGGGCTAATGTTTTGCCCTCAAGATCATCACAAATTTTGTGTCTCCCCTTCCTTTAAACTATTAATGCTGGCTTCACAGCTAAACTGCTTCAACTCACATGCAATAAAAGAGACTATTTGAAGAAGGTTAAATCAATATATATGTGATCTTTTCTCATCTGCTTTCCCTTCACCTCAGTCTTTTCATGAAGTGAATATTGCCAGATATTATTTGGCTTGTGCAATCATTTTGGACTTAGGAGAGTTCTTTCACAGAGAGAACCCAAATGTATCCAGCTATGTTGTGTCTCTTCCTCAATAAGATCCACAAACAACAAATGTTACTGTTACAAGTCTTGAACCTTCTTCATGAATTCTTTTAGCTATGTTGTACCTACCATCATATCTTGCTGAATAATCTGAGATGAGGAAGAATTAATCCTTGATGAACCTTAATACCAAAATTCCAAATTGGATATAATTGAGTGAAAGCTTATTTTTTGTTTGGTTCCAAAAAGAATTCTGTGCAAAATTAATGATATGATTGCACAAACAAATAGTCATGCACAATACTATATTATTGAAGATAGTTACAGTAAAAATAAAAAGATAGGAATACACTACATGTTAATGAGTTATCTTTTAAAAGGAAAAATCAAAAACCAAATAATTAAACAAAAGTGAAAAGAAATACACAAACATTAGGGCTAGCTCTGGCTCACTCTGCTTGGCACAAATGATAAGATAAATTGGAATTATTAGGGGAGTTCAAGGCACAGGTTTTTTTGGCTCATCACAAATAAAAATTTGGCTCATGCTTGATTTCTCAATGACTTAAGTTTAACTTGATGAACCATGCCATGAGCCACCTTTTTTGGTATCTCATGGCATGGTTCATTGAGTTGGCTCATTGCTTGTTGCTATTCCCCATAAACCAGGGCACACTCCCCATGATTGATACAGCTCCTAAAATTCCAATCACAATTGGAACCATCAACTACCAGGACATAGCTACTTGCTTTTCCAAGGGAATACTACAACACTTTATTTTTGGCACAGCTGAATCTCAACATTGTTGAAAAGGTAATTTACAGCTTTTTGCATTCACATCTTTACACTACTCCACTTAACAATCTGTACTGATATCAGTCATCTTGACAAATTAAAGAGACTATGTCACACCATCCATCTTTCGTTTAACCACTTTCCATACCTGGGTTTGGCATTTTGAATGGTAATGAGGACCATTTCTGAGGGAGATTTTTGGCATTTTGATGATATATGGTGATTAGTTGGGGTGTGTTGTTTTTTGTGTCAGGGCTTAGGTAAAAGAATGAGGAGGGTGCAGCCAAATTTCTGAGAATTTTGTGAGAAAAGAATCAGCCCATTCTCAGGAATGACACATGGGGTCCATAGGTGGGTCTGGGAACCCTTAGTCGGGCCCATGGGTACATAGTGCATGGGTTTGTGCATAGATACATAAACTAATTTTAATGATAAATGTTTGTTAAAATTTGTTAAATTTAAATTTCATGAGCCAACCAATTATAAAGCTCATGGGGTGGGTTCTTGGGCATTAAAAACTTCTTGTGTTGCCATAAAATCTGGCTCATGAAACCTGGCCGTGAACTCCCCTATTGTAATTTATTTTTAATTTTTGCTGTTTGAGCAAAAATTCTTTCCAAAGAAATTATATATTAAAATTCCTTTTTTATTTTATATAAATATATTGTTGAACAAGTTGTTAAATAACTCATGAAATTATATTTAAATTAAACAGAGCCCATCATAGTGATCCAAAATTATCAAATTATATTAACAGTATAAATGTAGTGCTGTACAGATCATTTAAAAGCCCTAACCCTAATTCTGCTCATCCATACAAAGAATTTTTCCTTCCCAAACAATTAATTACTGAATTCAACAAAATTTCTAGATCTAACCTCAAAATGCTTCCAAGAAATCCCACCTCTTCAAAAATACCTGATTGGTGCCACCAGGGCCCACATATTCTTTCAAAAAATAATGACTCTTTAATTTCACCCATCCAACTCAAAATGAACAAAAATACTCTACCAAAGCATAAAAATCATCTAACAATTTAAATTTACTTGATTGGTGCCTCCAGGGCCCACTTGTTGAGTTTAAGTCTGAAGGTTCCTTGCAACAAAATCCAAAATTTAATAAAAAAAGAACCTGAGCTCACAGAAAAAATCAAGCATCCATCCACAAAGTCCGATCTGAACTACAACTAAATCCTTATAAAACAACCGAAGATTGTTTGATTCAGGTGTATCCAAAAGCAAAATCAAATTTGCTAATCTTACCTATGACCTAAATTTCAGAAAAACCTCAAATTGTTTTTGATTATGCTAATAAAAAGTCACTCATGATTTTTTGTGTTCACAACTTAGTCAATTCATCAAGAACAACTCAAGAACTTAAAAATATTATTTTGACTCTAACAAAATTAGGGAAAAATCCTCAGCCAATCAAAAATAAAAATAAAATTGCTGGTATAATGAAAGGAGTTGGGTTCCAAGCTGAATAAGACAAGGACAAGAGTGCAGGTAGGGAAATAATAACCTTCCACCATTTAAAACTAACAAGATGACTTATTCTGAATACAGGTGTTTATGCCTTAAAGAAAGGTCTTACACCTGAGAAACTTCAAGAAGACACTATAAATCATGAAAAGTTATCTTCATATATTAACTTTATTTTTAATTTTATTGCTGAGTTCACCCAGGTTGCCCCAGCCAGTAACTCAAGACTCATGCTAGATTCCTCTTTACCATCTTGGCATGAATCTCAATGGCCCTTAGCTGAAATGGAAGATGAACAAATTTTTTCAAACATTATCATCACTCATAATGGATTTCACACCAAAATCCATGTTGATCAACATAATGTCAATCCCTGGACCTATGGATTGTTCTCTTTCATTAATGCAGATACTTTTGAATGCCTCCAATCACCTCATAACACTTTTGGGTATGGATTATTTTTTCCCGATTATATTTTTCTCCTTGACTTTGCAAAATCCAACAAAATCATAAAGGTTTTGTGGAAAACCTCTGAAATCAAACATCAAACTACCCCACCACCTTTGATACTCGAAAACTATCCATCTATAACACACTTTGGAGCCTCATTTCAAATTTCAAAAGCCCTCTTCACTCAAGGACACAATTTAAAAGATTTAGATCCTTCAATCATAATGAAAAAGACTTTCAGCCAACCTGAGAGAATAATGAAATATGGCCAAAAACAAAAAATAAAAAATTAGCTAATTAGGGTATTTCTATTCCATTCAAATTGGTTGAAATTGATTTTAATCAGTTCCAATTTTTTAGGTGGGTCTTTGAATAATTCCTAAGCATTCCAATTTCATGCAAAATTCAATATTATTTGATCGCATCCATCACAGTTATAGGTCATAGCAATCACATTAATCAGTCCTTCATCATAAGCTCAATGAATTCAACTGACACCTCTTCTCATTCTAATCCTGAGCTTAGTACCATCAATCAAAATTCTATTTTTAAATCAAATCAACATAGCTTTTTATTAATCTAATTTGATCATTTAGATAGCTTTTGTAAGTGAAATATCTTATGGTCTGTCATTCAAGGTTCAGGACGATTCAATATTTTGTTAACTCTTGGTTTTTAGCTATTTCAAGTGTTATGAATCAACCCAAAAATCAAGACATAACTTCAACCACTTTCACTGCAATTTGTTCATCGATTCCAATAAATTTAAAACCAACTTATTTATCTTCATTGGTTAACTTACAATATTCAAGTAAAAGTTCTCTTATAGCCCCATCTCACAAGCAATCTAATCCTCCTCAAATGAAATTATCCAAACCTCCAAAATTTGACTTGTGTGATTTTGATCTTTATCTCAAACAAATTCAAGCCGAGTGGTACTGTTGGGAAAACGCTTTGAACATTGATTCAAAACTTAATAAGTGTAAGATGTGACTATGAAACTGGTGATAATATTACTATTAATCAACAGTACTATGTCTGTTCTTATGAAATATAATAATAAAATATTATTATAACCACAATTAAATAATTAAAAATTATTTCTTTCACGTGTTAAACACTACTAGTGATTTTAACAGTGAGCAAGTAATTGTCTACAAGAATCAATTACAAGAAGAATTTAATAATAAAAACTTCTTTATTAAAATAAGAAAATTATTTTAATATATAATTATCTTTTGCAAGAATAATTATAAAGATAATTCTTGAAGAAAACTATTACTAGAGAAAAACTTTAAGAATTAAGAATAAATGACTCACTAATACTCCAAAGAACTTATTGATAGATAAGAGGAGAGAAATTTGACATAGAATTGTGGATCTAAGGGATCAAAAGGATTTATAACAGTATTACAACAATATATAGTTGGATTCTATGATTTCACGTCTTTCTGGATGATTTTGAAAGATTTAAAACACTTAAGAATAGCTTTAACTAGTACTTACTTGTTGGTAATAATGATTTAATAAATTGATAAGATGATGATTAGGAAAAAACAGCAAGAAGAGGCTTCTTTTAAGTCAACAACAGCTCACAGAGGCGTGCCATGGAGCAAACTGAAAAACCAGTGAGTGAGAAAGCAATAAACCCTTTTGGATTAATGATTGCATCATCTGTTGTCACGTAAGATTATCATAATTACTTAATTAATGCTTTCACGTGACTACCAACCCCAATATGGTTAAGAATAAAAGGAGTAACATCTGTAAATCTTCTTTTATTATAAAATAATCATTGATTTCTCAAAGTTATCAATGTTATTGCCAATTTCATCACAGGTTGTAATTACTGTGAATTTTTGAAGATTCAGTGTTTCACGTAGAAAGGTCAAAAATGGACTGTAAGTAAAACTTTTAATTTTACTAGTAAAGCCATAATTCTTTTTGGTTGTACCATAGATAATACAGTTCTTCATTGGTCCTGAAAGTTTCAGAAGGATTCATTAAGAATTGTATTTTTAATGAATTTTTGAAGTTTTTACCTCATTTCTACGTAGAATTGCAAATAGCAGTATTTTGCTGGTTGCTATGAGGTAAATCAATGAATATGGATCCCAAAAGGGTTTAATTACTCTTTTAGGGTCTAGTCATGGAAAGTCATCAAGAATTGACGTGGTTACAGGAGTCTAAGTAGCTCATTACCTCCTTGGCACGTCAAAATAGCAGGTTATTTGCTATTTTTCTTATGATTACAGTAGGTGTAACTTGGTAACCAAGTTCCCAAAGAGTTTTAGTTTACCAATTGGGCCAAGATGAGCCATGGATCCATGCTCTGGAGCTATCCACGCCTCTGAGGCCTCAGAAGTTGGGTACCCTGGCTCTCTTTGATGTCTTTTGTCCCCCTTGCCTAATTTTTACGTCAAAATAGTAATTTAAGCTTAAAGTGAGATATCCACTATGGGTGTACCAAAAGTCCATGTAAGAATACCATGATATTAAGTGCTCAAAACATGCATAACACTATTCTTAGTGTATATGTAACATGGGATTTCTCACTTTCCCATTATTTTGGCTAAAAATCAAGAAAAACAAAAATTTTCATGGATCTTTTATGTGGTATTAATGATGTGGTATTGAAGTATTTTCCATTTTACCACCTCAAATACTTAAATTGAGCTTGTTCACTCTATGGAGCTACCCTAGGTGAACTTTTGTGTAGAATCCAAATCTGGTCTTAAATCCATGGATTTACTTACTCAATAAAAAGTTATTCATCTTTTCTGAAATTGAAAATGATGAATTTTGGATATATGCATGACTTATGAGTTTTTCATAATTCAAAATTTCTTTTTAAGATAATTGTGGCCTATTTGGGTATGTAAAATATACCTCAAGGCTCACATTCCCTCCCACCAAAAAATAAAATTGTACTACAATTTTATTAGTGATAAAAGAATAAGGCCCCAAAGGGGGTTAATGTCCACTGTCCAACCTCTTCACATTACTCAGATCAAGTAATTTAAAGCACATTTATAGACATATTCAGGCTTGTGGCCTTCTTTCATGTATAAATCTTCTTAAGAGTTTATCTGAGTCAGGTATTTCTGATTCTGCCATCCATTCATCTTCATGTACTGGATTTCTATATCTGACAAGATATTCTCTTTGATTTTTACCCCTAAGTCTCCTTTCTTTAATGACTTTCTTTATCTTTCTGTCTTCATTCTGTTCCACAGGTGGTACAGTTAAAGGAGTTGGGTTTCTTAAAGGAAACAATTCTTTATCAGCTGGTTGATAAGGTTTTATCAAGCTGACTAGAAATGTGGGGTGTTTATTTTCCAATTCACCACTCAATTCCACTTGAACTGCATTGGTTCCATGTAAGGCAACAATAACAAAAGGTCCTACATAAGAATCTTTAAGTTTCTTTGGGCCTTTGATATTATTAAAATTCAAGGTTGAAACTAGAACTAAGTCCCCTACTTTGAAGTCTGGTACTTTATGACTCTTGTCCCACTTCTGTTTTGCATAATCAAAAGCATCATCCATACTCTGTTTTGCATGGTGTTTTACTTTATCAAGCATTAATTTGAAGCTGGAAGCTGTAGGATGAATGTCAATCAAGTCTTTCCTCAGTGTGTCTGCTGGGAGTCTTGGATTCCATCCCTTTTCTAACATAGCAGGAGTTTGTCCTGTGGAAGAATGGACTGATGTCTTGTATGCCAATTCTAATGCAGGTATCAGAGTGCACCAGTCATGGGTAAAGCCATCTGAGTCTTTAAATTCTAATCCATAAGCACAAAATCTCCTGATCATGTCTTCTAAAGTCTGAATCATCCTCTCTGCTAGCCCATCTGTCTGAGGGTGATATGCTGTAGAGAATGATAACTTAGTCCCAAACAATCTATGAAGATTGGTCCAAAGTGCAGATGTGAATTGAGGATCTCTGTCACTTATGATATTCTTAAATAATCCTGTATGAGAAATAACTCTACTCCATAAAAGAAGAGCTGTATCCATAGCAGTGTCATCTTTATGACATGGTAAGAATATGGGAGTCTTGCTATATCTGTCTACAATGACTAAACAAGCATTATAACTTTTGTCACCACTTGGAGGAAGTGCTGTGACCCAATCCATGTGAACAACTTCCCAAGGGGATTTTGGTTCTTGAATATGGATCATCAATCCAAATTTCTTGCCTGTACTCCTGTTTGCTTTTTGGCATCTATCACAGGTATGGCAATATTCAATGGTTTCTTTTCTCCAAGATGGCCACCATGCACAGTTCTTCCCCTTTTCAAGTGTTCTGTCTTCTGATAGGTGTCCAGAGTAAATGCTATCATGGCATTCATGAAGAATGGTATTGATGAGCAATCTACTACACAGTGTCATTACACAAGAATGTTTTGTTCTATGGTAAATAATCCCATCAAACAAGTGAAATCTTCCTTCAGAATAGGAATTTTTCCAAACTTCATCTAGTGCATTAACCAAAGATGTGTCTTTGCAGTCTTTATCCAATAAAGAAGTCAAGATATGGCAATTCTTGTCTTGTTTATAAGACTCCCTGACCTCTTCAAAGAATTCAGTCCCAATATCAGTTATGTTAATCCCTTCAATTGGAATCTGTGGTTCAGCTTCCAAAGGTACATAAGCTGGGTTATCAGGAGTGTTGGCTAAAGCCCATCTACTAAGTCCATCAGCATTTTTGTGAATGTTTCCTGCTTTATGAACTATAGTCATGTTTCCTCTATATTCTTGAATGGCTATTTGCCATCTCAACATATGTCTGTTGGGAGTTTTCATGTTAAGAAGTGATTTCACGGCATTACAGTCAGTTATCACTTCAAAAACACTGCCATCAAGGTAATAGTGTAATTTCTCAAGTGCCCATACCAAACATAAGCACTCCATTTGGCTTGCACCATATCTGGCTTCTGTTGGTTTGATTTGTCTTGAGATATAACAAACTGGTCCTTCTGTAGGTTTGTCATCAATAATTTGGACTTGGTGTAGGGCTGCCCCTAATCCATCTCCACATGCATCAATGTACAATTTAAAAGGAATATTCCAGTCAGGCATGAGGAGTAAAGGTGCTTCTGTAAGGGCTTTCTTTATCTTCTCATAAGCTTTAATTCTTTCCTGTGTCATTTCAAATACAGTCTGTTGATCACAGATTCTATACAGTGACTTGGCTAGAATTGCAAAATCTTTCAAGTGTTGCCTATAGTAACTAGAAAATCCAAGAAAAGACATCATTTCTTTTTTATTCTGGGGTATTGGCTTAAGTAACACTGCTGCTACTTTATTCTTGTCAATACCCAAGCTCAAACCAGAAACAACATGTCCTAATGCTTTGAGTTCTTCAAAACCAAAATTGCATTTCTTAAGTGAAATTTTCATGTTCACTTCTGCAACTTTATGAAGTACTCTTGCAAGTCTTTCAAGGTGCAAAGACCATGAGTCAGAACATATAATAATATCATCAATATAAATGATAAGCCATCCTTCAGACAATTCTGTGGGGAAGATGGTATTCATCATTCTTTGATAATGAGATGGAGCATTCTTAATGCCAAATGGCATTCTAAGATACTCATAAATACCACAGTGGGTGATAATTCTAAGTAATTTTCTAGCTTTAGGCGTCAAAACATTTTGATGGAAGCCTTTTAATGCATCCATTGATGTTATATACTTGGCTTTAGACAATTGAGTCAAGGTTTCTTGGATTCTAGGTATTAGATACCTATCTGGAACTGTGTAGGTATTCAAAGCTCTAAAATTTCCAACCATTCTTGACTTATCATTATGCCATGCAATAATAACAGGTGTTGTCACTTCAACTTCCTCATTATGGCCTACTTTCCGTAGCACACCAAGTTGGATCAACTCTTGGATATGTTTTTCCAAGGCCTCTCTAGCTCTGGGACTGGCTGGATAAGCTGGTCTTCTAAGTACTGGAGGATATGGTCTATCAATATTAAGAGTAATATCAATTTCATGTCCCCTTATAGTGCCTAATGGTTCATTATCAGATGCAAATGCATTATTGTATGTATATAATACATCAATAAGTTCATTCCTCATCTTTGGTGACAATGATGGATTAATTTGTGCTTCAACAAGTTGCTTAGACACAAATTCATATTTGTAAGTATCTTTGACAGAAGATACTACAGATATCTGTTTTGGCATATTGGAGAAAGCAAATTTTTGCCTTTTGTTATCTCCAATTGTGAAATATCTGTCCTTATGGTTATTTATATCAATACCATAAATATTTAAGTAATCATTTCCAAGAATGATGTGCTGAGATGTGCAATTATCCATTACTACAATCTCAGTCTTCATTCTTACACTTCCTGCTGGATGTGGGAATACAATATTAGTGTCCAATATGCCCAAGGGGTACATATTGTTACTGGCACTACTGAATTGTACACCTTCTATTGGTAATAGATGGTTTTTCCATTCAGGAAGTATAATTTGGAGATAATCTTTGCCAACACAAGTGCAAAATTCCCCTGTATCCAAATTTACTTTGGCTTCAATATCACTCATCAGAACTGATGTGATACAGGATGCTCCAGCAGTATAACCCTTTCCTCTAGCAGGTTTTGTTTTACACATTCTGGCATCCTGGATATTGATCAGGTTGCAGCAATCCTCACTGTACTGTGGTAAGTGGGTATGGACTTCTGTGACTTCAAAGAAAGCTGAAATGTTTTCAATGGGATAGTCCTCCACTGGTGTATCTTCAGAGACTGCAGAATCTTGATCAGACTCTTCTTTCTCCTCAGTACACTGAATTTCTTCAATGACTTGAACTTCATTGATTTTTGTCTTCTTAGGGCAAGTGTTGGCTAAATTTGAAGTACTTCCACACTTATGACACTTCAAGACAGGTCTTTCTGGTCTTCTTTCTTCTCTAGGAATCTTTGAGACTATTTTGGACTCTATTGGGTTTTTAACCCAAGTTTTACCAATTCTTGTCCTGGTAATGATATCTTCCATAGCATTAATGTAGTCCTCTGTTGAACAGGGTTCCACACATCTGCTTTTGATAGCATGTTCCAGTTCTCCTCCACACTTTCTTAATATTTTCATATTAATCATAGTGTCAGACATATCTGGGTGTAAAGCAGATAATCTGTCTTTTTGTTTGAAGAACCAAGTAAGTGGTTTGTCTTTTTCTGAGTTAAAAATGGCACTTTCAAAAGCATTCTCCATTTTAAACCTCCAAGAATTATTAGCCCATTTGGTAATCACTTCAGATTTCCACCAAGACCAGTCATGTTTACCATGATCAATCCTCATTTTGTAATACCATTTCTTTGCAGTTCTGGTAAACAAACAGTGTAATTTCCCCAGTATGATTTCATCAGGTATATTGAAGTCTTCTTGCAACATATCAATAGTCCTGATGAATTCAATATGGTTGTATTCTCCTTCACCAGAAAATGTTGGCCATTCTTCTATTTTGGGAATATCTCTTGTAGAGTAGCCATTTTCTCCTAAGAATGGAGTCAAACTTTCTTTGACAGAAAGTTTTTCTTCAGTCAAGGGTGTAGAATGTCTTGGCATATGTGGTTCATGATTCTTATGAATTTGCTCCACACTTGCAATTATATCATTCTTCAATTTCTGCCTCTCACTGTCACTTTTTGCTAAATGTATAGCAAATTGATTGGTGTTCTTAACTATTTGTAAGACATGGTCTTCAAGAGTTTTAAGTCTATCATTTACTTTAAAAATGGAAGGATCCTCTGTGTAATTATTTTGACATTGGTTCTCAATTCTTTCACAAGCATTGCTAATTGACTCAAGGGTGACATTTGTCAATTGTTGCCAATCAGAATGTTGCTTGTCATTTTTCTTTAAATCATTGATGTCTAATGTAATTTGCTTTAACTTTGACTCAAGTTTGCCAATTTCTACACTAATACTTCTATGTACATCATTTATTTGCATGGAAAAGTCCTGTTCATCCTTTCCTGCTCCTTGGCTGTGAATTCCATAAGAGTTCTGGCCATATTGAAGACACTGTCCACGGCTGAAGGCTCCAATTTGGGGATCCTGTACCCTTGTGGGTAAGGTCTGTGCCAATTGGCTTTGCCTTTGCCCTTGCCTTGATGGTTCTTGGGACCTCTCTGTTTCTTTTGAGGTCCTTTGGGCTTGTCCTTGGATGCTTCTGGAGCTGGTTTGGAGCTGGTAGATGCCACTGGTGCCTCTGTCTCCAAAGCTGGAGTCATTTCCAACTCTTTCTTCTGGTCTATGGATAAAAGACTTTGGTTCTTCAACCAATTATTTATCTTTTTGACCTTGTCTTTGCAAGACAGGGGGCTCCATCCTCCTAAGAGTTCTATGGTCTTCTCCTGACCCAGAAAGCGCTTGATGTGTAAGTAAGAGTTCATAGCCCCCTGCCAAAGGCTTGGGCAGATTTCCCACTCCTCTTCCTTGGCTGCTCTGAACCAGTTTTTGTACTGGCATTGATATATTTCTATTGCTGCCACCTGAAAGTGGTTCAGCCCTGGAAATATTACCATAAATCAGTTCAGGCTCAGAATTCACGTCAAAATATGTTGGTACAGACCTTGGGGAATGGGGGGCAACTCTGGCATCCTCCAGATGTGTCTTTCTTGTGGAAGATTTGGCACTTCTGGATTTGGTCTTGCCTCTTCCTTGTCCACATCCATCTGGTTGGACTGAATAGTTGCTTCCATTTCTGGTATGCACCATTTTCACGTCAATTTAAAGATAAAAGGTGAAAATATAAGATAAAATACACACCTTTTGGTGGTAATTTAGCTTTTTCTGAGTTGAATAAGGTGCCTCTTTTAGCAATCTGCACCTCAATACTGTCTTCAGATTCTGCTTCTGAAGATTCAGGACTATTGATGTATCTTTTACTGAGTCTGTTACCAGCTGCACAGTATTTGATTAAGGACACTTTAAAGAGAAAAAAATATGATAAAAGAAATTATTTTTTGTGTTTTAAGATATTTTGAAAATATTTTATTATTTTTTAATATTAAAAAAATTATTCTTTTTAAAGAAAAAAATTAAAATTTAAGATTTTGAATGAAAATTAATTCAGAGTAACTCAAAGAATAATTTTATAAGTTTTTGGATGTGAAAAAGCCACATGTAAAACAGTATAAAATTAAACCAAATTCCTCAATGAAAAAGATTTCCAAAACAATTTCAAAAATAAGAATTATTTTGACTTTAAAATGAAAGAAAAAGAATATTCAATTAATATATTTTAGAGCTTAAAAATATATTAATTAAGGGTACAAGGTTCAAAAAACACGGCCAGGCCCCCAAATGTAAGATGTGACTATGAAACTGGTGATAATATTACTATTAATCAACAGTACTATGTCTGTTCTTATGAAATATAATAATAAAATATTATTATAACCACAATTAAATAATTAAAAATTATTTCTTTCACGTGTTAAACACTACTAGTGATTTTAACAGTGAGCAAGTAATTGTCTACAAGAATCAATTACAAGAAGAATTTAATAATAAAAACTTCTTTATTAAAATAAGAAAATTATTTTAATATATAATTATCTTTTTCAAGAATAATTATAAAGATAATTCTTGAAGAAAACTATTACTAGAGAAAAACTTTAAGAATCAAGAATAAATGACTCACTAATACTCCAAAGAACTTATTGATAGATAAGAGTAGAGAAATTTGACGTAGAATTGTGGATTTAAGGGATCAAAAGGATTTATAACAGTATTACAACAATATATAGTTGGATTCTATGATTTCACGTCTTTCTGGATGATTTCGAAAGATTTAAAACACTTAAGAATAGCTTTAACTAGTACTTACTTGTTGGTAATAATGATTTAATAAATTGATAAGATGATGATTAGGAAAAAACAGCAAGAAGAGGCTTCTTTTAAGTCAACAACAGCTCACAGAGGCGTGCCATGGAGCAAACTGAAAAACCGGTGAGTGAGAAAACAATAAACCCTTTTGGATTAATGATTGCATCATCTGTTGTCACGTAAGATTATCATAATTACTTAATTAATGCTTTTACGTGACTACCAACCCCAATATGGTTAAGAATAAAAGGAGTAACATCTGTAAATCTTCTTTTATTCTGAAATAATCATTGATTTCTCAAAGTTATCAATGCTATTGCCAATTTCATCACAGGTTGTAATTACTGTGAATTTTTGAAGATTCAGTGTTTCACGTAGAAAGGTCAAAAATGGACTGTAAGTAAAACTTTTAATTTTACTAGTAAAACCATGATTCTTTTTGGTTGTACCATAGATAATACAGTTCTTCATTGGTCCTGAAAGTTTCAGAAGGATTCACTAAGAATTGTATTTTTAATGAATTTTTGAAGTTTTTACCTCATTTCTACGTAGAATTGCAAATAGCAGTATTTTGCTGGTTGCTAGGAGGTAAATCAATGAATATGGATCCCAAAAGGGTTTAATTACTCTTTTAGGGTCTAGTAATGGAAAGTCATTAAGAATTGACATGGTTACAGGAGTCTAAGTAGCTCATTACCTCCTTGGCACGTCAAAATAGCAGGTTATTTGCTATTTTTCTTATGATTACAGTAGGTGTAACTTGGTAACCAAGTTCCCAAAGAGTTTTAGTTTACCAATTGGGCCAAGATGAGCCATGGATCCATGCTCTGGAGCTATCCACGCCTCTGAGGCCTCAGAAGTTGGGTACCCTGGCTCTCTTTGATGTCTTTTGTCCCCCTTGCCTAATTTTTACGTCAAAATAGTAATTTAAGCTTTAAGTGAGATATCCACTATGGGTGTACCAAAAGTCCATGTAAGAATACCATGATATTAAGTGCTCAAAACATGCATAACACTATTCTTAGTGTATATGTAACATGGGATTTCTCACTTTCCCATTATTTTGGCTAAAAATCAAGAAAAACAAAAATTTTCATGGATCTTTTATGTGGTATTAATGATGTGGTATTGAAGTATTTTCCATTTTACCACCTCAAATACTTAAATTGAGCTTGTTCACTCTATGGAGCTACCCTAGGTGAATTTTTGTGTAGAATCCAAATCTGGTCTTAAATCCATGGATTTACTTACTCAATAAAAAGTTATTCATCTTTTCTGAAATTGAAAATGATGAATTTTGGATATATGCATGACTTATGAGTTTTGCATAATTCAAAATTTCTTTTTAAGATAATTGTGGCCTATTTGGGTATGTAAAATATACCTCAAGGCTCACAATAAGAATTCAAATAATTTGTCTTCCTCAACTGTTCATAATCTATCAATTTTTTTCGTTCTCTCTGTCAGATCCTGAAACTTTTGATTTAATTACTCAAAACCCAAATTTATCCATCAATAATCAATTGGATTCATCATCAATTCTTGATCTAGCAATCAATCAAATCCCAAAAAACAAATTATCTCATTATCTTGATATAGTCCAATTTCATTTGGTTCAATAAATAATTTTACGTTCTACTAGCTTTTTCTCAGCTCTTTTTACCCTTCAATCTTTACATTCTCAAACCACATTTTGTAGATCTCAAATGGAAAATTTAATTCATCAACTCAATCAGTTAAAATCATAAGTTGCTAAACATGGTTTAGATCTCATTCAATTTACTATTAGAAGTAAAAATATCACTAAATTTATTATGCATTAAAAAAACTTTACATTCAATTGAAGAACTAATTCAATCACGTGTTTGATTTACCACTTTGAACTTGATTTAAAGTTTGGAAGAAATTTGGAATTTATCTCAATTTAATTCACTTTCTACCAATCATCTCATACCTACTTCCATCATTTGTTCATCTTCATCACCTTCAATATCACTTGGGCTAAATAAAATTAAAGCCCTTGCTTACCTTCCCAATCAATTGTCCTCATTTCGTGATATCATCTCTGAAGCATTAGAAGCTGAACTAACAACAATACTTACTCATGATCTCAAGGTCAATCTACAAAACTTTCTTAACCTTAACCCATTCTAATCTGATTTGTCTCAACCCAAATCACCTTCACATCATCTCTCAGCATCTTTGGAAGAAATCATGCCAAAGGGCATTTTCCAAATTTAACAATCAACAAAATAAAATTAAAAGGTTGAATTAGACTTAATTTTGATGTCTTAGCTTGAGTTTCTGGATTAGAAAAAGCAACTTTATCATGGAGGCAAGCTGTAATGAAAAAAAAAACAATTAAAGAAGTTTTATCAGACATAATTGAGTTGGAACAAGAAGATCAAGATAACAATTCTGATATCTCTCTACTGGATTAAAAAGATGAACAATCTATTCTTAATGAAAAAATGTATGTAATCAATCAAAGCATCCTTTTTAGTCAAATTAGCTATCATTTTCAAACCATGCCTTGAGTCTGGATTCTAGACTTAATCTGTCTTGTAGCCTTAAGGAACTACTACCATATTGATTTCTAAAAATCTCTAAACAAACTTATCAGCAATTTTTCAGCTGCCTTCAAATTGTTGATACACAATCCTTTACATTACTTGATTTGGATAATAACTTCAATGCTCAAAGCATTCATTTGAATGCATCAACTGACCAACCTGAAACCTCACTCAAGTCAAATTCATTCAAAAACCCTTGCATAAATTCACAGGACGTTGAAAAATCTTCTTTCAAAATGATCGATATCAAGAATCTTAGCTTGAAGCTTTGTGGGGTGGTGCAAGATACAGCTGAATTAGCCAATGTTTGATTTGCCAATGTGATTGGCATTTGGTCAGAGATTCACGCTCAATTGAACTCAAATGGCTGGAAATTCATCAATGTAACAGACTGGGAAAAGGATGAGAAAGAAAAGCAGGAGCTCATCTCAGGATTTTATCAAGAAAGCTCAAAAATCTTGACCGTCAATCAACCTTTCCACTAAGATTCAATTTGGACTTGAGAAATTGAAGGATTATTACTTTGGTTTGATCCAAACTTCTACAATGAAATCTAGATTATTGAAATTCTCCCTGTTTAGAACTAGGTTCAGTGATTGGCTTGGCTTACTTTATCAATGGCAATCTTTTATCAAGCTACTCTTTTCAGATATTATTGTTCTACTGGTCAAAAAAGTCATTGGTGGTTATTGGATCTGATTCAATCATTAGTCTCAAAGTCCTCATCAAATGTAACAGTCAGCAAATTTAAACACAAATGGGGTCAAAATTCAATAATTGCTTGACTCCAGCCTCATCCCAGTTCCAACGAGACTCAAACCTTTGTCATTGGTGTCCATTTAGATTCAACAAGCTTGTTGCCCATTTTGTCAGCTCCTGGCACAGATTATGATCGTTCAGGTACAGTGTCAATCCTTGAGGCATTTGATGTTTTACTCCAACAGAATTCGGGCCCAAAGACAAATCAAGGGGCTGTTGAATTTATGTGGTACTTGGCTGAAGAAGGTGGCCTATTGGGCAGTCAAAAGGTAAACTAAAGGGAGAGCATCAAGAGAATAAGAACAAAATCCATGCCAAATTGGTTTTATTCATGGCTGATTGCTTAGCTGTGCGCCATCAAAGCTTAAAAGTGATGTATTGGGAAAGTCTCAAGAGCTTGTCAAGTGATCCAAATCCTTATCTAGAGAACCTGCTTAAAGAAGTCACCACTCTTCATCGAGTCCTCAGTTGTTATTTATTACCATCAACATTACAGGTCAGCCAAGTCCAATAATATGTTAATACCTGATCCTGACGTCTAGTTCCACTCATAGGCCATCATGACTCAAGTTTTTTCAGCCATCCATCTGACTCTCTGCAAAGAATTTAGCAAAGCCAACATACAAAGTGCTCATGCTAAAGAAAGACTCCTTCAAGATGTGCAATTTTTATCAAGCAAATTAAATGAATTGAAAGCTACTGATGAGATTCAAGAAGAATTAAAATACTTTCAGGAAACATTGAACAAGAAGCTTCTGCCAAAGGAGGAAAAATCTGAAAGTAATTATGATTCTGCTAAAGCCGGCTCCAGCCCATCAACTTCACCATTGACGGGCAGCTTTAGAGCTATATTTAGATTTTTGTCTCCTGGAAGACCCGCTCTTAATTTTCCTTTGCCATCATCTGCTCATGTCAAGAAACTATCCAATTTATCAGAGGATCTACCTCTGACTTGCCCTGATACTAAGGTTTCTGAGTCCAAAGTAGCTTCAGGAACATCATCACCAACCCCATCTCAACCACCCAAATGAACACTGAGCCAATTACTGGCAGCATTGGCTACTAATCAAAAATCAAGTCCCTCATCACTTGTTACCAGTTAATTTGGTGCAAGTCACATTCAATTTGACAACTAGTTCAATCAATCTTATGCCTCAAGTCGACTCAACAAATCACACACCACAAAAGGCTCCCAATACTGATAAAGAGCTGAGGAAGTCAAAAGATTTCTCAAATGATAAAATTTGTTCTTTTTTGTACTTAATTCAGCATAGTTTTCACCTCAACTTAGTCAAAATTCCAAAATAATGTATAATCTTCATATTTTAAGAAAAGTAATAATGTATAATATTATTTCTATTTATCTTAAAAAAGATAAAAAATCTAGAATGAATTTAAGGAATTAACTTGTGCCATTTATTTACCCAAAAAAATATCTAAACATCCTTGAAAATTTCAGAAAAATGGCACATTCAGTAAAAAAAATGTACTTGGAAAGGTGTTTATTAAGAAAAAAATTGATCTCAGACATTGAGTTGTAAAACAGTGAATGAATAAAATTAAAATGAGGGGTACTCAGTAAGAAGGCTCCTTCCCATCCAATTTTTTTGAGGCCATGATTATCCTCAGACTATTGTACCACAATCTGAAACCTTGACTGGTATGAACACATGATCAATAAATCACCCACATGGTGTCATTGAATAAATTACATTTAATGTGAGCCAGTCATCATAAAAGTTGATGGGTTTTTATTGGCCAGTTCTTGCAGTCTATTTTAAAAACTATATTGATTTATTTTCAATTTTACTTCAACTTTACATGAATGATATAACAATATGAGTATTGGAATGCATGAATATTCATTTTGTGTTCTGAAAGGAACTTCCAATGAAAGGAGTTTATTTTTTTGTTGAATGGGAATAATTCATTAATTAAATATTCTTAAAAAAAAGAAACCATAAATTAAATTAAAAGGCAATTTATTGTCTTTTATAGAAATATGATAAAAATTGTCAGTTTTCTATCAATACTAAGTTTTGAATATCACAACCATTGAGAAATACTATAAAAGAGCCAAAGATGTTAAAAATAATTTTTATAAATAGAATTGATGCATATATGAAAACATTTGCATTATTTTCATTCTATATTTTGTTAATTATATGGAATTTAAATATCAGGAAAATATGAAACATATATACCAGTTTGATTTGTGAAATAATTAAATATCCACAAACAAAATAATACATCCCTATTGGTTCAAGGACAGCCCTAAAAATATCTTTGTAACATCAGATGTTTAAATTACTTATTGATTTGAAAATGAAATTTGGAAAATTTAAATAAATATTGGAGCTGAATATGATTTCTAAAAAATTAACAACTACTAACTGAGATAAAATGCTTGTATATTTAAGCCGGGGGATTTACAGAATAATATTTTCCTTTTTCTCATAGTATTTCATGAGTTTATGTTGATTATTATGAAATATCTGGCTGAAGATAGATTTTAAGTAATATCATATAGTTATTTCCAGGAAACTTTATGATTAAATCAAAAGAATATTTAGAAAACATCAAAGTAAATTTTTAAGCTTGGTTAGAGGAACAGGATATTACTGGCCAACCAGTCACCTGAAAAATGCCCTGGTGATATGTTAAAATGAGGGTGAAATTGAAAAGGTAAAAGTTATGCCTTTGAATACCACAGTCAAAATCCATCAGCTGGTACTAAAAGGGTTGCCGTTGGCTTGCGCCAAAAAATATTGTTGCTAGCTAACCAACTGAGAATCGCACAGAAAGGTTATGAATCAAAACATTACTATAATTGAATTTATACCTACAGGAAATCATGGAATAAGTCTGACAAAAGTTTATGATAGAGTAACCAATACGAATTTTATAATGTGAATTTCTGATAATTTACTGCGTGTCCCATTTACTATAATTACAGCTCAGCCTACAAATCAATTGTGAGTGGCTGAGTGTATCCATTTAGATTTCTTTATAAATCTTGTGTTGAAGAAGTGGTTGACCATTCAAGCTTTATTCAGTCCAACTACTGTAAAACAGAAAAATAAATTTCCCTTTGTTGTAAAGGTTTTCAAGGTTTCATAGATTAATATAACTTGTGTGTGATGCCTTAAAAATAAAACTATACTAAACTAGAAAATATTTTCATATTACTTTCTGTTGAAGATAGAGGGAAGATTAAGAGGAATTATCCAAAGCTGGCTACCAAATTAAATTGATAAGGGTGAGAGAGTAGCTCAGGAAGAATGAAGCTGTGTGATTGATTAAAAATCAAAGAAAATAATTTATTTCTAATCAAATCTTTTTCTTTTCATGTGCTTGAAATTCTTTTAGTTGTAGTGTGTTTATTTCACAAATTCACTATTTGTAAGCCAAGTAATAGCTGGCCTTGAATGGTTTCATACAGTAGATCTACTCTATAGATCTTCAATAAGCATTGATTTAATTCAAGCTTTTTTTCTTTTTTCTTTTTTCTTTTTTTTTTTTTTTTTTTACAAATTGGTCAATTTTGAATTTACTGTAATTGAGGCAATTACAGTACTCTAGGTCAATTTGGTCAATTTGGTCAAATCTCTTTCGCAAAACAAAGTTCAAAAATTAAAAGTTTCCACTCTCCCTCAGGTTTTAACCCTTTTGACCACCGCCCTCCTCCTCTTTCCTCCTTCGTCCATTCTTTTTCTCAATTTTTTTCCTTCAAAATCAATCATCTTCATTCTCATCACGTTCATATTATCAACAATACCTCATGTCTACGCATTGGTCAAAAATAGTTGCCGGTGCTTGCAAACCCAAGCATGTGCCTCCTAAAGCAAAGTATATCGATGCCCTCGTTCAATCAACCAATCAAGCTGATGGATCTTTTCAGGACGTCTCTTTGGCCTTGCGATTAAAGCTTAGAGACTCAAACTCAACCGTTGTCTTCAAGGCTCTCTTCGTCATTCACACTTTAGTCAGAGTTGGAAATGCTCAAGAGGTCATGTCCTATTGGTCTGGTCTCCATTCTCGTGATAATCGCGCCTTAGGCCTCAAGGACGTTGTTACCATGACAGATACGCCTCAAAACTTATCAAGATATGCAAATTATTTATTAGTTAGATTCAAGTGTTTTGCTGCTCTCAAGCATGATCCAATTCGAACTCGATCAGAGGCTCCAGCTTCTCTTAGAAACTCTTCAAGAAATGGTGCAAACAGGCTTAGGACTTTGACTGTCGAAAAAGGACTTTTACGTGAGGTGGGAACCCTACAGAAATTATTGGATGCTCTCATAGATTGTAAAGTAAGCGAGGTCTTTGGTTTTAATTTCTTCTTTCAAGCCAACTAAATCTTCTTTTTTTATTTCATCTAGTTTTATTTAGAAGATATAGATGATGACCTAGTCATGTCCGCCTTACGAATTCTTGTTAAAGATTTACTTATCCTATTTCAGGCTGTTAATGAAGGTGTCATCAATGTCCTTGGTGAGCATAACCTCTCAATCCTCCAAACTGACATCTAAATTCTTGTCAATTGAATCATCATTCGATCGCTTTAGCTTGGTCTGACCAAGCACTATCCATATCTTGTCAATTTTTTTTCTAATTAAAAACTATTTATGATTCGATTCAATCACCATTGAGGCAATTTTAGAACATTACTTTGAAATGTCACATGTCGACGCAACTACTGCACTCAAGACCTACAAGATCTTTTGCAAACAGTGTGAAAGGGTCGTAGCCTATCTTGGTGTTGCTAAAAAACTTCAAAATGTCATCAACGTCAACATTCCCAACTTGCGTCATGCACCCGTCTCACTTGCTGGCTCATTGGAGGAATATCTAAACGATCCAAACTTTGAGGCTAACCGGCAAGAATATAAAGAAAGTAAAAGAGTAGCAGACGGTAAATCTTCTGCCGCGTCTAATAATTCAAGTTAGTCTATCTTATTTGGCTCTATCATCTCCACACAATTTTCTTGATCTAAACAATCAAACGTTCAATTTTTTTAGAACCCACATCCAATCCAACTCTAAAGACTCCTGTCACTAACCCTCCTTCATCATCATCAAAACCTAACGACGGTCAAAAGGCGTTCATCGACTTTTTTGAATCCATTGAATCAGAGCAACAATCTATGTTTAACCCAGTCTCAATGTCTCCTACAAGCAATTACTTCCAGCAACAAGCCAGTCTTCAACCCTTCGCCTTATCACAGACTATAGGAATGCCAGCCGCCAGTTCAGTATTTACTCAACCAACTAGTATGACAAATACAACTTCTTTAGGAACTGCCTCAATGGGCCAAGCTTTATTTGGAAACTTGAACGCATCTCAACCATCCTCATTGCGTCATTCTCAACCTATCGGGCTCACTGCTAATCAACAGTTACTACAACCTCAACTTACTGGTTTTGCTGTTGGTGGCCAGTTTCCAAATTTAATTCCTCCTCAGATCACAGGAACTGTTAATCCATTTCGCCAGACAATGTTTAGCACTCAGCAAACTCCGCTGATACCTCAAGCTACTGGGTACAATCCATTCTCTCAATTCGTATCAAACCCATCGTTTAACTTGGCCGTAAACTCTGAAAGCATTCCACCTTCTCCTTGGAGCAACCAAGCTTTTCAAATCGATCGATCAGCAGGTGCCATGTCAGCTCCACCTGTTGGACCACCACCTCAAACTGAAACTTCATCGCCTGTCACTTTTCCACTTACTTCTCAATCTTTCGACCCATCTAGTTCGGCACTGAAAGCACAAGTCACTGGCTCACGCAACCCTTTTGCGTCACTCTCAGGTTTAGTAACCACACCGCCAGTACCAAAGCTTCCTTCAACCAACACTCTTTCAATGAATGCTCTAGCTGCGTCGGCTTTTTCTCAGTCGATGGCCCAACAAAGGCTAAGAGAACAAGCAGCTCAGCTTCAATTTGAACAACAGCAGCAAAAACAACAGGCACAAGAGGCACTTGACTCTCAGATACTCAATAAAAATGCACAAGAAGAAGAGGAGGCTCGCAAGAAGAAGCAATTTCAAGAGTTTTTTAACTCACAGCTGTCAAAGCTTGAAGGCGAAGGGAAAAACGTTGAGAAAGCAAAGTTGACTGGAACTAATGGGCTGTTTGCTAATGTTGCAAGTGAATTTGCTGTAACAAAACCAAAAGTCGAAGGGCAAAGTCATACTGGTTCATCTGAGACAGCTTGGGCATCTGGAATGGGAAATGGATTAGTTGGTCAACCAACTGGAATAATACCCATAAAAACGGGCAGCTATCATAGCTCGCCATTTGGGCAACTAAACCCCAGCTTGACAGCGCCGTTATCAAGCCAGCCAACTGGATTTGGAGGCTCATCGGTAAAGAAATTTCAACCGACCTCTGCATTTGGAGCTAGCCTGGCTGCTCAAGTTCAAGAGAAGGGAGGGAATCAGTTTGGGGGTGGTGAATCACTTTTGCTGTCAACACCACAGAATAATTTAAAGCAAGATTTATTAAGCATGAATGAGTTGAGCAATAGTTTAACGGGTATTCCATCTATAAGTAATGGCTTAAATCAGCTTTCAAGTGGTGATTCAAAGCTGAATCAGTCTGAACCATCAATTTCACCAATGAACAATGAACAATCTAATTTAATGATGTTTTCTAATGATCTATCATCTCTACCGCTTCATCAGCAGCCTCAGTCTCAAACAACTTCGAATTCAAATTTCCCCATGTTAACTAGCAGTTTAATTTAATCACGAAGTCTTTGTCTTTGTATAAGGTGAGGTATGTATTACGAAATTGAAAGTTGATTTAAGATTTGTTTTGAGCTAGTAGCAAAAGCCGAGGCCAACGGTTTCAGAGATGATCATACAAAATTTGAACGCTGGGATAAATGTTCTGTGAAAAACTTGGCCATAATTTTGTTTTATCATTTCTCGGCAGAGCAGTTTGACCAAAGCAGATTATTTACATGAATTTCAATGAGTAATAATCTTTTTACAAATCTATTCAAGACTTATTGTTATATCATGATACCGAACGAAAAATTTGACTGTATAGTAATATAACTTTCTTTTACGAAAAGGAAGAGGCATTAATTGAAAAATGAAAGGGGCTTCAATTTTGGCTGCGGAAATAAGCGGAGCAAAATTATCTTGAAGGAGTTATATTTTGAAAATTCTGGACGACCCATGAGGGTCTTTATGCTACTTGCAATGATTTTATGAATTGAATGAAGAACTCATTGGACCGTGCTAAATTTGCTAATTATGTCACTGCAGATGGAGTGTTGCAAGGCATAACATCAGGGAGGTTAGATTTTTGTGATAATTGACAGCTTTCATGCCAAGTTAAATAGTTGGTTTTGCTTCTTCCTGGCGTGTATTGGGGCAAAGTCCACCACGCTACCACATTCTTTTATGCTTGAAAATATTGTTCTTTAAACAGAATTGCTTCGTTTCTATTGGATTTTATTTTCATAAAAAAAAAACCAACGTCCGGTTGTTTTTTAAAAAAAAATAACAATTATGCATTGATCTCAAGAGACATATAATCACTTGACATAACAAAAGAAAGCAAAAAAAAACTTTGCAAACATCTGTTTTACCAAACTTTTTTAAACAAAACAAAAATTATTTACTATTTTTTTCTGAAATATATATATATATTCAATTGAGTGAAGGATTATAATAATGGGGTATCTCAAACCTACCAAATCCTGCATTACAAATCTTCCCCTCAAACATGCCAACTACCATGGCTTGAATCCCCAACTTTTTTGCCTAAAAAATAATACATTTAATTTTTGGTATTTCACAAACACCACTTAAAATGACATAATGTTGTGAAACCAAAAAGTTGGACTTTTTTCTTCAAAACATTATTTTTTTGGCTCTTAAATGAAGTTCTCACTTTTTATCCCATCAATTTAATCAATTCAATTATATATTTTATACAATTTACTTACATAATTTAAAGATTTAGACTGTTGAGGAGTTTGAAATTGAAACAAATTTTATTCTATTTAGTGTTGTTTTTTTTTTTTAAAAAAAAAACCAAGTAATAAAATAAAATAATTTTTTTTTTGTTTGAAAAAAAAAGAGAAAGAAAAAACTACTTTTTTTCACATTTTGTTTAATCAATTGTTTCTTTTTTTTTTTTGGTTATTTAAAAAAAAGGAATTTCTTTTTGGTTTTGATTATTATAATTTTTGTGAATTGTTTATTATTATTATTATTATTATTATTATTATCATTGATCACTCAATTTTCTCATTGTTTTTGTCTCTTTTTCAGTGATTTGGAAAAAAAGAAATTTTTCTATGTTTTTTATTTAATTATTCTTCAGTTTAAGAAATTGAATAGAAGATTTCATTTAAAAATTTAATTAATTTCTTCATTTTAATTGATTTGATTTTAGATTTTAATTTTTTTTAATTTTTCTTAAAATGTTATATAATGTATCCTAGTATAATTATTGAAAAAAAGAGTATATTATAAAAAAGAATATAATTAAATACAAAATCATAACAATATTTAGCTCAAAACCTAGTATAGTGTTTTTAATAAATCCTAGATATTTTTTTATAAAAAAATTGAGAATTAAATTTTGAATAATTTGCATTATTTTAAATAAAATTATCTGTATTTTTATGTAAGTTCTACATCAAAATATCCCCCCAAAAAAGGAGATTTTTATTATGTTTAAGTGAGCTTATAAATTGTATAATTAAAAATGATTCATTATTATCACCAAAAAAAACAAAATTGATATTTTATAATCCTATATATTAAAACTGTAAAAATGAAAAAAAACAAGGGGAAGAAATTAATGAAATGATTAATTTCAATAATAATAATAATAATAATAATAATTAATTTGCAAGGAATTAAATCTTAAAGTTAAAATTATTATTTTTTAAATACTTGATAGCTCATAATAATAACAATAGCTTGAATTAATAATATTTAAACTATTAAATTAAAGTATTAGTGATAAAAAAACAGGGAAGAATTTGAATTTCCTTTAAGTGTGACATATTGAAGGGGGGGAGAGTTATTGGGAAGCTTTGTTTAAAATTTCCTCAGAAATAATATTTTCACAAGGATATAAGCATCAGCTTTATCTTTAAATTTTCTGAGTTTTACAACAAATTAATTTATTTTCCTTACTGAGGAATTCAAAACAATGTTTCTTATTCTTGAATTAAAAAATTACTCTTCTATTTTTATTCAAATTAGGTTTTAAATAGTCTTGATAATTTGAAGAGTGGTTTTTATAGAATTCTTTTTTTTTGAGAATAAGGCTTGTATTTTCATTTTTGATTATAACTGGTATTTATATTTCAAGTTGATATCCATGATATATTAAAGGAAATAAATATTAAAGAACTGGGATACTAGCTGAGATAAAATCCTAGAGGTTAGTACTATTCTATCATAGGGAATGAAGATTAACTCCCAAAAATAAGAAATTATTGAAATTAAAATCCTGAAATTAAGTAAAATACAAGTAGACATGTACCACTTCATCAATATTAACTCAATATTATTTTGTTTAAAATTTCTTTACTTCATTTGGGTCACTAAATATTTCAAAGGTTTAGCTTTCAAAGAAATTCAAATTATTGAGATGGTAGTAAAGGTATATATTGTATTTTTTTTTTCAAATTTATGTTTAAAATCCATTTTTTATTTCTTTCTGTGAGAAACAAAACCAAATAAATTAACTAATTACTATCATTGAAAAAAAAAAAAATTTTAATTGGTAATTCTGGAAAATTATTTAGAATGAAATAATGAAACCCTAAAATTGAAGGGTTAAATCTCATAGAATGGTCCTGGTGAACTCATAGATGTAGTCTTGAATGCTGGGTATCTTGAAAATGTATTGGTAGAAGTATTAAGATATGATTGATCCCTAATCTAGGATATCTAATTCAAAATTAAAATAGGATAACAATGAGATTCTTCAAATTTGATTTTACTAGAATATGTTATGTTTGGAATTTAAGATCTCTGGGATAATTCTTCTGAAGTAACTTCTGTATCATCTATATAGAAATTTTTCTCTTACAAAGAATCTTTATCAAAATCATCCTTAACTCTAGAAAGTCAATATAATAGGTTTTGATAAAGGTCTCAAAATACACCATTTAATTATTATTAAAAAAACATATTCTTCATCCCCTCTTTTTTAGAAGGTGATTATCCTTTCATAAGGAGTTTTCTATCTAAGCTTCCACTTAATTAATGAACTAATTGAGTGGAATAATAGGTAATAATTTATGTAGGAGTGGGAACAAATTGAGATTTGGTTTTTCTGGCTTGAGAGATTTACTGGAAAGAAATATTCAGGAAAAACCTAAAGGTTAATTAAGATAATTAGATAAATTAATTACAAAATATCAGGAAAATAGAATTATTTATGATAAATGAGAATAAAAAAATTGAAAAAAATATAATTAAATATCTTGAAAAAAGAAATTACTTTAATAATTTCTTTTTGAAAAAATTGAAATTAAATCAAGATCTAGAAAGATTTAAATAAACTTAAAAATATTTATAAAAATTAAATTAAACTCAAAATTCAATAAAATCAAAATTTGAAAATGAAATTTTTCTCAAAAAAAAAAAAAATAAAAAAAAAAAATTTGAATTAATTAATTAAGAAATTTTGTTTTGGAGAAAAAAAAAAAAAAAAAAAAAAAACTAAAAATCAAAAAAAAAAAAAATTGTAATATTCAAGAGAAAATCAAAATCAATAAATTATGTTAATTTTTGAAAATAATAATAATAATAATAATTGAATAGAATATAGAAACAACTATTATTAAATTAAAATATTATTAAAAGAGTTTATTAAAAAAATAAAGAGTTTTATGGAACTCAAAAAAAATTGAATAATTACTTAGAATTTAACCAAAAGATGAAGGATAATTTTTTTAAAGAAAAAATTAAACAGTTAATATTCAATTTAAATATAAAAACAAAAGATTAAATGAAAAATATCTTCAAAAAATCAAAATCTTAAATTAGTTTTCCAACCTCTCAGAATGAAAAATTAAATTAGTAAGGGAATATATTTGAATATTCACTGAAAAAGTGTGGAATAGTTTTAAAATTACTTAATTAGAGTATAAGTATCCAAGTTAAATAATCAAAGAAATATTATTATTTTTATTAAAATATGGATAAATGCAGGAAGGTAAATGTGATAAGTGGGGGATAGGTTATTAAGCCTTGAAATGGGCTATACTGACCTTGGGATCCTCTTAAATGAATTTATGATGGGCTTTGAGGGAAATAACTTATAGATTTTCAAAATATAGCTGTCTTAAATAAATAAATATTTCTGATAAGGGTAAAATATTTATGAAATGATTGATATTATGGATTTTAAGCCCAAATGGGTATTGATAATTTGGAATCATGAGGCTTGAGGTCCAATCTTATTTTTTTAATAAGAGATATATTGAAAATAAGAGAATTTAATAACTCTTCCATCTATCAAATAGGATTTATCATAGCTATAAATCTACATACAGGATACATTTAATTGCTATAAAGACAATGTGGCTGATCTCTTTGAGTTATGTTGAGAGTATGTACTCTTTAAGGAGTTAAATTGATTATTTCCTTGCTTTTGCTTGATTCCAGAATTCCCACCAGGTATTTATATATTGAAATTTTGAAAGTCTATATTGTGATAAAATGAGGATTTGAAGATGAATATTAATTAATTTTTGAAGATGAGTGTAAAAATAAATTTCAAAGTGGATCTAGGAGTCATTTTTGAATGATTATGGGGAAAGCTGTATTTTAACACCTATTTGGTGCAAATTTGGCTTCAAAAAGGCCCCTGAAAGTGTTTTATGGTCCAAGCAAACCAATTTCAAAGAGAAAAATTGAATTTATTAACAGTTTACTATATATATCTATATTGGATCACATATTGAAATTGGAGACATCACTCAGGTTTCCTCAAATCTCAGAGGCCGCATCTTAAAAAGCATTAAGAGCTAAAGGGAGTGAGAAAAATTCTTGATTTTCACCAAAAATATTTTTCAGATATTTATATAAAGGGAAAATGGACTTGAAATTTAAACCTATTTACAAAATTAAATTTTCAAAATCGGCAATAGTGAGCACTGAGATACAGACTCCTAAGAAAGCTTCTATATTAAATAGTATTTTCTATATTCTGAATTTCTCATGAAATTTAATTGCACTAGGTTTAAATAGATCAAAGAAATATTTGTTATCTTGATTAGCAGGTCTTGAAACACCATTTAGTTTTCATAAAGATAATCATTCCAAAAAGGTTGTTGAAAAACTCCTCCAAAAATAATTAAAGCTTTAATTGAATTAATTAAAGTATATCACAGAAAATCAAGAGAAATATTTAAATACACAGAATTTATTGTCTTTTTGGTGAAGGCTGAGTGAATAGCTGGGTATTAATGTGTAAGTTTGGGGTTGAGTGAGTTACAATGAGATAAATTTATATCGATAGCTTGGAATTAAATGTAATTGAAATTAACTGGATAAAAAAGTAAGAGCAATGGACTTAATGAATTAAACTTTTAATATAGGTTGGAGAAAATTTCTGGTAATATCAGCTGAAATCATTTAGAACTTTGAGCTAAGAGATTGGGGCTTTCAAAAAAATATTTTGTTGGAATAATGAATGAATTTTATCAATTATATTTAATATCTGAAAATTTAAAATGTGTGTGTTGTATAAATTCCTCCAATAGATAAAAATTTGAATCATTATCTTGGAAGGCTCTATATTTATTAATAACAAGCTGTATTTAGATTTAGTGAAAACTCTATGAAGATATTATTTCAACCAGATTCATTCTAATTCAGAATTGATTTGGAATAATTAAATGGTATTACTACTTAAAAGAAAATTATTATATATTTAATAAAGGTAAGAAAACCTCTTTGGACTCTGAAAAATCTCAAAATTAGCCTCAATTTAACTAATAAAATAAAAATTAAAAATAATCTTGTAAATAATAACAATTGGATCTTAGAAATTTTCATTGAAGGAAATTCAAAATTGTATATAAAGACATTAAAATCAAAATTTTATTTACAATAATTAGAAAATCCAGACACATTTGTTTATAATATCAACTACGATTTTATTATTTAAATGTCTAATTTTGATTCAATATATAATCACTGAACCATGATTTGATATAATTCATGGGATATATATATATTATTTGAAAAAGACTATTGATAATTGGATGGGATTTAATTATCAAGCTAATAATATATATTCAATCTGAAATCAATTTTTGAAGATAATTCTTTCAAAACCATCCTTATTATCACGAATTCTGATTGGGAAAGTGTGATCCTATGAGCTATGTGCAAAATAGCCATAAGTACACAAATAATTCCTGATCCATCCGAGTTGGTAATTGAAAAAATTAGAAAATACATTTAAGAAACATTTCAGGAAATTTTATTATAGTTTTATTTTGGATAAATGAGCTATAAATAATATTTGGTGTAGGGTGTTTTTAAACCCACATAATCAATTTGGTAAAAACACATGAGGTGTTTTTTAATTAAAAGTTGAAAAAAAAACACCTGTATTGGGAAAAACACAATTTATGGCGTTTTTGATACCATTTATGAAACTTGTAATTCTCTAAATGGCATTTTTATGTTAATATTGATTCCATAAATGGCACTGTTGATAAAGTTTATGGCATTGAAATGTCATCTTTGATGCCATTTATGGCACTTCTATTTCCATAAATTGAAGTGTTATGATTTTGATGCTATTTATGGCACTATAAATAATTCCATAAATGGAATAAATGTAACTTTTAATTCCAGTTATGGAATTGTTATGGCACTGTTTACGCCATTTTTGGAATTGTGTATGTCCCTGTTGATGCCATTTATGGAACTGTTAATGCATGAATAGAACTGTAAATTTCAATGTTAATTCCATTCATTTCATAAATGTCATTTTCAATTTACTTACAAACATGAACAAAAACCATAAAAAAAGCACATTTTGGGCCTAAAATTGTCCCACCCAAAGGAATTCCAATAGCTATGGACTTCGGGGCTTTTATTCTTAATATTATCACCTTCAATTGAAGAAAGATTGTGAAATTCATAAGTGGGAAAATTTTTGATAAATTTTTCAAAAAAATAGGCCATTTTGCCAAATTGGCCAAATTGGATAAATTTGGAAAAAAAATAATCAAAAAGCTTGGGGATCTTGACACCCCATTTAAGAAAAAATATGGAATCAAACATTAATTAACTATTCAAAACTAATCCTGAGGATTTTTTTTTCAAAAAAATAGGTGACTTGAATGTTTTTACCATAAAATTATGTGTTTTGGCCATAAAGTGGTAAAATAACATGAGGGCTTCCATGTGTTTACCAAAACCCTTTATATATTTATTCTAAAAGAAAACCCTAGGGTAACTTCATAGGGTATTATACACAAAAGTGGAAGTTTTACCCATCTCAAAAGAATAAAGACTTACTGATAACACTTAAAGAATTTCTTTTGTTTTTGAAATTGTTAATTTAAAGCTCAATATGAAATTACAATATGAATATGTTGAATTAAAAAAATTGTGTTAATATTGAAATAATGCTGTTATTTGATAAATAAGGTAGGGATTTTGCATGAAGGATAGGAAATATGAATGGAATGAGTTTGAATTTGTATAGATAAATGGAATGGCTTTAAATAGATACATTGGAAATATTCACATGAAAATTAGAAAAAAGAAAAAAATTGAAGAAAGAGCCAGGTTCTCCCATAGAAGATCTTAAAGAGCTGAAGGAAAGTTTTCTTCTTGAAATGAAGTATTCTAAACCTAATTAAAGATTTTTGATTTAAACTTAATTAAAAATTAAATTTTGAATAGGTTTATACCCCCCTTAGACAGAAATTCCAAGCTTCCAAAGAGAAAATCCCCACTTAGAGACTTGCAATAAAGGATTTAAAACCTTTCAGAGCTTAAGAAAGATTAATCAAGCTTAAAATTAAATTCTAAAAAAATTTAAGGCTCAGTGTATACCAGTATTTTGTTTGAAAAATATAAATCAAATCAAAAGCTTATAGAGAATCAATTTTTCAATGAATCACCTGGGTCATATGCAAGTTCTGATACCCATACAGGATGAAAGTTATGTCAAAGAACTCACATGATTACAGAAGCCAAAGCTCTGTAATACTGAAAGGCTTTAGAGCCTGAATACTAACAGAGGGAAAAATAAAATTGCCATTGTTGTATGGGTGACAAGTGTCTTGCACCTGTTCTTGTTTTTAACTTTTTTTCTAAAAAATGAAACATAAAGTGCTGTTTTTATAATAAAAGATACAGAATTATTTTTTAACTTTTTTCATTTTCTCATAACTGTATCAGCGGAAAACCTTCTTTACTCCACTTCTTTAATCATTACTCCATTGTATTTTCCCCTCAAAATCTTCCAATAAACCAGCTTTTTCTCAAATTGGTGATAGACCCTGCCCATGCAGCTAATGTATCAGAAAGTTCAACTCAAATTAACCATGGGATACTAAACAGAAAACTAAAAATTACTTTTTCTTTAGATTTTATAATGCAAGCCACCAGTCCTGTTATTTCAAGGATTACACCTGAGAAAAACATAGCTGAAGAGCCAAAAGGTGCAAATATTATCTCCTTTTATACTCTAATTTTTGGTTTCACTAAAACCAACACAAATTGAATTATTTTCATTATAAATATCGTTTTTTTCTAGGAATCAACCTTGTTTTATATCTTCACATAATCAAAAACCTATCACACAAATATGAAGACTTATGCTCAGAATTGATGAAGCTAATTCTTCAAGATAGCAATAAATCCAGATCAAAAATTTATGAATTACCCATTAATAACTTTCCCATTCATATTTAAATTTCACTTTATCGGTTGAACGTCCATCCCCATATTCACAAAAAACTGTGTTTCCCCACTTTCTTCAAGATATTTAATTTAAGAAAAATTATAATAAAGAGCCTTTGTGATTATCAAGAATTACTCAACAACAAGGAATGTGGTAAAAATATACTTAAAAGCTAAAGAATACCATACCCACATATTTAAGGAATGGCTGCAGGATTTTATCAAACGTCATGGAATTGAATATTACTGATCTTCAATCAGCAGAGCTAAAGAAAATTTAATTAAAATAAAACAAGTTTCTGGGATTACAAGCTGTGGAGTACTTTCAATAATAATTAAAATAAAGCCTTCACCACGGGATATTACAGATGAGTATTTGCAATTTATGTTTATTGGTTCAGCCTACTTGGAAACAAATCATATGGTAAGCACAAATACATTGTAATATGAATTCTTTTATCCCTATTACTACCTCCAAGTAATTTATACCGGTCGAAAAATATATTCTTTTCTGGAATTAATCCTGGGCCAAGTGAACCAAAAGTCTTCTAAATGAAAAAATTCTATTTTCCTTGTGCCTGAGCTTCATGAGCTGCGGGAAAATGGGATCTTTATACCAACTTCACATGGCCCACAGGGCTATACAATTTGGGAAGCACTAATGGAAAGTTTTTTTGTGATCTCCCTGAAATGGTTTTCTATCTCCAAAAATCAGAAAAAAGATCAATTGATTATAGTTCTTGGAAAAATCGAAATATGAATAATCACCTGAAAGAGTAAGTTATTCAAAAGGAAGAAATAATAAATTATGAATGGAAAGAACTGTTTTATTTTAAGGGTTTTAGATGGTTAGTGATCAATGAACTACCCCGTTGGGTTCCAACGCAAAGGACACTGGTAGAGCCCATTCATTTCTTATCTATTATTATTGAATGGAATTATAAAAAAGCCATCAGTTTTATGAAAATGCAGCTAAAATGAGCGAATGAGAGAAAAACTGGAAGATAAATAGGAAGATTAATCTCAGGAATTAGATTGTTATTTGAATGAAGAAAGTTATGCAATGATCAACTTTGAGGGAAATATCATCAAGAAGCCTAACAATGTGGAATTAAAGATGGATTAATTTATATTGATAAATACATTGATTAAAGATATAAAGAAGAATTAAATGCAAAGGGGGGGGGGCAATTTCAACCAAAAAAATGCTTACATCTTGTTATTTTTTCTATTAGTAAGGTGAAACTCCGTTCAAGGATCAATAAGCCTTTAAAAAAATTCAGGCATGCTTATTCTTGAAAAGCGTTCTCAGCCAACTGGATTAATTTGTTTACAATAGTAATTAATCTTATTATTGTGGACATAAAAAACCACAAAAAATGATTTGTTAGTGTTATGGTTCACTTAGAAAAGGTGTTTGAAGTGGCTATGGACTTCAAAAAGAGCGAAGAAAATATTCAGGTGTATCTGCATCACTTGGTAAATTATTGCTTATTATTTGAAGAAATTTATCCTAAACTAAGAACCACACAAAATAATCACATAGCTTTCCATATTTCTCAAAAAATAAGAAAATTTGGGCCAAAAAATCACCTGGTATCTTGGCATTTTGAAAAAGTTAACGGAATTTTGCAAAATATCCCAACCAAAAAAAATAATATCAAGCTTAAAAAAAGGCAAAAAGGTTTTTTAAAAAATTGATTAATTATCTATTGATAAAAATAAAAATCAAAAATTGTTCATTTGTCTAATTCCTGATCTTAGAGATTGATTGTTCAAATTTGGCTTTATTTGAGCTTGAATTCTTATCTAAAATGAAGAGTGGGAAAGAGAGAAATTCAAAATTTTCAGTTAAACTGTACTAAAGCTTCCTAAGAGTCATTATGTCATATGATATTCAAATATATGGCTAATTAGCACATATGATAGGTACTGAAATAGGTACCTTACAATCTAATAGGAATAAGCCCAAGTAATCTGGGTAAGCTAAAGCTACTATGGAAAGCTTCCGATATTCAATTAACACATTCAATAAATTTTCAATAGCTATCTTCATAGAATTTCCATTTGAATACATAGAAATATAAAAAAAAATTCATCTGAGAATATTTCTAGGAAGTTAATTCCTTCCAAAATAAGAAAAATAATAGGCTTGCACAAGAAATATATTATCCAGTAGATATTTATAATATTAACCAAAAGAAAATATGTGAGCCTTGAGGTATATTTACATACCAAAATAGGCCAGAATAAGGATAAAATTAGCTTTTAAACTATGCATAACCCACAAGTCATGCATATATTCAAAATTCATCATTTTTTATTTGAGAAAAGATGAATAACTTTTTTGTGAGTAAGTAGATTCATGGATTCTACACAAGAATTCACCTAGGGTAGCTCCATAGCTAATAAGCTTAAATGAGCTCTATGAGGTGGTGATATGGAAAATAATTCAATAACACATCATGAATACCACATAAAAGAATTGTGAAAATTTTTGTTTTTCTCAATTTCATGCCAAAATAATGGAAATGAGAGAAATCCCACGTTACTTATACACTAAGGTTAGTGGTATGCATGTTTGTGGAAATTTAAAATACAGTATTATTTCATACAGTTTTGGTCTACCCATAGTGGATATCAGTCTTGAAGCCTGAATTACCATTTTTGACATGAAAATAGCTAAGGGGGGCAAAAGATATCAAAGAGAGCCAGGGTACCCAACTTCTGAGGCCTCTGGGCATGGAAATCTCTAAAAGCTTGGATCCATGGCTTCTCATGGCCCAATTAGTATAATTAAATCTTTTGGAAACTGGATTTCCAAGTTAAAGTCCCATTGAATGATAAGAAAATAGCGAATAAGCTGCTATTTTGACATGACAAGGAGGTAATGAGCTACTCTGACTCCTTTAAACATGTCAATTATGAATTAATTTCCATTCATAAACCTTAAAATAGTAATTAATACCATTTTTCAAACCAGTATCCATTCATTTACCTCATGGAAACCAGCTATTACTATGCTATTTTCAATTCTATGTAGAAATAAGGTCAAAACTTCAAAAATACAATTATGAATGAATTTTTCTGAAAATTTTAGGACAAATTGAGGAAGGTACGAGCAATATAAAAGCCAAAACCAAGAATAATCATGATTTCATAATCAAAATTAAAAGCTTTACTTACAGTCCATTCTTGATGATTCCACATGAAACAGGGGATTTTGAAAAATTCACAGAAAATACAACCTGTGATGAAATTTCAAATACAATTGATAATTTTGAGAAATTAATGTTTATTTTGAAATAAAAGCAGATTTACAGTTGTTGATACTTTCTTTCTTAACCATAAATGGGTTTGTAGTCATGTAAATGACTTAATTAAGTAATTATGATAATATTATGTGACAACAGATGATGCAATGTATAATCCAAAGAGGATAATTGGTTTCTAACTCACTGGGTTTTACGTTTGCTCCATGAAACGCGTCTGTAAGCTGTTGTTGATTTAAAAAAGGAATCCTCTTGATGTTTTGTCCAAATCATGTTATTATCAGCTTATATCTTTAGTACCAACAAGTAAGTATTAGTTGATCCTTTTCTTAAGGGTTTTAATTCTTTGAAAATGAATTAAAAAGACCTTAAATAATAGAATTATACAATTCACAATAGTGTTTAACTATCATATTTCTGTATTACTTTTATAATACCAATTTTATCCTTTGAATCCAAAATTAATCCATCAAAATCACTTTTCCAATTCTATAAAAATATTTATTAGAGTATCAGTGAGTTTTTTTTATTATTATTGAAGTTTTTCTCTAGTAATAGCTTTATTCAAGAATTATCTTTATACTTATTCTTGCAAAAGATAATTATATGTTAAAATCATTTTATTATTCAATACTTCTTATAGACAGTTACTTCTTACTGTTATAATCACTAGTAGTGTATAACAAGTAAAATAAATAATTAAGTTATTAAGTATTTAATTTTGGCTATAATAAATATATTTGTTATATTTCATAAGAACAGTCATAGTACCGTTGATTAATAGTAATGTTATCAACAGTTTCATAGACACATCTTACAAAATATAATGTCCCATTTCAATGAGATGTTTACTTATTGGGAAAGGTGAGATGAGAAAACATTTTAAGATTTAGAAAAGAACTCTTGGAAGCTAAAATATGTAAAATATGTTAAATAAAATCTTCATCAAAAATTGAGAAGGCTGGAATGAGGAGATAAAAAGGGGATATTTATCTGAATACTGAGATTTTGACATAATGTATCTGTCACAGGGCCTCTAGTGGAAACCAAGAGTGGTCTGGAACTCACTTGGAAGACTCCAAAGAATAAAGAGAAAAAAATAAAAGAATTGAATTCCTCTAAGAAATATGCAGGTACAAAGATGAGATGCAATAAGAGGAAAGAGAAGCCAAATAGCCAAAGAGCCAACCACGTAGGTCCTTAATCACTGTTTCAACCTGCAAAAATGAACAATAGAATTAGTAAGGATATGACCAAAAAATATCCATTGACAGGCAAAGAAGGAAAAGGAAGAGGTGCTAAATGACTGACTTGATAATATCAGTATTCACTTAAAAGAATGAATAGAAAGTAAAGATAATATAAAATCAAAATGTATCAATTAACTGGGGGAAAAACCCCCCAGGGTCAAAGGAGGCTGTTATATGTGAAAGGTTGAGAGAATGACTCCTTCAGGCTGACATCTGGTCTGTATTGAATCCTTGAAGCTGTATTTGATGGCTTGATGAAGTGTATACCTTGCCAAATTGGAAAATGAACTGGTTCAAATGAAATTTGCATGGTATATGAATGAAATACAGGTATTGATGAATACAGACTTTATTGAATGAATGTGGCTTCCAAGGTGGATTGATGAAGCACTGACCCTTGGAAAACTGTTTTGGAACTGCCTCTTGAATATCCCTTGAGAATGTCCAGTATTCCCTTGGAGGAATACTGTGAATGAGGATAACCAATGATTACTTGATGATGTCATTGGTATTTGAGATTGACACTTGTCCTTGAGCCTTGATGAATCCCCCGGATGACATGATGCCTTGATGAACTGATGGAATGTTCAAATAACCATTTGATATTGGTGCCATTGGATTTCTGGTGAAAAAAGATGCATAATGGTGTATAACACCATCTATGGCACTTCTGGTTATTTGAGGGTGAAAGTGGCCAAAGATCTTTTGGAATGATGCCAGGAGGATAAGAGTTATAAATGGGTTTTGGTAGCTTCAGAGGTGACAAAGTGGTTTTTGGATGCTCTGGCTAAATAAAGCTAATACAGCTTTAAAACTGTATTTGCGTAAAGTGCACAAAAAATGCGCAGAAATGCGCAAATATGGCAATTAAGCCTCAAATGTCCTTATATCGTCATTTGGGAATATTTCCCATATTACATGAGAAAATGGCCTGAAATGGCTAATACAGCAAAAATGTGCAAAATGTGCAGAATTGCGCAAAATTGGAAAATCTGTATTTTAAGCTCAAAAGCCAAATGCAGGATTTTGGGCTGTATTTCTCCTGTTGACTGGAAAATACAAAAGAATTCCCAAAAGACAAACCTGGCCAGGAAAGGCCTGATGATGATGAAGGGCCAAGTTGGGCCCAGATAGTGAAATGACCATAAAAGGCCAAAAAATATGAAATGGCAAATTTTGCCAATGATTATGAATATGGCCAAACTTCCATCAATTGGATATGGCTTGGATCTGCCATATTGAGGTCCAAGAGGGTGAATTGCCATGGTTGTGACAGTAGCTGATACTACTCATAGGTAAATATCAGATGCAGAAAGAAGTAGATATCACAAGAGAAAAACTCCATAAAGTAATTTTTTCTTCATTGGGTGCTTCTGAAAGGTTATTGGAAAGATAAATTATGATGTTATCATTTTTTCATTAGGAGAAGCCGGAAATTTGAATATTATCTATTTTAAGCCTGTTTTTTTAAAAACAGCTTTTTTAGAATTAATTTTCTTCTTTTTAGGTGGGGTTGGGAGCCTGGAAATTTGAGATGATGAGTTATTCAAAAAGAAAGTGATACTCAAGAAAACGTCCAACAATGGCCTGTTGATATTGGGTCTGTGGAGGTCCAAGTTTGAGAATTGAATGAAAATATATTGTATTCAGAAAACTAGCTATCAAGGAGAATCCTTATATTATTTATCCATAAATATATTTTCTCAGCTGATAATCTAAAAAGCTTAAGAGAATTTGATATTTTGGATGAGTATTTGCATCCAATCAATGTCAATTGGGACTTATGAAATGACAATGATAGGTTTTTGTGGGTCTATTTCTTTCAAAAAATTGAATCAGGAATATTATAAAAATTTCAGGAAGCTCTTAAGGGATTAAGTTTCTTTCCAATTTTTACTACTCAATAAGCAAAAATGGAAGCTTCAAGCTGCTCAGAGCTCTTGATCAAATAAAAGAATCAATTCATTTGGCTGATAATGATACTAAGAGAAATGAGCTTAAGATACTCAGAATGATATTTAACTAGCTTTAAATTTCATTTTTTTATGAGGATAAAAAATATATGAGTACAGGTAACAGAAAAATCAAATAAGGGATATAACATTGTTAGGTGATGTAATCAAAATTTGGGGGTGTGTCTGGAGAAGGGTTGGAAAAAAATGGTTTAATTAAAAAACAATTCAGACTGGTGAGCTCACTAAACACCTGATAGTGAGCTTAACTCTAATTAGTAGTATTCTTAAGATTCAAAAAAAAAACCTGAATATATTTGTGTTATAGCTTTTATAATGCAAAAAAGTATCTGTATTATATAATTAAGCCTCAATGGTGAATTGCCCACATATTAATTGTTATTTTTTCTTGAAGGACTAATTTTAAATTATTTACACAGTAATAAAATAATTAATAATATTGATAATGGGGTGAATTGAGGTTTGAAAGGAATTCATTAGAAAAATAACTAATACATGGAAAGGAAAGGAATTCAAGCACTCTTTTTAAGTCTATTGAAAATATATGGTTGGAAATGAATATTGAGTGTATCAGGCCATAATAAGGCTTATTGAAGCTTTCTTTACCAAAATATAATAAAGATTATTTATAAGTACTCTCTATTGAAGGGATTCCTACAAATTTCACACATGAAATTATCTGTACCATTTTATCAAAATTAGTTAAGTTGGAACAGGTTATGGTGAGCCAGAAAAGTAAATGAATCAACCTATTTGATTAAAATATAATTATTTGACTAATTGAAATCCTTCAACTTTAACGAGATCTTATCTGTGAGAATTGTACAAAAATAATGCAATAGTTTGAGGTTTCCTGATGGATTAAGTTTTTACACACAATATATAGTTTTGTACAAGCTTTTACCTTGTTTGTGTTGAGGAAAGCTAAAAGATGGGGATATTTCAAAAAAAACTTTCATAAGGTGCTATTATCAAAAATAATAAAGCGTCAGCTTTTTTTATGAGCCCAAGAATCAATATTGTGCTTAATTGAAATGAATCTTGAGATTTTTCCCAAGGATGACTGAAGCCAGAGCTATGCCATTTACAAAGAATTGTGGTTTCTCTTAAAAACACTAAAGTGTTTATTTGAATTAGATGAATTGTCCCTTCATTTTTATTTTAATAGCTCTATTATCTTACTTATATATGTAAATTGACCCCAAATCTTAAGAATCCATGGCTAAATAATAATTTTCAAGTGGCTTAAAGGATTTTCTCCTCCTCCTAAGATTTCCAAAGCTAGAATATCGTATTAAACACAAATCTTCTGGACAAAACCAGAGCTGTTTTTATTTAGGAATTTAATATTATTTCTGTATTTTATCTCTTCATTTCCTCATTTTTCATTTTTATTTTACATTTGACTCATTTATTTTCATCAGAGATACTTTCTTTTAATTTTTTATCTTCTTAAATTAAACCATTTCTACCCTAGGATGAATCACTTTTTGCTTTCTTAATAATCTTTTACACCAAATGCCTTCTTATTCATTTTATAATAAAACAGGATTGTATATTTCAAGCTTTCAATTACTTAATTCACTGAAAAAGAAAAGAGATGTGGTATACTATCTAAAAAAACACTCACCTACCTATTTTTTGTGGATTGTGAATCCAATTACCTTATATGAGAAAATTTGACCCTGATTTAGCTTTGAATAATATCCAAAAGGCACAGAAGAACAAAAAGTGGAGTGCTAATAAGTTTCTGTCCTTGGTGCTGGAGAACTCATGAAACTTGTTTGAAATTTTGTAATTTTTCTTAATCTATGTTCTTCTCATTCTTTCCCTCTTTTTATAGAATCCAAGAGTGAAGAAATAAACAAAAACCAAGTAAATTCTGTATCATCACCAAATTGGCCAAGCATTAGAAAATCAGAAAAAAAATCCACCAAACCCAAATGACAGGACTGTGCACATTTTAATACAAGCCAAAGATACCTTGGGAAAGCCTGCAAATTTTGAATTTTCCAGGCCAAAATTTCACATTGACTTCAGTTCACCCATTTTATTATTAACCAGAGATCTGAAAAAAAATGTAATTGGAGGTAATTTTGTCAGTGTTCTTGCCCAGAGAGTGAAAAAATACTTTTATAAATGGCTTTAAGAAGCACCAAGCCACAGGTTGGTCATGAGAAACCAAATATTAATCAATCAAGCTTCAAAATTTGAAAACCTACCAAAAAGTAATTTTTTATTTCAAACAGGTGTTTATAAAAATGAAAATTCCACTTTAAAATAGAAATATTCAAGATTAATGGAGAATCTGGAGCATTAATACACCAATACTCCAGGGATCATTGTGAAGAGCTATGTTGAAATTTGGTATCATATTTTTGAAATGAAATTTCCAATGCAGATGAAACAGGTCCTATGTATAAATGAGTTTTTGGACTGAATTATTTATAATTTTACTTCTCTTAGATTAGTATTCCTCCAAGAGCCTAATCAGCTACCAAGAGTATATCTAGCGATACATTAATGTAAGAACTAGATCCAATAACTCATCCGATTCAGCTCCACTGAATCCCATAAAGGTGAGCCAGTGATCATTGGGTAACCAAGGAGACCATAGGAGTTTGATAGGAATGATTCCTCACCCTGCTAATTCAATTATCATTTCAATCAGAACACATAAGTAAAGGAATTCATCTTTAATTACTGGTTGAAGTAATTGAAATTATACTTCTGAAAGAAATATTAAAAGGCTGTTTTGTGGCTAGAAAGAACTTTTGCTAGGGTTAATTCTGATGAATCAACTGGCTTGACCAACATCAATATTAATTCTATTGAACCAAATCCCACAGGTGTTTTCCAGATATGCAGTAAAATAGTCCTTAAATCTTCCAGGTAGGACTATCATGAATTATCATTTATAGAGTCTGGAAAAAGTAGATATTATAAGATAGAGCTTTGAAAGCTCCAAAATATCTACAACATAAACCGGCCATGGCCAATTTTTATGAGTTGTGATCTATGGGATGCAGTCAGTGCAAAACGCCTTTATGATTTCTGCAAAAATTCAGACATTTATAGTGACCCTGAATAATTTCTTGAAAAAATAACTGAATTTGACAAGAGACCTGGAGTGAGATAATAAATAAAAGATTTTTAAAGGAAACTAGAGAATTTGATAGATTTTGAAGGCCTCAGTGAATCAAGACCCTCAAATAAGCTAATTATTGATAAACAACTTAACCCAGTTTCAGAGAAGAGAAATAAAGATGAAATATTTGAAGTTAAATCTGATGAGAAATTAGTCTTGAAAAATTCCAATTCAATCCCTAAAAAAAATATAATTATTCACCAGGATATGGAAAAAGAATTGATGATAAAGATCCTACTGAAATAAAGAGAGTTCATTGAATTTTGATACATTTTAGATATTCATGTAGTTACATTGATTTTGTGAATTAAAGAATACCAATTAAGTCAAATAATCCATTTTTGAAGACTTTCTTCTAAAATATTTTGGAACTAAAAAGCAGATATTTACAAGGATCAAGAGCAAAACAAGGTTCGGAGATAATTTAATTCTGTGTTTAATCAAATTTATGAAAGAGAAAAGCCTATGATATTATATATCCATCTACTCAAACAAATTTTGGCTGAGAGTGTTTTATTTTTTTTAGTTAGTTTTAGATTTAAAAAAGAGAATTTTATTTTGTTTTTTTTTATAGAAAAATAGCTTTTTCTGTTTTGAAAATTGTAAAGAAGAATCAAAATGTATGTTGATTTTTTTATTTTTTTAAAAAATAGGTTCCTCTTATTTTCAGAAGGAATAGAAGTTAAGGAGAGTGCTTATCCAGAAATTCTTACAAAGAGAACTAAAAATACTTTTCAGTATTAATAGAAGACCTGTTCACAATATTAATGTTGATAGCAGGGTTTCACTGTGTCAAAATTGGTGTTTATTTATCACAGGTCTAATTTATGATTTTAATTGTAAAGTAAAAGATGTGAAGGTGTTTAGTAATGTCAAGAATTTAAAAACTCTTTTTTTATTCTTTTTATACAAAAACTTACCTCAGAATGATTTCTATACAGAAAAAAAGGGCTACTTAATATTATTTAATATCTTGAAACACTTCTTATGATTCATGATTTGAATCATCATCAAACTCAAGTTTAAGCTTCTCATTCAGCATTGAATTATCCAAGGTATTATTTGAAGTGCTCTTCTTTATAAAGTCAAACCAATAGCATGTTGATTATTGGTAGCTAATGGCCAAATATAATGAGAAATCCATTATTTGTGATTGAGTAGTACTTTCATTATTGAAGCTACCACATCCAATTTGGAATCTGAAAATGTTACAATATGATTGATTTTGTTATTATTTAGGAATTGTTCAGCTATATGTGATATTGATGGTACTCATGGTGAGTTTCTCCAATTGTAGTTTTCAATGTGAGATTACACACATCTTCACTAAGTTAAAAATTTGGAAGCACCAAAGGAATATGAAGAGGCTTTGCGCCCTCTGGAGGATGGGATGTGATATTGAAACTATTCTGAAATACCTATGATGATATCTTCCTAGTTGCTGTGAGCCTATGAGGTATATATAACATACCCATAAGGCCACAAATGACTTTATACAGAGTTAAATTTGTCTTTAACAGACTTTTTAATTGAATTTAAAATAAAAAATAACAAAAAATAAGTGTAAATTCTTTTGGATAAACAAAGTTATAAATATTATGTCATTTTTAGATTCTACACCAAAAATAACCTAGGGTACACCCATAGGGTGTTACACCCAAAAATACTTATTTCTTATGTTATTGGAAGATTTAAGAAACTCACAGTACTAATGTAACTTTTTTTTAATTTTTTTTGAATTGTTAAATTTAAGCTTAAGTAAGCTTAAATTTAAAGTTGCATAAGGTTTATGCAAACTTACCAAAATTTTAGTTAAAATTGAGGTGTTGTGTATATTTACTGAATTGGCTAGGGATTTGCCATACAGGATGTAAATCCTGCATGGGCTCAATTTAAAAGGGTTTAAGGCCATAGTATGGCTTTAAATAAATAAAGGGGCAAAATCCACGCAAAAAGGTTGGACAAAGAAAAAAGACCAAATAGAGCTGGGGTACCCAGCTTTTTGGATCTGCAAGGATTCAATTAAGGCTTTCCACCTGTATTGAAGGATTTTCAACCTTATTTAAAATTTAAGATTAGACTTTGATCCAACCTTAAAGTTTAAACTGGTTTTATCCCAAATTAGATAGGAATCTCAAGCTGCCACAGGGTAAATCCCTATATGCAGGCTTGAAATTAAGGTTTTAAGAACTGTCAAAACATAATCAAGCTCAAAAAGCTTAAACAACCTTAAAACTTTAAGGTTACAAGCATTAAAACCTTATCAAAAGTTAAGGTTTAGTGTGGATTGCTATTTCATGTGGAAAAATAACAATAACTTCAAAAATTCATTAAAAATTCAATTCTTAATGGATTTTCTTGGAGATTTCACAAAGCTTACAATTTAATATTATCTATGTATAGATAAAATTTTGAGTATCTTTTATAAATAAATTTCCTGGGTAATCAGCCTGGAAATGCACTGTTTTAATTAAGCTCAAAGAAAATTATAATTTCTTTAAAAATTAATTAAAAATTGAGTTTAAGAGATTTCTGCTTGAACCTCTATTTTTAAGTTTTTCATTTGATGAACTCTAATATAAATAAACTTGTTTTATATTAAAACCTAACACAATTAGTTTAAATGAGGATTAAAGTTACTTGGAGTTAAGAATAACACTGGTAACTTTCAATTGGAATTAAAAATAAGTTGCCTTAAGCTAAGAACTTCCTTTTTGAGAATGGTTTTTCAGTTTTGACCTGAGAGTTGCTCTGTAGACATAAAAAGAGTCGTTTAATCACTGTTTTTGTCCATCATCATTATAAATCCAATTATATTAGACATTTAAACAGGTAAAGTTTTATTATATATAAAATCTTATTTTTAAATTATTTCTTAAGTATTTTATTCTTTATAAATCTTAAATTAAAGAATTGAAATCATAAAAATTGGATTATTTTTTGTAATAATCTATAATATATTATATTTTATGAAATTATTGTCTTTAAAATATCTTTTCAAAATCCACAAATTCCTCTGAAAGCTCTTTAATCATATTTTTTATTTAAAAAAATTGTTTTATCTTTCAAAATATGGATTTTTGGCGTGTTTTTAACTTATAATTATTATTTAATATATTAACTGTTGTTGTTTGACTTGTTGTATTAAATGAATATTCTAAGTGAGTTTTCTCCAGAATCCCTTATCTTTTTTTATCTATTATTAGTTTTTTATATATAGAATTTTTCTATAAGAATTATTTCTGCACAGTGTGTGTTTTAATTCTTTTATAAATAATATTCATATTATTTATAAGTGGTTAAATATTTATATTTTCCATGTGTAATTGTCTCATTAAGAGCTTTACACTTCTTATTGCTATAATTGTCAGGGACTTTAACAATAATAGAATAATTATAATAGTTTTTATTATTATTAGATTTTATAATAATAATTAAATTTATTTTTTATATAATTATTTTTGATAATTATATTTAAATTTGTGGTTATAATATTTTATTATATTATATTTTTCTACTGAGGACAGTCATAGTACTCTTGAGATTGTTACTATCATCAAGAGTTTCATAGACAAACCTTACATTTGGGGTCCTGGCCATGATTTCAACCAATTTTTGGGACATAAATCATATTCTAGACCTTATTTTACTGTTTTTTGACATAAAATTGTCATATTTACTTTTATATATGGCTTTTTTTGGGACTTATCCCTTATAAATAATCTTTAGAATCTTGATAAAGTTATTTTTTGCTTAAGAATATTGTTTGAAACAATATACTATTGAGTGACTTGGAATAAATTTCTTTTGTCTAACTAGTGGCTTTTTCACATCACAGACTTGAAATTTATTCTTTGAGTTATTCTGGTATAAAGTGAATAATAGTATAATTTTTGTTAATAACTTATTAATTGCATAATTATTCTTTCTTTAAAGAAAATATTAAATCAAATAAAAATCTTTACTAAAAACATTTTTTCTTTAATCTTAGGCATTTTTTCTTTATTTTTGACGTAATTTCCCATAAATTACATTAAAACAACTTTATTCAATAAGTTGAGTTTATAAGTTATTTTTAGTGTTTGATAAAATAACTTATAATAATTTTCATTCTCTAGTGTCATCCATCAGAGAAAGTTCTTCAGACTCTGAAGCCTCGAGTCTAGTATTGAAATTCAAACTAGCCCAGAAACAAGGGGTTTCATAACCAAAGAACCCTTCAAAGGTCCAGCAGGTGAATTTAATTCATTCTTAGTCTGTTTTATTCTCAAAATTGACTTGAAATGACTCCTACTAGAAGTGGAAGCAATTAATCCATCCAATCTAATGGATCTGGACCAGGACATTCCAGTCACAAATCCAAAAGACAAGAATGTCAGCCCAGAGGAGAGGCACAAATGGAGGATGCCAGAACTTCCACCAGTTCCCAAAGGTTAGCCAGCACCTTTTACACTCTTATTGAGAGTCCAGAAGCTGACATAAGTGCTATTTCTGTTAGATCTGAATCAATTCCAACAGGCAGCAGTAGAGATATACCAGTGTCAGTACAAAAACTGGTTTATGGCAGCAAAACAGCACCAGTGGAAAATTCTCCCAAGTCTTTAGATAGGCACCATGAACTCATATCTTCAAGTGAAGACGTTCATGGGGCCAGAAAAGACAGAGAAACTTCTGAAGGGTTGGACACCCATGTCTTGCAAAGGACAAGTCCAACAGATAAAAGCTTGGCTGAAAAACCAAAGCATGTTATCAGAATATCAGAAGAAGAAGTTGGCCCAAGGCAAGGAAAACACCCCAGTGGAAGCTCCCCAAGCATCCACCAGAAAGTATCCGCCTCAACCAGTGCCAAACAAGCCCAAGAAAACCCCAAAGACCAATCAGAAGGGCAAGAAAAAGGCAAAGGGAAAGGCAAAGCCCAAGTGGAACAAGCCTTACTCTCAGAATTACAGAATTCCCAAGAAAGAGAAGACAGCCATGGACAATGTGTTCAATATGGCAAGAACTTTGATGGAATTCAAAAACAAGGAAGAGGAAAGATTGAACCAATCTTTCCCAAAGAAATAGATATTGTAAAACTTGTAACTCAATTTGAATCTTGTATTAAAGAAATTATGACAAAGCTTAAAACATTTGAGTATATCCAACAGAAGTTGGGTAATGAGATATTACAAGTGAAAGAATCACAAAAGACCATTGTTGGCCTTGACAATGTTAATAAAGACAATATTCTGTCTTTGACGCAAATTTGTGCAAGAATTGAGTCTAAAGTTACCTTACTCAATCAACCAGATGTCAATTCAATTTCTTTTATAACTAGACAGTTAAAGGAATTAAGAATACAAGTTCAAAACTTGGAAAACTCAACTGGGCACAATGAAGCTCTTTTCCAAGAACAATTGGAAAAAAGTGACAAAGCAAGACTTGAATTGAAAGAAGATATTCAATCAAGTATTAATAATATATCACTAAAAAATGAATTGCTAAGGCGATCCACACCACTTCTTGACAGAAATGTGCTTAACTTGAATAATGATTTACACCATAAAATTTCAAGTAATGCAGATGTGGAGACTGCTTGTAATTTTAAAGACATTCCAAGATTAGAGAAATGGCCAACCTTCAGTGGTGAAGGAGAATGTAATCATATGGAATTTATGAAAAAAATTGATATTTTCAAAGAAGACTTGAACATTCCAGATGAATACATAAGTGACAGATTACACTCATTATTTACCAAATCAGCAAAGAAATGGTATTATAAAGTGAGACAAGACCATGGTAAACATTCTTGGCCTTGGTGGAAAGAACAAATTATTTCCAAATGGGCAAATGATTCCTGGAGAGTTAAAATGGAAAATTCTTTTGAAGAAGCCATTTTTAATATTGGGAAGGACAGGCCCATGTCTTGGTTTCTTAAACAGAAGGACAGATTGACTGCCCTTCATACTGATATGTCTGAAACAATGGTACATAAAAGGATATTAGGAAAGTGTGGAGGTGACCTTGAGCATGCTATAAGAAGCAGATGTATTGAGCCTTGCTCTACAGAAGATTATATCAATGCTATGGAGGACCCTACTACTAGAACAAAAATTGGAAGAAATTGGTATAAATCCCCAATAGACAACAAGACTAGTGGAGAACCGATTTCAAAACCAAATAAACCATAAGACAGACCTCCTTTGAAATGTCATAAGTGTGGAAGTACATCTCATTTGGCTAATACTTGTCCCAAAAAGACAAGAATCAATGAGATAGAAATTGAAAAGGATGACACAAAAGAAACAAATGATGTCCATGTACATGAAAGTGATTCTGAGCCTTCTGAAGAGGAGGAATTACCAGATTAACTTAGTATAGAAAATATTAATGTTTCCTTTGAAGTCACAGAAGTGCATACTCACTTACCACAGTACAGTGATGAATGTATGGATCTTATACACGTACAAGATGCTAAAATGCAAAAAAACCAAGCCTGCCAGAGGTAAAGGTTATACAGATGGATCATCTTGTATCACTAATATTGGGATAAACAACACAGAAGCCAAGATACATCTTGACTCAGGTGCTTTTTGCACTTGTGTTAAATGAAATTATCTTGACAAGATTTATACCAACTGGAAAGACAAGATAATGCCAATTGAAGGTATAAAATTCAGAAGTGCTAGCCAAAATATGCACCCCTTGGGTATATTTGAAGCAGCAATAATATTTTCTCATCCTGCAGAAAGTATCAGATTAAAAGTTGACTTTGTTGTTATGAATAATTGTACTTCACAACACTTTATACTTGGAAATGATTACCTCAATATTTATGGTATTGATATTAATAATCATACAGACAGGTATCTCACTATAGGGGAAAATAAAAGACAAAAATCTGCTTTTCCTCTAGAAAAAAGAGAAATTGCTGTCATTAAACAAGTGAAAAATGTTAATGAAGGAAAATTCGTGTCAAATCAATTGATTGAAGCACACATTAGTCCTGAATTAATACTAGAAATGAAGGAAGAACTTATTGAAATTTTATTCCAATACAGCAAAGCCTTTGCTTCAGATGATGAACCACTTGGAGCTAGAAAGGCCATGAAGTGGACATTATACTTAATGTGGAAAGACCTTATCCTCCACTATTAAGAAGACCAGCTTACCCAGCTAGCCCTAGGGCCAGAGAAGCATTAGAAAGTCATATTAATGAACTGATGAAACTGGGAGTTCTTAGAAAAGTTGGACACAATAAAGAAGTAAAAGTCACAAATCCAGTAATCATTACTTGGCATAATGATAAGTAAAGGGTGGTTGGTGATTTTAGAGCACTGAATACCTATACTATTCCAGACAGGTATCCAATCCCTAGAATCCATGAGACTTTGACTCAATTATCCAAAGCAAGATTCATTACTTCCATGGATGCTCTTAAAGGCTTCCATCAGAATGTTTTAACACCTCATGCTAGGAAATTATTAAGAGTGATTACTCATTGTGGTATTTATGAATATTTGAGGATGACCTTTGGTATTAAAAATGCACCCTCTCATTATCAGATAATGATGAATACCATCTTCCCACATGAATTATCAGAGGGATTGTTAATCATTTATATTGATGACATTGTCACTTGTTCAGAAACCTTGCAATTACATTTAGAGAGAGAGTTTCATTAGTACTTAAGAAAATTCTTCAAGTGAACATCAAAATATCTCTTAAGAAATGTAAGTTTGGGTTTCATTAGTTGAAGGCTCTAGGGAATGTAGTCTCAGGACTGAGCCTTGGTATTGATAAGAACAAAGTGGCTTCAGTTTTACTGAAACAAATGCCCCAGAACAAAAAGGAGATGATGTCTTTCTTGGGGTTTGCCAGTTATTACAGGCAACAAATTAAGTATTTTGAAATCCATGCCAGATCATTATACAGAATTTGTGATCAACAAACTGTTTTTGAAATGAAACAGGAGAGGATTAAAGCATATGATAAAATCAAGTATACCTTGACCAATGCACCATTATTATTGGTGCCAGACTGGAAACTTCCTTTCAAGCTATATATTGATGCATGTGGTTAAGGTTTAGAAGCTGCTCTTCATCAGATTCAAATTGTCAATGACAAACCCTTTGAAGGTCAAATTTGTCTTATTTCAAGACAAATCAAACCTACTGAGGCCAGATATGGAGCTAGCCAAATGGAGTGCCTTTGCCTTGTTTGGGCTCTGGAAAAACTTCATTACTATCCTGATGGTAGTGTGTTTGAAGTAATTACTGATTTTAATGCAGTAAAATCACTTCTTAACATGAAAACCCCAAACAGACACATGTTAAGATGGCAGATTGCTATACAAGAGTATAGATGCAATATGACCATAGTACATAAAGCTGGAAATATTCATAAGAATGCTGGTGGCTTAAGTAGATGGGAATTACCCAATACACCTGACAATCCTGCCCATGTTCCTATAAGTGCAGAACCTCAAATTCCAATTGAAGGAATTAACATCACAGATTTTGGAACAGAATTCTTTGAAGAATTTAGAGAAAGCTATACGCAAGCTAAGGATTGTCATATCCTTAGTGCTTTGCTTGACAAAGATTGCAAAAGATGCAGCATTGGCTAATTCTCTAGATGATATTTGGAAAGCATCTTATGACAATGGAAGATTCCATTTATTTGATGGTATATTATATCATAGATCTAAACACACATGTGTCATGGTCCTATGTAGTAGAATGTTAATTAACACCATACTACTAGAATTTCATGATAAAATTTATTCTGGAAATCTGTCTGAAGACAGAACTATGGAAAGAATTAAGACATGTGCCTGGTGGAGATCTTGGAGAAAAGATGTCATTGAATATTGCAATAGTTGTGATAGATTCCAGAAAGCCAATAAAGCTACTGGTGTAAGGTTTGTCTATGAAACTCTTGATAATAGTAACAATATCAAGAGTACTATGACTGTCCTCAGTAGAAAAATATAATATAATGAAATATTATAACCACAAATTTAAATATAATTATTAAAAATAATTATATAAAAAAATAAATTTAATTATTATTATAATAATATAATAATAAAAAAAATAATAATTATAATAAATTATAATTATTCTATTATTGTTATAGTCACTGACAGTTATAACAATAAGAAGTGTAAAGCTCTTAATGAGACAATTACACGTGGAAAATAAGAATATTAACCACTTATAAATAATATAAATATTATTTATAAAAAGAATTAATCACACACTGTGCAGAAATAATTCTTTATAGAATAAAATTCTATATAAAAAAACTAATAATAGATAAAAAAAATATAGAACCTTAAAGAAAACTTACTTATAATATTTATTTAATACAACAAGTTATAAAACAACAGTTATTATATTAAATAATGATTATAAGTTAAAAACACGCCAAAAATCAATAAAATCAAAGATAAAACAACTTTTTATACTAAAATTTATGATTAAAGAGTTTTTGAGAGGAATTTGTGGATTTTAAAAGATATTTAAGATGATAATTTTATATAATAAAAGCTATTATAGATGATTACAACAATAATCTGAATTCTATGACTTCAATTCTTTAATTTAAAGAATAAAAATAACTTAAGAATTACTTTTAATAATAAGATTTTATATTTAATAAAACTTTACCTGTTTAAATGTCTAATATGATTGGATTGATTATGAATTCTGGACAAAAACAGTGATGAAAAGACTCTTTTTATGTCTACAGAGCAGCTCTCATGATTCATAATGGATGTAGAGGGCGTGCTCAGGTCAAAACTGAAAAACCATGCTTAAAAATTAAGTTCTTAACTTAAGGCAACTTATTTTTACTTCCAATTTAAAGTTACCAGTGTTATTCTTAACTCCAAGTAACTTTAATCCTCATTTAGTTTAATTATTTTAAGTTTTAATATAAAATAAGTTTATTTATATTAAAGTTCATCACATGAACAACATAAAATCAGAGTTTCAAGCAGAAATCTCTTAAACTGAATTTTTAATTAATTTTTAAAGAAATCATAATTTTCTTTAAGCTTAATTAAAAAGGTAATTTTCCAGGCTAATTACCCAGGAAACTTATTAATAAAAGATACTTAAAATTTAATTTATATATTGATAATATTAAATTATAAGCTGTGTGAAATTTTCAAGCAAATCCATTAAGATTTGGATTTTTAATGAATTTTTGAAGTTATTACTATTTTTCCACGTAAAATAGCAATACACACAAAACCTTAAGTTTTGATAAGGTTTTGATGATTGAAACCTTAAAGTTTTAAGCTTATTTAAGCTTTTTAAGCTTGATTAAGCTTTGACAGTTCTTAAAACCTTGATTCCAAGCCTGCTTATTGGGATTTACCCTCTTGGCAGCTTGAAATTCCTGTCCAATTTAGGATAAAACCAGTTTAAACCTTAAGGTTGGATCAAAGTCTAATCTTAAAGTTTAAATAAGGTTGAAAATCCTCCAATACAGGTGGACAACCTTAATTGAATCATTGCAGATCCAAAAAGTTGGGTACCCCAGCTCTATTTGGTCTTTTTCCTTTGTCCCACCTTTTTGCGTGGATTTTGCCCTTTTATTTATTTAAAGCCATACTATGGCCTTAAACCCTTTTAAATTGAGCTCAGGCAGGATTTACATTCTGTATGGCAAATCCTTAGCCAATTCAGTAAATATACACCACACCTTAATTTTAACTAAAATTTTGGTAAAGTTGCATAAACCTTATGTAACTTTAAATTTAAGCTTAATTAAGCTTAAATTTAACAATTTTAAAAAATGTTAAAAAAGTTACATTGGTACTGTGAGATTCTTAAATCTTCCAATAACATAAAAAATAAGTGGTTTTGGGTATAACACCCTATGGGTGTACCCTAGGTTATTTTTGCTGTAGAATCCAAAAATGACATAATAATTATAACTTTGTTTATCCAAAAAAAAAGTTATACTTATTTTTTATTATTTTTTATTTTAAATTCAATTAAAAAGTCTGTTTAAGACAAATTTAACTGTTTATAAAATCATTTGTGGCCTTATGGGTATGTTGAACATACCTCACAGGCTCACAACTGGTAAAAGATTTGGTTTAATGATTCATATCCAAGAGCCAAGTACCCCATGGGAAGTGGTTCACATGGATTGGGTAACTGCCTTATCACCTGGGGGTGGTAAAAGTTACAATGAATGTCTTGTTATTGTAGACAGATATAGCAAAACACCTATCTTTTTACCATGTCATAAAGATGACACAGCTATGGATAAAGCTCTTCTGATCTGTAATAGAGTCATATCCCATACTGGTCTCTTTAAAAATATCATTAGTGATAGAGACCCAAAATTCACATAAGCCTTATGGACTAATTTACATAAGATTTTGGGTACAAAACTACCATTCTAAACAGCATACCATCCACAAACAGATGGGTTAGCAGAAAGAATCATTCAAACCCTTGAGGACATGATCAGAATACTTTGTGCTTATGGCCTGGATCTTAAAGATTCTGCTGGATTTACCCTTTATTTGTGTACTCTTATACCAGCATTGGAATTAGCCTACAAGACCTCCATCCATGCTTCAACAGGAAAAACTCCTGCAATGTTGGAGAAAGGATGGAACCCCAAACTTCCAGTTGATACTTTGAAAAAAGATCTGGTTAATATTCATCCAACTGCTTCAAGCTTTAAGTTATTGCTTGATAAATTAAGACATCATGCAAATGAAAGCATGAATGATGCCTTTGAATATGCTAAACAGAAATGGGATAAAAGTCATAAACCCCCAGAATTCAAAGTAGGGGACTTGATACTAGTTTCAACCTTGAACTATAATAATATTAAAGGTCCAAAGAAATTGAAAGATTCCTTTGCAAGACCATTTATTATTAAAGCCCTTCATGGGACAAATGCAGTACAGGTAGAACTATCAGGAGAATTATAAAACAAACATCCAGCTTTTCCTGTTAGTCTGGTAAAGAATTACACTTCAAGTGATAAAGCGTTATTTCCTTTACAGAATGAAACACCCTTAGAAGTATTCCCATTGGATCAAAGTGAGGATGAAAAGGTACTAAAAGTCTTGAAATAAAGAAGACTTAGGGGAAAAAATGAAAGAGAATACCCAGTCAGGTACAAAAATCCACAACATGAAGATGAAAAGATTGAAGAAAGTAAAATACCTGATTCCCAAAGGTTTCGCAGAAGATTCAGACATGAGAGAAGACCAATTGCTCAATGAAAAGTTTGAATTGTGTGCTTTACATACTTAAGAAGTATAAGTAGAGAGGTTGAAAAGTGGATTATACCCCCCCAAATAACTTGGGGGTATACTGCAAAAGAAAATTGTAGTCCAATGTTTTTTGGTGGTAAGGAATGTGAGCTTGTGAGGTATGTAGAAAATACCCATAAGGCCACAAATGACTTTATACAGAGTTGAATTTGTCTTTAACAGAATTTTTAATTGAATTCAAAATAAAGATTACAAAAAATAAGTATAAATTGTTTTTGGATAAACAAAGTTATACATATTATTTCATTTTTGGATTCTACACCAAAAATAACCTAGGGTACACCCATAGGGTGTTACACCCAAAAATACTTATTTCTTATGTTATTGGAAGATTTAAGAAACTCACAGTACTAATGTAACTTTTTTTTAATTTTTTTTGAATTGTTAAATTTAAGCTTAAGTAAGCTTAAATTTAAAGTTGCATAAGGTTTATGCAAACTTACCAAAATTTTAGTTAAAATTGAGGTGTTGTGTATATTTATTGAAGTGGCTAACAATTTGACATACAGGATGTAAATCCTGTGTGGGCTCAATTTGAAAGGGTTTAAGGCCATAGTATGGGTTTAAATAAATAAAAGGGCAAAATCCATGCAAAAAGGTGGGACAAAGGAAAAAGACCAAATAGAGCTGGGGTACCCAACTTTTTGGATCTGCAAGGATTCAATTAAGGTTGTCCACCCGTATTGGAGGATTTTCAACCTTATTTAAACTTTTAGATTATACTTTGATCCAACCTTAAAGTTTAAACTGGTTTTATCCCAAATTAGACAGGAATTTCAAGCTGCCAGAGGGTAAATCCCTATATGCAGGCTTGAAATTAAGGTTCTAAGAACTGTCAAAACATAATTAAGCTCAAAAAGCTTAAATAAGCTTAAACCTTTAAGGTTCCAAGCATTAAAACCTTATCAAAAGTTAATGTTTAGTGTGTATTGCTATTTTATGTGGAAAAATAGCAATAACTTCAAAAATTTCAATAAAAATCCAATTCTTAATTGATTTGCTTGAAACTTTCACAAAGCTTACAATTTAATATTCTCTATGTATGAATTAAATTTTAAGTATTTTTTATAGAGAAATTTCCTAGGTAATTAGCCTGGAAACTTACTCTTTTAATTAAGGTCAAAGAAAATTATAATTTCTTTAAAAATTGATTAAAAATTGAGTTTAAGAGATTTCTGCTTGAACCTCTATTTTTAAGTTTTTCATGTGATGAACTTTAATATAAATAAACTTATTTCATATTAAAACTTGAAATAATTAGCTTAAATGAGGATTAAAGTTACTTGGAGTTAAGAATAACACTGGTAACTTTAAATTGGAATTAAAAATAAGTTGCCTTAAGTTAAGAACTTCATTTTTAAGAATGGCTTTCAGTTTTGACCTGAGAACGCCCTCTATATTCATTCTGAATCATGAGAGCTGCTCTGTAGACATAAAACAAGTCTTTTCATCACTGCTTTTGTCCATAATCATTATCAATCCAATTATATTGGACATTTAAACAGGTAAAGTTTGATTATATATAAAATCTTGTTTTTAAATTATTTCTTGAGTATTTTATTCTTTATAAATCTTAAATTAAAGAATTGAAATCATAGAAATTGGATTATTTTTTGTAATCATCTATAATATATTATATTTTATAAAATTATTGTCTTTAAAATATCTTTTTAAAATCCACAAATTCCTCTCAAAACTCTTTAATCATTTTTTTTATTATAAAAAATTGTTTTATCTTTTAAAATATTCATTTTTGACATGTTTTTAACTTATAATTATTATTTAATATAATAACTGTTGTTGTTTGACTTGTTATATTAAATAAATATTATAAGTAAGTTTTCTCTAGAATTCTATATCTTTTTTTATCTATTATTAGTTTTTTGTATATAGAATTTTTCTATAAGAATTATTTCTGAACAGTGCCTGTTTTAATTCTTTTTTAAATAAGATTTATATTATTTATAAGGGGTAAATATTTATATTTTCCATGTGTAATTGTCTCATTAAGACCTTTACACTTCCTATTGTTATAATTGTCAGTGACTTTAACAATAATAGAATAATTATAATTCATTATAATTATTATATTTTATAATAATAATTAATTTTATCTTTTATATAATTATTTTTGATAATTATATTCAAATTTGTGGTTATAATATTTTATTATATTATATTTTTCTACTGAGGACAGTCATAGTACTCTTGATATTGTTACTATTATCAAGAGTTTCATAGACAAACCTTACAGTTGCTTACTGAGAGAACCAAAATATATGCTATCTATGGAAGAAGAAACTGTCATAAATAAGAAATATTTAGAAGTAGTAAAATGTAAGAATTCAGGAAAAATAATTATTTAGTATATCTGTACCTTCTTTTTCTTTTTGGTCATGTTTCACTTCTAAGGCTAGGAGCTCAAGAACATTAAAAAGAAATGTGGAGCTCAATAAAAATAGAAGACTTTCCTTCAGAAAAGTAAAAGAACAATTTTTATTTCAAGAAGGAAAAAAAAACTTTGAAAAAACCACACATAACCTTTTAGAAAACCCATTCATAAAAGAGGTTTTCAGGAAAGGATTCAAAAAACTATCCAAAATTAGTGAGAAAGAAAATCCTAATTTTCATCTTATTAGAAGGCTGAAAAATTTGAAAAAACAAAAAAGCTTTGATTCATTGTGAGTCAATGATTCTAGTAATGGATTGGGGCTCATTCCAATCAATAGCTTCTTGAACCTCTGTTAGAATAATCAAAAGGAGGTGATGCACATGAAGATAAGGTTTAAGATTTGAGGAAGAACTAATTGACAAGTAGAGTGTGTCCATGGTTTGTTTTTGATGAAACATATAAACTTTCATTTTGATCTTCTTTGATACTCCTTTGATTGGGTTAAGATCAGGTGGGTGTGGAGGCCAAAACTTTTTGATTATATCATTATTGTTCCAATTTTGGATTATTTGAGCTTATTGTGCCGGAATGCTATTTAAAATCAAGGTTATATTTGATTAGTTGAGAAAGTCAAACAAAAGGCTCACTTCAGTCATTGTCTGCCTAGAGAATTTATTAGAGTATAGCAACAGAAGAGGATTCTACCTAAAGGACAGGCAATCAATATAACAAAGTAGTAGATGTAGCTATACCAACAAGGACGCAGATAAGCCAGCAAGCAGAGACAAAGAATGGTCTCTGGAGAAGAGAAATAAAATATAGCTGGGAGATTAAAATAGAAGAGAAGAGTGTGGGATGAAAATTTAAGGGAAAAAGGATTGAGGAAAGAGAAGAGATGAAAAGAAAGAAGCAGAGAGTAGATGGTATCAATTTTAATAGGAGTGGGGTTTGGAGAAAGTGGTTTTGGATATACCCAGGTTGGGGTTTTAGAAGTGGAAAGGCTTTGGAATTCTTAAAAACTGTTTCTATTGCTGGTTATTTTTTAGTTTATCCATGAATTCCAGAAAAAGGGTTGAAATATGGGATGAAAAAACTGAAAATAAAGGTGGTTGTAGCCTGTTTCACTTCAATAACAACCATGGGGCCTTATTGAATTCAATGATGTCCCTCGTAGAAATGAGTGAGTATAATATATAACAATGATTAATGGATAAAAATTCAAGGATGAATTTCTATGTGGGTGCTCCAAAAAATATTTATCTGACTGTTTAATGAGTGCAAAAATGAATTTTTTGGTCCAAATAATATAAGGCAAATCAGTAATGATAAAGCTGAGGTGGTCACAAGAAAAATCCTGGTGACTTTCAAATTATTTTGCCTTTAGATAGGCTTCTTTGGTCCTGTTAATTAGTACTTACCTAGCTTATGAGCTTATCTCTGCACCATTTTAGGTGAAAAATTAATTCTGAGAATATCTGTGAGCCTTCAATAATAGAAATACTTACCTTCTAAGCAATATCCACCTATTATCTTCAAATTTTTGTCTCATTTTCTTCTACTTTATTTCAAATAATATAGTTCTTTCTCCTCAAAGGTTATGTAGCTCAATTTTTAGCTTTCATTTCATCATTAGAGCTCAATTTAAACAGTAAATACTGATATTAAGATATATGAATCCCTATTAGTTGAATTTTTTAGTGTGAGCTTGTGACTCAAAAACAGGGCTAAATATTTGAACCAAAATACCATAAAAGAATGTAAAGCCATATTCAAACCAAGGAAGTGAAATTAGCCAAAATGGCTCATTAAGGAATCCAAAAAGAAGAGGAAACCCACTTTATCCTGAATTATAAACTACCATAGACATAGGATGAAGAATAAAAACATTATGCAAGCCCAAAACCTTAACTTAGCATAAAACATAACTTCAACCTCTCATCTAAAATCTAGAGATAGAGGCAGATAATCACCATGTGGGGTTTAGAATTTAATTTCTTACTTAGGGATATCAAATGGTACAAGCCAAATTGGGTTGGAACCAACATTACACAAATTAGAGCCCAGTATAGGCCAAACAAAGGTGAATTTAATATTCAAATCTCATCTATCGTCCATAGTTTTAGTGTGAGGAAACTAAAGTGAGGTCATTTTAAGAAGGGAGGAAACTAATATCTCTAATGGTACTCTTAAGTATCCTGTATCACTAATGGAAAAAAGGTACTGACAATATTAACTCAATACAGGATTCATACAAAATACAACTTCTCACAATGAAATTGAAAGCATGTATAGCTTTGCCATCATTAAGGTTAGGAATACCACATGAGTAAGAACTGTGAAGAAATAATCAAGGGCTGAAAATGACCCACTTTTGAGCTCTCTCATTACAAAAAATTACAAAATAATAGTAGCTTGAAGGTTAAAATCCCACCACATTGGCAAAACCAATAATTTGGGGTAGCCTATCCTAGTAATGGATTAGAAGTGTCAAAACCATTCAAAAGCATGTTTTTACTTCACTAAACCATGCTATTACTAATAACAGGCCCAGAAAAATGGTCTACACAGAAATCTATGCTTCTGACACATCATAACACATCAGTGAGGTCCCCTGATGAAGAGTTTCACCCTGTATTGGGGGAAAGTGATCATATGTTGTTTTGGAGTCACACACGAGCCCAATGAATGATATACAGTGCTGTGAAGATCACAAGCACACCCTTCTGGGTAGATATTCTGCACTCATTCTATTTCAAAGGGGGAATATGCCCCACCACACTATTTTCAGAATAAAAAGGGCCCTTTATCTCTGAACTAAGGAGGAATCCTTATTCTTCTCTTGAATCTATATATAGTATAATTTCTACCAAAAGCAATAATATTGGAAAATAACCAGGTATAACTCAAATATAGCTATTGAAGCTGTTAGTAAAGCTATAAAATTGATAATTACTGCATCCAGGACTTTCAGTGGAGCTCTCCACCACTATTTCAACATATTAAAGACCTTTTAATTATATTTTAAGCTATTTTTCTACATATCAAACTGAAATTATTAATTTTGACTAGATTTTACATAAATTCATCCTGAAAAATACCCTTCTATTCTTGAATTGATTTTTTAATTCATTATAATTAGACTTGCAGCCACAAAAGAGGACCCAGCTACATGAGAAACTTGAATTAATTATGGACAGGCCAGATAAATAAGCTTGTTCTTCTAGCTTATAGGCTCTCCTCTGATGGAACGAAAAACTATTTTCTATATGGTTGTAAATGACAAGTTTGATTGAGCTGATATTGAATAAAATAAGAGTACTTCACTCCTTGTTCCAAGACTCTGTACCTTGGTTTTAATTTTGATATATCTAGAAGTTTGGACGAGGATTTGTGATGGATTGTTTTTTAAAGAAAAGAATTAACTTTCATGAAAAAATGATGAGTCAAGAAAAATATTTTCTTTCCAAGTTGAATAAGGAAAGATTTGAGGGAAAAAATGAAAAAAAGGTAATTGGAGTATAGATAGTTTGAGATCTGTGATTGATTACTCTTTATTGAATTGAGTCATATTTAAATAAATCTTTTTAATGGTAGCTCTTGGTTTCCATAAGGTAAAAGCAGTCCACTTTCCATATCAAGACTTTTAAGAGGTCACACTTCCCAGCTTTGAGGCTGACTGCACCAATTTGCAAGTGTCCTTATGTAAATTTTCAAGATTCAATCATTTAGATTTTATAAATAATTTACTCATTATTTCAGAAATTAATTGCTTAAAAGGCGAACTAATATTACTATTTATTAATTTTGCTGGTTTTTTTAAGCTGCGGTTCTCATAAGAATGGTAGTGATTCAATTTTTCTTCAATTATGTTGAAATGTGTTTTGTTGAAAGAGCTAGGGGTGAGGATAAATTAATTTTCCCGTGAATTAAAATTGAATTCATAAAATTAAAGAGAGGAAAATTTTCATTTTGTGATTCAGGAATAACATTTCAGAGATTTTCTCAAGCTGTTACTTGAAACAGAGAACCAGATCAACATTCATATACCTTAAAAAATGGTATTAACATTGAGGATTGAGTAATATAATAACCAAATAAATACAATTAATACAAGTATTGAATTTGAAAAATGAAATTTCCATATAAGAATATACAATTCTAATACCAATTGGATAAGAATTTGACAAGCTCTAGCAACTTTTAGTCTTTATTAGTATCCAATATACAAAATTCTTATTTTAATTTCTCATACAACACTTTTATACTTCATAAAACCCCATATAAATGGTATTTTACTTTGATTTATCACTGAGTGATTTGCAATGGTTCAATTTAATTTCCAGAATCACCCCTACTTCAGGAGAGAACATATTCACACATTTACTTCAAGAAAATACCTTCAAAAGAAGAGGAGGGCTTATAAAGATATCTGAAGAAGTACCATGAGGTTGAAAGACTCATTGAGGAATTAACTTTAATATCCTCAAAATTGATATTATACCGAAAATGACAAATAAGTATTGGTTTAAAATTCCAAAGCAAAATTGCGGATTTTCTAAGAATAGTTATTTGAATAAGCCTTGGTATCTTTGTCGCACTTTAGTAAAGCTATGGATATAAATAATATCAAAGTGTAAGGATAATTTATACCTGAAATCCTATATCATTTAGATTCGTATATCTTCAAAAGTAACTGAAATATATGGCTCATAAGTGTATAAGTCCACCTACTTATGTGAACATATAAATCAAAATATTCAAGCACCTATAGCTGTGGAAATCATGGAGAAGGGAAGACATAAATCCTAAAGAATTGAAGAGCTAATGAAGCCCTTCAATCATATCTTCTTTGCTTCTTTTTATATTTAAATTTGAACGAAATTTTTTGGATTGGAAGTTTTTCTTCAATAATGGTATGTACCAGAAATTTACCATCTGGTACTGCGCTTATACCTACAATATTGGTAGTTTAAGGCTTTAAAGCTCCCATAATGACTAAAATAAATAATAAAAATTCTCTTGAAACACAATAGCCGATTTGATTTGTTTTTTGAAAATTTCTGTAACCTTTTGTTGATTTAGAATGATAATTTGTGGTCCATAAAGCACAATAACAGCTATTGTGACATCAGTATTGAGCATATATACCAACAAATCAGCTTCAATAGTGAATATTTTAATTCTTCAGATGTTTTAGAATCTTAATGAAACTTAAAAATTCCCAAAATGAATTTAATTAGGAGTTTTCTAACTGGATTAGGATTTCAACATTTATTTCAGTATTCTTATTCAGTAAGGATGTATCTAGCTAGGAAGTAGTACTTCTAGATATATTAATAAAATTGAATTTGTTAAATATTGTAGCGATTTTGATTTTCAACAAGTACTCAATTTCTTTAAATAAGGCTCCAAGTAGATTTATAATTCATCCATTTTTTAATAATTGCAACCTTGTCACAGTAATAGAACTAGATTTCATTTACTATTCTTATCCTACCACAGAAGCTAATCTGGCAGATATATTCCAGAAATTCAGCCTTAATTATGGATTAATCATCATCCCTACAGTGAGGTGTTGTTGAAAATTTCAGTTATTTGGCCATGATATTGGGGAAGTGTTCGTGAAATGGTTTCCTGATCTTGGAATTGGTCATTCTGGGATTACTGAGCTTAAAATTGACTTGGGGAAGTAGTAACTACCCTTTATGATTTAAAGAAAATATCAAAGAAGAAATTGAAATATTCAGATAGAGAGAATAAATCAAAAAATAAGTGATATATGTGGCCGAAGCAGAAATAGAGATGATAACAAGCAAGGAATTATAGCTTGAAAAAAATGATGGAGAGGTATAAAATATCTTGTGATGGAAAATAAGCTTCAATTGTAGTTACTATTATCAATAAATGTAACTAATGTATTTACAAATAATAAAATATAATATGTACTCTATTTGAAAGTTATTATGAATTTTTCCAAAGGAATTTAATTATAATATAATTAGTAATTAGTAAAAAAGGATAAGAAAGAGATCTCCCCTGAGGAGTGATATTTTTTTGACAGATCCAATTACAACTAGTACATGTTTTGTTTAATGTCAATAGCTTAGGCTTTAGATATGGCTCTACTGAATAATAATAGCAATGTAAATCCAAAAGATACTGAAGTTAATTAACTAAGATATTCTGGGGATCAGGATATAATTAAATTTGGAATACAAAGATTCACATACTAGGCTTATATATCCTGGAAAAAAAGCTTTCATCTGTGATCACATGCCACCACACCCACCATTTTGTAAATGGGATCCTTGAAGATATTTTAAGATACTCAAAATACCACAAAGACAAAGTTGAAAATTAATAAGATTTATTAATTCTTGAAGAAAAACTGAAAGTAAAGAAATGAATAATAATCCATAATTTTTACCAAAATTGATGAAATGAAGGAAAGAATAAAATTAGTATTTTTCTTGGAAAATTGAGTAAGAATAAAATATTATTAGAATTTTTGAAACAAGGTGTATATAATTAAATGGAGCTTCTCATGTTTTCAATAAAATATTCATTTAGTTTAACCATTGGGTTTTTTATGGAATTTTACCTTAGGTTACCTCTGGGTAACATTTCTGTAAATAAACTTGAAATAATCTGCAATTAAGTCTTGAGTATTTCCAGTATAAAAGTTAGAAAAACAGAAAGCCTCAAGCTAATTAAAACCATATTTGAGTAAAAGCATCAGTTCATGTGTTAAAAATGAGGTGTAGTGTGTAATTAAATATATTCAAGGAATTAAAGTGTTTTTATTAAAGTTGGCCAAACATACACATCCATTAAAAAATAGAGATTGAATATGAAGATGAGGAATTGAGATTGACAGTTTTGTGCTGTAATTTTCAAATTGAATAACATAATTGAAGTCTTGATATAATACCTCTTCGAAGAAATAAATAAAATAAATTGAAAATATTAATTTTTGAGGGGTAAAAGAATGTTTTCTTGAAGGATTCCAGAATATACAAAAATATTTCAATTTATCTGTAAGAATTAAAAATAGAAACAAAGGTTTACAAATTTTGGCCTGGATATAACTCACAGGGTCTGTGATTTTGTGAGCTTTAGAGGTATGTTCATATATCCAAAAGACCACAAAATATTAAAATAAGTCACAATTAAAAAGAATACATTTATCTTGAGAATATGAAATTGGATATAAAATTTAAATTTGAAAAAAAAATTACTTGAAATAATGGAGTAAAAATAAATTTTAAACAAAAATATTAAAATTGAAATATTTTTTAGAAAAAAGTTAATAAAATCTTTCACACTGTTTTTCCAAAAAAGAGACATATAAAAATAATTCCACCATCGCATTCCTCATGAAAGATCAAGTGGTGTCACCTCTGAGTGAACTTTTTGTAACTCAACTCTAACTAAGCTTAAATTAAGTTTTTAGTATTTTATGTATGAAAATCTAAAGTTCGTTAAAGCCTTAATTTAATTAGAACCACAAAGTCAAGTTTTGTGTTAAAGCTGAGGTGTGGTGTGTAGTTTAGGAGCCATGAGGAACTGAAGTACTGTGAATTGAAATGTCAATATAAGCACATGCAAAGCATAGGCAAATTGAAATTTACCTATGAAAAATTAATAATTCCAGCTTTGTGCTATAATTTTTCAATTGAATTACATATGTAAAGTTTTAAATATAATAAATTATGAGGAATTGAAGAAAAATAAATTGGAAGGATTAAATGTTTTGGGGAAAAATAATAGAATACCCCAAATTCCTTGGTGAAAGGTGTGATATGTCAAAATTCACACAAAAAGTAAATACGTTTGGCCTGGAACTGAATCACAGGGTCTGTGACTTGATTGATTATGTGATTTTGATACAAAACAGAGCAGTTGAAACTGTTGAAAAGAGAATAAAGCTACCCTTGAGTTGAACAAGACTCCATCAAAACAGTTTTAAATGTTTTTGAGGTCTCTTACACACGTTCTGACGTGTTTGGGAGGCTTAAAACCAGATATTACTATGGTAATGGCTGGTTTAAGGGACTAAAATGGCCAAAACAGCCTTTTTTTGGTCCAAAACAGGATTGAATGATTTCATAGTTGGAGTTTCTATTTTTTAGTTTGTTGCTCACAACTGATGAGAGTAAATTTTACTTTTGAGGAAGAAAGTTGGTGGCTATAAAAAATGTCTTATTTTCCCCTCTTTTCTCTTCATGTTAGAATATTTTCCCTTTATAGTTATTTTAAACACTGTTAAAACAGCCAATAAAGAGATTCCAACCACCATTTTTGAATCATTTTAAATCTTTCAACCACAGGAAAAAATAATTTTAATAATTGTTTTTAACTCTTTATAAGAATTTTACCCTTGAACCACTTGAAAAGTGAATTAAAGAATCTTTTATCACTGTAAGCTTTGTCATTCTGTTTCCAAATTCACACTGGTCACTTTTGGTTTTTTTCTCTTAAATATCATTTGAGAGACTCTGTTCCAATACTAATTTATTTTACATATTTTCTCAATCAATTCCAATTGAAATTTCTCTTAAAGATATTTCTTTTGTGCACAGAAATATCCCTTGTAGAGTGTTTTGGAAAAACCTTTTATTGTTGGCAAAAAAAATCTTCATAATATTATTTTTGTGGTATTCCATACAAATGTTTTAGCCAGTATCAAGCTCACATGTACTAAGAAAAACTCTAGAGCCTCACAAAAAGATGGATTACAGTCAAAATTGCCACTCATACTATCTTTAAGCTCACAATTGAATCTTCAATAAAGAACCTCATTAAACACACATATCAAATATAATTGTTTATAGCTTATGAACTAGTTACAGGAAGGTCATGTAGCACCAAAATATACCTATAAGGATTAGCTACAAAATAAATTACCCAGATTTGGAAAATGACACACCCTTAACAGCCTTCCATCAAACTAAATGTTCAACAAGTAATCAAATATTTTAAAATAAACAAAAAAATTGCTTTATGAAAGACAGCTCAACAGTAAGCCTTTTCACAGCCTCATTTAACAGCCAAAGGTACAGTCTCTCTAACATTAAATCAGCAATCACATGACATCCAAATAATCCTTTATAAAGTTCAACAACCTGGCATGGATTCAACAGAGAAAGTCACAAACACTCCAAAATTACAGAAACTGAACTAATAAATCATATTTATTTCATGAAATGTAACCATTTGCATAATCTCAACAGTAAGACTTAATAACACATCATTTTATCTTTGTGCAATGGAAATCCTCCTTGCATAAATGCAACAGGAAACCATTAAACTCAAAAAATTACAAAGGATTCATCAAACCTCCTTCATGCAGGAAATTTGGACAGTCAACAAAACTAAAAAAATCACCAATTATTCCTTTCATTAAAAGGAAACCCTGCATCATCTCAACAGTAAACAACATCATTTGACCTTCTTAAAGAAAAATCACCATCAAAAGCCAGTCACACGACAGAACCAAAGGGAAATAGAGTGGAAAGAGAGATCTTCTATGGAGGCCCCTGGGTTCCAAAAATCTATAAATAAGGGGACTTTATGCCCCATAATTGAGTTTTTTCATCTGAATGTAAGATCCTTTTGGAGAAGTTCTTATTGTTTATAAAGCAATATATCTTTGAAATATTTTTGTTTCATACTAATACTTTTGAAAAAAATACTTTTTTGTGTCTTTCTTTTGAAACTATTAGAAATTATTATTTTCTAATAATTTTACCTTATCAAATTTTGAGGACAGTCACAGTACTTTATGTTTAATTCAATTTTAATATGCACACCAAAAAGGGCAACAAATGCACTCTCCCCATTGGCTAAGACACTGGTAATGGGGTTGGAGCTACTATAAGAACAAGCTAGAATCCAAGAATAAGACTCAAGCTAATAAAATAATTACCCATACCCTCAGGAAGACAATGGTAACAGGGAAAAGTAGATAAAGCAAAATTAGCTCCCACAAGTAATAATTAGAGGGTAAAGCACCAAATCTTATACCACCTGGTGGTATAAAATACAGGGAATTGTATCTTCCATCATCATAAAATTTTCAATTATTGAATCAAGAATACTAAGGAGAATTTGAGCTGCCACCATATTGATTACCAATGTATTTGTTTACCTCATCAAAATCTTAGTACCCATTAGACTATTATTCATAATATTGGTGAGCTGGGGATCAGTAATGATTCTAGGGTCTTTTTCATAATGAGATACAGTGTTAGTCTCCTCAGTAGATACATGGAAGTAATAGTTTTCAGCTTCTTGTTGTTCATACAAGCTTTTAGTAAAAGACATTATGTCACCATTACCGAGGACTTTAATAAATTGAAATTGGGAAGCTTCATTGCTGAGGCATAAAAATCATTTGGCCTTTTTTATGTCCTTGTGCATATTATTGAGGCAACAGAATGAATTTTAAAGGCTTGAAAACGAGTGGTGGGCTATCCTTTTAATGTTTGAGTAAATTCCATTTAGCTTAGCTTATATGATTCACCCAAATTGGGGCATATTTGAGGTCTTGCAATTAAAGATTGATGGCTACACAGATTTGACAGTCAAAATGCAAGGAGGTCCAAGTCATAAATGAATGAAGAAAATCATGACAAAAGAGGAGGTACTGGCTTGGGGTGCAAGAGCCATCATATTTTGTAAACTTGGTAGGTGGAAATGAATATGAAAACAGAAAGCATTCAGGTTGGTTGTTGTTTCAGTAAATTGGAGCATCTAAGAGGAAAAATACAACCAATTAGGGTTATGACCTCAACAGATTTTCTTCAGCCAAATAGCTTTCATTTGGACCCACAGGTAACTACAATTAGAGCTATATGAGCATACTACACAGCCTACACACCACTTTTCAAACCTTATCTCGTATATACACACTGAATATTGTCTGAATAATTTGGTATAAATTCTCAGATAGAGGCTCAATAAAGTCCCCCTTGAATTTTCAATTTTTATACAGGAAAGCTTTGGGAAAATTCAATTTGTATGAATCCAAGAAATTATAGGTGTGAGTTATATAGATTTTTGGTAAGAGAATATTTGAGCTTTCACCATGAAAAAAATTAACCCTTACCAGAGGGGGTAGCAAGTCCAACCAGACTTCCATCTTGTTTCATACTGTTATCTAAATTTTCATTGTTATTTGGGAATCTTTGAATCTGGATTCTCAAAATTAGAAATACATCACATAAAATTAAATTAATCATTAAACTTCTGGAAATTCTAAATTATCCTTCATTCCAAAAAATTCTCTGAGAAAAAAAAACCATAATATTGAAATGTTTATATGAAGCCATCAAGGATGAGGCATCTTTTTTCAAATTTCAAAAAATGAAAGTACCCTCTTTCCCAATATCTTATGATATCTTTCCTTTAATTGTTTTTTCTCGCTTAGAACTCTTCTATCAGATCTCAATATTTTTAACCTTGAAAATATTTACATCAAAGTGTTTCTATTTAAGTAATTACTAATAATCAATTTATCTAACTCACAAAAGAACAACAAAATATGTATGTTTAATTTTTTCCCCCCAAAAGCTTAAGTAATCTTGATTGACAGAAATTGAAAATAAATTAAGATATCTCATCCCCTTCTTTGACCATTGAAAGACAATTTGGAAATTTCATGTGAATATCAGGTTCAAAAGGAATATTTACCAAAAAAAAACACTGAGTATAGATTTCTCTCCCTCTTATTACTGAAATATGAAAATTTATTTGGAACTTGAGACAAAATATTATTCCTGTTTTTCTAAAATCTAATATTTTATCACTGTTGCACCTCTTTTACATTATATAAATCACCTGAAACCTTCTGTGACTCAAAAATTATTTCTTTTAATATAAAATAACATTTTATATCTCTGACATCCCAAAAATAAGCCACTTGATAGGAATTAATTATGAAATCCTATATAATTCATACAAAGAATATTATTGGAAAAATTGATTATATCCCACTGTGGTGAAGAAATAAATTTTTGCTCAGTTTCCCAATACTTTTTTATTTTCCAGAGAAAAATCAGCCAGCTTATAATAGTATTTTTAACTCAAAGAAAAGGTGAATCAATAACTACTCCTTCTTAAAGACAACAATTTTAAAAACAAACTTTACACTCATATGTTTCAATTCTTGATATTAATAATAGTTTTATTTTCATTCAAATTAAGTGATAAGCTCTCTGTAATATAAGAATCAGGATTACACCTTCAAGGTTCTGTCTAGGCTCAAATATCCATTGAGATAATTAATTATTTCAAAAAAAATAACCTTCATGGTATGTTCAGTTCCTTTTATAATATTTCTTTTTGCAAGATAAATTATCTGTTTCATAAAAACCGTTTGAATTGAATTAAAGATTTATTTTATATTTCCATTTTCTTAGTAATCATAAATTAGCTACCATGGTGATATTTTATCATTCATAATTTTTTTTTTCAAACTAAAAAGAAGATTTATAAAGTTTAAATATTTCTTTGAAAACATAGATGCACTTGTAAATAGATATTGGGACCTGATTGAAAAAAGACAAATCAATAATCTTGAAAAAATAAATTCACAATTATATATACTTAATTAAATTCATAGCTATTTATTAATGGATTAAAAGATTCAAAATCATGTCAAAAATTAAATACCTTGTATGACGGTGAGAATTGCATACTTAATTTGAAAACTTCACCTCCAATGCATACATTTAAATAAGGGATTGATGAATGATTCTCTTTATAGGAAAAATTCACAGAAAATATTTATATTAACATGATGAGCTTAAGCTAGTATTACTGCTGATCTACTCAATGAGCTCATTTCATTTATTCATTTAAAATGATTCTAACATGTTATGTAATCCTTTAGCCTGAAAGATGTAAAATGCTATGCTTCCAAGAGTCCACCTTCCAGATATATGGAAGGATTGATACCCTTCAGCTATGGGGCTTAAAAGGAAAAAAATATATATACTCTTTCTGTGAACCTTTGCAATATGACCACATACCCAAAAAGGTCACAAGAAATATTTAATATAATTATACATTAAAAATAAATACTTTTAAAATACAAAAATACCATAAATTGACATAAAACTTGGTTTAACTTAAAAACCAATGAATAAACATGTGAAATAAATTAGACCATTGGATTCCCCATGGTAAAATACACATATGCCATTTTTATGGAATATCTGTAAAGTCAATATTTAATAAGTTATAAGTAATAATACCTTATAAAATACACAAATCCTTATTTATTTCAAATCCCAATGAGACGACATGTACAATAAATGGTACCAGTGGATTCTCCATAAACATCCACATATAAAACAATTAGGAAGCCAAGCTTCAAGCTCAATACTTAAGGAATTAACCTGAATATATGCAATTTTTTGGTCAACGCATATATTCAGGGATTTTAGCTAATATCTCTTGAATTATACATGATAGAGTGATGAACCAAAAATAAAGTAATCACGTGATTACTGTAGGAGTACAGAAATGAAGTTTATTTTACAAGTTATAAACAATGTTAAAAGCTGTAAGGAATTATTAATTAAAATCAACAGAGCTGTTGACCACTTTGTTGCAAAAGTGGTCCAAACTTAAAAAAAAAGTGGACAGTTGAATTCTACTAGTTCATTCATGAAGAATGATGTATTTTTTATTACAATATTCAAGGTATAACCCCTTGAAATCATAGCTTGAAGTTTAAAATATTAAATTTCAACAGAAAAGATGAGTTACAAGAAAAATCATCAAAAGCAGAGTTTTGATGATGTAATAAAATGCTCTTGGCAGCATAATAGGATTGTTCCAAGCTATTGGAATTCACCCTCTGAATGGCTGTAGTGTGTAAATCTTAAAAGGTATTAAGGATCAAAGTTTGAGCTTAATTTGATCATTTATGATCACTCACTGTAACCTTAAATTAAGTTTAACAGTCATATGAGTGATAAAATTGGTGAAGACTATTAGCTTATGATCAAAACTAATAAAATCTACGAATTTTGGGGTTCTGCCAAGTCTTTGACGTCATCAAACTTAGAGTTATAGTGATAACTCTAAATAATGGCTTAATAATGATGTAATATGGTTTGATCATGATGTAATCATCACCAAACCTTAAAATATTGATCAATCCCAGTGGATATGATCAATACATGTCTACTAGAAGCCTGTTGGACTCTAGGAGGGAGGTATTTACTATAAATAGAGCTCTTTTTACTCTGTTTTCCCCTCAGATGCATCAAAAACATTAAATCAATACAATAAAAAGGTAATTTCTTTATTCTTTATATATAAAACTCTTATATTATCAAAGACCAAAGATCATCTTTTTATAATCATCAGTTTTGATGTGATTAAATCATTTATTTAATTGTTTTTGTTAAAAATCTCTCTAAAATCTCATTTCCATGTAAAAAATCAAGAATATATGTAATTGCTCTATATTTCATTGTAAATACAATTTGGATAAGTTGTATTTATATTATTTGGCATAAAATATCTCCAAATTATTATATTAAGTATTAAAAGTAGGTTATTTTCTCTTAGTATAATAATTTTCTCTCTATTATTCTTTTAATAATACTTTAATTAATATAAATACTACCTATATTAATTTATAATTTTAATATTGGTAATATTATTGTTATTAATTGTTTTTTATTAATAAAAAACAATTTTTTTACGCCTTTATTATTTGTTTGTAACAATAATAAAGTGCCTTTGAATATATTAATATATTTATTTTATTATATTATATTTTATAATATAAATTATATTATCATATTTTATTAATAATATAATTATTTTTACGCCATAATTATAATAATTCTTTATTATTATAATTATTTTTATCTTATTTATTTCATTTATAAGGACATTCATAGTACAATAAGTAAAATATTATTAATTTTTACTTATTGTTTCATAGTCAAACCTTACATTTGGGGGCCTGGCCGTGATATTTACTCTAAAAGACCTTTAAAAAGAAGATTCTAATTGGGCTTATCCAATAATAAACTATATTTATAATCATAAAATTATATAATAATTTTCTATTCATTGATTTTAAAAGCTATTGAGGCATTTGGAAAGCAATTGTATTGTCTTACATGTGGTTTTTCACATCCTTAGACTAGCAAAAACTTTCTTTGAGTGACTCTAGTGATTGAAAAAGATATTTTATAAATTAAAAATAATTTGATAAAAGAATCATATTCATTTTTATTTTATTCTTTAAAAATAAAAACTTAAAAAAATAATAATAATAAAAATATTAAAAACCAATAAAAAAGTTATTTTATTAATTTTAATTCCATTTCTTTAATTATTTTCATTTTTTTTAATAAAAAAAAAGATATAAAAGCAATTTTTACGTTGACAATTGCCATATCTTCCCAAAAAGAAAACTTTTATATAAAAGACTTATATTTATTTGTCTTTTTTAGTGTTTGAAGACAACCCAACAGAGGATAACCATACCACTGTTGAAAGATTGGTGGAAGAAGCTTGTCAAAGTTCTCCAACACTAATAATCACTAAGAAAAAGAAAGCCAAGAAATTGGACTTTCCAGGACCCACTATTCAGGACTCTGAAGGTGAGTACCTCATTTATAAATTGCCATAAGAGTATTTCTGTTCTAAAATCCTCTTATTTCTTATTTTTCTTATAATATGACTACCAGAAGAGGCTCCCAATACTCCATCCAATCAGATGGAGCTGGACTCAGAGGTAGAATTGATTCCTCAAAAGGGAAAAGGAAGGGCAATATCCCCAGTTGAACAGAATCCACACAAGGAAGTGCCTTATCCCAAAGGCAAGTCCCAGAAATGCCCATCATATCTGAACCTGAATTGGAACTAAGTATGAGTAACTCAAATAGGTACAAATCACATTCAGAGGGCTCAAATAGACATCTACATGAGCCAATACAAACAGTACTACACAGTGTACAAGGGCAAAGATTGGGAAATGTTGCCTCAAATACACCAAGGAGTGATGAACTCCTGGCACATCCTAAAGAAGTGCCTCAAAGAGGAGGAAATAGTGAGTTACTCCAATGGATGGAATCCACTATCATTCAAACCTCAAATCAAAAAGATCAAGGAATATCATGCCAAAAAGAAGGAGGCAACCAAGGAAGAACCCCCAGTAGCTTCTACCAGTAAGCCCCAAGTCAACCCACTTCCCCAAGAAGGGAAGAAGAACAAGAAAAAGAATTGGAGAAAACCATATTCCCCAAGTTACAGGATTCCCAAAATACAACAAGATGACATGGAAAATGTCTTCAACATGGCCAGAACTTTGATGGAATTCAAAGACAAAGAGGAACAAAGAATGAGACAACCCCATTTCCCAAAGAAATAACCTTGTCTCCTGATGTTGTAAATACTTTAACAGAGCTTAAAAATTGTATTTTACCTCTCAAAGACATTAAAAATAGTTTATTATCTTTACAAGAAATAAATAATAGCTTATCATCTTTAACAAAACTTGTTACACAAAATAAGACAGAAATTGATAACATAAAATTTATGATTGAAAATAATAAACCAAAAGTATTAATTGAAAATACTCAGAAATTAATACAAGGACAACAAGAGTTGTACAAATACATAAGTGATATCAAAGAAAAAACTTTGACAATCAATTATGATGTGAGTATTGACAATCTTACAGAAAACTTAAACAAATTAAGTATTTCTGTGGAGAAATTTGAAGAAAATACTTCATCACACCAAAAATTACTTTTGGACCATGTAGAAAAGAGTGATGAAGCAAGAATGCATCTGAAAGATGACATTCAAAGTGAAATAAGGCTTATTACTGAAAAAATGGATAAAATTAATGAGGCTAATTTGAATATGCCAAAGTTATCAACACCATTTTCTCACATAAGAAGCCCTGTTAAACCAAAAGAGGAATTAACAAATCCATTCATAACAGACTTGAGTCACCAAGACTATAACCAAGTCTTAATGAAGGAAGCACCTCAATTTAAAGAATGGCCAACATTCACAGGAGAAGGTGAATATGACCACATGTCATTTATCAAGACAATTGACATGCTACAAGAAGATTATGCCATACCAGATGAATTAATCACTGCAAGATTACATTCATTGTTTGAGAAATATGCAAAAAGATGGTATTATGGCATAAGGCAAACAAATGGAAAAAATACCTGGTCTTGGTGGAAACAAGAAATAATCACCAAGTGGGCTAATGATGCCTGGAGGTACAAAATAGAAAATGCATTTGAAAATTCCTTCTTTGACCCAGACAAAGACAAACCTTTAACTTGGTTCTTGAAAAAAGTGGAAAGACTTAATGCATTGTACCCAGAAATGTCACAAAAGATGGTGCATATGAAAATACTCAAGAAATGTGGAGGAGAGCTAGAACATGCCCTAAGAAGCAGGTGTATAGAACCATGCTCCACAGAAGAGTACATTAATGCACTAGAAGACATAGTGACAAGAACAAAAATTGGCAGGACTTGGAGGAAATTGGACATTAAAAGCCCAAATAAACCACTTATCAAAAAAGATAAATCAAAAGAGCCCTTCAAGCCAAATACATCCAACAATAATGAGCAAAGAGAACGCCATAAATGTGGAGGTATTGAACACTGAGCCAATAATTACCTTAAAAAGGCAAAGATTAATGAAATTGTGGAAACAGAAATCCACAATGACAAAGAAGAGGAATCTGACTCTGAAAAAGAGACAGAAGAATCAGAAAGTTCTGAAAGTGATGAAATCAATATAATTAATGCACAAATTAATAATATTGATATAATTTATGAAGTACTGGATGTTAACTCAAACTTACCGCAGGTTGGGACATCTGACACAAACCTGACAAATATACAAGATGCCAAAATGTATAGGACCAAACCTGCAAGAGGAATGGGATATACATCTGGAAAATCAAGTATAAGTATTGTTATGGTTGATAACCAAGAAGGAAAAGTTAGCTTAGATACAGGAGCATATTGCACCTGTGTTGGTAAAAGTTATTTGAAAACCATTGTCCCAGACTGGCAAGAGAAACCTATGCCAATACAAGGTGTCAAATTTAGTAGTGCAAGTGAGAGCATGAAGCCCCTTGGAATGATTGATTTAACACTAATTTTTTCCCCATCCCTCACAATGTGTCAGACTTAAAGTAGAGTTTGTAGTAATGGACAACTGTACTAGCAATCACTTCATACTTGGGAATGACTACTTATCAATTTATGGCATAGATATCTCTAACCAAAAGGATAGATATTTTACCATAGGAGACAACAAAAGACAAACATTTGGGTTCTTAAATAACAAAAAACAAATCACAGTTATGAAGAATGAAGAAAAAATTCCAGAAAAGGGACTTTTTATATCTGAGCAACTTGTAGAGGCAGAATTCAATCAAGAATTAACAGAAAAAATGAAAGAAAAATTGATTGACCTCTTATTTAAGTACAAAAATGCCTTTGCAACTGACAAAGAGCCACTAGGTGCCATAATTGGACATGAAGTGGATATAATTCTTAATGTGGAAAAACCTTACCCACCTTTACTAAGGAGACCTGCTTACCCAGCTAGTCCAAGGGCTAGAGAAGCCCTAGAGGTGCACATTAAAGAATTAATAGACCTTGGAGTATTAAGAAAGGTAGGACATAATGAGCAGGTAGAAGTCACTACACCTGTCATTATAACTTGGCATAATGGAAAATCAAGGATGGTAGGAGACTTCAGAGCCCTGAACACCTATACCATTCCAGACAGGTATCCAATACCCAGGATCCATGAGACATTGACCCAATTGTCACAAGCTAAGTTCATCACAGCCATGGATGCCTTAAAGGGTTTTCATCAAAATGTCTTAACAGACAATGCCAAAAAACTACTGAGGATAATAGTTCACTGTGGAATTTTTGAATACTTAAGAATGCCATTTGGCATAAAAAATTCACCTTCCCATTATCAAAGAATGATGAATACCATATTTCCTGAATAATTATCAGAAGGATGGTTAATAATCTATATTGATGATATCATAGTTTGCTCAGAAACTTGGGCAAATCACCTTGCAAGACTACAAAGGGTACTACAAAAAATAGTCCAAGTGAATATGAAAGTTTCCTTGAAAAAGTGTGATTTTGCATACAGTGAATTAAAATCACTAGGACATGTTGTATCTGGACTTAGTCTAGGCATAGACAAGAATAAAGTAGCAGCAGTACTACTTAAACCAATGCCTCAAACCAAAAAGAATGCAATCATTTCTAGGATTTGCTGGTTACTATAGACAGCATATAAAGGACTTTGCAAAAATTGCTAAATCCTTGTATAAACTATGTGACCAACAAACAGTCTATGAAATGACAGAAGAAAGAGTCAAGGCATATGAAGAATTGAAAAATTCCTTAACAAATGCCCCATTTCTTCTAATGCCAGATTGGAAACTACCCTTCAAACTTTACATTGATGCTTGTGGAGAAGAACTGGGTGCTGCACAACACCAGACACAAATTATCAATGATAAACCAGTGGAAGGACCAATTTGCTTTATTTCAAGATAGATAAAGCCAACAGAAGCAAGATATGGAGCAAGCCAAATGGAATGCCTCTGCTTAGTGTGGGCTTTAGAAAAATTACATTACTACTTGGATGGAACAGTATTTGATGTGATTGCAGACTGTAATGCTGTAAAATCTCTGTTAAATATGAAAATCCAAATAGACTTATGCTGAGATGGAAAATTGCTATCCAAGAATATAGAGGAAAGATGACTATTGTTCATAAATCTGGAAATATTCATAAAAATGCAGATGGTCTTAGCAGATGGGCTCTAGCAAATACCCCTGACAATCCAGCATGGGTACCACAAGAAGAACATCATATAGAAGGAATATGTGTTACAGACATTGGCACAGAATTCTTTAACCAAGTTAAAGAAAGCTATAAGATAGACAAAAATTGCCATATCTTAAGCCAACTTCTAATGAAAGACTGCAAAGACCCATCACTTTCATCAAAACTAGATGAAAAATGGAAAAAGGCATATGATGAAGGAAGATTCCACCTCCTTGATGGAATCCTTTACCATAGAACAAAATACACATGTGTTATGGACTTAACAGATAGAACCCTGATAAACACTATTTTACATGAGTGTCATGATAGTGTTGCAGCTGGACACCTTTCAGAAGACAGGACACTAGAGAGGGTAAAAACCTGCTCTTGGTGGCCGAATTGGAAGAAAGATGTTATAGAATACTGCCAAACCTGTGACTGATGTCAAAAAGACTAAAGAGCCACAGGAAAGATATTTGGAATGATGATCCAAATCCAAGAACCAAAATCCCCTTGGGAAATAGTTCATATGGATTGGGGTAACAGCATTACCTCCAGGAGGAGACAGAAGCTATAATGCATGCCTAGTATTGGTTGACAGGTATAGCAAAACTCCCATGTTCCTACCATGTCATAAGGATGACACAGCTATGGACACAGCCATAATGATATGGAATAAGGTTATTAGCCATACAGGATTATTCCAAAATATTACAAGTGACAGAGACCCAAAGTTCACTTTAGCATTATGGACAAATCTCCATAACTTGTTTGGGACAAAGATATCATTCTCAACAGCTTACCATCCCCAAACTGATAGTTTAGCAGAAAGAATGATACAGACCTTAGAGGACATGATCAGAATATTCTGTGCTTATGGTCTAGAATTCAAAGACTCTGATGGCTTTACCCATGATTGGTGTACACTAATACCAGCTCTTGAACTGGCATATAAGACATCAATCCATTCTTCTACTGGTAAAACACCAGCAATTCTAGAAAAAGGTCGGAATCCAAGACTTCCTTATGATACCCTCAAAAGGACTTAGTGGATATACACCCAACAGCAAGCAGTTTTAAGATAATGCTTGATAAGGCAAGACACCATGCAAACAGATGTATGCAAGATTCTTTCAAATATGCAAAGGAAAGATGGGATAAAAGTCATAAGCCACCTGATTTCAAAATAGGAGATTTGGTCCTAGTATCAACCCTGAATTTCAATAACATAAAAGGCCCAAAGAAATTAAAAGATTCCTTTGCAGGACCATTTATGATGAAAGCACTTCATGGACCCAATGCTGTGCAATTGGAACTCACAGGTGAACTCATGAACAAACACCCAACTTTCCCTGTAAGTCTAATAAAGCCTTACAGCTCAAGTGACCAGGAGTTAACTCCACTTGAAATTCCCCCTTTGGAAGAAGGAGAGGAAAAGAAAATAGTAAAAGTCCTTAAAGAAAGAAGGACAAGAAACAAAGAAGGAAGAGAATACCTTGTAAGGTATAGAAATTCAACTCAAGAAGATGAATGGCTACTTGAGAAAGATATAACAAATGCTGATAAGCTACTAAGAAGATTCAGACATGAAAGAAAGCCTTAAAAATAAAAAAGTTAAGCATTATTGAGCTTCAAGACTAACAAAGTCTATTGAAGAGGTAGGACAGTGGATGATACCCTAATTACACATATCAGATTGTGGTACAATCTTTTTTGGTGGTAGGGAATGTGAACCTTTGAGATATGACCACATACCCAAAAAGGTCACAAGAAATATTTAATATAATTATACATTAAAAATAAGTACTTTTAAAATACAAAAATACCATAAATTGACATAAAACTTGGTTTAAACTTAAAACCAATTAATAAACATGTGAAATAAATTATACCATTGGATTCCCCATGGTAAAATACACATATACCATTTTTATGGCATATCTGTAAAGTCAATATTTAATAAGTTATAAGTAATAATACCTCATAAATACACAAATCCTTATTTATTTCAAAGGCCAATGAGACAACATGTGAAATAAATGGTACCAGTAGATTTTCCATGAAATTCCACATATAAAACAAACAAGAAGCCAAGCTTCAAACTCAATACTTAAGGAATTAACCTGAATATATGCACTTTTTTGGTCAACACATATATTCAGGGATTTTAGCTAATATCTCTTGAATTATACATGATAGAGTGATGAACCAAAAATAATAGTCATCACATAATTAATTTAGAAAGACAAAAATGAAGTTTATTTCAGAAGCTATCAACAAGGTTAAACCCTGTAAGGAATTATTGATTAAAATCAACAGAGCTGTTGACCACTTTGTTGTGAAAGTGGTCCAAACTTAAAAAAAAGTGGACAGTTGGATTCTACTAGTTCATTCGTGAAGAATGATGTATTTTCTATTATAATACTCAAGGTATAACCCCTTGAAATCATAGTTTGAAGTTTATAATATTAAATTTCAACAGAAAAGATGAGTTACAAGAAAAATCATCAAAAATAGAGTTTTGATGATGTAATGAAATGCTCTTGGCAGCATAGTCAGGTTATGCCAAACTATTGAAATTCACCCTCTGAATGGCTGTAGCGTGTAAATCCTAAAAGTCATTAAGGATCAAAGTTTGAGCTTAATTTGATCATTTATGATCACTCACTGTAACCTTAAATTAAGTTTGTCAGTCATATGAGTGATACAATTGGTGAAATACTATTAGTTTATGATTCAAACTGATAAAATTCACGAATTTTGGGGGTTCTTCCAAGTCTTTGACGTCATCAAACTTAGAGTTATAGTGATAACTCTAAATAATGGCGTAATAATGATGTAATATGGTTTGATCATGATGTAATCATCACCAAACCTTAAGATATTGATCAATACACGTCTACTAGAAGCCTGTTGGACTCTAGGAGGGAGGTATTTACTATAAATAGAGCTCTTTTTACTCTGTTTTCCCCTCAGATGCATCAAAAACATTAAATCAATACAATAAAAAGGTAATTTCTTTATTCTTTATATATAAAACTCTTATATTATCAAAGACCAAAGATCATCTTATTATAATCATCAATTTTGACGTGATTAAACCATTTTTTTAATTGTTTTTGTTAAAAATCTCTCTAAAATCTCATTTCCACGTAAAAAATCAAGAATATTTGTAATTTCTCCATTTTTTATTGTAAATAAAATTTGGATAAGTTGTATTTATATTATTTGGCATAAAATATCTCAAATTATTATATTAAGTATTAAAGTACGTTATTTTCTCTTATTATAATAATTTTTGTCTCTATTATTCTTTAATAATACTTTAATTAATATAAATAGTATTTATATTAATTTATAACTTTAATATTTGTAATATTATTGTTATTAATTCTTTCTTATTAATAAAAAACAATTTTTTTACGCCTTTATTATTTGTTTGTAACAATAATAAAGTGCCTTTTGAATATATTAATTATTTTATATTAATATATCTATTTTATTATATTATATTTTATAATATAAATTATATTATCATATTTCATTAATAATATAATTATTTTTACGCCATAATTATAATAATTATTTATTATTATAATTATTTTTATCTTATTTATTTAATTTATAAGGACATTCATAGTACAATAAGTAAAATATTAGTAATTTTTACTTATTGTTTCATAGTCAAACCTTCCCCTTTCTCTTTCTTTAACAAAAAAATATGTTTAAGAATATGAATTGGAATTTTGTGAGCCTTTAGAGGTATTTTCATATACCCAAAAGACCACAAACAAAAAATTGATATACAAAAGTTAATAAATAAGTTTATTTACATTATAAAAATAAAACTTAAAATATAAATATGAATTTATATACAAAATCAAAAATTTAATTATAATTCAAAAATAAAAATACATTAAATTCGAAATTGTAAAAACACATTTTTACTTGAAAAAATTAAGCAAAAATGAATTTTCAACAAAAATTACCCAAAATAAAATAATTTTTGAAAAAATTCAAATAAAATTTATCATAACTTTTTTTCTACATATAAACATATAAAACTTATTTCACCATTATATTCCTTATCAAAAATTTGGTGGGGTCACCTCTGAGTGAAATGTTTGTAACTCAACTTGAAATAAGCTTAAATTAAGTCTTTTGTATTTTCTCTATAAAATTTTGAAAATCCTCAAAACCTTGATTTAATTCACATCACAGGTAGTGTTAATCATCAACTTTTGTGTTAAAATTGAGGTGTTGTCTATATTTTAGAGGTTATGAGCAATTGAAGCATTTCAATTGAATTCAATTGAATTGTCAACATGTGCGCATGTATTACACAAGGGAACTTTGATTTACATATGAGGTGTCAATCATTGCAGTAGTGTACTGTAAGACTCAATTAAATTACATATGTAAATTGTAAGGATAATACATGATGAGGAATTAAAGGAAAAAATAAATTGGAACGATTAAATTTGGGGGGAAAAGGAACTCTAGCTCTAAGGGGGAGCCAGACCCCCAAAATCCTTTCTTACAGGCGTGAGCTATCAAAATCCACATAAAAGTTCATCACTTTTGGCCTGGAATTGAGTCACAGGGTCTGTGACTCAATTGATGATGAGGTTTTGATACCAACAAGGGCAGTTTTTAAACTGTTGCCAAGAGGGCAAAGCTACCCTTAAGATAAAACAATCTTGGTAAAAACAATTTTAACCAGCTTCTATGCCTCTTAACATCATTATGACATGTTTTGAAGGCTCTAGGGCAGGTATTACTATAGTAATGGCTAAAAATAGCAAAAAAATGGCTAAAACCAGCACTTTTTTGGTCTAAACCAGGGTTCAGTGATGCCATAATTGGATTTTCTGTTGTCAGAGTGTTTTCCACAACTGGAAAGAGTAAATTTTACTTTTGAAGTCAGAAAATTGATGGATATGAAAGAATGTCTTCTTTGCCCCACTTTCTCTTCATGTTAGAATCTTTTACTTTTATAATTATTTTAAACAATGTTAAACCAATCAATAAAAGATTCCAACCACCCTTTTCATATCATTTAAACCTTTTAACCACGTGAAAAAATCATTATAATCATTTTTTGTAACTCTTATAATCATTTTTACCCCTTGGTCCACCCCAAAAGTGAATTAAAGCATCTTTCATCACTGTTAACTTTGTCACTTTGTTTCCAAATCCACTCTGGTCAATTTTGGGCATGTTATCTCTTTAAATATCTTTTTGAAGACTTCGTTCTCTAATTAATTTCTTGCAGTTCTTTTCTCAATTAATTACAATTGAAATTGCTCTTGAAGAAATTTCTTTTGTAGCCTTAAATATCTCTTGTAGAGTATTTTTGGATAAATATTTATTGTTGGTAAAAAAATTGATTCACAGGGTCTGTGACTCAATTGATGATGAGGTTTTGATACCAACCAGGGTAGTTTTAACTTCTGCCAAAGGGGTAAAGCTACCCTTGACTTAAAACAATGTTAGTAAAAACAGTTTTAGCTGGTTTCTACGCCTCTTGCACACATTCTGACGTGCTTTGAAGGCTCTAGACCAGGTATTGCTATATTAATGGCTGATTTAAGGGTCTAAAATGGCTTAAACCTGCCCTTTTTGGTCTAAACCAGGGTTCAATGATGCCATAATTAGCTTTTATGTTTTCAGACTGTTTTTCACGACTGACAAGAGTAAACTTTACTTTTGGAGTAAGAAAATTGATGGATATAAAAGAATGTGTTCTTTGCCCCACTTTTCTCTTCATGTTAGAATCTTTTCTTTTTATAATTAGTTTAAACACTGTTAAACCAATCAATAAAAGATTCCAACCACCCTTTTAATATAAGTTTTAAACCTCTTAACCACATGAAATAATCATTATAACAATTTTTTGTAACTCTTATAATCATTTTTACCCCTTGAACCACCCCAAAAGGGAATTAAAGCATCTTTCATCACTGTTAACTTTGTCACTTTGCTTCCAAATTCACTTTTGTCACTTTTGGGTGTGTTATCTCTTTGAATATCCTTTTGAAGAATTTGTTATTTAATTAATTGCTTACAGTTCTTTGCTCAATTAACTCCAATTGAAATTTCTCTTGAAGAAATTTCTTTTGTAGCCTTAAATATCTCTTGTAGAGTATTTTTTGCATAAATCTGTATTGTTGGTAAAACAATAAATTTTTATTATATTATTGTTTTATACTTAAAAAGTTAAAAACAATAAGTTTGGCGTGCTTTCTCTTTAAAAATACTATTTCTTACTATTTTTAAACAATCTTACCTTATACAAATTTTGAGGACAGGAAAAGTACTTGATATTTTATCAAGGTTTCATATCCACACCTTACAAATTTTCACAAAATTTGATTGGATTAGAGATCCCTGGAAAATAAAATATGAAGATTCTTAATACACTCAAAATTTAATTGGAAAAAAAGTTATTTATGTATTTATCTCACATTTTGGAATTATGCCTTCAAGCTAGGAATTTTAATCATAATGTGGAAACTAAATATATATATAAATTAAAATATGTTTCTGGATGATAATTTGTTACTATCTTTTGTTGAGCTTTGGCATTTTTTTAAAAAAATGAGTTCAGTCCATATATATGCAAGACTTACAAATCTTTGAAATTCATATTATTTACTTCCTCCATTCAGAAATTATTTCTATTAATTTTTGCAAAAATGGATTTCTTAAAGCTCAAGAGGTGGAAGTCCACCTTATAAATTTCTTTTAAGCTTAATTATGCTCCCATACATTTCTTTGAAAAAATTCTGTTTTTGAATGATTTTTTTTACTAAATGGGAAAAAAATGCAAAGAAATTTCATGGAAATACTTTATGGTTTTGTTCCTCATTGAGACAAAGAATTGTAGAAGTGAGTGAAGTCAATTTACAAATCCATTTTTTATTCTTCATCCCAGTGGAAATGAGTATTCAGTTACCATCATTCCACTATCTAGTATCAGATACTTAAATAAAATATACGTAAGATTTTTTTAATATGGCAGATTTGTAAATCTTTAAAAAAGTAATATTTGAATCAATGTCTCTATATAAGAGTTTTTGATGCAATAAAAATTGTTTTTATTGATATAAACCCTTAGTATATATTATTCAGCTATCTGAGTTAAAAAAAATTGGAGTATCCTTTGGAAACTTTTAGAAATTGTTGAGTCAACTGCTTAGTTTTCAAGACTTTTTACCATCCTTCAAAATCTTGATGCCTACAGAAGTAATAATATTGAAAGAATTGCTACTACAGATATTCAAGAGTGGCTTCACTTCCTTTGGAGATTTTTATGAAACCCATTTTCACTTTCATTAAAATTTGGCTCAAAGATTTGGCCAAAACACTTGCACTGGCTAGGTTTTAGTCCATTTGGAAACAAAAATTATATGGTATGATTTAATAACTCATCATTATTATACATTTATGAAGAATGAAACAGAAAAGAGTATTTCTTGGGTGGTTAATTCAAATCACTGACACAGAACATAGATTGAATGATTTTAAAGAAAGATCCTCTATAAGAATATAAATCATTTCAAATCATGTAATATCTTTGACCTTTGGAGTTTTTTCAATTTATTTTGATTATTTTATGATATAAAAATAAAATTACAAGTCAGTTTCAACTAAAATAAACCTGAATCCACAGGGATTCATTACATCAAAATGCATGCTTTCGATTTTTATAGAAATTCTTAAAGAAATATGCTTCCTTATGCTTCTATACTATTTCCAACTAGTTTCTTCATCATTAAATATTAATTATATTTCTTTATAAATTTCTTTTCAAATATTTTTTTAGAGAATTTCAATATTTAACTAACGTGATTCCAATTTTTTTTCCTTTTTTGTATGTTTTTTGTAACTGTTTTCCTTAGTTTTTTTGAACTATAATTTTCTTAATTTCTAATTTTCTTACTTTTTCTTGATCTTTTGTATTTGTGGCTTGTTTCGATTCCGTTTAATTTGTTTTTTTTTATTTTGTTATTTTTTTAGTAATTTGCAGTATTTTTTAATTATTTTGAATAATTTTGTTGTATTTTTACTTTATTTCTTGGCTTTTTAAATCTTATCTTATGTTTTTTTGTCGTTTTTAATTTTTACTTTTTCCTTTTTTTATTTTTTAGCTTGATTGTATTTAACTTGATAAGTTCTTCAATATTTTTAAGCTTCTTGATTATTTTATTTTTTTAAATTCTTTTGATTTTGTTAAAAATTGTGTCTAATTTTTCATTTTTCTTCATTTCGCATTTGAAATTTTGGGTGGTGTAAAGATACTCCTGTAAAAATACTGATGTGAAGTGTTTTCCCCCAAAAAATTGAAAAAAATATAAATAAATAAATAAACAAGAATTAAATAAAATCAAAAAATAAAATGAAACAAAAATACGAGAAAGATAATCTTTGTTTCTAAAAAACTACATTTAAATTACAGAAACAAAGGGCAAAAAACAGTTAGAAATATTCTAACAAAACTACCAAAAATCAAAAAAAAATTGGAAAAAATTGGAAAAAAATATACTTTTTTTTGTGTTTTTTCTAATAATTAAAAAACAAACAAATAAAATTGTAAGAAAAATTCAAATTAAAAATTAAGAACATTGAAATTTTATGAAAAGGCGTTATATTTTCTTTGGATTAAAATTCCTAATGATAATTATTGGTTCTTTTCACAAAAAGAAATTTTGGAATCGATAATATTTTCACTACTAGGAAAAATTCATGAGAAGAAATTAATATTTCTGGAAATAAATAATTGAGATTGAAGTTAAAGAAGATTCAACCAGAAATGGGTGCTTTAAAAGTTGAATACTTTCATTCTTTACAAATTTGAATATAGAAAACTTTTGGGAAAATGGATTGAGTGTGAATAGTTATGAGGAATGTAAAGAAAAATTCAACAATTTGGAAAAAAATTGAGTGAGTTTTCATAAAGAGAATATTTCCTGAAGGATGATTAAACTCAAAAATGATAGGAAATTTGAATTGTAACAGACCTTAAATAATGAATATTTTTTATGACAAGGAAAAAAGCTTCTGAAACTTTAGAAATGGAATTTATCTGAATAAATTAAATAATTTAGATAAGAGTACAAACATTTCACCAAAAAAACACCACTCCTGATTTACATAAATTAATATATAGAAATTGAACCTCAAAATATTGTGGAAATAATGTCTTTTGCATAAAGATGGGATATCAATGAGTCATAATGAAAGTATTTATTAGTTCATCACAAACATTTATGAGTTTTAATTATACCCTCTCAAAGGTATATCAAGTATTAAATAGGAGAGAAAAACATATTGTGGAAATTTTGGTTTGAAAATGTTTCATTCATTCAAAAATCTTTTTTTATATGTTTGAGTTTTGCATTTAAAAAAAGCTACAGATTTAATTTTTGTAATGGTGGTTATATGTGAAGTCAGTTGATTATTTCAAATTGAAAAGACAATTGAATTCTTGTTTAATTTCTTCGCAGAACTTCGTAAAAATAGTTTCTTTCCATGCCAGGAATGAGTTTCATTCAATACCTTTTTGTATTGATGAATAGTGGATATTTAATGTATAAAGAATCAAAGAAAAATCATGTAAAATACATAATTTTCCATTTTGATTGAGTAAAATAATTAATGAAAAAATCTGAGGCTGCAATCATGTGCAAAAAACTCAAGGTTAGTATTGTTATTCTCCAGAGAATCAAAAGGAACATTCCAAAACAATCCCAAACCTAACACCCGAGAAACTAAATGAATGATACAGAAAATCTTGTCAAAGAATCTAAACCCAAATGTACAAAGTGTAGGATCTCTTCCCCGGGAGAGATCCTTATTTGTAGCTATCCTTTTTTTGACTAACATTTTTTATCACTTTATTTCGCTATCAGATATGCACATTCATAACTAAAAGGGCATATCGTTCCTAATAGCTATTCTTTTTTTGACTAACATTATTTTTATTACTTTATTTCGCTATCAGGTATGCACATTGATAGCTAACAGGGCAGATCAAACATCAACAAATAATCAAAACTTATTCCTCTTATACCAATTCATTTTTTTAATTGTAAACACTTTTCTGTTGTAACTACACAATTATCTACCCATTTATTTCTCACTTTTTCTCAATCTATTCAAATATATTATACATTCTGATATTGAAGAAATAGGTTATGGGATTCATGACATCTTGATAGTTTTAAATTGATTTAATTTTCTCTATTTATTATTATTATTATTTATAATCTCAATATTGATAATAATTTGCACCTGATTTAAATATCTATACCATTACAATATTACTGTGAAGAAATCTACCCCTAAATCCAGAAAACACTACTCAGGCTATTGAGCTTCTCAACCAGAAAGAATTTAGTCATCTAACAAAGACAGCCTACCCCCCATTGACATATCCAGCAATGATTCTGTATCTCTAGTAGATTGAAAGGCTGAGAGTCTGAACTGCTTCTATCTCATTGCTGAGAGGATTCAGCCTTTACTTCTCCTTGATGGATCCAATTTCAACATATGGTCAAAAGCAATGAAAGAAATATCAACAAGTTTTTTCTTCAATGACCCCAAATACTTCAACATTACTGCTAGTGATACCAACTATCTTTGTAATCTTGTGGTGCTTTTATTTATCCCTAAGAGTATTGATTGAAGCCTGTTTCAATACATTACCTCCTGACTCTATTTGCCTAATTTTTGAACTGTATATCAAGAGTTGAAGAGACAATTTAGAAAGTGTTTCTTGTCAGAAATCGTTCAGCGTGCAAACCAAATCTTATTTCCAACAGATCAATCATTCCATCAATTTACAAGAATCCCTTGACGCCCTCCAATCTCAGATAGGTCCCTTAACTGCTAAGAATAATGTCAGGCTGAGTCTATGATGAAGCAGTAAATAGGCTAATTACAACTTAAATATGACTGTGACATGGTTATAAATATCAAAAACAAGGGTATCAAAATATAATGAAGGTTTATTAATGAGATAAAAGGGTTTTACTATTGAAGAATAGTGGTGGTGAGTGCTATTGAAAACCCTGGGTGCAGTCTTACCAGTTGGATTACTATAATAAGAGCTACAATACTTAAATTTAAAGTATAACCTGATTATTTCCTGGAGTATAACTGTTTTTGACAGTTGTACTACATAGGAATTCCAGAGAAGGATGAGGAAACCTTTTCTGGCTGTGAAATGGCCCCTTTTTATCCTAAAACGGGGCAAAAAGGCTTCTAGACCTTTCCATGGAGAGGAAGTGAAGATTTTTCACTTCCTAGCACTGACTTGTGGCTTTCACAAGGCCTGTATAGCCTGTATTGGGCTCAGATGTGGTTTTGAAACCACATCTGGGCAGTTTTCACTAATACAGTGTGAAAATTTTTATCTGGGAACCACATAGCTTGATTCTGACGTGTATGATGCGTGGAATGCTGTACAGAGCCTGTATGGCTCCCAGTATTGAATTAACTATGAGGTATTGAAGTAAAAACAAGCTTCTTTGTCAGTTTGACACCTCATAGTCATGGTTATGGGATATTATCCCATGGTAGGTCTGTATTGGCCAAACTGTGGGATTTTGACCTTAAGACAGCCATAACTTTGTCACTTTTTGAGATATCAACCTCAGAATTGGTTCATTGTGTATCCCTGTATGTGCTATACACAATAGAACCTTATTTGATATGGCTACTATTAAATATGACAAAGTTATCCCATGTACAAGAATTTTGTACATGTGTGTGGTTTTAGGCAAAAGCTGTATTGGGCTTGTTTGCCCTATAACTTTTGTTCTAGGTGAGATATGGGAAAATGAATGACACTATTGGATAGCTCTGCTTGTTCTCTTTCCAAAAAGACCCCACTTTAGGTATCTCACACTCAAGCTGTAGAAGTTAGATGGGAGGTGAATGTTTTGTTCACCCTTGTTTGGTATGAATTTGGCCATAAATTCAGTAATACTGGTGCTAGCTCAGTTTGGCTGGTACCATTGGATAGCCCTGACTTAGAGCTTCATTTTTAATACCCATTTTATGGGGTTAAGCCTCCTACTCTGTATTTCAGATGAGAGGTGAAAACTAAGGTTTATGCTCAGCAACAACTTTGAGCAGGAATAACTCTGTTATTCTTTGTCCTATGGTGATGGGAGTTGTATCTTTGGAAAGGGGTGAGTTTCCTCTTTCATTTGATACCTTTTGAGCTGATTTGGCTCAGCTCCATGTTTTGGTGGTATCTTAGCTCTACCATTGATTTATGGTATCTGGCTGTCATGCTTGTGCTCTGTTTTTGAGTCACAGGCTGGCAAATAATTTACCCCCGGTCTTGTTCTTCTTGTCCCCTAAACTGCAAGAACAACTCAAGACGGCTCTTAACCCGCCAAAAGCTAGAAATCCATCTGCCAATATATTTGAAAACAATATTTTCAACATCGCCAATTGGATACAATCAAAAGATTTTCCTGAAGCCTCATCATCACTGCAAATTTCAGCCATGGAAGGACCAAAGCATGATGGAAATCATCCAAAAGGCCAGTATTTTATGTCAAGAAGCCAACTGAAAATAAACATCCCAAGACCTCCCTTGTTGCCACAATCAATCCATCAACAATATATGGATTGGAAGAAGTGGCTCACATCCAGGAATCCATGTTTTTATTGTGGGGGTGTTGGTCATTGGTCTCCTAACTGTCCATCCAAGAAAGCTCAATATAAGCTGGAAAACCATCTGTCCATTGCAAGTATAGGTGTGGTCCCTGATTTAGAGAATGGAGAAGCCGTGTTGGACTCTGGTGCTACACACTCATTTTGAGGCTACATCTCCCTCTTCACTAATATTTAAGCTGCTAATATGTTTATTTCTGTTACATCTGGCACTTCTTTAATTTAGAAGGAATTGGAACAATCAGATTGAATACCCCACACAGCATATTGGTTCTCAGCAATGTGGTATATTGAAAAGCAATCCTGGGTAGAATCATATCCATGGGATGACTATCTAACTATCAGATATATTTTTTCTTCTCTGAAAACAACTTTTACCATATAAAAATGATAGCTTCTTTACTTCTCATATTTGTCACTATATCTGGTTATTATCTATTATCCCCACTCAACCATTAATGACTTCTTCCTCAATTAAGACAATTTCAACAGAATATCAGGAAGCACCACCAATAAAACTGGCAATAAAGCCTGCTAATAACTCCAATTATATTAGCAACATGAAGAATTGGTGGATTGGCCACCTATCACTCCATAATCTTAAGTGGCTTGGGAAATATAATGCTTCACAAGGCTTACCCACTATGATGCCAGCAGATAAAACCATCTTCCATGGCTTCTCTTTCTCAAAGATCATTTACTTTACAATCTCAACACCATCTTTCAAAGACATTAAAGCTCCTAGAGACTTTATTGTGGCAGATCTGATTGGCCCACTGCCAACTAGCCATGACCACATGGAATATGTCCTTTTCATATGAGATTTTTTTCTTGCTTAACAGCCATCATACCACTATGAAAACAAACTGAAGCAAAATCTTGTTTCATAAACTGGATGACAAGATTCACTACCACTACTTTGTAAATTAAATGCATCCACACAGATAATGGCTCTGAATTCAAGAACTCAACTTTCTCAGAGTTCGCCATGAATCCTCAATACCCTACTAACACCACAAGAATGGTTTTGTTGAGCACACCAATTTAATGATCCTTGAGATAGGTAGGACTCCCCTCATCTCAGCCAATATACCCGTCAAACTTTGGCCAGTTTCATTCAAACATGCAGCATTCATTTTCAACTGAATGCTGCATGCTGACTCAACCAGAAACCGCTATGAAATTGCTAGTGGCCTCAAGACTTCACTTGTTCTCCTATGTTTATTTGGTTCAAAGTCTTACATCTTCAATAATAAGTACAAGAAAGACCTTAGCCCAAGAGATATTGTTGGTTATCACATGGGAGTTTCACCTGACTCAAAGGTTGGATATTTTGGATACCCAACAAAGGTAGCTTTTTTATGAAATCTGAAAGTGTTAAATTTGAAAAACAAACTTTTTATGATCAAGAAAAAATCAGATTATCTCCTCAATTAAAGCTTCACATTTTTTTAATAACAACATGATCAAAGGGATAGATAAACAAGACAAATTTATTGCATCAATGAATACCTACTCCAACCACTCAGCAATCACTCCCAACCGCTTCAAAGAAGTTGCTACATTGGCCAAGAAATAAATGTGGGTTGGAACAATTAACAATGAAATAGAAGGAATGAAAGACCAAGGGGTATTTGAAATGGTCAATCTTAACAATGTCTTAAGATATCAAAACACATCAGAAACTCTCAGAAAAAAGTGGGTGTTTGTGAACCTTTGAGATATGGCCACATACCCAAAGAGGTCACAAGAAATATTTTATATAATTATACATTGAAAATAAGTACCTTAAAAACTATAAAGATACCATAAATTGGTAAAAAATTTGGTTTAACTTAAAAAACAATGAATAAACATGTGAAAGAAATTACACCATTGGATTCCCCATGGTAAAATACACATATACCATTTTTATGGCATATCTGTAAAGTCAATATTTAATAAGTTATAAGTAATAATACCTTATAAAAACCACAAATCCTTATTTATTTCAAAGGCCAATGAGACAAAATGTGAAATAAATGGTACCAGTGGATTTTCCATGAAATTCCACATATAAAACAAACAAGAAGCCAAGCTTCAAACTCAATACTTAAGGAATTAACCTGAATATATGCACTTTTTTGGTCAACGCATATATGCAAGGATTTTAGCTAATATCTCTTGAATTATACATGATAGAGTGATTAACAAAAAATAAAGTCATCACGTAATTACTGTAGGAACACAGATATGAATTTTATTTCACAAGTTATAAACAAGGTTAAAATCTGTAAGGAATTATTGATTAAAATCAACAGAGCTGTTGACCACTTTGTTGTGAAAGTGGTCCAAACTTAAAAATAGTTGGCAGTTGGATTCTACTAGTTCATTCGTGAAGAATGGTGTATTTTTTATTATAATATTCAAGGTATAACCCCTTGAAATCATAGTTTGAAGTTTAAAATATTAAATTTTGACAGAAAAGATGAGTTACAAGAAAAATCATCAAAAATAGAGTTTTAATGATGTAATGAAATGCTCTTGGCAGAATAATAAGGTTATGCCAAGCTATCAGAATTCACTCTCTGAATTGCTGTATCGTGTAAATCTTAAAAGTTATTAAGGATCAAAGTTTGAGCTTAATTTGATCATTTATGATCCCATACTGTAACCTTAAATTAAGTTTAACAGTCATATAAGTGTAAAAATTGGTGAATACTATTAGTTTATGATTAAAACTAATAAAATCCACGAAATTTGGGGTTCTTCCAAGCCTTTGATGTCATCAGACTTAGAGTTATAGTGATCACTCTAAATAATGGTGTAATAGTGATGTAAGGAGGTTTGATCATGATGTAATCATCACCAAACCTTAAAATATTGATCAATTCCAGTGGATATGATCAGTAAACGTCTACTAGAAGCCTGTTGGACTTTAGGAGGGAGGTATTTACTAAAAATAGAGCTCTTTCTGCTTTGTTTTCCCCTCCGACGCATCAAAAACATTAAATAAATACAAACAAAAAGGTAATATCTTTATTCTTTATATATAAAACTTTCATCTTTATTATAATCATCAATTTTGACGTGATTAAATCATTTGTTTCACTGTTTTTGTTAAAAATCTCTCTAAAACTCATTTCCACGTAAAAAAAAATTCAAGAATATTTGTAATTTCTCTATTTTTTATTGTAAATACAATTTGTATAAGTTGTATTCATATTATTTGGCGTAAAATATCTCAAAATTATTATATTAAGTGTTAAAAGTAGGTTATTTTCTCTTATATTAATAATTTTCTCTATATTATTCTTTTAATAATTCTTTAATTAATATAAATAGTATTTATATTAATTTATAACTTTAATATTAGTAATATTATTGTTATTAATTGTTTTTTATTAATAAAAAACAATTTTTTACGCCTTTATTATTTGTTTGTAACAATAATAAAGTGCTTTTGAATATATTAATTATTTTATATTAATATATTTATTTTATTATATTATATTTTATAATATAAATTATATTATCATATTTTATTAATAATATAATTATTTTTACGCCATAATTATAATAATTATTTTTATCTTTTTTATTTCATTTATAAGGACATTCATAGTACAATAAGTAAAATATTAGTAATTTTTACTTATTGTTTCATAGTCAAACCTTACAGTGTTTGTAAAAAAGACCTGCCCAGTATGTCACAAGGGGGTTCCGACAGACCAAAGGTATCAACTCCAAGGAAACTCTTGCACCAAGTCCAACCTTTAGCGCCCTATGACTTTTACTATTGATAGCCACCAGCCAAAAGTGGATAATCAAGACTATTGACATCAAGGAAGCTTTTCTGCATAGTATTATTGACATGATTGTATTTATCTGGTGGCCACAAGGTATGAAAATCAAATGAAGGAAGGTCTTCAAATTAAAAAAGGCATTATATGGCACAAAACAAGCAGCACAATGCTAGTTGCAACATCTACCCAAAGTCCCTGAAGATATAAGTTTTCACCCCAACAAAGAAGATCTTGGTACTTATGCCTAAACCTCCGACATGGGTATGGCACTCCTTTGGATTCACGTTGATGATGGTGCACTCACCTTGTCATTGGATAAACCACTGGAAAAAATATCTGAGAAATTGAGTAAAGCCCTGAAAATCAAGTGGGACTAAAAGATCACTGGATTAGTTGGCCTACCAATTGAATCCACCATTGATGGATTGTATATCTCACAGCCAGACCTCATCAAAAAACTAATTACATTATCTCCTAGTAATACTACAGCAGAATCACCACTACCACCAAACTGCAATCTAATATTGGGAGCATCAAGAACAATGGAAATCCCATACCTGAAAAGGATTGGTATCTTACTCTATATCACCCAAGACTCCCATCCAGACATCACCTTTTGGGTAAGTTCGCTTGTGCAATTTTTACTAGGGACAGACAACTCACATTGGGCAGCTTTCAAACACCTGATTGCATATCCCTGCTATATGCTCACAACTGGCATCCTTATTAACCATCAAAATGTCAGTGAGGGCATCAAATGCTATGTAGATGCCAAATGGGCTGGGGAAGGTGATTGTTCTTCCCATGGATTCCTCCTGCTCCAGAAAACCAATTTCTTGGCAATGAAAGCAGAAAGCCATGGTTGCCTCCTCAACATGTCAGGCAAAATACATGGCACTCTTGTTTGCATCAAGAGAATGCCTGTGGATTTCTAATTTATTTCAGCCAATTTTGGATTCCACACCTCCAATTCTATATTTTGATAACAAAACTTCTGTCAACATAGCGCTCAATCTTTCAAACCAAAAGCAAACAAGACACCTAATCAGAGAATTCAATCTACTTCATGAATATATAACTCACAGAACAAAGTGACCTTAGCATGGGTATCAACACATGACCAGATGGCTGACATCCTGACCAAGGTGCTGGGCTCCATAAAGTGAGACATTTTCTTAGTCAACTAAATAAGCTATCTACTTTTGACAAGCATTGTGGAGGGGAGTGTTAAGATTCTCCAGAGAATCAAAAGGAACATTCCTGAACAATCCCAAACCTAACCAAACAATACCTAACATTTTGTCAAATGATTTAAACCCAAACTCACACAGTGTAGGATCTCTTTCCCAGGGGAGATCCTTCTTTGTAGCTATTCTTTTTTCAACTAACATTTTTTTATTACTTTATTTCACTATCAAGTATGCACAATCATAACTAACAGGGGAGATCATACATCAACAAAGCATCAAAAACTATTTCTCTGATAGCAATTGATTTTTTTAATTGTAAACACTTTTCTGTTGTAATTACACAATGATCTATTCATTTATTTCTCAATACTTCACAATCTATTCAAATCTATGATACTTTCTTATATTGAAACAATAGTTAGAGCCAAGGTTTAGACCCAGGTTAAAAGCAAGTTGGACCTGGGCTGGACCTGCTGCCCCCACAAGAAGGGGTCTCTTCTTTTTTATGGTGATTGTCCAGCCATTAGTTTGAGAACCATGTGATATGGGTAATATTGAATGAAGCCATCCGCTCTTTTCTCTCAAGGACACATAAGTTCTTGAAGTATCTTGATGTTTTCATTAAATCATCTTTCCTTGGAGCTATGAAATGGAATTTTAGATTCATGGGATTAAATTTGAATTTTGGCCATATTGATAGATCAGCATTGGAGCTTGATGTCTTGAAAAACCTATTGTGCAACACTTAATCATACATTCTTATTATGTCTCCAAACACATCCTCAAAATTGAGCTTCTTCACCATTCCTCTCCTCCACACCTACTTACTTTTTTTTGGCAAGTTTTCAGTTCAACAACTTTTTTACTGTTACCTCTGCTAATTTCATTGCTCACTGTCTTTTTTATTATTTGATAATCATCTGAAATTGCCAAAAAACATAGATGTGATCCAAGTGGAAAATGGCACAGAAATAATTACAAAGCATCTCTTCCCAAGACTTGCAGAACAGTATTCTGGAGGTGTAGAATGAGACAAGCCTTTTAGAAGATGTTACTGATCTTCAAGAGCCAATTCTTCAACCCAATTAAAATTTATCAGAGCCATCTTACATCAAAATCAAACAAGATGACCCAGAAGCGACCGATTGGACTCAAAGCTCAGAAGCAGCAACATTCTCAAAAGAAGCTCAAACCCACCAAAGATGATAATGATTCGTTTACGACAGTGGCCCTTGCACCCACAAAGGGCGATCAAAGCTCGAGTGATGGATTGACGATAGAAGACCTCCTTCAGTTGAAACTTCAGGCTGATGAACTGATCGACAACCCTGATGGTCCTGATGATCAAGAGCAACTTGTCAATTTACTACGTGGGATTTGCCATGAGAGTGTCCGACAGATCGAGCTAATCGAGAATGTGCAAGACAAAACTTCTCGGGTGACCCTTCATCAACTCCTTGGATGGGCTACTTTGGAACTTGGCATCTTCTTCAACCAAGACGAAGATCTTGATCGATTGCGACAGGCAGATGAACCCAAGTCGCTGCATTCCTGGCTTTTGATGACATCCAAAATTCTCAATAACGTCATTCCTGCTGTTCAACCTGAGAAAACGGCTTGCCAGATACCAGACCTTGAGTTGCTACCTCTTGCTCTCTCGCTCTTAAGCTCACAAAGTCCTCACGAGATTTTGCAAGAATTAGAAAAAATGGCGGCGAAATTCTCGACCCAGTCAGTCGTCTATTTCCTTCGGACCATCGACCGCTTAGTGCTACTCAAATCCGACATCTTCTCTCAAGATCCAACTCCAATCTTCACAAGTCTTGTTAAATTTCTAAATCAACTCCGCGAGCTAATAGAATCGAATGATGAGATGAAAAGTTTCATTCCATCTATTCATCAACGTTTGGGTGATTGCCATCTTTCTCATGGTTCCTTATTGGCCGAACAATTAGAAGAAAAATATTACCCGGAAGTTGAGAATCAAGAAACTGGGGACGAGGACTTTCCTATTGATATTAACGACCCAACTTATCAGCTTTGTGTGAAAAACTTGAGATTGGGTTGGTTTCGCCCAATTACTTTAAAGTTTCTTGGTCTGAACCTTTACTGACGAATTTTGCAGCTGAAAAAACGTTTTTAGATTTAATCCAAAGAGCTGATGTGGTAGATGAATCCCAAGATGAGCTAAAAAGCAAAGTAAGCCTTTTTTATTTTACACCGCCCTTCCCCTTACCAATAACAACAACACAAGGCTTGAACATTAACATATCTGCATTGTAGCTTGAAGAAACTCTTTTAACCCTTGGAAACCTCCAACCCCCTGGCCCTGAACGCGAATCCCTCTATCGCCGGGCAGGGTTGAATCAGAGTGATTCTGATGATTAATTGTACTGTTTTGAAAATTACTATCAAAAGTGAACAGTCAAATAAGCAATTATGAAAAAGTAAATGAAGCAGCTGTTTTTCGATGTGGAGCCTTCTTACATTCAACCAAATCAAATGAGACAAAACTGTCAGATCAACCTTTTATTTCGTCATGTTACCCAAATGAAACGCGTTTCAGAACTTCCAAGTTCTGAACAAAAAGTCTGAACCTGCGCAATCAAAAATTGAGATGAGTTTGCATCTCATGAAAAAGTAGAGCTTATCAATAATTACAAGCCAACTTAGTTAATTGATCTTTATCCTTCAGCTCCGATCCCTTTGAAGGACCTACCTCTGAGTTTTTGCTCTAATGTCAAGTTACTGAAAACAAAAACAGAAATTTCTATACAATAGGGTAGTTGGGGACAAAATTTGCCTCCCGCCTGGAAGATGGAACATGTCTGACTAATAGAGCATCTCCACCAGCATTGCTCAATAGTAAGATTTCACAGTTTAGCCCTTCCTGCATCCAGAATCCAGCCCCACCAGCATTGCTAAATGCAAATTTCATTTAGCTTCATAACTGAAAAAGGACCTTGGGTTGCCAGATCTGGCAACACTTTAGCTCCTGTGAAGCTTATCAATTTATGTGAACCTTTTGTTCTGCATATCCAAACCATCACTTGAACACTCCCATGTGCACCCATGTCCGGCCAAAAAGAAGAAAAAAAACGGGTTTCTGTGAAACAATTTATAGCGCCTCCCCAATACCAACACTGAAAATTGGTGTAGCATGTTGAATAGCCATCTTGCAGCAATGTGGTGGTCCCTAGAGCTTATACATCCCCATACTTAGCCACAGTTGATGCTCTCAAATTTACACCATTTCCTTAATTATTACCTATTTATTTTTCATTTTGTATATGCTTGAATACCTGGATACCCCCTACCTTTTCATGATTGTACATATTTCTCTAAAGAGCTTAGCATATGCTTGATGTATGTAAGGTTTGTCTATGAAACTCTTGATAATATTAATCTTAACCAAGAGTACTATGACTGTCCTCAGGAGAAGTATAATGGAATTGATTATTATAACCACAAATTGATATAGTTATTAAAATATAATCATATATATATATAATTATTAACAAATGATTTCATAATAAAAGAATTTAACAATGATAAGAAATTCTAATTATTCCATCATTATTAAAGTCACTGATATCTATAATAATAAGAGATATAAAATCTCTTAATGAGACAATCATATATGGAAAATAATAATATTTATCCACTTATAAATAATATAAATATTATATATGAAGAAATTTATCAAACAAATTCTGCAGAGATAAATCTTATAAAGAAAGTATTTATATGAAAATATAGAAATTCAGAGAAAAACTTCCTTATAATAGTTATTTAATACAATAAGTAAAACAAAAAAAGCTATAGTATTAAATAATGTATACAAGCTAAACACAAACATAAAAAAAATCAATATTTTAAAGGATAAAAAAATTCTTTTATGATGAAATATGATTCAAGAATTTGAAGGGAAATTTTAAGGATTTTAGAGAAATTTTAAGACAAAATTTTTATAATATAAGATAAACTATTGGAAATTACAACAATATAATATAAACTATAAGATTTCACTTCTTTATTTACAATTAATAAGGAATAAAATAACTAAAGAATTATTTCTAATAACATAAGATTCCATTTTTAATAAAATATTACTGTTTGATTATGATGGAAAAAAACAGTGATGAAAGGCTTATTTTATAACTGGAAAAACAGCTCTCATAATAAATAATAGATAAGGATGGTTTCACGAGATTAAAACTGAGAAACAATACCTAAAAATGAAGTCCTTAATATAAGGACAATTATTTTCAATCTCTTTTTGAAGTTACGAGTGCTACTCTTAAATACAAGAAGCTTCAATATTTAAAAATTCATATTTTTATTAAACCTCTTCATGTGAAGAATAAAAAAGAAACTTTTAAGCAAAAATCTAGAGATTTAGATCTTTAATGAATTTTCTATTTTTTTGAAATAATTAATTAGAGTTAAAGAGGATAATTCCTGGGGTATTCACCAAGAAATTTTATCCATAATGTTATATTTAGGGTGTTGGTAAACACACGTAAGCCCTTACGTGTTTTTACTAAAAACTTACGTGTTTTTACCAATTTATGGTAAAAACACGTAATTATATGTTAAAAAGACATAAGGGGTGGTTTTTAAATGAAATATGCCTATTTATGGCATTATAAATGCAATAAAGGGAATTATTAATTCCATCAATGGAATTGTTAATGCCATTTATGGTATTTTGAAGGCCATTAATGCCATTTATGGCATTGTTAAGGCCACAAATGACATTAAAAATGCCATTTATGGAAATTTTAAGGCTATAAATGACATTAACAATGCCATGAATGGCATTTTTAAGGCCATTAATGCCATTTATGGAATTATTAATGTCATTTATAGCCTTACCAATTCCATAAATGGCATTTATAGCCTTAAAAATTCCATAAATGGCATTGTTATTGTCATTTCTGGCCTTAACATTTTTAGTAAAAACACGTAAGGGCTTACGTGTTTTTACCAAAAGCTTACGTGTGTTTACCAACACCCTATATTTATTTTTGGTGTATATAAATATTAGGGGATCTTCTGATTGGTGTGAAAGTTCAGACAAATAAGTTGAGATTTAGATTTTACATTAATTTTGAAATATATTGTATTTTTTCACAAAGTTTTTTAGTGTACCCAAAACCTTAACCTTTGATAGGGTTTCAATGAGGTTTAAGATTATTTATGTTTGGAAAGTTGTCAAAACTTTAATTAAAAGTCATTGAAGAGGGATTTACACTCTTAGAAACTTGAAATTTCTGTCCAATCGGGGATAAACCTGATCAGACTTCAATTTTTCAATAAAATTCTAATATTAATCTTTATTTAAGCTCAAAGATCCTTCCATACAGTGGAAAACCTTAATTGAATCATTGAAGATCCAAAATTTTGGGTACCCTGGACCTGTTTTTGATTTTTTCCTTTTCCCCCCACTTGGCCTGAGATTTCTCCCTTTGTTATTTATTTAAAGCCATAATAATGGCTTAAAAGCCTTTCAATTCCAGATCACACCTGATTTACCACATTTAAGGAAAATACTTATTAAATTCAGTAACTAGACATCGCAACCTAGTTGTAACAAATATTTTACAAGTTAATCCATACATGGTGTAACTTGAAGATATTTTGAAGTTAAAAAGTTAAAAATTTTAAACAGTTTTTTGATTTTTATTATTTTTTCTGAGTAATTATTTATTCTTTTAAAAATCTTAAACAGAGTGTTTTATGGTATATTGACCTATGAGGTTAGTCTAGGTCATTTTTGTAGGAAAATACAAATGTGACACAATGTTTTCTACTGTTTTTATCAAATGGAAAGCTATAATCAAATTTTATTTTTTACAAAAACTTCAAAATCAAGCTAATGAATATATTAATTGTGTAAAAACTATTTGGGACCTTATGGGCATGTCATGAATACCTTACAGGCTTAAATTTTACAATGATAAGCCTAAACCGCACAAAATTAAGGCCTAAAAAGCATTTGAAACTGTGTCTGTACATCTATCTTCAAATAGCAGGAAAAAGATGTACAGAGAAGCAATAACCACAATTGTTTGACATTTTTAACATGTAGATATACAAATTAATAGCTTTATGAACACATTCTACGATTGGCCATACTAACTAAGATGGAATTTATCTGGAAACTACTAAGAGACAAATAGGTGAATAATGATGATGAAATAGATTTTATACTCAAAGAAATCACAGCTAAGATTACATAGAGAATGATAGTGCCCTTGGTTCTCAGTGTCTTTTGAATTATTTCCTGAAGGATGGGGACACATATCCAGAATATATATTTTAGTCAAGATATCAACATCCTAGGTACTTTTTTATTGAGATCAAGTGAAAAATATGTTTTTGAGAAAACATATTATGATATAATCATTCAATTGTGTATTTAAGAATTTTATTCACCTTGATATTGTATATTAAAGAATAAAAATAAAGGAATTTTAGCTTACCATAATGTCTCATTGGTTCACAAATAATTAGCATATATTCAATCAGCTGATGATACAGAAAACTACCTGTGTCTTGGGGGCTGAATGGCACTGAACTGCTTTAGGTTTTTTTTGAAGACATAATTTTGATTTTTGTTAAGGAATAACTATGGGATCCCACAAGGGAAGTGCTAAATGTGATAATCTCTTAATATTAGAAATCCAGAGTTTCAGGATGACTTGAGAGTCTTGAAGAACTTCCCTAAAGCTAGGGAATTTCAGTTTGAGGGGAAGTGAAAAACAAAAACCTTCTTTTGTAGAGGTTTCATCAAAAAGACTCAGAATATGGCACACCTTGAGTGCTGAATAAATTGAATATCCTAAATAGAAGTACTTTTCTTTACAGCTCTTTAAAAATAATTAAAGCACTAGTATCATAAACTGTACGTGATAATGAGTACCCATAGCACCATGGGTACTACTTAATAGAAAAATCTATCTCAAATTTGATTTTTCAATAAATTTTTTTTCCATCTATGGGATGAGGCAGGGAAGTTATTTTCATAAATTCAGAAAAAAGTGTGTAGATATATTAAAAGAAACATGGAATTATTCCAGAAAGGATGGGAAATATTAAAAAAACCTTTTTTTTATTCATAGATAGAATAATAATTTTTCTTGTTAAATTAGTTTCTATAAGATTATTATAAAGATCAAAACCCCACATGAGATCTTACTTCTAATGCAAATATTCAAGTATTGAAAACCATAGATTCCACAAATAATTATCCAATTGTAGTTAATATCTGTAAAAATGATTTAGAAGGAGGCCCATATCTTTAGTAGTATATTAAGAAAGAAATCAACCAAAGATTCAAAATTACACATCTGTAGTATACATTGAAGGAATTTGAGCTAAGAGTGAGTAGAAAATAAAAGAAACTTACTCAGTTTATTGGTTTATAATTCTTGAAAATTGATTGCTTAATAAGCTTGAAAGTTTCTTTTCTTTATTTGTCATAAAGATCCTCTTCTTTCTGATTAAGAAACTAAATCTCATCTCTGGAGCTTTTCAAATATTGAATTTCAAATATCTCTTGTCTATTTTTAGAACTAATTTCTTTTGAATTAATATCCTTTGAAGGATTATGTAGTTCATGTAATTTAAACTTTACTCTTTTTTCGCAAGTGATTACCGTTTTATACAGATTCATTTTCTCTTTTAAGATCTCAAAAGCTGATTTCCAAAAGAGCTGGGGTGTTACTCTATGAGGTGATGCAACATGGTGTTGGGGTTGGGAAATTTGTTTTCAAAGATGTTATTTTTTTGACTTAATGCCTGCTTGTCAGAATTTTGGTTTATAATAGAGGATCTCCCACTTTTTTTCCAGCTTAAAATCCTTAGCATTGTTATTTGGTTGATATAATAAATTATCCATAATTATCCAATCGACTGGGTAAGATCGACTTGGGGCATTTATACAAATATGGCTTTAAAGAGCTGATAGATTCAGTATTTAGGTATTAATTGAAATACAGCTTATCAGCACAAGGAAGTTCAGATATAACTCATCTATACTTTCAAATTAAGATGGGTTGAGTTTACCAAATAGAAATCTGATCTTCATATTGGGGGTGTAACACAATAATACTATTTAAATTCTGTTCCACGTTTGAATACAATTTCTCACCATTTTTCTTTTCTGATGCATTGGGATCTTGAATGAAATTCATTCATGACTGGGACATCCATTCCTCCTCTTCTGCTAGCCAAGTTGAAGAGTGATGTTTAGCTCAAATTGACAAGAACTTAATAAAACCTGAATTCGGTATGATATCACTTTCCCATATGTTTGAGCAAAGAAAATATAAAAGAAAAGGAAATTTTGATGATGAGGATACAGAGGGTCTTGAAATAATGACTTGTAAAAAACTGTAGGCCACCATAGATTTCTTTTGGGGAAGCATTATATGGTATAAATCCATTTTTAATGAAGGATTACAGAATAAAGGTGCAAAAAAGGTAAATAAATTCAGGTAAAATCCAGATACAGATAGGATTCATAGAGACAGTTTCAAATTCTCTGAAATTGCAAGCCATATGCCCATAAATTACCAAATTTTTTACTCAACAAAGATGATAGTGGGATGAACCGTCCATTATGAATTTTAGAATCACTGTGCCTCCGCTGAGGAAAGTTAGCTATCAACTATAAGCTCTTGGGAAGTAAGGGTGTACTAGCACTCAGTGGATAAAGTCTTACTGAGATGAACTCTAAAGAATTAAATAATGCAAATATGGAATATATTTATTTAACAAGAATTAAGGAGACGATAGTAAGCAGAAATAAAAAGCCAGTGACCAAAGATCCAACCAAGTAAATCCTTGTAGAAATATTTCAACCTTTTCAAAATGAGTAAAGAAATTAGAAAGAATATGATCACCAATATCAAATTAACAGGAACTGCAAAAGGTTCAAATTAATTACATAAGAATATCTGGATTAAGTATTAAAAGATGTAATGAAATAAAGTATAAAAGTAAATCCAGTAGATTAATTAACAGGGAAAATTCAAGAGGATGATGGAGTGGCCAGTATAACTGAAAAATTGAGGAATTGATCCTTGAAGGTTAAAAATACGGCTTTATTGGATGCTTTTGGAAAATATACTTGGCCCAATTTTGAAATGAACTTGGTATTTCAAAACAAACACAGTATCAAGTTTAATTGACCAAAAAGGTTCAATTCCATACAGGCTACTTTGAATTCATAATGTATTAGCTGAATTAAGTTGTCCATGGTGTATTGGGCTTTGAAACCTCATATAATGGTCTTGGAATATCCTTGGAATGGGTCCTTGAGGCATATGGAAAGTATTTCCTTTAATAATACTGTATACTTAAAGAAGAAGCTTTATTGAAGGAGATACTGTTCTGGAAGGTTACAGAAATTGGCTATTAATCTTGTCTTCTTCAAGTGACTGTGCTAGACAATTTGAGTATTGAAGGATTATCCCATGATGAATCTTGGGAAGGAATGAGTATCAGGGTGGATTTACCATAAAGAATTATGAATAATGATATGGTTATCATGTTGAGGGAATATGGTGGTCAGAAATGGAACCATGAGGAAAGGGAGGAATTTGGATTATATGATCATTATAGTGGACCGGGTGGCCATAGTCCATGGCCCCTTAGTGAAATACTAGCCTGAAGGCTTATGAAAGGTTTGAGTTGGAATTTTGGGTCCATAGGCCATTTTGAAATTTGGGTCAATTTGGAACCTGGGGGTCAAATAACTGTTTAAACCCCCTTCTGACCACAGGATAAGCTCTCCAGAGGGATAGAGGCAAAAGCTTGCCTATTCAAAGTGGGGCCCCAAAATACAGCTTCAGGGGTCCTGAAGCTGTGATGAACTTCCATAAAGTTTGTTGAGAGGCAATTCTCCCTAGATTACAAATTGAGTCTTTCTTTAAGGGTTGATTAAATTGAAAAGACTTGTTTGAAAATATTTGAGATATTTTCTCTCCATAAATTATTTTAGTTTTCCAGGTATTTTTCCTTTCAAAATTAAAACCTCCTTTCTGAATTTTTTGGAGTTGAACTTTTCTTTGACTCAAACTAACATTTATAGGTTCTTGGTATCTTCTCTCCACTTCTAGGACTTGAAATTATCTTTAGTCACCAAATTCATTGTTGCTATCCTACAAAAACAATATTTTTGGTATTCTTTAATGATTATTTATTCTTTGAAAATATATAGTGTCTATTTTATATTCTCTGCTTATTGAAATTTCTTGAAATCTCAATAGATCTTATTTAAAATATCCTAGCGCCAGAAACAACAAAAGATGTAAGTGGATTCTAATTTCAAGCTAAATCCAGGGAAATAATAATCAATAATTTAAATAAAAATATCTATTTAACATAATGCTTACTCTTTGTGTCTGATAAACAACGGTTCAAAAGCTTTTTGAAAGATAAATCCTAATGAGTCTATTTTTCCATTTGATTTCTATATTGGAATATATGGGCTAGCTCAGATATAAAAAGCTTCGCTATTAAAACCCTTAATATTTATAGAATGGGTTGAAATGATACAATGAAGATGGGGTGATATAAATTATTTTGAGAAAATAGCTATTTAGTAATGAGAGATACTGAAGGATGATAATTCAATCTATAAACTCTATCAGTCCAATAAACATATATTTCTGACAGCTATGGGAAAAATCAATTATCAAATTCTCTATCAATTAAAGACAGATAGTATAAAAATAAAAGAAAGCGATGAGATAGGGGAAGATACAATTTAAGAAAAATTTAGAGTGTCTATAAAGAAGAATATTCTACTACTATTAATCAATAACATCTTCTGATAAAGATATTATCCCTTCTCATAATAATAGTGATAATGTAATGTTTGTCTATGAGACCCTTTATAATAATACCTATTATTAAGAATAATATGACTGTGCTCATAGTAAAATAAAAAATAATTGAATATTGTAGCCACAGATCTAATTATAATTATCATTCATACTAATAAAACTCATTTTATTTAAGCCTTTTACAATAAAGGTTATAATAATTATATAAAAAAGAAATATAATTATTCTATTATTATTAAAAGTCACTGATTACTATAATAATAAGAATATAAAGGCCCTGAAAAAGACAATTATTTTTGTCTTAAGAAAATAAAACCAAGTTATCAATAATATAAGATATAATTTATGAATAAGCTATTATACACTTCTGTGTAATAATGACTATCAAAATATTATTATAAAGAACAATGATGAGCTCAATAAACAGTATATTGATGGAAGAATAACTTTAAAGCTATTATTTCATCAAGAAATTGAGAAACAAGTCAGAAACAGCTATCAAATAATACAGATAAGTCGAAAAATTCTAAAATTAAGAAGTAAGCCATTTTTGGAGTATTGGTGGTTTTACAAAATAAAAAAGACTATAATAAAATTCCAATATTCAAATTCTTCATTTATTAAAGCTATAAAGAATAAAAAAATGGATAATCATTTATAGTAATATAGGATTTCATTTATAAGATATTATGTTTTGTCAGATTAGAATTTACTACTTGATGGGAAAAAACAGTAATGAAATAGCTCTTTTTGTGGCTCAAGACACCTCATATGTAGTCACAGATGCTTGAAGAGGGAGTATACTAATCAAAACTGGGAGATAGTCTTGAAGAATTGAGTTTAAGCTTGAAATATCCTGATTTTTGATTAAAAATAAAGCTACAGGCGTTATTCTTAACTCCAAGTAGCTTCAAACCTCATTTGTGCATATTAATTTTAAGTTTCCATGTTGAAATATTTATTTACTTTCAAGTTAATATTATTAATATTTTGAAAATAAAATTTTAAGCAAAATTCATTTAAATATGATTTTAATCCATTTTCTTTAAGAATAATTACATGTGGTAATTTCAAAGATATATACAAAATAAAATGATTCATAAAATGAAATAAATTGCTAAGCTATATACAGATAACATTGAAGTATAAAATTTGTGAAATTTGCAAGTAAATCTATTGAGAAATGATTTTTCTATGGATTTTTGAGGTTATTACTTTTGGCCACATAAAAATAGCAATATACAACAAGGCTTAGCTTTTGATGAGGTTTAAATCTTCTTAAATGAAATTTCAAGCTTCTTTAAGCTTTATTGAGCTTTGAGAGTTCTTAAAAACATGATTAAAACCCTGCATTAAGGGATTTACCTTTTGGAATCTTGTAATTCCTGTCCAAATGAAGGCTAAACCCTTTCAAACTTAAATATCAAATCAATGTCCAATCCAAAATCTCAAATAAGATTTGAAATCCTTTAATACAGGAGAGAAGCATTATTTTTTCTCTCAGATTCAAAAATTTGAGTACCCTGTAACCTTTTTCCATTTTTTCCTTGTCCCACCTTTTCTGTGGATTTTGTCAACATATTTATTTAGAGCCACACCATGGCTTTTGATAAATTTTAATTGATTCCATGCAGAATTTAAGGACTATATGGCATATCCTTACCCAATTTAGTAAATAAACACAAAAACTTGATTTTAACATAATTTTTGTATGCTTACATAAGCCTTATGTAGCTTTAAATTATAGTTGTAATTAACAATTCAAAGAGTTTAACAAAATTCTATGAGATTGTATAGGTGTTATGAAATATTCTTTAATATTCCAATGACAGCCAAAATAACCAATTTTGGGTATAACAACCTGTGGGTTTACCCTAGGTTGTTTTTGGTTCATAATCCAAAAATGAAACAATAATTATAGCTTTGTTTTTCCAAAATGAAGCTATAGTCACTTTTCTGGATTTCATTTTTAAACCATCTTCCAAGTAAATACTTGACCAAATAAGAATTTATAAAATATTATTCATAGCCTTATGGGTATGTCATACAGATGTCACAGGAGCACACATAATGACATAACCTATGAAGCTTGTAAACAGCCCAATCATAACCATAAGAATATTTAACAACTAAAATGAAAAATGAAAATGAGCTAAAGAAATATTATTGTATATTAGTAAGAATATATTCCTCATTCATATTTTAAATATACAGAAGATTAATCAAGTTTTAGTTAAATTATCCTTAAGAGTTCCAAAAAAATATTATTAATCATCTGAGTTATATTAGAAAAAAGTATAGATTTAAAACAAAACATTTTGAGAGTTTCTTTTGAATTGAATAGGTAAACGCTTTTATTTAAGAGGCTTAAGATAGTTCAATTAATACCTTTTGGATGGTTTTCTCTTAAAAAAGTAAATCCCTGTCTCAGGGGCTTATTTGGTTGAAAATCATTTGAAGTAAAGTTCAAAAAAATTAATGAATAATAATCTTGAAGCCTGAAATTTTATCTCTATTTGAAAATTGAATGAAAAATTTCCTTAGGTTTATGTTTCTTCATTTCTAACTAAATTTATCATCAAAAAACTTAACAAACTAAATTTTTACAGAAGAAAATATATCTTATATTAAAGATTTTATGTATCATAAACTGTTATAATTGTGGATGAATCATTTTTTTATGATTCTATATTACTATATCATTTAAGCTAAAAATATTTTTTCTTTATAAAAACTCAAGTATTTCCATAAATATTTAAGGTTTTTAAGTACAAAAAAGGAAAGGTATTCTTGAATTTATTTCGAATGATTCTTAAGAAAATGATTGAATATCAATAAGTTATGCCTCAAAAATATTTACAATTATTTAGTCTTGAGGTATCCTATTATATCTCTTAGCTCTTTCATGTTTGATATTTTGCAAGTAAGTCATTAAGAAGGGAATTTAATATGATCAGTCTTTCATTAATAAGATTTTCCTGTGATTATGAGATTTAAAGTTGTATTACCTTTCCCTCGTAATATACCAAGAAGAACTCCTCCTTATAATCTCACTAATCAATATATAATAAAAATAGTTTATTGACAGCTAGAGAATGTTTGATTTTTAGTTCTATATCATACTTAACCAATAATCAGTAAAAGTGACTTATGTAATAAGATACTATTGGAGGATTATGGAATAATTATATCTTTTTTCCAGTGAGAATATCAAGAAAATCTATAGTTACTAAATATATTGTGTAACTGGAATACATAAGAGTTTTTTATATAGAATATATTAAAGCTTAGGTATGAATGATTTCTATAAATATCCAAAAATAAACTCTAAAAATGTAATATTTTTAGAGTTCCTTGAAAGTATATAATAGACTTATTTGAATTTTGAATTTGGGCGCGTTGGTGATTTTTAGGTGTTTTTTTTTGTTTTCACTGCATTTTATACGATTTTTATCCAACATTTGTGTGATATTATGCTTTTAATAAGAAAAATCTTTTAATAAATATTTTCAAATCTATATTTGAGAAAATTCATATCAGTAATGGTATTTAATATGATAGAGTATGATAATAGCTGTAAGATTAATTTGAAAATGAACCCTAAATATATTGGCTAGAAATGGTGAGAATAGGAAATATAAATTTATTTTTAGCAAATTATATTTTATGTTTTCAATAATAACTAGTACACCTACTAGGAAAAGGATGATTTTGAGCCTATTTCTAGGTTTTTATTCTTTATTTATTAATTTTACCTCTGAGATAGGCTTATGAGATTGTTTTATTATTACTAGTCTACCAGAAGAGTGATTTTTTTAAAAAATTTGTAGGATCTTATTCAATGAGGAGATAATTCCTTCTCTTTCTCTTTTGAGGTCCTCATTCACTAATATCTTTGATATCTTTAAAACCCTAACTTCCCCTTAGGATGTCTTGATATGATGTCTATCCATAGAGGAATTAAGGCTAGTAAGTCACTTCACTTCAATTTTTTTCTCTATCTGCCTTGAGGAATTAATGAAGGTGAGAAATCTCCTCATTTTCTGAGGAATTTCCTGTGAAAAGTCTTTTTTGCAACATGCTATTCTAGATTTTTGTTTAAACAGTGTATCTTGAGCTAGAGATAGCTTTGGTGATATTGTGACAATTTGGTCCTTTTAAATTCAAAGTTTATTGGATTTTAAGCTCCAGAGAACTAATTTTGGTACCTTAATTTCTGTGTATTTTATATTTTTGTCAAATCTTTCCTGCATAAATCTCATTTGGATGCTTTCAGGAAATTGTGGGGGTGAAAATACTGTACAGATTGTATTGAATTTTTTGTACTTGAACTTTGATTTTTGAGTCAGGGTATCCCTTATTTCTGGTTAAAGGTTTTCAACCTGAACTATAACAAGTAGTTTGAAGGTTGTCATTGGGTGAGAGTTGGAATAGAATTACTAAGCTTTGGTTCTTTGTGTAATCTAAGTCTTTAGCTTAAGTATAGCTGAGATAAGCTTTTTGATTATTTGTGTAGCATTTCTTGTTTACAGTGGCCTGAAGATTATATCCAGAACGTTCCTTCCAAAAGATAAAGATTTTTGTGAAACCCTGTATTTCCTTTTGAAAAATAGTCAAATCTACATGTGATTTGTTCAAAAGATATTTTTGAAAAAGGATGCACCATTTAATACTTTTCTGTAATCATACAAATTTCAAATTGTATAAAAACTTTATTTTGGATCCCATCATTTTAATATAGTTAAGGGAAATTGATCTTTGTAAAAAAAGCAATAAAATTGAAAACAATTATATAGAATAAATCTCATGAGGAAATATTGACTTGTATTTGATTGTGTAGGGGATCTACAATATGGTAGGGTCTCTATTATGATTGAGGGCAAATTTCATTTTCTCATGTGCAAGATTTGTCTATGAAACTCTTGATAGTATTACTATCAATCAAGAGTACTATTACTGTTCTAATTAAATATAATGAATGAATTCATTATTAACACAATTCAATAATTGGTTATTTCTTTTACTTGTTATACACTACTAGTTATTATTACAGTAAGCAGTACTTGTCTACAAGAATCAATTAAAATAAGTATTAATAATAAAACTTGTTATTAAAATAATATCAAATACTTTTAATGTACAATCATCTTTTGAAAGAATAATTATTAATTTAATTCTTAAAGAAAACTATTCCTAGAGAGAAACCTTAAGAATTAAGTAAAAAAATACACTAATACTAAAATAATACCTTGAAAAGAATTTGTAAAGTGACTTGATGGATTAATTGTGGATTTAAAGGATCAAAATTGTATTATAAAAATAATACAGAAGTATAATAGCTAAAAAATATTGGAAATATTATATTTCTATTATTTCACATCTTTCTGATTGATTCAGAAATACTTAAAACACTTGAGAGAAGAATTAACTAATACTTACTTGTTGGTACTAAAGATATGGTTGAATAATAGGATTATTTAGAAAAAACAGAAAGAGGATGCCTCTTTTAAGTCAAAAACAGCTCAAAGAGGTGTTCCATGGAGAAAAATGAAAACAAAATTAATGCAAAATTATTAATTCTCTTTGGATTATTGGATAAAGCACCTGTTGTCACGTAATATTATCATCATTAGTTAATGAGTCATTTTATGCAACTATCAACCCATTTATGGTTAAATAAAGGAATAAAAACTGTCAATATTCTTCTATTTCAAAATAATCATTTATTTATCAAATTTATCAATTTGATTGGAAATTTCATGGAATATTGTATTGTCTGTGAATTTCTGAAAATTCAGTGTTTCAGATGGAATTATCCAAAATGGACTGTAAGTAAAACATAAAATTTAATTATCAAGTCATAATCTTTTTTGGTCTCTATATGGATTATCCCCTTCTCAATTGTTCCTGAAATCTTCAGAAAGATTCATTAATAGTTGTATTTCTAATTAAGTTTTGAAGTTTTTATCTTATTTTGATGTAGAATTGAGAATAACACAGTAATAGCTGGTTTCCATGTGGTAAATGCATGGATACTAGTCCTAAAATGGATTTAATGACTCTTTTAAGGCTTCACTATAGAAAATAATTAGTAATTGGAATGGTTACAGGATTCAGAGTTTCTCATTACCTTCTTGTCATGTCAAAATAGAAGCTTATTTGCTATTTTCTTATGATTTAATGGGACTTTAAATTGGTAACCAAGCTCCTGAAAGGTTTTAGTATACTAATTGGACCATGATAAGCCATGAATACAAGATTTAGGGATATAAATTACTCAGTGGCCTCAGAAGTTTGGTAATCTGGCTCTCTTTGATGTCTTTTGTCCCCCTTAGCTATTTTCACTTAAAAATATAGTAATTCATGCTTAAACACTGATATCCACTATGGTCATACCAAAACGTTATGTAAGAATAATTTGATATTAAGCTCAAAAAACCATTCATAACACCATTTTTGAGTGTATGTTCAACATGGGATTTTTCATATAACCATTATTTTGGCATTAACTTGAGAAAAACAATTTTTTTACAATTTCTTTGTGTGGTATTGATTATGTGGTGTTGTAGTCTTTTCCACATCACCACCCCATAGAGTTAACTTAATATTATGAACTATATGTAGCTACCCTAAGTGAGGTTTTGTGTAGCATCCAAATCTGGCCTTACGTCCATGGATTTACATACTCACAAAAAAAGTTATTCATATTTTCTTAAGTAAAAATGATACATTTTGGATATATGAATGACTTATGGCTTATTAATAGCTCACAATTTATATTAATATTAATTGTGGTATACTTGGGTATATAAAATATAACTCAAGGCTCACATCATGAATATTGAAGGGTAGGTTCTTGAGTACTCTCAGGGGTAGTTGCTTTTAAGTGCATATTTATACAGGTATTCATCTTTCAATTTTTCAAAGCTGATAGTGATTTATGAGTCAGGATTTTGTATTTCTCCATACAGTATAAATTGGATTAATATGAGCCAAGTGCAAAAGCCATGAAATATTATTTATTATTTTTCCTGGCCCCATTCTGTTGTGACCCTTGATATGTGAGTGAGGGAACCAACCTCTATAATGCATATGTGATGAAAACCAAAAATATATGGGGAATTGGAAATTGTATTTGTGATTGGGAGAAGGGCTTGTCAATAGAATTTCTCAAAAAACCCAGAAGAATTGAGTATTTCATTTAAAGACACAAGGGGTCCCTTAGCGCACCCCACATAAGCCAATCAAGTCATAAGAAATTGGACACCTTATCTATGGCTCACTTGAAGATTGGCAACATTGTATTTTTTGGGTGAGGCTTTCTTGACTCATTTCTGATGAAATTTTTACACAATTAAAGAGAATAATAATTGGTATGTATTATTAGTCCACAATAATTGAAATCATGGGAAAATCCAAAGAATATGGGAAATCCACTAGTTGGAGGTAGGGATTTTTCAAGTGACACACATAAGTATCTGTTGATTTTATGGATTTCTCTGATAAAAAATTGCTTAGGAATTTATTTTGAAATTAAGCCTAAATCCTTCACGAAAGTAGATTTTCAATTATCAATGACAAATCACTGTATTATCACCCAATTGATCTTGTGCATATGGCTCCAACAACCACTTCAACTACACTCTTTCAGTGACCTCATTCCACAAAGAGATAAAGAGTAGACAAAATGGTTTAATTTACCACATTTTTTACATAAGAGATCTACCTAATTGACACCTGAGACTTCCCAACTTCAACAGCCTGGGCTCTCTGCTTCAGCTGGGGATATGTTGTAGTTAAAGATGTATTTTAGTAATAGTATTTAGCTTATAAACTTCAGAAAATAGCTGAAAATCATAACAATAATAGTACTTGTTATAAACTGAAATAACTGAGGATATAGGAGAAATAGTATAAGCAATTTTCATAAAAAAAGATTGGTAAGTTATTGAGATGTTGTGATTAGTCTTGTAATTTCAAAAAGTCTAATGATTCAGATTTTGATCAAAAAATGACTGATGACTTTTGTAAAATAAGGAAAATGTTTTTTTCCATAAAGTAATGACACAAATCTATTTCTTAAATTACATGATAACAGTGATAAATAAATGTAATTTACTCATAAATTACAGAAAAAAAATATATCAAAAAAACTTCTTGAAAAGGAAAATCAAAAATTATAATGTGGTAAAAGAATTTCTGAGCTTATTTTAATAAAGAGTTGAGCCTTTGTAAGATACATGATATTTGTAAAAAGAGGAGTTTTAAGTTACAAAAAGGGAAAATAACTAATTGATAAGAAAAAGTCAAAAAATAAGTTGCATTGCATTATTCAGTATTGTGAGGTTTTTCTATGAAACTCTTGATAATAGTAGCAAATATCAAGTGTACTATAACTGTACTCAGTAGAAAATATAATATAATTAAATACTATTACCAAAAATTAATATAATTGTTGGAAATAATTATACAAAAAGAAATTAATTATTATCAAATAATTTGATAATAAAAAAATCTTAATAATTATAATAAATCTCAATTATTCTATTATTATTTTAGCCAATGACAGTCATGATAATACAAAATATAAAAGCTCTTAATGAGAAGGTTATATGTTTAAAAGAATAATATGAACCACTTATACTTAATAAGAGTATTATTTATAAAAGAAATTATCACATAAAATGTGCAGAGATAATTTTTATATAGATATAATATGAAAAATATAATACTAGATAAAAAAGATATGGAAACTCAGAGAAAACTTAGCTATAACATTTACTTAATACAATAAGTCAAAAAAAAACAGATACAGTATTAAATAATGTTTATAGGTTGAAAAATGCAAACAATTAATATGTTAGAGAAACAGAATATTATTTTATAAAATTTGGAGGAAATTTGTGGATTTGGGAGATATTTTATGACCACAGTCTTATATAATGAAATCAATTACTGGTGATTGAAACAATAAAATATGAATTTTATCATTTAAATTCTTTATTTATACCTTTGTAAATAGTAGAATAACTTAAGAATTCCTTTTACTAATATGAGATTTTATATGGAATACAATATTACCTGTTTAAAATGTCTAATTTATTGAGTGATTATTGTGATGGAAAGAAACAGTTATTTAAAGGCTCTTATTATTCCTTAAGAGCAGCTCTCATTATTCATAATGAATATAGAGGGCGTGCTCAGATCAAAAATAACAAGCCATACCTAAAGATGAGGTTCTCAAGCTAAGGTAGCTTAGTTTTCATTTCAATTTAAAGTTAAAAGTGCTATTATTAACTCCAAGTATCTTTAATCCTTTTTTGGCTTAATTATCTTAAGCTTAAGTATAAATTAAGCTTCTTTATATCACAGTTCATCAAATGAGCAACTGAAAAATAAAGCTTCAAGATAAAATATCTTAAACTAGATTTTTCATTAATTTTGAATGAAATCATGATTTCATTTAGGAATAATTAAAAGAGCTAATTTTAAGGCTAATTACCAGAGAATCCTGTTTAAAAAGATAATTCAAACCAAATATATACACAGAGAGAATTGAATTGCAAGCTGTGTAAAATTTTCAAGAAAATCAAACAAGAATTGGATTTTTAATGAATTTTTCAAGTCATTGCCATTTGTCCATGTAAAATAGCATCACACAGCAAAATGTAGCTTTTGATAGGGTTTCAATACTTATAAATATGAATTTTAAGTTTATTTAAGCTTTGAATGTTCTTAAAACCTTGATTAAAAGTCTGAAAATGGAGATTTACCCTTTGGCAGTTTGTAATTCCTGTCCAAATGGATATAAACCAGCTCAGAGTTTAATATTAAATAAAAGTCTAAATAAGGCTGAGAATCCTCAAATACAGGGAGAAAACCTTAATTGACCTCTTGCATATCTCAAACGTTGGGCACCCTTGTTGTATTTGGCTTTTTGCTTTGTCCCACCTTCTTGCATGAATTTTTCCCTTTTATTGATTCAAAGCAATACAATGGCTTCAAACTGATTCAAATTGAGCTCATGCATGATTTACAGAATTTATGGAAGATCCTTAGACAGTTCAGTAAATATACATCACACCTTAATATTAACCAAATTTCTGTAAGTTTGCATAAAACTTATGCAAATTTGAATTTAAGTTTAAAGTTCATAACTTAAAAATTGTAAAAATGTATATTTTTATTTTGAGATTCTTAAAACTTCCAATAACACAAGAAGTAGCCTTTTTGTTTATAACACCCTATGGGTCTAACCTAGATTATTTTTGGTGTAGAATCCAAAAATGACATGATAATTATAGGGGAGTGTTATATTCCCACCTCAACCTAAAATCTATTCCTATGCCTACACATAAAATTGTGCATTCAGATACGCCTTCACACCCTTCATGGATGTAGCTTGCTAAATCCACTCATCCAAGTGATGACTAAATGCAGGCAAGTTTTTTTATTCCAAAAGAACTATAAGTTCACAGTTACCCACTTTCAATTTTGATTATCATACAATTGTTGAAGAAAAGGTTTTGATATCTCAGCATATTTCAAAGTACTTGCTACAGTTGTCCTCCATTCAAAAAATAACCACCATAAGGACAGGAAAATATCATCCAATCAGAGATTTAAATGAGCAAAATGGACACATCTTGCCAAAGTATGCTTCCTTTGTTGTACCTGTGATTCATAAATATAAAATAAGTGGTTCTAAATTTTTCATTAAATAAAACTTCTTATTAATTGACATACCCTTTCATGTTTATCTCCACTGTATCAGGTGATATAAAGTGGTATGCCATTACATTTTCCCTTTTCCCAATACAAGTTAGACAATCAATAACTTTATATTCAGCAGCTGGATTGCAATGAAGCTCCTAGACATATATTAGATATATGAATTATATTCAAATATCCCCTCATGGTCATATAATCATAATTCATACCATTATAAATACAAAGTCTGCACAAGTTATATTCAGGACAGCCCCTGCAGCCCCTACTGAAGCCACAAGTACTTCTACATTTTTGTTTTCCTTGAATTTCTGAAGTTCTGCATCCTGTGTACCTTGGCCTATTGTTCCATCAACATGTGTAAAAATAATCTCATTGTTTGCTAATACACTTCCAATCCTACCAGTTTATTACCAATAATTGTCAATCAAAAGCTTCATAATTATCAAAGGAGAGGTACAAAGCAGAAGTTTCATAGACAAAATAATGGAAATAATCAAACTTAAAAATAAAGAAATGTTGTAAACTGTGAAAAAATCACTGATTTTGGAGTTGAATTCTTAATGTTGTGGTGTGATAAAAGAATTTTCGGGAGCCTCTAAATTTTAGTGCTTTGTAGACATGCTTTTAAATCAATATGTGCTTCTATGGTACTTTTCCAAAAACTTCCTTCTTCCTGTGTCCCATATGGTGAGAGCATACCTTCACTTTCATATATACTTTCACAAAGAAAGTGATTATTGCAACAAAGGCAAAGCTTGTTTATATACTTTAGGAACATCTCTGGGCCTTGATAAGATGATGATAAGAAATCTTTGTAAATCTCATTATATGTATCTAGCTTCCAATCTGAGAGAGGTTCATGGATATAATAATGATTAATTTCAGGTAGATCATTCAAAATGCTGTCCTTTTTTCTTTGAAGAGAAAGATTCCACAGTAATATCTGAAGGGGGCTATAATTTTCTTTGTTGAGCTTGTCCAATATGGTTGGTAACCAATTCTCTTGTTTTTCATTTTTAGGTGATGTAATGATGGTGATTAGGCTCATTAAGTAATTTATACTGTTTTGAATGGGGGTTCCTGTCAGGAAAATGCATCTGGATGTTTGGATTGCCCCAATTGCTTTGAAGAAAGTTGACTCCTGAATTCTTATCTGACTAGGTATGTCAGTTTAATTTATATATCTTTCATCAGAATTCCACACTTCATAAATAATAAGCTTAAAAACTCACTGGGCCTAATCTAAGACAACTTGGTACCATTCACTATGGTAAGTCCAAGAGATTTCTATATTATTAGGCTTACCAGACTAATGTTCAAACAAATGGTAGCTGGATATTAAAATATCAGATTAGGACCACATTTCGAGTCCAATCTCCTTTCTTTTCTTACCATGATAGGTGACAGGCTTTAGTCAGGATATGTTTGTGTGTAGTTTTAATTCATCTTACCAATTCTTTATCAAACAGGTTAAGAATATTATGAGTGTGGAATGTTTTTGTTTTTATTAAGAAACTGAATGGATGGTGGAATAACTCTTTTGGAATCTTCAAGAATCATACATATGAGTGATATGCACTGAATTGATTTGCCTAGTCCCATGTCATCTGCAAAAAGACAACTCAAGGGAGTATGGCTGAAGGAGTCTTGGAGGTTGTTTACTTGCTTCTTTGTGATTCTATGTATCAAGTTTATTCTTATAGTTGAGGATGATGGTTTATTTAACCACAGAAAATTTTCCTATTTTCCATTTGGGGTTTCTCTATCCAGGAGGAATGCTACTCCTTGCTTTTGATGAGGCTTGAGTGATATTTTTAAAAATGGTATTAAGGATTGGATTTGTGGAAGGTCATTACGACTTAGAATATTTAGGAGCTGTGAGTGCAACTCAGGTGACAAAAATACATTCTGAGAAGAGATAACCAGCTTGGGCTCCATGTGTGAGATAAGTGAACACCCAAAATGTTCAGAGCTGTTGTATGTGGCTGGCTGGTGAATTAATATTGAATTATTCCTAATGAGGTCAAATATATCAATTCTTGATGAGGAAAAAATAAAATTACTATTGTGATGGTGATGTTTATCTTGTTTTATAGGTTCAGCTTGAGAAAGCTTTCAATGAATACTTTCTGGTTGGGGTTTTTCTCTAGATTAGTGTGCCACATGACAGCAGGAACACAGGACATAAATAAATTGGGGTCACCCAATAATGGTACCAGTGCAGAGGTGACATACAGAGGAAGGCTACCACAAGATTCTCTTTGATGTCATGTATACAAGACTTAATTTTGACTTGTATGATATAAGAAAATCGAATAATCCTGCGCAAAAGGTTTCTGAATGGGATTAGTGAGGCATACATGGGTTTTCAATATACCAAGGCAATATGGCTTGGAAGAATCCACCTTTTGAAAAAATATTCAGTTTGATCTTGACAGGAATGAATGGTAAATGCAATGAACTGGAGAGCAAGAATATATAATAAATTAATTTTTATACTAATCAAGATGGCTTGTGGTTTGAAGTGTCCATTTATATTATAAAGAATTTCACATGGGGTTCAATAAAATATTGTTTGAGTGACATATGAGGATTCAATTGTTATGTATGATTCATAGCTTGAGTGCATGGCGAATGATGATATTCTTTAAAAATCAGAATCTCAATAATAATACCATGAGATCAATTCTGCATTTCTTTGCCACACATTTTATCAATTATGGGTATGGATGATTATCTTCAGGTATCTTTGATGAAGTGGGTGGTTTATTAACATAACCATAATTTTATATTAAGCTTGAGTAGAAAAAAAGCAGGTCAATTTAGAGAGGAAAGGAACTTTATTCTTGGATATGTCAATATAATTTAATAAAGCTCTGAATGAGAATAATCTTGCTATTGGAAGTCCGGAATTGGAACAGAATTCATGAAGGACATTTGTAAGGATACTTCACAGCGTATATTTCAAAAATGTCACCAAATGAAAATTTGTACTCAAGTTTGCATCAGACATCCCATTTCATGCATAAATTTCCTAGTCTAGGGTTGAAAAGATATATCAAAAGAAATGGAAAGTAACAAGAAATTTATATGTTGGAAAGATTCATTTTGTTTCTGTTGATGTCTTTTTTATTTCATTTTGAATCCTTTCTTGATGCCCATATGTCTTCTCTTCTTGGATTATTGGATCCATACATATAAGGCTTTTGTCTCTTTAATATAGCATGGTGTTGATTTGGAAAGAACAGTCAAAGTGAGCTATGATGGGAAGTTCATCAAACGTAGGAGGTGGCTGAGTGTTCTGGTGAAAAGTTGTTGAAGTTTTCCAGAGAAGATTAATAATACCTTTTTTGCAAGAAAAATCCAAAAGTGTGGAGTATTCAGGAAATAAGAGGCCATAGCCACAGGAGCATATGGGAGATGGAATTTGTTTTAGGGCTGATTTGTCAAACAATGTGAACAAACCATAAGTCCAAGTATTCATGTCCTTCTCATCTCTATGAACACAATTATTAAAACCATTGGTTGTTACAATTACATTTGAGAAAGACCGTAATTTTTGGTGGAACATTGAATTCCATTCACCTTCATGCCATTCAGGTAGCTGGGCTTCTTGAATGATGGCATTATCCTCATGAGCAGCAGACATAGAAAGAATCTTGATGTGGGAGGAAAAACATTTCAAACCAAGAAAGGGTCATCCATTCTTCATTATCTGCCTCTAATATTTCTGGATTCATTGTAGTCTTCCTGGAATAAATATCTAGTAAAAGGAGAATAAACTTAACAAAGAAACCTGTGTATAATTTCCTAAAGACTCACCTAAAGATTTACCACCATCACTTCTGCAGCGAAATCCAACTCCTTTCATATGACCATCAATAAGTTCACTATTGGATTTACTATGAGGATGGTTTTGAGCTAATTTGTAAAGTGATATTATTAATTGAGTGAATGAAGTAAAAGTTGGAGAAGGATTATAAAATGGATGCAAGTGATAAATGAAGAGGGGCTTGTGATTTTTTGCATTGAAAGCTATAAAAGTATTTGGTGTTTTATTTATAGAAGTTAATGAAAGTTTATTTATTCTATTTGGCTTGGGTTTAGCTGGAACTCCACCAAATTCACCTCTGCTTCTTGATGCATGGTCCAAAATTTGTGTGAGTAATTTTTGTGCAATTTGAAATATTGTATGTGAATGATTAGATTTCTTGTTTAAGGATGAGTCATTTTTGGATAAGGGGAAATCATACACAGCTGGTGAAATAGTCCTTCCCATGGAATGATCCTCAGAATTCAAAAACAACTCATCCTTTCCTTTTGTATTGTGTAAGCTTGAGTTTTGAAGAGCTATTGGATTCATATAGTCACTAATTGATGAAGGAAAATCATTTACAACTGGGGAAATATTCCTTCCCATGAAATATTTTTCTTCATCATAAGTGACTCCATACATTTTGGGAGTTCAATGAGTTGAGATGGTGAATGTTTACTCATGATGGGTGAAATGGCAAGAAGTGAAGTTTGAGGCTTTCCCCTAGAATAATTTCGATTAACAAGGAAATAAAATAACTAAGTAAATTTCTAAAAATGAAATTGAAATAAAAAAAATAAATACTAACTTGAATAGGTCACTGATTAAATAAAATAAATAAATAAATAAACGCTCCATTTAAAATAAAAAAATTAACATTTTTTAGATAATTCAAATAAAAAAGAAAGCAATAAGTAAAAATAAATTTGAAAATAAAATAACAAAAAAATGAATAAATGAAAAATTTATTTAAAATGTCCAAAAAAAATAAAAAATCAAATTTTTTAAAACAAAGAAGTCTCCCCAGCAACAAACGTATATAAAAAAACTTTAATAAAACATAAAATAATGCAAGCAAATCAGATTACAAAAAAAAGAGGTTAGAATGAAAAAAAACATAAAACATGAAATTTTAAAGTAAAAATGTCAGGTTGAGTCTATGATAGAGTAAGTAAAATAGTAGATACAACTCTAATTGTGACTGTGACATGGATAAAATTATTAAAAAGGGTTTCAGGATAGTATTTCAGGGCTTTACTAAAGGAGTTTAGTGGTGGTGAGTGCTTCTGAATGCCCTGGGTGCAATAATTATCTTTTGGGTTACAATAATAACTACTACAATACTTAAGATTAGAAGTATACCTGATTATTTTCCAAGAGTATAACTGCTTTGGACAGTTGTACTATGTAGGAATCCAAGATTAGGATGAGGAAACCTTTTCTGGTGGAGAAACGGCCTCCTTTTATCCTGAAAAGGGGTGGAATGGTCCTCTAGACAATCCACATAGAGTGAGTGAAGAGTTTTCACTTAAGAGTACTGGCTTGTGGTTTCCACAAAGCCTGTATACAGTTTATTTGGCTCAGATGTTGCTTTGAAACCACATCTGGGCAGTTTTCATCAATACAGGGTGAAAATATTCATCTGGGGACCACACAGCCCTCTTCTGACATGTATGACATGTAGAATGCTATACAGAACCTGTATGGGACCCCAGTATTGAATGAACTATGAGTTATTGAAGTATAAGCATGATTCTTTGTCTATTTTACACCTCATAATAATGGTTATGGGATATTATCCCACAGTAAAGGTGTATTGGCCCAATTGTGGGATTTTAACCTTAAAACTGCTATAAATTTGTCCTTTTTTGAGTTATTGAGCTCAAAGTTTGTTCATTGTGTATCCCTGCATGAGATATACACAATGGTACCTCATTTTGTATGGGTGTCATTAAATATGGCAAGTTATTCCATGTACAAATTTTGTTATTCATACATATGATTTTCTCAATATCTGTATGGAGCTTATTTTCTCCATAACCTTTGTTCTAGATGAGATATGGAGAAATGAAAGGAACCATGAGATATCCCTGATTGTGCTCTTTCCAAAACACCCAACTTAAGGTATCCCACACTTAAAATGTAGAAGCTAGATGAGAGCTGAATATTCTATTCACCCTTATTTGACCTTATTTTGGCCATAATTCCTCTTATATTGATGGTACCTCAGCTTGGCTATTACCATTAGATAGCCTTGGCTTAGAGCTTTAATTTGAATACCCATTTGATGAGCTCAAGTATCTTCCTCTGAATTCCAGAAGGGAGGTGAAAAATAAGGTTTATGCTCAGCAACAACTTTGAGCAGGAATAGCTTTGTTGTTCCTTTTACTATGATGGTGAGACTTTTGTTTTTGGAAAGTAGTAGGTTTCCTCTTTCTTTTGATACCTTTTGAGCTGATTTGGCTCATATCCATGTTTTGGCGGTATCTTGTTTTTACCATTGGTTTATGGTATTTGGCTGTCATGCTTGTGCTCTGGTTTTGAGTCACAGGCTAACAAAAAATAAGTCTATGGGAGCCCCAACAAGCCAATTCAATTTAAAAAAATAAATAAAAATGAAGAAAAAAATTAGTCAAATTAAATAAACAAAATCAAAAACAAAAACAAAACAAATGAAAATTCAAAAAAATTCTTTATAAAAAAAGGTCACTGGGGCTGTAAGAGGCCCCAGAGAGCATATTACATAAAAAAATAAATAGATAATAAATTGAATAAAAAGGCCCAAAAAAGAACAAACTAAAGTCACAGGGGCTCGTAAAACCCCAGGAATCAAATTAAATAAAAATAAATAAATAAAGGGTATTGGTAAAAACACATAAGAGCTTAGGTGTTTTGGCCATAAATTGGTAAAATAACGTAAGGGGTTTCCTCAGCACATTTTTGATTAAAAATGAAACACAACAATGCCTGTATTGGGCCAAAACATGCCCAAAAAAGGGGTTTTCCCCCAAAACCCCTCTAACTCCCAAATTTCAGGTTTTTGCCCAGCCCCCCCCCCAAATAAAGAAAAGACCAAACACCCCAAAGAATCCACATTATCCCCACCCCAAAATTTCTTTTTTTCAAAAAGCAGCATTACCAAAGCAATTTTTCAAAGCTTTTCACACTTTTCTTTCTTTTTTCCCCCAAATACTGCATTTTCACCACAACAAACTGCTTTCAAGCCTCTAAATATCCAATTTTTTACCTTCCCTCATCCATTAATCCCACATTTAAACCACTTTTTTTCACTCTTAACCACTTATTTTAATTTTCCATGCCTTTTTTCACGTCTTTTTCACCTTTCAAAAGGTTCTTACCCCATTCCAAATCCCCAAATCACTTCTTTTTTCAAATTTATACATCTTTTTCACTCAAGAATGCTTCAAACCCCCACTGAAGGTGAATTTCAGACCCTTGAGCTTCTTTGGCAGTATGCGCATAATGTTTCCAGGGATCAGGGGTACGCTGTGTCCACCTTGAGGTCCAATATGACCCACAACCAAATTTAAATAGGTTGTGACAGGTCTGGGACCCCAAATGCCAACAAAAACCCCTCCAAAACAGTCACTTCAAGAAAGCTTGACTGTCCTTTTAGACTTTATGCCAGAAAATATACCAAGAGTACCACTTGGACTCTTAAAGTCAAAAATCCTGAACATAGCCATGATGCCACTGAAAATATCATGGCACATCCTGCTTTCAGGAAAATCAATGAGCAAGAAACATCCCTAATTCCTCAAATGTCTGAATCACTGCTCATGCCAAGGAAAATCCAGGCCCAATTATGCAGGCAGACGGAGTCTGACAGGCCTGCAATCCATCAAGACATTTACAACCAAGTGAAGAAAATAAAGAAAGACAAACTGCAAGGCAGAAGGCCAATTGATGCTTTTAGTGACACTCAAAGAAGAAAATTTGGTTTGGTCCTCTGCAAGGGGTTCTGAGAGACACATTAACTTTTTGTTTCTCACTCACCCCATTGCCATAAAAATCCTTCATGGCTTTCCTCATGTCATTATTATGGATTGTACTTATAAAACAAATAAGTACAAAATTCTCCTTTTTCATATTTTTGAATTCAGCTCAACAAATAGGGCCTTTTCTGGGGCATTTTGTTTGATGAATAATGAAACTGAATGTGCCTTCACTTGTCCCACCAAAACAAATTCCCAGAATTATGGGCTTCTGTTTCTTTATTCTCCATATTGAACCCTTCATTTCAAAAAAAATGAAGGAAATTCATAAGTGGAAAGATTCTAAATGAATTTTCTAAAAAATGCTCTTTTGTCATATTGGCCAAAAAAAGTATTTAAACATTTGTGGATATTGAAATCCCATGTTGGGAAAAATACGGCAAAAAAATAATAAAAAAAATCTCAAAACTGATCCTGAGGATTTTTTTTGAAAATAAGGTCACTTACATGTTCTTACCATAAACTTACATGTTTTGGCCATCAATTGGTAGAAACATGTAAGGGCTTACATGGTTTTACTAAATACTTATGTGTGTTAACCAAAACCCTAAATAAAAATTAAAATAAATAAATATGAAAAGAAAAATGAAAAATGCAATTTTTAAACAAAATCAGTCTCTGGGGTCAAAAAAAAATTGTTTTGAAAGAAAATTACTGACCAAATAGATAAATAAAAGTGAAAGAAAAGAAAAAATGATTTTTTTTTTAAAAAAAATTAAAAATTGAATTGATTAAAAAAATGAGTTGCTGGGGCTGTAAGAGACCCAGCAATCAATTAAAATGAAAATTAAAATAAATAAAAATGAAAAAAAATTAAAATATAGTTCCTGGGGCTCTTACAGCCCCAGCAATCAAAATAAATTAAACAAAAATGAATACAAATTAAAATAAATAAAAATTAAAAAATTAAGTTTTTCAAAAAAAAATGAGTTTCTGGGGCTTCAAAAGCCCCAGAAATCAATTAAAATAAAAATAAATACAAATGAAAAGAAAATAAAAAAATAAATTTTTAAAATAGAAATAGTTGCTGGGGCTCTTACAGCCCCAGTGATCAATTTAAATAAAAAGAAATAAATAAGAATGAAAGAAAAAATAAAAAAATAGTTTCTGGGGCTCTTAAAGCCCCAGAAATCAAAATAAATTGAAAAAAATAAATAAAAATGACAAAATAAAAAATGAAAAATTAAATTTTTAAAGGTAAATGAGTTGCTGGGGCTCTTACAACCCCAGAAATCAATTTAAATAAAAGAAATGAAAAATGAAATTCTATAAAAAATAAATGAAAACCAAAAACAATATGTTGCTGGGGCTGTAAGAGCCCCAGTAACCTAATGTAAATTAAAAAAACAGATAAAAGATAAAATTATTTAAAAATAATGTTTCTTTTTGAATTTAATAAATAAAAATAATCATATTGAATTGAATGAGAAGCAATAAAATGATCAAATTAAAATTAAAAAATACTTACTTCAGTATGTATTTGACACAAGCTTTTGGTTGAGAGGATTACTTTGTATTGAAGAAAAATGTATTCTTAATTTGGAAAAAATTAGGCTTGTTTGATTATATTAATAATGAAAAAAATGTCCGAATCCAAGGTGATTTTTCATTGAAAGGATCAATTAAAATCAAATTGATGTGAATTACCTAATTATTAGAGCTTCTGCCTCTCAAACTGGTTAAGAAGTGGCACTTTCAATCCTGGGTGCTGGCCAGACTCACCTGGGGGCACCTGGGTTATGAATCTGGGTGGTTGGTAACAATAGCTTTGCCAAACCAAATCCAACTCATTCTTTCTTGGTGGAACAGGTAGGCTCTTTGGGTTCAAGTCCCTCAGAAAGTCCCTGGAATCACTTCTCATATATTTCCATTTTTTCACTAAATACCCATAAGCACAACTATTTTCTAATGTGATAATTTTGGAATCAAGTTGTCTCCTGTCACTTTTGTTGCAATGAGGTGACAAAAGCACACTTTCTAATTGTATAAGAGGCTTGGCACAAAGCTTTATGAAGTCATGAATCTGCACAGAAAACATATTTTGAACTCAATAGTTATGAATCACAGGTAACAGGTAATAATACGTAATATGACACACACTCTCTTTTACAACTTTTGAGTTTTTTAGTCAATAACAACCTTTTTAGGTAAGTTAATTATCAAATTAGACTCCAAAGGGTGTTTTTTGCCATGGTTTACTAAAATCCAATGTTAAATATTCTGCAAGGTGGTATTTTCTTGGGAAAATTGGTGAATATGAATGATTTGAGAAAATTATTTTATGAAGGATTTCACATATATAATTGTTTGTGCACTTCCAAATCTATTCATATGGCAAGGCTTCTTTTTCTCTTGAGCATTGATGTAATTTCCAGAAGCTGAATGGTCCCTTGGGCCAAACTAATGCAGTAATCAGCTGAGCAAACCAGAAGTCCATGTACACCCCATGTAAGGAATGCTGAAATCAGATTGTAGCATGGTCTTCCAGCCTTCACCTGATTTTGAATGGTCAACAAAGCTTGCAAAGGATCCACTCCTCTCTTGATCAATTGCTTGCCAGTTTTCTGAGTAGTTTTGGACTCAACCTTAGTAAGTGCCCAGACTCAATTAAATGCAATCATTAGCTGGAGGACATTATCAACCAAGCCAGTCAAAGCTGGTGTTCAAATTCCTTTTGATGTAATACTAGGACCTTCTTGACTTTCATTTCTTTGTGGATCAAGTTGAGCTTTGTTGACACTCAAACATGAGCCCAAATATTGCATGGCACTAATCTCCACAGACAAAGAATCACTGGAAGTTGAATTAGAAATATTGAATATAGCTTGAGGGTTCTGATCATCCATATAAAGTGCAATGGATTCAAATAAAATATTGGCAACTTGCTGCTTTTGATGTTGACTTGGTTGAAAAAGATTGTGAGCCAATAGATACAGTGCATGGAGCCTCTTGGGTAAACCCGGGGGTATGGACATGTCATTTTGAAATAATGACAAATTCCAAATCGTCTCATGGAGTAACAGCTCCTAGGATTTTGGTGAAAACATATCCAAGCCTATGAGAACAATTATATTAGCAAGATAACCAATATAGATATTTCTGAAATCCTCTTTACCAGCTGCATGGAGCTCTTCAAGAAAATCTTTCATTCAAACATCCCTACCACTCTTGTAGCAAATCCCACATTGGAGCTTTGTTGGAAATTCATCCTTTGGAACAAGTGATTTGCACTTCACGAAGGTCATTTGAATGAGTAAATGAAATTTGATCCAATGTTCCCTTTTGAATACATGATATGACCTAAGAACTTAATCAAATTTGTTTTCATTTTTGAATATAATTTCCATGCATGAATGACTCATACTTAGAGTTAGTGAACAAGAAGTAGAATCAATTGATGGGTCAGTACGATTTCATCCTCAGCCACTGTTCTTTGAGTTTCTGTACTAATATTTTTATTGGGAATGATAGTTACTTCCTGAGCTTCAAATTTGGACTTTGAACAATGTTTTCATGATTATTGGTTACACCTCCAATCTTGGGAATTCCAATAGGGTGATTATTTGGGGTGTTTATTTGATCTCCATCATTATTTGAATTAGCAGAAGGACAAAGAGCCCCTGATTACCCCTCATTAATGAAGGGGCCAATTGAAAAGTTTGGCAAATTTTCTTTTTTGCTTTATTCTTTGAAGGTTTGAACTCCCTTTTTGAAGAAATGTTTGTCATTGTACCAATTTTAACATGTGATTCAGGAGGTAGCGTATTGCCTGATTTGACTCTTAAGATCATAATTCCAATATATTAGGGTGGAATTTGAAATATATCGTATGTAAATGTTTTTATAAATACAATCAATATCAGCAACCAGCAGTTCTCTGGCCTCCTGGAGCTTCTCTTGTACATATTGTGGAATACATTCCTTTTTGGAAATTACTTCTAATCTTGCATCTATTTTTGATGAATTGTTCAAGAACTGTTCCTTTGTAATCACTTCTATTTCATCCTCAAAAAGCACCTCAGTAGATATTTTGGTGGAAGAAGCCCAATGACCATTGGGTGCCTCTATGTTGCTTTTGTGCATTATTTCTGATTAATTGAGATACTGATAAGACTGATTTCTTCAGAAGTGAATTTAATTCAAAAAACATACCTTACTGCAATTATGGAGGTGGATTTGAGATGGCTGTACTAATGGAAATGATACTTTCACTTGATGAGAGCTCCATATCAGAAGATTTGGGAGAATTGAATCGCTTGTGAGTACCCATATAAGACGTGTTATTATTGGAATCCAAAGAGACAAAAACAACTAATTGTAGATAAAGATGATATATATTTTTGGAAGGGAAGTATTTTTATGAAACTATAAGAAAGGGTTGTAGTTATAAGCTACAAATTAAAATGAGAATACTTTTTATAAACTCAATGAGGACAAAGAGGGCCAAAATGTGATTATTGAATTTTTTGGTCTATATACTTCTAACTAATATATGAATACAGAATGCAAAATAGTCCCAGACATAACAATACCTGAGCCAAACTTTGTATTTGTTCCCCTCAGAAACTGAGAACTAATGAGAGCTGTGATTAGACTGAAATTGTATATCTGTCACCAAATTCATCTCCCTGTTTGGAGTTACCACATCAATCAAAGCTCCATTTGGGAAATATATACAGCTATTTGAATACTTCCAAAATGTTCCAAGTGCATTTTGATTTGTTCATAAGTCTACCTTTGATTTTTCCCAGAAAGACTGAAACAAAAGCTCCCTTGGAATAGAGTTTCATCCCACAATCAATTCTAATATTATTCTATTTTGATATCCAGATGTTAGTTTATTGAATTAAAAAGACTTAATCATTCTTAATTCAAATCATGAATAATCATAATTTTCTCAAAAATTCTATTGTAAAATCATTCTTGCTCTAACCGTAAGGTGCCAATATCAGTGTGCAAGAATTTGAAAGGTGTTCTTCTTTTAAAAAATATATAAATCCAATCACAATTACAAGACCATTAAGATATTAATATCAATATACATTCCACGAAACAATAAATCATTTTTTAGACCTCTATTTCTTAAAAATGTCAATTATTTCAAATAGTATCCTCATCTACCCCCTTATGTCACCTATCTTTCATTTTGAGCCTGATTACTCCCAACTTGATACTCATTAAGTCCATTATAATGAATCAGAGTGTTCATTTCCTTCAAAAAGTATTATATTAACTCCCAGGAAAACCTTGAAGCCCCACAACCTTGCACCATCTGAACACTTGACCTCTAGAATGGAATCATTACAACCCATTGAATCTCTGAATCTAAATGAATCCGGGACAATTCAAATCCATGGTGATATTGAGGAAATAAAATCATCTATACAGGCCACTGCTCATTGAACACCTGCTTTTTTGGTCCCTCATGAACAATTTCCTCTCATTACTGACCCAGATAAATATGATTACTCCACTGGATGTAAGATTAAATATATTTCCATTCATCCACTAAACCTTTACTGATTTGAATAACTATATAGTGAAATTAGAGCCACCTCTACTTGAAAGGCTCAATGGTGTAGATACCCTGATCCACTTTGCACAAAAGTGGGCTAAAACTCATGGCTATGCATTAACAAAGAAAAATTCTTACCAGGGGAAGAATGTTTAATTTGGCATGTTACTGATATGGTGAATATATAAGCCTTGAAGGACCTACCAAGAGGCAGTCAACAGCTAAGAAATGTGGATGAAAGGTTAGACTCAGAGGCTCTATTACTTCTCCCAGTAAGTCATCAAATATACTGTACGTATTTACTATGTTATTACTGGTAAGGTGATATCAATTCTGAGGAATTTCACACAATTTACCTCACCAGATTGGGGTATTGGGTTTTAGTTCCACTAGAAGTCCTGAATAATCATCCACCCTCTACAACCCCATCAGTACATCCCATTCATTGTTGATTAATGAAAAAGAAATTGTGAAAGTTGAAGGATTGATGAAGGAAAATGTCCTTCCTAATCAGGTTTTAAGACAGCTTTATGCTCAAGGAAATACCTTTACCACTAGTAGAACTCTGTATAGCTACAAAGGACATCTATAAATCAAGGAAAGAATTGGGTAAGCTCAACTGTAATATCTAATACATCTTCTGAAAGAGAGCAATTGGATTAATAGTAATCAAATTAATACAAATGGAAAGATTACCAACCTATTCTTTGAACACCCAGACTCCATTTAGCTGGGTCATATAGAAAACAGTGTGATATTGATTGATTCAAATTACTGGACATTCAAGTAAAACTTGCCACTTTTCCACATGGTTGGCCAAACTAAAACTGGAAACACCTTCTCATTAGACTTTTGCTACATGGAATGGGAAAATGATGATGGATACATATGGGGCCTTCAAGAACTCAAAATGTTATTTCAGCCACCCAGAATTCCCAACTTTATTATTACAGATCATGAGCCAGCTCTGAAGCTGGCCATTGAATTGGTCTTTCCTAGCTCAATCCATAATTATTGCACATGAAACATAAGAAAAAATCTTATCCAAAACTGTTGCAAATATTTTCAAGAGGATGATCAGAAGGATTATCAGAAATCCTGGAACCTACTGGTCAGCTCCAAGTCAGCTGAGGAATATGATAAAAATATTGAAAAAATCAAATAGAAGTCAAAGGATTACTTGGGCTCATGGGCATATATCTCAAACAACCTACTCCCATTCAAGAAAAAATTTGTCACGGCTTGGAAAATCCAGAATTCTCACCTAGGAAATTAAGTCAGCTCCCATGTTGAATCTTCACAATCCTACATAAAATAATTCATTAATAATTTTAATGGAGAGCTTTCTTCAGTATTCCAAAATTTCAAAACAGCAATTGATATTCAATTGAAACATATCCACCATACTATGGGAAAAGAAAGATTCCACAAATTGACTGATGTTTCCCCACCTTTCAAGAAGCTACTTGATAATATATCAATAAAAGCAATACAGATTATTGAAGAAAAATTTCAAAAGCTCAAACACCAGCCAAACTTTCAGCCATGCTCCAAAACACTAATTAATAGCATGGGGATTCCTTGCTCACATGAAATTGAGAAACATCTCAATACTAAGGGCTACATTGGAACTGAAGATTTTCATCCAAAATGAAATCTGATTTATAATACTCTTGAAGTAGGTTCCATCTTATTTCTGATATGTGTGATTGTAGTCATTCTAAAATCATGTTTAACAGGACATTGATTCCAATTCACAATGGAAAAAATTGAAAAGGAAGTTGATGAACTCAAAATACCATTACAAAACAAATTGAACAAGCAAATTCAGGAGATAATGAGCTTTCAATACACAACCATTAAGCTTTGTCACCACAAAAAAGATTTAATTTCATTTGGTAAGCCATCACTGAAAAGGAAAAGGGTAAAGTCTACCAAAAGGCTTCCATCAAAGTTTGAAATCCAGAAGAATATCCTGAATTGTCACAAAAGATTTCTGAAAAAGATGCACAGAGCTACTATTATTCCCAAAGCTCAATTTATGAGGGGGGAAAAGTTCCATTTGATGCAAAAAGAGACAAGACAGGATGATTAAACTACCACAAAAAGAAAAAGAGAATTATTAAATGATATAGGAAAGCTGGAAATAAACTTGAGACCCCAAAATAACTCAAATTGTTTGGAGGAACCAGTGGGTGGGTCAATTTTGGTATGAAAATAAATCACTGAAAAATAACCACTTTTTATTAGACTCTCTATATTGATAAGATACAGCCACCTTTCATGCAAAAGTTCATTGAGAAAATTCTCAATCCTGCTGCAGATAGAAATTGTGGATTTCATGTGGTGGCAAAGGGATTGTCACTTTCAAGCCCAAAAAAGAAAAAGAGCTGGGGAGAAGACAATATTTGATCGAAGAAATTGATAGAAATTGTGATTATTACAAAAACATATTGGGAGGAGCAGTGGAAATGGATAAGATAAGAGATAATTTGAAGGCTACAGCTATTAAAAGAATGGAAAACTTGTTAAGTAAATGGGATCATGGCCCAATATTTACTAATACATATAAGTGTTCATTTGTACTTTTCCATCCAAATTGGAAGAACTTCCAACCACTTACATTCCTTCCAACCCTATGCAGCTCATGTAGAGTTTCAATTATTCATCCAATCTCCTTAGATCACATAAATGTTAATCATTGTATACTCATTATTTTCAATGAACATGAGATAGGAAAATTACCTCTTCCTGAATTTTCACTGAAGTGGCCCGGGGCACATTCACATAAATAAGAATCAAATTTGAGAAGAGTATATTCCTCATCAATAAAATTATTCCACAAATGTAGACAGATAACTTGTATATAGAAATTTTTTCATTATGGAGTTGTCAAATGTCTGAGAAAGACATCTTATTAACAGCTTATTTGGCGTGGATTTAGTAATCACTTGGATGAGTGGATTTATCAGGCTACATCCATGAAAGGTGTGAAGGCATATCTGAATCCACAATTTTATGGATAGGAATAGGCTTAAATTTTAGGTTGAGGCGTCGAGATATCAATCCCCTAATTATAGCTTTCTTTATCAAGAATAGAGCTGTATTTATTTTCTGTTATTTTTGAAATCACTTGATAAGTATTTTTAGGACTAAATAATCTTTAAAAAAAATCTATTTTTGGCCTTATGGGTATTCCATACATACCTCACAGGCTCACAAGCATACAAAGAAAAATCAAAAAAATTGATTTTAACTGGCTAAATTCGGTGAGAAGTCCTGGAATTCTCCAAAAATATGCTTTGGGACACTTTAATTCCATATAATTCTCCATTTTTTATGTTTAAGTAAGATTCTGTCATCTTGAATGGTGTTAATTTGAGCTATTTAATTTTGAATTTTAATATTCAATAGACAGATATCTGCTTTCTAAATGGGGTGGGATTTATATTTAACCAAAATGTATTCAAAGAAAAAGTATATTTTTTCTTTTTAAATTGTGGTTGAGGCTACATTTTCTCTTGGAGGAATAATATTTAGTATCCACATTCTTCCAACGGTATCAAATCATTCTTCAGTGTAATTGTATATAACAACAAAAGAGGTATAATATTATTGAAGCTCCCTCCCTATAGTGGATGAAGTTGAATTTTTTTATCAATAATTTCAAAGTTACTTCAAAGAAGTAGCTATAGGCCTACAAACCTCTCATCCAGTAAAGATGAGCCCTAGGGCACACTTATGGGTGAAGAGATTCTTTTAAGACACATATGCCTGGGGTTCAAGACCAGGAAGCTTTCATTTACTTGAAAGAGATAAAATGAAATTAATACCACCTTATCAACTAGAATAAATATAAAGATCTGGGACCAGAAAAAGCTTTTACCTATAAATTCCAATTTTAAATCGGAATTTTTACGCTATATGAATGATTAGAAACCAAAAAAAGTATTAAGGTAAAAGCAAGGAGTTAGTTTTTCTACAAGGGCAAGGAATTAGTTTCAATTTTTATTGAAAACATACTCTGATAAGAATTCTCCAATATATAGCTATTATCATGGGTGTAACAAAATCAATAGTTACAGTTGAGATTTATTATAATTGACTTACTGAAAATTTCATTTTTAAGTTTTGATTAATCACTCATTTTAGCTCAAACAGCTTTGAGAGAAGAGTAATACGACTTTTTCCTTTCATTCCCCCTTCGGTCCATCTAGTAGAGGAATAAAACAAAAAATATTGTGATCTAGTTATTGATAATCTACAGACACATGAGATATTGTAAGATATGAAAAGCTATATATCCTAAAGTATAGCTCCACAAAGAGCTGAATAACATCAAAGATACATTAAGGTCCTTTCTCCTGATTCATAAACTCAATCCATAGGAGGATCTATCAATTTTTTCTAGAGATAAACAGAATAAAACTCAAAAGCTATTTTGATAAATGTATCACATACCTGGAAAAGCGTTTTGAGCTGAGTATTTAGGGAGTTAAATACCTATTCCTTGTGGCTTTCAATATAAGAAAATCATTCTTAAGTTACTGAAATGCACTTTTTGAAGCTTTATCATTATGAAATAAGTATGAAACTCGTTTGATGAAGAGTGAATTTTTCTCTTTAAAGCCTCACTTTTATTCATTTCTCACTAGTGAATTCTTTATTCATATCCCTTCTGAGTAAAGGTATGACTCAAAACAAGAGACAATCAATTAAACTACCCATGGAGGACATAATATATTTAGCCATTTCATATACAGACTAACATCAAATAAGCCTGAATCATTTTATAACTCCATACTAGCTCAACTGATAAATTCTAATAATGATTCAATCAGCTTATTAAAATATCTTTTGTTGATTATTATTTGAAATAATCAAAAAGCTTTTCTTAATATTTTACATTTTTATTAAGATCTAATAGAAATAATAAAGACACAATATATATTGACAAATTTTAATTAGCTTACTATAAGTTACAATATTATTGACGCAGTGGCTCATTACGTATTGGTCTCAGAGATTATTACTGATAAGTAACATATTATATACATTTTAAGCTACATTTATTGACCTTAATTCATTGTATATTTTATTTTGGATAAGCCACAAAGGGATAAGAAATACTATTTAATTCATCTATATAAGGTAGCTTAAGGTTCCATTTATTGAAGGAAGGCTGCAATGAGATAAACTTAAGATTTTAGGCCAAAAGCCTAATTTACCTGGGATAGTCTTAATTTAAATATTTATCATAAAAATACTCATGGATTAGAAATTCTTTGTATATATTTTTTCTAAAATTAATTGGTTAAAATCTTAGCTTAATTCAAAATCAAGTTGTGATATTATGGCCTAAAATAACCGCATTCCTGTTTATTATTAATATTTTTTAGCTTCTCCTGAATACTATTTGGCTTATCTTCAGGCATTCTAAATTCATCACTTATCTTATATATATATGGGAAAACGTTTTTCTTAGTTTAATTTTATAATTCCAAAAATCTTTGACTGGATCACTTAAAAAATTAGCTGCTTAATGTGCTCAAAAATTTGAATTTATCTTATTTTGCACCTAAGCAGTGTTGAAAAAGTTAGATATGAAATATCTTATCAGTTTTCACATATAATAAATATCAAACACAGAAGAATATATTAATGGTCACATAAAAACGATACAAAAGATTAAATATCAGATTATTGTGAAGCTTCTTAATACCCACTTTCTAAATTATACCTCCAAGTAATTATGGAAAGAAGATTAGTAATACAGTATATCTTCTATTATCAATATATTTGAGCTGAGGAGTGAATCTAATGTCCTCAATTACAATGGATAATACAATCAATTGGAAATTCCAATCAATTAACCCTATTTGGAAATCTCATGATATCATGGGAATTAAAAAATCAAATTTGATTCTCTGAGGGGGTAACAAAAATATAATTAGATATAAATCTTAGTAGAGACTTTTTGATTTTCTTGATAGACCAGAGGGCTTCAGGTTATAGTATTATTTCAGAGTTTATGGAGAAAGTAAAATTTAATTTCAAATATTTAACTAACTTGATTATATGTAGTGGCTTTTGAGATGAAAACCATTTGGTAAAATGAAGCTTTATGGATAATAGCTTTTTAAAAAAAGAATTTATTTTTAAGGGTGATTATATTTGAGATTTTATTATTAGTAATGTCAATTTTTTTTGATAAAGCCTCTGATTAGAATATGAATCAGTGGAGTGATATCCAACTATGAACCATTTTCAAAATCTATGAACCATTTCAAAAATCTCGATCCAATTTTCTCAAATAGCTACAAAAGAGCTCAAATGACCATTTTGGATCTCAAACAAAAATTTGAAAATAATTTTTCCTATGTACAAAATCAAACTTCACTTGATAAAGTAAACCATTTTTGAAGTATTTCTTTGGGTGGACACTTTTTTACATTTACTGTTACAGGGTAAGTAATAAGATATATTCTAAAGAAAATCAAATTTATTTAGATTGAATTCTGTCAAAATTCTTCAATAATTTTCTCAAGAATTTTAGGTCATATTTAGTGTAGACTAATATATATTAAATAGATACATACATGATTCTTTTCAGATAAATACCCAAAAATGAAATAAGAAATAATAAGCAATACTATATATTAAATAAGAGATATCAAAAAAATGCTTCAGAAATTACACCAAGTAGCTGTTATTTTATAACTTGGATTGATTAATAAAAAGGTTTATTCAAATTGAATAACATAGACTTGTAAAATTTGGTTAGTGTTGAAAGGGTAATGATGACTTTTTTAGGTGATTATATCTAATTTTTTGGCTGGGGGCTGTATTTCATCAAAGAGATGTGTTTTTATAGCATATTGAAACCAATAATCTCTAAATTTATTCAAAAAATAGACGATAAGAATTTTGTTTCAGTTTGAGATGAGATGCAAATCATGAATATGATTAGCTTCATTTTAGAATGGAGCCTGTAGATTTCTCATATTCAAATTTTCCAAAAATGGTCTCAAAATAGGGAAGGGTTTGGAATTATAAAAGACATTACGTATTGTTTCTGGTTATTTCTTATTCCTGTCCAAAAGAAAAAAAAATAAGCCATAATAAAAGAAACAGAACCTACAAGTGGGTGCTTCAGAGCCAACAAATTATGAATGAAGATTGATTTTTCCTAATGCTCTTGTTCCAAAGTAAAGGTGTTGTTTTTTTAATATTCCCGGATATTCCCTGCCAAATAATTAGTCATAGAAATGCTAATTTATTTACTTTAAAGCTATCATTCTTCTCTGTGTAGGTGATAAAATATTTAATTGAAATTCAACTATCATGTCTGCTTGAAATAGGAAATTGTGTTTACCCCTGTTCATTTTCTAAGATGAATATTAAATTTAATCTTTCTGGATTATCTTTTCTTTTAAGATTTATTTTCCTTTACTTTCAGGTTTTAAAGACATTATTTGAAAAGACTTCTTTTAATTACAGCTGAGTTTCTATATTGAAATTTGAATGCTTTTCTTTACTTTATGAAGGATTTTTCTAAAATGGGGAAAGATATTCCTGCTTATTTTGTTATTATCTATAAATTTTTCCTTTGATTATTTTTTTTTCTTTTTTGGAAAAATAAAATACACAAAAATTTTTCCAATTATGCCAAAAAATTCATATGCTTCAAAATCTGCAAATGGGTATTCCAGTTTTTAAGCAGATATTAAATACAGATAGTCTGAATTTTTTATATTTCCTATTCAAAAGCTCCAAGAGCCTTATAATAAAAGGGAAATTATACAAATACTGTTTATTTCAAGATTAAATTCTGTATTTGTTTCCCTGTGGAATTGCTTCCTCTCTTTATCAAAACACACAATCCTTGGGGCTTAAATGAGGTTTCACTTTTGGTTATGTATAAGCCTCCATATCTGATAGTTTATTTCTGTCACATTTGGCTATAAAACTCTTGATAATATTTCTATCAATAGAGAGTACTCTAAGTTTTTTTATGAAATATAATAAATAGATTTTATATAAACACAAGAAACTAATTATTTTCTGAATTATCTCTTTTACTTTTGATGCCCTACTAGTGATTATACATTCAAGAAGAAATTTTCTAATAGAATCAATTACAAGAGTATTTAACAACAAAACTTCTTATTAAGAAAATCTTCAATTATTTTAATTAATAATTATATTTTGCAATAGTGATTATTTGAAATTTTTAAGATGAAAAAATTTATAATAATCTAAAAAATAAATTATTAATACTCCAAAACTACCTTTGAAAATCTAGGTAAAGTGTTTGGATTGATTATTTGTACATTTTAATAACTCAAAAGTTAAATTGAACTAATGATATCCTAAATGATAGCTATAATACTATTTTTAATAGTAATATTGCATTATTCCACATCTTTCTGGATAGCTTGAAAGATAGAGATTACTTGATAATGAATCAATAACTAATAGGTACATGGTGGTAATAATGATTCAATGTTTTAACTGAATGATAATATGATCTCTGTAAAAAATAGGGATAGTAGGCTTCTTTGAATTCTAAAACAGCTCACAGAGGTGTTCCATGGAGAAAACAGAAAAACCAGTTACCTTATTTGAATTATTGATTAAATAGCTTGTTGTCATTTAAGATTACCATAATTACCTGGCTACCAAACCCTTTATGGATAAAACATAAAGGGGTTACTACTGTAAGTCTTATTTTTAATTTGAAAAAACAATTTCTTCCTCAAAGCTAACAATGTTATTGCAAGTTCTATTTCAGGTTGTATTTTCTGTGAATTTTTCAAGATTCAGTAGTTCACATGAACTATAGATAAGGCTTTTGTTTTGAATAATCAAGTCAAAATTATTTTTTTCTTAAGTGTGGAGTATTCCTTTCTCCATTGATCCCAAAAGTCTCAGAATTATTCAGTAAGAACTGTATTTTTAATGCATTTTTGAAGGTTTACCTTATTTTCTATGAAACATAACAAAATAGCATAGTTTCAGCTGGTTTTCATTAGGAAGTTTCATGAAGGATAGTCCAAAATGGGTTCTTATTAATGTTTTTTTCTTTATAAATGGGAAGAATTAATGAAGAAAATGGCTACAGCAGTCAGAGCTTATCATTACCTCCTTTTCATGTCCAAATAGCAAATTTATTTTCTATTTTCTTATGATTTAATGGGATTTTAACTTGGTAAAAAGATTCCCAAAAAGCTTCAATAGACCAACTGAGCTGAAACAGCTAAGGATCCCATTTTTAAAGCTAGCCTCAGAGGACTCAGAAGCTGGGTTCTTTTTTGCTCCTGAGCTGTTTCATAGTCATAAAATAGTAATTAAGGATTCAAGACTGATATCCAATATGTGTGTACCAAACCTGTATATAGAAATTGAGTATTTGTAAGTGCCAAAAACATAAAAAACACTAATATTAGTGTATATCTAACATTGAAGCTTAATAATCCCATTATTTAGGTGTGAAAGCTCAAATAACAAATATTTTCTTGATTCCTTTATGTTGTATTGGGAATGAGGTGTTGAAGTATTTTCCATATTACCACCTGATAGAGTTGATTTCAAAGTAACAGCTCTATGGAGTTACCCTAGGTTAAATTTTGTGTAGATTCCAAATATTTTCTTAAATCCATGGACCTACATACCCACAAAAGAATTATTAATACTTTTCCGTATCAAAAATAATGCATTTTTGATATATGCATTACTTATGGCTTCTGTATGTTCCAGAAGTCATTTTAGAATAATTCTTGGCCTATTTGGCTATTTGAAACACACCTCAATGATCATAATTCTACCTTAGTAGAAAATATTTTGCCCACATCTGAAAGATTATTATACAAAGCAAAGATCAGCTTAGGATTATGTCCTAACTTCTGTGAATAAAATATAGAATACTTGGAAAGACAAACAAATTTCTTAATAATAACATTAAAATATTTTTGGGAAGATATTTTTTTATTTCAATTTCAATAAATTGATCCAAATTCTTGAAAATAAAAGAGTTATAACCAATCTCAATTATTAAACAGAATCTCACAGGTCATCGCTTAATATTGAATATGAATTAACTATCAAAGAGCTTACACTGCAGAGACTGGCTGTGAATTACCTACAAGTCCCTTACAATGACATTTATTTTTATATCCATATTAGCTCAGGATTAGCTTCAATAATATCTACACTATCATTTAAAAGTTAAATGAGAAAGAAACCAAATTAACTGTCCTTTTTTATCTTTAATTTAATTCAGAATCAAGCTCAAGAATATATTTACCTTGATATTCCAGTTAGGTCAGTATTAAATGGAGTAAAGCTCACTGTAGAGATTAAGAAGGGACCTTCATCAAGGATTTCTAAGTGAATTTCAATACACATATATGTTTGAGCTGGAGGTGAAATACATCTAAAATCAATGAATATTTCAATCTTCATATTATAGCAATTTCAGACATATCATTGTATGATAGAAAATGCTCAAAGGTATTACCCAAATAGATACCTTTTAAAGTACAAATTGTATTATCCTAAAGAAATATTCTTCCTTGAGGATTAAAATAATTCATACCAAAGATTCAATAGTTATTATTTAAAAAAGGTCTTTTATATACCAATGTAATCTTGGGATATCATTTTTTTCTGTTCAAAATATCTCAATGATGTCTCTGTTGTATTCTTTATAAAAATGAGGTTTCTCCACTGTTTTAATCAATATCTAATATGATATTATGAAAACAGAGTTTTATAATCAATTTGAAAGAACTTTTTTGGGCTTTAAGTGCCCAAGGGAGCTTGAAAAATAAATAAAAAATGATATTTTTTTATTTTATTAAAAAAATAGTTAATTTGAGATTGCTTTCTTGGGCTGTAAGAGCCAAAACAAGCTTGAAAAGCAAACATTAAAAAAATTTTGATATAAAAAATTAATAATTAAACCAGATAAGATAATTATTTTGAATTTTCTTGCTTGGGGTGTAAGAGCTAAAGCAAGCTTTAAAAATAAAAAAAATGAATTTTTTTCTTTATATAAAATAATTTGAAAATAATATACTTATTTTAAATCTTCTTGCTTGGGTTGTAAGAGCCCAAGAAAGCTTTAAGTATAAAAAGGAAAATTGGAAAATAACATAATCAGGGCTTGTTAAACACAAATAAGGCCTCAGGTGTTTTTACCATAAACTTCAATTGTTTCACCAATTTGTGACCCAAACACATAAGGCGTGTATCTGTTAAAAAATTCCTCAGGCTTAGCTTCAAGGATTTTTATATTTTATTTTAGCCGACTTTCACCAACATTGGATGTAAAGATCCCCAAATGTTTTCAATTTATTTTGCCACATTTCTCCAATTTCTCCAATTTGACAAAATAGCCTTTTTTAAGAAAATTCTTTAAAAATGTTCCCAATTATTAATTTCCATTTCTTATATATTAAGGGAAGAATCTTGAGATTAAAAACCCATAAACCCAAAATTTGGGGGTTTTTGTTTGGGTGGCACAATTGTAGGCCCAAAAAGTAATTTTTTATGTGGTTTTGTTCATTTTAGTAAGTAAATTGAAAATTTCATTTATGACATCAATAAAGTTAATAATTTAATTCATGGCATTATTGGAATTTAAAATTCAATTTATGGAATTAATAGTGCCATAAATAACATCAACAATGACATAATAGTGCCATAAATGGCGTCAAAAATTTGATACATTGAATCATCAATGTCATTCATAATGACATAAATGGTATCAAGAATGTCATTAAAAATGCCATAAATGGGGTTTTACCCAATACAGGTGTTTTTTTATCTAAATTCTAATTAAAAAAGACCCCTTATGTGTTTTTGCCAAATTGGTTACATGGGTTTACCAACACCTTATAATTAATTTAAATTTTCTTTCTTGGGCTGTAGAGGCTCAAGTGAGCTTGACAAATGAAAAAAAACATTCCTTTTATTTTATAAAAAAATTAATTCAAAAATAATTGAATTATTTTATATTTTATCTCTTGGGCTGTAAGAGCCCAAGAAAGCTTGACAATTAAAAAAAGCTCTTTTCATTTTATACTAAAAATAATTGATAATTAGAAAAATATTAGAATTATTTTTAATTTTCTCACTTGGGCTGTAAGAGGCCAAGAAAGCTTGACAATTGAAAGAAAAGAGTTTTTTCATTATTCAAAAATTGATTTAAGAAAATATAGTTGTTTTAAATTTTCTCACTTGTACTGTAAGAGCTCAAGTGAGCTTGACAAATCAGAAAAAAAAATTCTGAATTTATACAAAAAATAAGTAGTTTAAAACTCAAGGAATTAATTTGAAATTTAAAAAAATAATAATAAATGAAAATAAAAATAAACTCACTTAGGTATTTATCAAATACAAGCTTTTTAGAGGATTATTATATATTTAATTAAAAAATATGACTAATTTGGAAAAATTTAAGTTTGTTTCAATATATCAATATTTAAAAAAGTTAGGAAAAAGTTGTGAGTTTTGCTTGCAAAGAATTCAAGAGATTCAAGGTGATGTGAATATCTTAATGGCAAGAGCTTCTGCCTCTAAAAATGGTTGAGAGGCTGCATCTTTGAGCCTGGGCACTGGCCAGAATCACCCAGGGGCACCTGGGTAATTGGTGACAATAGCTTCAGAAAACAAAATACAACTCATTATTTCTTGGTGGAAGAGGTAGGCTCTGTGGGTTAAATCTCCTACCTGGAATCACTTCTCTCATGTATTTCTATTTTTGCTTAAAATTCACATAAGCAAAACTATTTTATATTATGATATTTTTAGAAAAAAAGATGTTTGAACTTATGACTTTATATAGCACACAGGTTTTGCACTAAGGTCACAAAAAATGCACTGGTTAATCATATAATAAGCTTTACACAAAGCTGTTCAAAGTCATGACTCCACAAAGTAAACATATTTTGGACTCCATAGTTATGCATTGTACAAAACAGGCAATAATAATGAAATGATCAAAAGGCACTTCTACACATCTTGGATGACTTTGTGGATATAAAACCTTTTAGGTAAGTTCATTCTTAAATTAGACTCAGAAAGATGTTTTTTTGCCATGCTTCACTAAAATTCAAAGCTGAATATTCTGCAAGGTGGTATTTTCTGGTGAAAATTGGGGAATATGAATGATTTGAGAAAAATATTTCATGAATTATTTCACATATCAATGAATAGCATTTTGAAAATTTGTCTAATTTTAAGTTTCATCAATATTCAGAATTGAATTTGAGCTACCTTTGAATATTTTAAATTGAATTTTCAAATTTTTGAATACTCAAAAGCCAATTTTAGAGAATTTATACATTAGTATTATAAATAATTTACCAATTATCATTATAAAACACTAATTAACTTTGAATATAGGCTATATATTTATTATTAAAGCAATTGTTTCAATAATAAACATTGAATTTGTTGGGGATTGTTATTTTTGTTCATTATTATTCTTCCAATATGAATTGTTGTCACTGAATTTTTGATGATATTCCTCACTAATAATTTTTATATTATTATGATGACTTAATTATTTAACTTATTAATTATAAGTTGTGCCTAAAACTGGATATGAATATTTCATGAATCATACATCAATGAATGTTTGATGATATTTATAAGGAATGAATTAATTATCATTCTTTTATTTGCTAATTTCTTAATTTAATATATTTTTCATTTTTTATGGACTGATAGTTTTCTATTTCTTCTTATTATTTATATATGATCTAAGATTTATTTATATTTCTATATTGACTTATTGATTGAGCTTATCAATTAGAAATAATGCATGGGTTTTTATATAATTAATTGATGAATCATTTTTATATTTTAATAATTTAATACTGTCTTATTTGTATTATTTACATTATGTTTATTATGTTTTTTTTTACTTATTATTATTGAAGGTTTTGTAGTTTTTTATTTCTTGTTATTATTTATTATTTATTTATTATTAATTATTTATTCATATTTCTATCATTACTTATTCATTGCACTTATCAATTATAAATGATTGATGAATTTAAAAATAGCTTATTGATGAATAACTACTATAACTTAATAATTGAATAATGATATATTTAATGTTTACTATTTATATTTCATTTTTTCAGGGTTTATTTATCATTTATTAATTTATTTATTAATTCCTTTGTTTTCATTATTATTTTTCTTGGGCTTTTATTTTTTATTTCTTTATTTTTTATTCTTTATTGGTTAGTTTTTTGTTATCTCAATTTATTATTTATTTATATTTATTTATTGCTTATTTTTAATTTTGTAATAATGTTTTATGATTTATTTTTTTATATGTGTTACTTTGGGTTTTTTATTTTTTTCTTCATTTTAGGTTATTTATAGATTAATGGTTTTTCTACATTTCATTATTTATTTATATTTCTATAATGACTTATTTATTGAGCCTATGAATTATAAGTTTATCATGAATTTGAATATGACCAATTTTATTTATTTATTATTTATTATTTGATTTTGATTTTTGCATTTACTAATTTGTTTCTTGACTTCTTACTTTTTTATTACTTATCTATTGTGGAATTTTGATTTCTTATTTTTTTATTATACACAAAAAATAATATTTTTTTCCAAAATCTGAAAATTTATCATTATCCACTAATTTCATAACAGTTCTTAATTTTTTATATTTTATTGTTTGAAAAGAATTGGGCAGCAAATCCCCAATACAAAAGAAGGTCAAAGTAATACAAATACTTGTCATGGTGTGGGCCCCCACCATGACAAGAACATATTCTACTCTGATTTAGTCTATAAAAAATGGAAAACTTGTATTTGTTGAAAATTTTGACTTCATCTAATGCTATAGTGGTGTTTCACTCTTTATTGTTCCAGGAACTGGCCATATTGGCCTGGAAAGCTCCTCTTTTGTGGATCCTTTGACCCAAGCCCTCAATTTATCAGTTGCCACAAGGTATTACAACCTCAAGCCATCTCTATGCATGTGCACCAACAAAGAGAGGAAACGCCTTAAGAAACACCCTGCTTTGACCAAGTCCACTAAGGGTTTCCAGCATAAGTTTTGCAAAAGGACAGTATCCTAAAAAAAAGGCACATTTTAAGCTTAATCAAAAGAACAGTTTTGTGTTCAATTAATTTTACAAAGCTCTCCTAATCGTAGATGTTGTGGAAACTCCTTTTTGTGTTGGATTAAATAAGAAAGTACATTGAGGGGGAAATTATTAGTAATTCTGTTTTGAATTTCAGAGCTTTCCAATAGCCTTGGGTGCTAAGGTGTATTAGCTTCCCCTCTAAATATTGCTAAATAGTCAGCCTACATAGAATCACAAAATACAATAAGATTTGTGGTTTAAACAGATAGAGAAGACTTCTCATTAGTCTCTGAATCAGACATATCAATAATTTTATAGCCAAAACTCCTATGTAACACTATAACAAACGGAATACTACTACTTGATTTTATGTTAATATGACTAATGAGGTTTTTTTATTATAATACTTTTTTTCAATATGAATACTAATAATAAGACTATTGGATTTAATACTAATAGTGATTGTTCAATATATCTTTTTTGAACTATGTTTACATCACTACTACTATGCTTCTGAGCAAGGATACTGAGCTTCTCACTGTGGTTAAACCACTATCCTTCACTAATACTAAGCTCCCGAGCAAGGCTACTGAGCTTTTCACTATGGTCCAACTACTATTATTCACTAATACTAAGCTACTGAGAAAGGCTACTGAGCTTTTCACTATGGTTAAACTACTATTCTTCACTAATACTAAGCTTCTGAGAAAGACTACTGAGATTTTCATGACTAAAACACTACTACTATGCTGGATATCCTGCTAGTTCAGGGATGGCTGAGATCATCAATAGTGGGAACTTGTTGCATTTTCTTTTGGAAATTGAGGAAGAGAATACCTCTATTTATAACTCTTGGGACTTCATAGAGCTTCTCAAAACAGGGGACTTAGAAAAATCATGGTTGAGATGTTTTATCTGGTGAGATATGTTTTCTCACAGAATTTTTCTGGTAGTGTTTTTTCTTATCAAAATCATGTGATGTAATTAAGATAATTTGGCTGATGAGAGTTGATTTTTTCAAGGAAGTGGGGAAAATACAGATTTTGATAATTGAAACTTCTTCTATTCATATGATATCTTTGAAATAATTTATTTTGTGAGAGTGTATTTTTGGTGACTTTGTCACCTGTTTTATGAGAGGATTTTGCTGGTGGCATTTTTTCTAATCAGAAAATGTGATTTTATTGAGATAATTAGGCGGGTGAGAACTTATTTTTCCCAATAAAGTGGAGATAATACAGCCTTGGGTAATTGGAATTTCTTCTAGTCATGTGATATCTTTGAGAGAACTTAGCTGGTGGGATTCTTCTTTTTAGTGAATTTTTTACATATTTGCTGAGAGAATTTTTCTGGTGATGTTTTTCTTATCAAAATCATGTGATTTATTTGACATAATTTGGCTGGTGAGAGTTCATTTTTTCCAAGAAAGTGGGGACAATCTGGCTTCTGATAATTAAAATTTCTTCTATTCATTTGATATATTAGAGCTAATTTAGCTGGTCAGATTTTTCTTGGAAGTGGATAAAATGGGGAAAATACAGCTTTTTGCTATTGAGTGCACTGCCATTAAAATTGAAAAAGGTGGGGAAATCGGTATTTTCTATTATAATTGAAATTCTTCTGGTTGAAAATTTTAATCTTCTTGATTAGGCCCAAGAGCTTCTTTAAAGTTTTTTTACCTAGTTCCAGAGTTCTGAAATTTAATTTCCTTCTCAGGAGTTATTTCCTAATTCCTATTTCCATCTCCAAAGCTATTCCCTAATTCCTATTTTCACCTCTGGAGTTATTTCCTAATTCCCCTTTCCATCTGCAGAGTTACTTCATAATTCCTATGTTCATTTTCAGAGTTATTCCCTAATTCTTATTTCAATCTCCAGAGTTATTCCATAATTCCTATTTTCACCTCTAAAGTCATTCTCCAATTCCTATTTCCATCTCTGTAGTTACTCCCTAATCCCTCTTTTCATCTGTGGAGTTATTTCCTAATTCCTATTTACATCTATGGAGTTATTCAATAATTCCTATATTCATTTCCAGATTTGTTCCCTAATCCCTATTTTCACCTTCAGAGTTATTCCCTAATTCCTATTTCCACCTCCAGAGTTATTCCCTAATTTTTATTTCCATCTCCAGAGTTATCCCCTAATTCCTATTTCCATTTCCAGAGCTATTCCCCAATTACTTCCATAGTTCCTAAAACTTATTTCCATGTATGAAGCTATTCTGAAACTTTATTCCTGTTTTTTCTCCAAAATTTCAAAATTTTATTCATATTTCTTCTTCAAAAATTGCATAGTTTTATTCCATTTCAGAAATTATTCTGCAGCTGTATTTTAATCTGTGGAAAAATTCCACAATTGTACTTACATATCTGAAATCATTCCTCAGAGCTATTCAGGTATTTTTCTATAATTGCGCAACCTTCTTCCATGATTCCTAGCAAGTTCCTCAATTTTATTCCAATTCCTTCTCCAAAATTCCACAATTTTAATCCTGTCTGCAGATTTATTCTCTAATTCCTATTTTCTGAAATTATTCCACATTTTCATTTTCTTTCCCCTGATATATTCTGCAATTTATTAGTATTGTTATAGTATTTTCTAAGCTTGAAGCTGGTATAATTGGTATGGAATACCACAATGTACTTTAAATTAAGCCTTGAAAAAATTGGTAAAATTGAGAATTGCCAGATAAGTATTTCTTCAATCATCACAAGCAAGCCTGTTTAAATGAGGGAATAATTGCTAAAAAACATATTCATTGCAATCAGGATAAGTTAGGTGCTGGTGACAAGGATTTAGTTTTTAATGAATAATGAGAGAAGTATAATAAGAATTGTGAATTAATTTAAAGACTTGGGTTCTTTGAGTAATAGAAACAATTGTTCCAAATTGCTTTTTTTATTTTCTTTTTTGAAAAAAAAAACAACACTTGGTTAAGTCAGTACAAAAGTCCTTGACAGTTCTGAACAGAAAGCATTAAATGAAAAAAGAACCAATTTGATCCTTTTTACAAACTTCTAAATAATTCTTTGTGAGGTCTTGATCAGTTGAACTTGGAATTTTTATGATAGCTAATGCACAGCTCCAATGATCAATTTGAAAAGCCTTTGTGGGTGCATGGTTTGAATTCCACAAGGCTCAACTATTACCAAAACAATTCCTTGGCAAATTGCTCAGATTTTGACCACCTCAGCATGAATACACTGGAGAGCTGAGAGACTCAAATTTCAATTTTTTCAGTGTCATATATGAGTAAGGTTTGAACCAAGTAGAAATTACTTTTCATTTATTTCTATAGCTACCTGTTATATACCATAAGATGTCTTATCTGTATCTTTCTGAACAGTATTCTTGGTTTGATTATTGATATCTTTTATTTCAGTGTCATAATTTGGATTTGACTTTTTGGTTCAATCAATTGCATCATTGAATTCCCCATCATTTTGGCCTCCTTGAGCAGTTGGTCCTGATTGTTGAGATTTTTTTTTACCTAGTTCTTGGAGTAGTTGCTTCTGAGCCTCAATTTTAACTCTGAGTTCTTATTCACGCTAGGATAAAGTATGTGGGTCAGATGGTAAGGGAAAATATGATACAGATTGTTCAGCTACAGCTGAATGGATGGTACTAGTAAAAACAATTTGGTTACTATTGAAACTAGACTGATAAATTGAATCTTTTTTCATTGTATTTCCGATTTTTCTGTTGACTAATAGCCTCATGAAAGGTTGAAGTATCTCCTATTAATTCAAAGTGAATTTTCACAAATCAATTATTGAAAACAGGTACAGGGGAAAAATAAGCTTTTTTGGCACCTTCAGGAGAGTTGAAGGTAACAAGTTCTTGAGCATTATAAACATAAATGCTGATGCTCAATAGAGCTCCAAAGGTTTGAAAATATTCTTGAAAACAACAATCAAATAAGAAAGATGGAGGGATATTTTCAACAAAAAGTGTTGTTTGGGATTTTTTAGACTGGTATGAAGTCAAGTGGATTTTTCCAAGTTTCTTTAATCAGGATAAGAGACGGTTTTATTTTACAATTATTTATTATGAGTTTTATAGAATGGGTCAGCTAAAAGATTTGGAAAGTTGAGGAATTTTTTGATCAAAGATTGAAGGTATGATGCCCAGTATTGAAAAATGCTGTGATTTGATGGCTGGAGTTATTTGGATAAAATTGTGATTTGAATTTCTTTTGGATCAATTCAAATTCTAACCTTGACTTCTTTGGCACTAGTACCATCAGCCAAATTAGCAGCTTCTAAAATAACAGGTTGCTTGAGGTAACCTTCCATAGCAGCATAAAACTCCTTTTGGCTTCTTGTATTCCAATTCTTGGGATCCTGGGCCCCTCATGACTTGGTAGGAAAGGAAAATTGAGTTTTACAGAGAGGCTGGAATTGTTAATAGTAGAAGAAGGTGACAGGAACAAAGGCTTGGAAGGTAACCCCAGTTAAATGCCACTAAGAAAGGATAATCCCAAGGCTGGTTTGAAAGAAATTACTGAAGGACTGGTAGCAGCCATCTGAGTAATTGAGGGGATAACAGGATCAGGTGGAGAAACCACATTTGGGGCTGTGGGGGCTTGCAAAGATGGGGGAATAGTGGTTGATGGAATCAAACTACCAAATGGTCTAAGTGATGGGGTAATAATTTGGATTCAAAATCTCTCCAGTTAGGTTTACTGTACCTAGGTTTGTGCTTTGCTGCATCTAATCTACCCAACAGTAAATAGTGTGGCATTTAATATAATTAATACTTTTTGTACTTTCAAATTAAGAAAAATAATATAATTAATGAAACCAAAGTAAGTAGAATATAACGTAAGAAGTATAAGTTGTAATTAATAATGATAAATAAGAAAAAGACATAAAATATGAATCATGAGAATAAATGATATAACGTTATAGATTATAATGAATAAAATATAAAATATAAAATATGAAAAAAAAGAAATGAAATATTAAATATAATCAATAAAAATAAAGAATATAAGCTGTAAACATAAGAATAAATAATTAATAAAATATAATTAATAAACATGAATGATGAATGAAATACAAGGGGTTAGTAATAAAAATAACTAGTAAATAAAGTAAAAATTATAAAATAAATCATGAATGATGAAAGTTGAAAATTCATTTTAATTAATTTTATGAATTGTAATTAATCTCAATTAATTTTAAGAGTTTTGGTAAAAACATGTAAGCCCTTATGTGTTTATTCCAGGAATTGGTAAAGACATGTAAGGGGTGTTTTCTAAATTAAATATAGCTATTGATGGAATTAGAAATCCAATTTATGGAGATAAAAACTGCATAAATGGAATTGTTAAAGCCATAAATGACATTTTTAAAACCATAAATGGCATTTTCAATGCCACAAACAAGATTATTAAGGCCATAAATGGAATTGTTAAGGCAATAGATGGCATTTTTAAGGCCATAAATGAAATTTTTAAGGCCAATTATTGCATTGTTAAGGCCATAAGTGGCCTCAAAAATGGCATGAATGGCCTTAAAAATGGCATTGTTGATTCCATTTATGGGATTTTTAGTGCAATAAATGACATTTTGAAGGCCATTCATGCTATTCTTGAGGCCAGTTATGGCATTGTTAATTCCAAGTCCCTTTTTTATGTTTTTTCATGCTTTTAAGTAGATTGAAACTGCCATTTCTGACATCAATTTAATTTAAAATCTAATTTATTACATTAGTGGAACTTAAAAATTCTATTTGTGGCATTGAAAGTGCCATTTATGCCATTGAAAGTGTGAGCCTTGAGGTATAGCTTACATACCCAAACAGGCCACAAATATCTTTAAAAGTAAGTTGTGAACTATAAATAACCTATAAGTCATGCATATATTCAAAATTCATCATTTTTTATTTCAAAAAAGATGAATGACTTTTTTTGAGGAAGTAAATCCATGGATTCAAGACCAGATTTAGATTCTGCACAAACATTCACCTAGGGTAACTTCATAGAGTTAATAATCTTAAATCAACTATAAGAGGTGGTAATATGGAAAATACTTCAATACCACATGAAAGAATGGTGAAAATTGTTGTTTTTCTCAATTTCACACCAAAATAATGGGAATGTGAGAAATCCCATGTTACATATACACTAAGAATAGTGTTATGCATGTTTGTGGCACTTAATATCATGGTATTCTTACATACACTTTTGGTACACCCATAGTGGTTATCAGTCTTGAAGCCTGAATTTCTATTTTTGACATGAAAACAGTCAAGGGGGACAAAAGACATCAAAGATAGCCAGGGTACCCAACTTCTGAGGCCTTTGAGGTGTGGAAAGCTCTAAATCTTGGATACATGGCTGATCTTGGCCCAATTAGTATACTTAAACCTTTTGGGAACTTGGCTACCAAGTTAAAATCTCATGAAATCATAAGAAAATAGCAAATAAGCGGCTATTTTGTTGTTCCAAGGAGGTAAAGAGCAAAATAGACTCCTGTAACCATTTCGATTCTTAATGATTTTCCATGGATAAACCTTAAAAGAGTAATTGAAACCTTTTTTGGACTAGTATCCATTGATTTACCTCATAGCAACCAGCAATATAATACTATTTGCAATTCTATGTAGAAATGAGGTAAAAGACTTCAAAAATTCGTTCAAAATACAATTCTTAATGAATCTTTCTGAGACTTTCAGGACCAATTAATAACAGTATAAACCATATAAGAACCAAAAAAATCATACTCTTATAAGTAAAATTAAAAGTTTTACTTATAGTCCATTTTTGATAATTCTATGTGTAATACTGAATCTTCAAAAATTCACAGAAAATACAACCTGTAATGAAATTTCCAATATGATTGATAAATTGATTTTTATTTTGAAATAAAGAAAGATTTACAGTTGCTACTCCTTTTATTCTTAACCATATTTGGGTTGGTAGTCATGTAAAAGCATCAATTAAGTAATTATTATAATCTTACATGACAACCAATGATGCAATCATTAATCCAAAAGGTTTACTGTTTTCTCCAAATCATCACATTATTCAATTATATGATTATTACCATCAAGTAAGTAGTAGTTAATCTTTGCTTAAGTGTTTTATTCTTTCAGAATGAATCAGAAAGACTTGAAAACATAGAAATAAACTATATATTGTTGTAATACTGTTGTAAATCCATTTTTATCCATTAAATCCACAATTATTTGTCAAATTTCTCTACTATTATCTTTAATAAGTGCTTTGGAGTGTTAGTGAGTGTTTTGTCTTGATTCTTAAAGTTTTTCTCTAGTAATTGTTTTCTCAAAGAATTATATTTATAATTATCCTAGAAAAAGTTAATTATATATTAAAAGAATTTTATCATTTTAATAAAGAAGTTTGATTATTCAATACTTCTTGTAATTGATTCTTGTAGACAGTTACTGCTTACTGTTATAATCACTAGTAGTGTATAATAATCAAAATAAATAATTATTTAATTGTGGTTATAATGATTCTTTACTATCATATTTCATACAAAAAGTCATAGTACTGTTGATTAATAGTAATATTATCAACAGTTTCATAGACACATCTTACATTTGGGGGCCTGGCCATGTTTTTTGAACCTTGTACCCTTAATTAATATATTTTCAAGTTCCAAAATATATTGACTTAATTATTTTTTTCTTTCAATTTGAAGTTAAAATTATTTTTTATTTTTGAAATTGTCCTTGAAATCTTTTTCATTGAGGAATTTGGTTTAATTTTATATTGTTTTACATGTGGCTTTTTCACATCCAAAAACTTGTAAAACTATTCTTTGAGTTACTCTGAATTAATTTTAAATCAAAATATTAAATTCTTATTTTTTTTCTTTAAAAAGGATCATTTTTTTATATAAAGAATAATAAAAACTCATAAACAATCTTTGGAAAAATATTTTAAGTATAAAAAAATATTTTTTCTCTCTTAATTTTTTCTCTAGTGTCTTTAATGAAATACTGTTCAGCTGGTAAAAGACTCAGTAAAAGATATATCACCAGTCCAGAATCTGAAGACAGTATTGAAGTTCAAATTGCTAAAAGAGGGACTTTGATCAAACAGAAAAAGCAAAACAACCACCAAAAGGTGTGTATTTTTGACTTTATTCTTAATTTTTTTCTCTTAAATTGACAGGGAATTGTGCATAAAAGAAATGTAAGAAACTATTCAGTCCAACTAGACGGATGTGGAAAAAGAAGGGGAAAGACCAAGTCCAGTAGTGGCAAGTCTTCCTCAAGAAAGACACATCGGAGGATGCCATAGTTGCCCCCCATTCCCCAAGGTCTGCACCCACAAACTTTGATGTGAGCTCTGAGTCTGAACTAATTCAGGATAATATCTCAAGGGCTTAACCATATTCAAGAGGCAGAAGAAGAGATTTCTCAATTTCAATACAAGAATTGGTACAGAGAAGCCAAAGAGGAGGAGTGGGAAATATGCCCATGACTTTGGCAGGGGGCCATGAACTCCTACTTACACATCAAGAGCTTTCTGGGTCAGGAGAAGAAAATAGAGCTCTTAGGAGGATGGAGCCCATTTTCTTGCAAAGCCAAGGTCAAAAAGATAAAGAAACGGTTGAAGAATTGAATTCTTTTATCCACAGACCAGAAGAAGGAACTGGAAATGACTCCAGCTTTGGAGAAAGAAGGCCCAGTGGAGTCTTCCAGCTCCAGAAGTGTCCACAGACAAGGCCAAAGGACCTCAGAAGAAGAAGAGAGGTCCCAAGAACCATCAAGGAAAGGGCAAAGGGAAAGCCAATTGGCACAGACCTTACCCACAGGGGTACAGGATCCTTCAAGCCTTCAGCCTTGGGCAGTGTCTTCAATATGGCCAGAAATCACATGGAATTCACAGCCAAAGAGCAGGAAAGGATGAACAGGACCTTTTTACACAAATAATACAAGAAATACAATTTATTAAATCTAGTTTTGATGTAGAACTTGGTAAATTTGATGCAAAGTTAAATAAAATAACATCAGATATAAGTGAATCAAAGAGAAATGACAAAACCTCTACTGAGTGGTATAAATTGACAAATGTCATAATTGATTCAATTACCAATACATGTGACAGAATTGAAAGTAAATTTCAAGTTCAAGAGGATGAAATAGGAGATATTTCTATTTCACACATCAATGAACAACTTGCAATTCTGAGAAGTCAGGTTTTGGTAATAATTAATAATACCAATCAGTTTGCAACACATTTGGCAAAAATTGACAGTGAAAGCCAAAAAATAAAGAATAAAATCATTGAAAATGTGGAGCAAATTCATACAAATTATGAACCACATATGCCAAGACATTCCACACCTTTTACTGAAGAAAAACGTTCTGTAAAAGGAATTTTGACCCCCTTTTTAGGAGAAAATCCTATCTGTGCAAAAGATATTCCCAAACTGGAAGAATGGCCAACATTCGCTGGTGAAGGAGAATAAAATCATATTGAGTCCATCAGAACAATTGATATGTTGCAAGAGGATTTTCACATACCTGATGAAATTTTAGTGGGAAAGATACACTCCTTGTTTACCAGAACTGCAAAGGGATGGTATTACAAAATGAGACAAGATCATGGTAAACATGATTGGCCTTGGTGAAAATCTCAAATAATAACCAAATGGGCTAAAAATTATTGGAGATTTAAAATGGAAAATGCTTTTGAAAGTGCCATTTTTAACTAAGAAAAGGATAAACCACTTACTTGGCTCCTCAAACAGAAAGACAGATTATCTGCCTTACACCCAGATATGTCTCACTCTATGATTAATATGAAAATATTGATAACATGTGGAGGAGAACTAGAACATTCTATCAAGTGCAGATGTGTAGAACCCTGTTCAACAGAAGACTACATCAATTCCATGGAAGATATGATTACTAGGACAAGAATTTGTAAAGCCTGGACTAGAGTCCCTATGGAATCTAAAATGGTCTCCAAAACCTCCAGAGAAGATAAGAGGCCTGAAAGACCTGTCTCGAAGTGTCATAAATTTTGAAGCACCTCACATTTGGACAACACTTGCACCAAGAAGACAAAAATTAATGGATTTCAAGTCATTGAAGAAGCTCAGTGTGCTGAAGACAAAGAGGAGTCTGACATAGATTCTGAAGTCTCTGAGGATACGTCAATAGAAGACTATCCCATTGAAAAAATCACAGCTTTCTTTGAGGTCACAGAAGTCCATACTCACTTGCCACAGTACAAGGAGGATTGTCAAAACCTGATCAATATCCAGGATGCCAGAATGTGTAAAACCAAACCTGCTAGAGGTAAAGGATACACTTCTGGAGCATCTTGTATCACATCAATCCTGATAAATGATACTGAAGCCAGAGTAAATTTGGATACAGGGGAATTTTGTACTTGTGTAGGCAAAGATTATCTTCAAGCCATACTCCCTGGATGGAAGAACCATCTATTACCAATAGAGGGTGTACAATTTAGTAGTGCCAGTAATAATATGTACCCTTTGGGCATATTGGTCACTAATCTTTTATTTCCACATCCAGCATGAAGTGTAAGAATGAAGACAGAGATAGTAGTAATGAACAATTTCACATCTCAGTACATCATTCTTGGGTATGATTACTTGAATATTTATGGTATTGACATCAATAACCATAAAGACAGATATTCCACAATTGGAGAAAGTAAAAGACAAAAATTTGCGTTTTCCAATATGCCAAAGCAAATATCTATGATATCCTGTGTTAAAGATACTTATAAAGAGGAATTTGTGGAGAATCAACTTGTTGAAGCACAAATGAATCCATCATTATCACCCAAAATGAGTCATATTTTATTTATGTATTATACACATATAACAATTCCTTATCCTCTGATAATGAACCATTAGGCACTATTAAAGGGCATGAAGTTGATATTACTCTTAATATTGACAGACCATACCCTCCAGCACTTAGAAGACCAGCTTATCCAGCCAGTTCCAGAGCTAGAGAAGCCTTGGAAAAACATATCAAAGAATTGATCCAACTTGGTGTACTAAGGAAAGTAGGCCATAATGAGGAGGTTGAAGTGACAACACCTGTTATTATTGCTTGGCATAATGATAAATCAAGGATGGTTGGAGATATTAGAGCATTAAATACTTACACAGTTCTAGATAGGTATCCAATTCCTAGAATTCAAGAAACTTTGACTCAATTTTCTAAAGCCAAGTATATAACATCCATGGATGCATTGTGAGGCTTTAATAAAGATTTTCTGACACCCAAAACTAATAAATTACTTAGAGTTATCACCCACTGTGGTATTTATGAGTATCTTAGAGTGCGATTTGGTATTAAAAATGCCCCATCCCAATTTCAAAGAATGATTAATACCATCTTCCCCACAGAATTATCTGAAGGATGGCTTATAATTTGTATTGATGATATTATCATATTTTCTGACTCATGGTCTTTGCACCTTGAAAGACTTTCAAGAGTACTTGAAAAATTTACAGGAGTGAATATGAAGATTTCACCCAAGAAATGTAACTTTGGCTTTGAAGAACGTAAAGCTTTAGGACATATTGTTTCTGGTTTAAGCTTGGGTATTGAAAAAAATAAATTGAAAGCATTGTTACTTAAGCCAATAAGCCATAATAATAAAGAAATGATGTCTTTTCTTGTATTTGCCAGTTATTTTTTTTACAGGACCTACCTGAAAGACTTTGAAATTCTGGCCAAATCACTCTATAGAATATGTGATCAAAAGACAGTATTTGCTCCTCATGCATGACTGGAATATACCTTTTGAAGTGTACATTGATGCATGTGGAGATGGATTAGGGGAAGCCCTACATCAGGTCCAAATCATTGATGACAAACCGACAGAGGAACCAGTTTTTTACTTCTCAAGACAACTCAAAGCAAGAGAAGCCAGATATGGTGCAAGCCAGATGGAGTGCTTATGTTTGGTCTGGGCACTTGAGAAATTACACTATTATCTCTATGGCAGTGTTTTTGAAGTTATAACTGAATGTAATTCCATGAAATCACTTCTTAACATGAAAACTCCCAACAGAAATATGTTGACATGGCAAATAGCAATTTAAGAATATAGAGGTAACATTACTATAGCTCATAGGGAAGGAAACATTCATAAGAATGCCAATGGACTTAGCAGGTGGGCATTAGCCAATACTTCTCATAAACCAGCTTATGTACCTTTGGAACAAGAATCACAGATTCCAATTGAAGGAATTAACATAACTGATATTGGGACTGAATTCTTTGGAGAGGTCCGAGAATCTTCTGAGAAAGATAAGAATTTCCATATCTTGACTTCCTTGTTAGATAAAGACTGCCAAGATACATCTTTAGTCAATGCACTGGATGAGGTTTGGAAAAATTCATATTCTGAAGGAAGATTTCACGTGTTTGATGGGATAATTTACCACAGAAAAAAACATTCTTGTGTAATGACATTTTGTAGAAGCTTGATTATCAATACCATTCTTCATGAATTCCATGATAGCATCTACTCTGGACACCTTTCAGAAGACATAACACTTAAAAAAGTGAAAAACTGTGCATGGTGGCCATCTTGGAGAAAGAAAACCAATGAATATTTCCATACCTGTGATAGATGGCAAAAAGCAAACAGGATTACAGGCAAGAAATTTGAACTGATGATTCATATTCAGGAACCAAAATCCCCTTGGGAAGTTTTTCATGTGGATTGGGTCACAGCACTTCCTCCAAGTGGTGATAAATGGTATAATGCTTGTTTAGTCATTGTAGACAGATATAGAAAGACTCCCATATTCTTACCATGTCATAAAGATGACACTGCTATGGATACAGCTCTTCCTCTATGGAGTAGAGTTATTTCCCATACAGGATTATTTCAGAATATCATAAGTGATAGAGATCTCAAGTTCACATCTGCACTTTGGACCAATCTTCACAGATTTTTTGAGACTAAGGTATCATTCTCAACAGCATATCACCCTCAAACAGATGGAATAGCAGAGACAATGATTCAAGCTTTGGAAGATATTATCAGGAGATTCTGTGCTTATGGGTTAGATTTCAAAGACTCAGATGGCTTTACCCATGACTGGTGCACTTTAATACCTGCATTAGAACTGGCATATAAGACATCAGTCCATTCTTCTACAGGCCAAAATCCTGCTATGTTAGAAAAAGGATGGAATCCAAGACTCCCAGCAGACACACTGAGGAAAGACTTGATTCACATTCATCCTACAGCTTCCAGCTTCAAGAGAATGCTTGATAAAGTGAAACATTATTCAAAACAGAGTATTAATGACGCTTTTGACTATGCAAAACAGAAGTGGGACAAGAGTCACAAGGTACCAGACTTCAAAGTAGGGGACCTAGTTCTAGTTTCAACCTTGAATTTTAATAATTTCAAAGGCCCAAATGAACTTGAAGATTCTTATGTAGGACCTTTTGTTATTGTTGCGTTACATGAAGCCAATGCAGTTCAAGTGTAATTGAGTGGTGAATTAGAAAATAAACACCCCACCTTTCCAGTCAGCTTAATAAACCCTAATCAACCAGCTGACAAAGAGCTGTTTCCTGTAGGAAACCCAACTGCTTTGACTGTACCACCAGTGGAACAGAGTGAAGACAAAAGAATAAATAAAGTCATCAAAGAAAGGGGAGTTAGGGGTAAAAATCAAAGAGGATATCTTGTCAGATATAGAAATCCAGTACATGAAGATGAATGGCTGGCAGAATCAGAAATGTCTGACTCAGATAAAGTCTTAAGAAGATTTAGAAATGAAAGAAGGCCACAACCCTGAATGTGTCTGTAAATGTGCTTTGAATCATTTGATCTGAGTAATGTAAAGAGGTTGGACAGTGGCCATTAACCCCCTTTGGGGCCTTTTTCTTCTTGATACCATTAATAAAATTGTAGTACGATTTTATTTTTTGGTGGGAGGGAATGCAAGCCTTGAGGTATATTTTACATACCCAAATAGACGACAAATATCTTTAAAAATACATTTTGAACTATAAATAACCCTTAAGTCATGCATATATTCAAAATTCATCATTTTTCATTTCAGAAAGGAATAATAACCTTTTTTTGAGGAAGTAATTCCATAGATTTAACACCAGATTTGGATTCTACACAAAAATTCACCTAGGGTAGCTCCATAGAGTGAATGAGCTTGAATTAGCTCTAAGAGGTGGTGATATGGAAAATACGTCAATACCACATCATCAATACCACATAAAAGAATTGTGAAATTTTTTGTTTTTTCAATTTCACACCAAAATAATGGAAATGTGAGCAATCCCATGTTACATATACACTAAGAATAGGGTTATGCATGTTTGTGGCACTTAATATTCTGGTATTCTTACATACACGTTTGGTACACCCATAGTGGATATCAGTCTTTGAGCCTGAATTTCTATTTTTGAAGTGGAAATAGTCAAGGGGGACAAAAGACATCAAAGAGAGCCAGGGTACCCAACTTCTGAGGCCTCTGAGGTGTGGAAAGCTCTAAATCTTGGATCCATGGCTGATCTTGGCCCAATTAGTATACTAATACCTTTTTGGAACTTGGCTACCAAGTTAAAATCTCATGAAATCATAAGAAAATAGCAAATAAGCTGCTATTTTGACGTGCCAAGGAGGTAAAGAGCAACTTAGACTCCTGTAACCATTTCGATTCTTAATGATTTTCCATGGATAAACCCTAAAAGAGTAATTGAAACCCTTTTTGGACTAATATCCATTGATTTAACTCATAGCAATCAGCAATATAGTACTATTTGCAATTCTAGGTAGAAATGAGGTAAAAAAACTTCAAAAATTCATTAAAAATACAATTCTTAATGAATCTTTCTGAAATGTTCAGGACCAATTTAGAGCAGTATAAATAATGTAAAAACCAACAAGATTTGTACTTTTTTAGGAAAACTAAAGGTTTTACTTACAGTCCATTCTTGATAATTCTACATGTAATACCGAATCTTCAAAAATGCACAGAAAATACAACCTGTGATGAAATTTTCAATAAAATTGAAACATTTGAGTAATTAATGTTTATTTTGAAATAAAAGAATATTTACAGTTGTTACTCCATTTATTCATAACCATATTTGGGTTGGTAGTCACATAAAAGCATCAATTAAGTAATTATGATAATCTTACATGACAACAGATGATGCAATCATTAATCCAAAAAGGATTACTGTTTTCTCACTCACTTTTTTTTCAGTTTTCTCCATGCCATGCCTCTTTGAGTGGTCTTAGACTTAAAAGAGGCCTCCTCTTGCTGTTTTCTCTAAATCATCACATTATTCAATTAGATGATCATTAACATCAAGTAAGTATTAGTTAATCTTTTCTTACGTGTTTTATTCTTTCAGAATGAATCAGAAAGACTTGAAATAATAGAAATAAGCTCTATATTTCTGTAATACTGCTGCAAATTCATTTTGATCCATCAAATCCACAATTATTTGTCAAATTTCTCTACTTTTATCTTTGATAAGTGCTTTGGAGTGTTAGTGAGTGTTTTGTCTTGATTCTTCAAGTTTTTCTCTAGTAATTGTTTTCTTCAAGAATTATATTTATAATTATTCTTGCAAAAGATAATTATATATTAAAATGATTTCATCATTTTAATAAAGAAGTTTTATTATCAAATACTTTTGTAATTGAAACTTGTAGACAATTACTGCTTACTGTTATAATGACTAGTAGTGTATAACAAGTAAAAGAAAGAATTAATTAGTTATTTATTTAATTTTGCTTATAATAATTTTTTATTATTATATTTCATAAGAACAGTCATATTACTGTGGATTAATAGTAATATTATCAACAGTTTCATAGAAACATCTTACAAAAAGTGCCATAAACGACATCAAAAATGACATGATAATGCCATAAATGGCATCAAGAATGACATATAGATGCCATTTATGGCCATAAAATTGGCATAAATGGCATTAAAAAAATGACTTCTTAATGGCACTTTTTAATGCCACAAATGGAATTTTTAGATTCCAATAATGTCATAAATTACATTTTAAATAAAATTGATTTCAGAAATGGCATTTTCAATTTACTTAAAAAAAATAAAATAAAAAACATAAAAAAAGAAGCTTTTGGGCCTACAATTTTCCTGGCAAAAAAAATCCAAAATTTTGGGCTTCTTGCCTTTCCCTTAAATTTTAAAAAAATGGAAGTTCATAAGTGGGAACATTTTTATAGATTGTTTTTTAAAAAATAGGCAATTTTTACAAATTGGGCAGCAAAAATTGAAAAAATTTGGGGACCTTCACATCCCATGTCAGAAAAATTATAAAAATGCTGAAAACTGAGCCGGAGAAACCTTTTTGGAAAAATAAGACACTTACATGTTTTTACCATAAAATTATGTGTTTTGGCCATAAGTTGGTACAAACACGTAAGGGCTTAAATTTGTTCACCAAAACCCTAATTTCAATTAATATTAGTTAATATTAATTAAGTTCAATTCATTTTAATTAATTTTCATTAATTCCAATAAATTCTAATTACTCATAATTAAGTTGGGTTATTGGTAAACCCACATAGGAAACTGGGTAAAAAAAAGTAATTATTTAGCAAAACCACATAAAGGGTGTTTTTCGATTAAAATGTAGCTAAAAAAACACCTGTATTGGGCAAAACCCCATTTTTGGCATTTTTGTTGCAATGATATATGCCAACAAGAGCATAAATGCCATAAATGGAATATCTATGTCCTTTTTGATGCAATTAATGGCACTTTTGATTCCATAAATGGGTTTTTATGTCACTGTTGATGCTAAAACTGGCTGTGTTAACACCATTTATGGAATTTCCATGTTTTTTTATGCTGTTGTTGATGCCACTAATGGAATTTTTTTAATTCTTTGAATTAATGAATTATTTGCATAAATCATGTTTTCAACAAAAATTGAAAATTTATGGATTCAAATTTTTATTTGGAGGTTGGAAAATTTGGATGGATCCTTTTTCCTTTTTTTTCTAATTCTTTGGCTTTCATCTTGTGGTCAAAAATTCAAATTCAAAGACATATTTCTCAAATCATACAAATCAATTTTTTCAAACAGCCATGGTTTGAAAATTCAAATTAAAATAAATTACCTTTTATTCCCCTCTTCACCTGTAATCAATTTTTCTAAAAAAATTATTTCACTTTGCAAATTGAACAATCCTCCCCATAAAAAAACAAATCTTAAATCTTCCTTAACACATTCCTTTTTAAAAGAAATAAATGCAGATCTTTTTTCAAATTCAAATACAATAGAAATTAATTCTATTTCCCTCTTCACCTTCAATAAATTTTTTGAATAAATTTGTTTCTCCTCTTTTTTTGAATTTTTTTCACTTTGAAAATTGTGAGCCTTTGAGATATGACTGCATATCCAAAAAGGTAACAACAAATTTCTGTAATAATTCTACTAATAATAATTATCTCAAAGACTAGTATAAATACCATAAATAAGTACAAAATCTGAATTAACTCAGAATCTAATTAGTAAGCATGTGAAATAAATTACACAATTAGATTTCTCATGCTAAAATACACATGGGTCATTTTTATGGCATATCTGAAAAGTCAATAATTACTGAAGAATAAGTAATAATACCTTAAAAAAGGTATAAAACCTGATTTAACTCAGAAACCAATGAAACAACATGTGAAATAAATTGTACCATTGGATGCTCCATAAAAGACCACACATAAAACAATTATAAAGCTCATCTCTAAAGTCAATATTTATAGAATTAAGCTGAATATATGCACCTTTTTGGTCAATGCATCTGATCATGGTTTTTGGCTAATATCTCTTGGAATATACAATATGGACAGATAAAGCAAAAAAACTCACCACGTAATTACTGTAAGAACACAGATATGAACTTTATCTTACAGGTTATAAACAAGGTTAAAACTAGTTATGGATTATTGATTAAAATCAATTGAGCTGTTGACCACTTTGTTTTGAAAGTGGTCCGAACTTACAAAGAAATATACAGTAAGATTCTAATAGTTTACACGTCAATAATGATGTGATTCTCATTATAATATTCAAGGTATAACCCCTTGAAATCATGGTTTGAAGTTTAAAATATGAAGTTTCAACATAAAAGATGAGTTACAAGAAAAATCATCAAAAATAGAGCTTTGATGATTTAATGGAATTATCTTGGAATTTCAATGGGGTCATGTCCTAATATCAGAATCCACTCTCAGAATTTCTGTAGCGTGTATAACTTAAAAGTTATTAATGATCAAAGTTTCAGCCTAAATTTGATCATTTATGATCAATCACTGTCATCTTATTTTAAGTTTAACAATTATATCAGTGATAAAACTGGTAGATACTATTAGATTATGATTAATACTAATAGAATACACAAATTTTAGGCTTCTTCCAAGCCTATGATGTCATCAAATCTAGAGTTATAGTGATAACTCTAAATAATGGTGTAATAATGAGATAAGATGGTTTGATCATGATGTAATCATCACTAAACCTTGAAATACTGATTATTTCTAGTAGATAACTTCAGTACACGTCTACTAGAAGCCTAATGGGCTCTAGGAGGGAGTTATTTACTATAGATAGAGCTCTTTTTACTCTATTTTCCCCTAAGACACATAAAAACATAAAAAAATTAAATCAAAAGGTAAAATCTTGATTCTTTATATATAAATATTTTATATTATTAAAGAACAAAGGTAATCTTTATTATAATCATCAATTTTGACATGATTACTTCAATTGCTCTACTGTTTTGCTATATTTCTCTTAATAATCTAAAATCCACATAAAATCAAGAGAATTTGAAATTTCCCTTATTTTTAATTGTAAATACAATATATATAGGTTGTATTTATAATATTTGACATAAATCTATTCAAAATTATTATAATAAGTGTCAAACTTAGGTTATTTTCTCTTATTATGATAATTTCTCTTTATTATTGCTTTGAATAATTCCTTAATTAATATAAATAGTATATATATTAATTTATAGCTATAATATTAGTAATATTATTGGTATTAATTGTTTTTTATTAATAAGGAACAATTTTTTAGGCCTTCATCATTTGTTGGTAACAATAATAAATTACTTTAAAATATATTAATATATTTGTTTATTATATTATTTTTTTAAAACATAAATTATATAATTATATTTATTTAATAATATAATAATTTTTTACGCCTTAATTATTATAATTATTTTTAACTTATTTACTTTATCTATAAGGACATTCAGAGTACAATAAGTAAAATATTTGTAATTTTTACTTATTTTCTCATAGTCAAACCTTACATTTGGGGGCCTGGCCATGATATTTACATTAAAAGACATTGAAAAGATTCTAATTGGGTTTATCCAATATAAACTATAATCATAATCATGAGATTATATAATAATTTTATATTAACTAATTTTAAAAGCTATTGAGGAATTTGGAAAGCAATTATACTGTCTTACATGTGGTTTTTCACATCCTTAGACTTGCAAGAACTTTCTTTGAGTGACTCTAGTGACTAAAAGAGATACTTCATAAATTAAAAAAATTTCATATTATAAATTAGTTTCATAAAAGAATCATATTCATATTCATTTTATTCGTTAAAAATAAAAACATTAAAAACCAATAAAAAGTTATTTTTATTCATTTTTTTCATTTCTTTATTCATTTCATTTATTCAAAGATATAAGAGCAACTTTTACGTGGAAAATTTCCATATCTCACCAAAAATAACATTCCTTATATAAAAGACTTATATTTATTTGTCTTTTCTAGTGTTTGAAGACAATCCAACAGAAGAAAACCAAGCCACTGTCAAAAGATTGGTGGAAGAAGCTTGCCCAAGTCCTCCAACACCAATTTACATTAAGAAAAAGAAAGCTAAGAAATTAGACTTTCCAGGACCCACTATTCAGGACTCTGAAGGTGAGTACCTCTTTTATAAATTTCCATAAGAAGAACTCCTGTCTTGAAATCTTCTTATTTCTTATTTCTTAAATTATGACTACCAGAAGAGGCTCCCAATACTCCATCCAATCAGATGGAGCTGGAATCACAGGTAGAATTGATCTCTCAAAAGGGAAAAGAAAGGGCAATATCCCCAGTGGAACAGAATCCACACAAGGAAGTGCCCTATCTCAATGGCCAGTCTCGGAAATGCCCATGATATCTGAACCAGAGTTAGAACTAAGTATTAGTAACTAAAACAGGTACGAATCACATTCAGAGGGCCCAGATAGACATTTACATGAGCCAGTACCAGCAGTACTACACAGTGTACAAAGACAGGGACTGGTAAATGTTGCCACAAATACACCAAGGAGTGATGAACTCCTGGCACATCCTCAAAACGTTCCTCAAAGAGGAGGGAATAGTGAGATACTTCAATGGATGGAATCCACTCTCATCCAACCCTCAAATCAAAAAAATCAAGGGGTACCATGCCAAAAAGAAGGAGGAAACCAAGGAAGAAGCCCCAGTAGCTTCTACCAGCAAACCCCAAGCCAACTCACTTCCCCAAGAAGGGAGGAAGAACAAGAAACAGAACTGGAGAGAACCATATTCCCCAAGCTACAGGATTCCAAAAATCCAAAAAGATACCATGGACAATGTCTTCAACATGGCCAGAACCTTGATGGAATTCAAGGACAAGGAGGAGCAAATGAGACAACCTCATTTCCCAAAGAAACAACCTTGTCCCCAGATTTTTCAAATACTTTAACAGAAATTAAAAATAGTACTTTACCTCTAAAATAAATTAATAATAGCTTATTATAATTACAAGAAATAATCAATAATCTATCTTCTTTAACAAAAATTGTTGTACAGAACAAAAAAGAAATTGTCAACATTGAATTTATAGTTGAAAATAATAAACCAAAGGTTTTAATTGACAATACTCAAAAATTGATACCAGGACAACAAGAATTGTATAAATACATAAAAGATATCAAATAAAGAATTTGACAATCAATTATGATGTGAGTATTGATAATATTACAGAAAAATTGAACAAATTAAGTATTTATGTAGAAAAATTTGAAGAAAAACCTTCATCATACCAAAAATTACTTTTAGACCATGTGGAAAAAAGTGATGAAGCAAGAATGCATCTGAAAGATGATATTCAAAATGAAATAAGGCTTATTACTGAAAAAATGGATAATATTCATGAGGCTAACTTAAATATGCCAAAGTTATCAACCCCATTTTCTCATATAAGAATCCCTGTTAAACCAAAAGAGGAAATAACAACTCCATTCATAACAGACGTGAGTTACTAAGACAATAACCAAGTCTTAATGAAAGAAGCACTTCAATTAAAAGAATGGCCACCATTCACAGGAGAAGGTGAATATGACCATATGTCATTTATTAAAAAAATTGACATGTTACAAGAAGCTTATGCCATACCAGATTAATTGCTCACTGCCAGATTACACTCACTGTTTAAGAAATCTGAAAAAAGATTGTATTATGGCATAAGACAGACAAATGGCAAAGATACCTGGCCTTGGTGGATACAAGAAATAATAACCAAGTGGGCTAATGATTCCTGGAGGTATAAATTAGGAAATTAATTTGAAAACTGCTTCTTTGACCCAGACAAAGAGAAACCTTTGACTTGGTTCTTAAAAAAGGCCAAAAGATTAAATGCACTGTATCCAGGAATGTCACAAAAAATGGTACACATGAAAATACTTAAGAAATGTGGAGGAGAATTGGAACATGCCCTGAGAAGCAGGTGTATAGAACCCTGCTCCACAGAAGAGTATATCAATGCATTAGAAGACATAGTGACAAGGGCAAAAATTGGCAGAACTTGGAAAACATTCAACATTAAAAGTCCAAATAAGCCATTTACCAAAAAAGATAAACCAAGAGAAGCTTTAAAGCCCAATACATCCAACAGTAATGAGCAAAGAAAATGCCACAAATGTGGAGGTATTGAACACTTAGCCAATAATTGCCTTAAAAAAGCAAAAATCAATGAAATTGTGGAAACAGAGGAACACAATGATAAAGAAAAAGAATCTGATTGTGAAAAGGACACTGAAGAATCAGAATCTTCTGAAAGTGATGAAATTAATACAATTCATGCACAAATTAATAAATTGATTTAATATACAAAGTACTGGATGTCAATTGAAACTTACCACAAGTTGGAACATCTGATAGAAACCTCACAAACATACAAGATGCTAAATTGTATAGAACCAAACCAGAAAAAGGGATGGGATATACAGCTGGCCAATCCAGTATAAGTATTGTCATGGTGGGAAACCAAAAGGCAAAAGTGAACTGAGATACAGGAGCATACTGTACCTGTGTTGGTAAAAGCTATTTGGAAACAATCATACCAGATTGGGAAAGAAAACTTATACAAATACAAGGAGTCAAATATAGTAGTGCAAGTGAAATAATTATTCCCCTTGGAATAATTGACTTAACACTCATTCTCCCTCATCCTTTACAATGTATCAGATTGAAAGTAGAATTTGTAGTAATGGAAAACTGCACTAGTAACCATTTTATAATTGGAAATGACTACTTGTCAATTTATGGCATAGATATCTCTAACCAAGAAGATAGATATTTTACCATAGGAGACAATAAAGGACAAAAATTTGGATTTCTTAATAACAAAAGACAAATTAAAGTTGTCAAGAATGAAGAAAAAAGGCCAGAAATGTATTTTTTCATAACTGAACAGCTAAAAGAGGCAGAATCCAATCATGAATTAGCTGTAAAAATGAAAGAAAAAATGATTGACCTCTTATTTGAATATAAAAATGCCTTTGCAACTTACAAAGAACCACTAGGTGCCATAATTGGACATGAGGTATACATAATACTTAATGTAGAAAAACCTTATTCACCTCTATTAAGAAGACCAGCTTATCCAGCCAGCCCAAGAGCTCGAGAAGCTTCAGAGGTACACATTAAAGAACTAATGGATCTTGGAGTATCAAGGCAAGTAGGACATAAGAAACAGGTATAGGTCACTACACCTGTCATTATAACCTGGCATAATGGAAAATCAAGGATGGTAGGGGACTTTAGAGCTCTAAACACCTATAATATCCCTGACAGATATCCAATACCCAGAATCCATGAGACATTAACACAATTATCTCAGGCTACGCTCATCACAGCGATGGATGCTCTAAAGGGTTTTCATCAAAATGTCTTAACAGACAATGCCAAGAAACTACTAAGGATAATAGTCCACTGTGGAATCTTTGAATATCTCAGAATGCCATTTGGTATAGAAAATGCACCATCCCATTACCAAAGGATGATGAATACCATATTTCCTGAAGAATTATCAGACAGATGGCTGATTATTTATATTGATCATATCATAATTTTCTCAGATACTTGGGACAGTCACTTCTCAAGACTAGAAAGAGTCTTGCAAAGAATAGTCCAAGTAAACATGAAAATATCCCTGAAAAAGTGTCATTTTGCATACAGTGAACTGAAAGCACTAGGACATGTTGTATCTTGACTAAGTTTGGGCATAGACAAGAGAAAAGTAGCAGCAGTAATATTGAAACCAATGCCCCAAACTAAGAAAGAAATGCAATGATTTCTAGGATTTGCTGGTTATTACAGACAAAATATCAAGCATTTTGCAAGGATTGCTAAGTCATTATATAAGATCTGTGACCAACAGACAGTCTATGAAATGACTGAAGAAAGAGTTAAGGCATATGAAGAAGTGAAAAATTGCTTAACAAATGCCCCATTTCTTTCAATGCCAGATTGGAAGCTACCCTTCAAACTATACATTGATGATTGTGGAGAAGGACTACGTTCTGCACTACACCAGACACAAATGATCAATGAAAAACCTGTTGAAAGACCAACTTGCTTCATTTCAAGACAAATAAAGCCAACAGAAGTAAGGTATGGAGCAAGCCAAATGGAATCCCTCTGTTTGGTGTGGGCTTTGGAAAAATTACACTACTATTTAGATGGGACAGTGTTTGATGTAATTACAGAGTGCAATGCTGTAAAATCTTTACTAAACATGAAAACCCCAAATAGGCATATGTTAAGATAGCAAATTGCCATCCAAGAATATAGAGGAAATATGACTATAGTTCATAAATCTGGTAATATTCATAAAAATTCAGATGGTTATAGCAGATGGGCTCTAGCAAATACACCTGAAAATCCAGCATGGGTACCACAGGAAGAGCACCATATAGAAGGCATATGTGTAACAGATATAGGCACAGAACTCTTTAAAAATATTAAAGAAAGCTACAAAATACATAAAAACTGCCATATCTTATGCCAACTTCTAATGAAAGACTGTAAAGACCCTTCACTTTCATCAAAACTAGATGAAACATGGAAAAAAGCATATGATAAAGGAAGATTTCACCTCCTTGATGGAAGCCTTTACCATAGAACTAAAAACACATGTGTTATGGCTTTAACAAATAGAACTCTAATAAGCACTATAATACATTAATGTCATCATAGTGTTTCAGCTGGACATCTCTCAGAAGACAGAACACTAGAGAGGGTAAAAACCTGCTCTTGGTGGCCAAATCGGAAGAAGGATGTTGCAGAATACTGCCAAACCTGTGACAGATGCCAAAAAGCAAACAGAGCCACAGGTAAGAAATTTGGAATGTTGATCCAAATCCAAGAACCAAAATCCCCTTGGTAAATATTTCATATGGATTGGGTAACAGTATTACCTCCAGGAGGAGAAAGAAGTTACAATGCTTTCCTAGTATTAGTTGACATATACAGAAAAACCCCAATGTTTTTACCATGTCACAGGGATGATACAGCTATGGGAACCGCCATAATGATATGTAATAAAGCTATTAGCCACACAGGCATATTCCAAAACATAATAAGTGATAGGGACCCAAAATTCACTTCAGCATTATAGACAAACCTCCACAACCTGTTTGGAACAAAACTATCATTCCCAACAGCTTACCACCCCAAACCGATGGTCTAGCAGAAAGAATGGTACAGGCATTGGAAGACATGATCAGAAGATTCTGTTTTTATGGCCCAGAATTCAAGGATTCTGATGGTTTTACCCATGATTGGTGCACATTAATACCAGCTCTTGAACTTGAATATAAAACATCAATCCATTATTAAACTGGCAAGACACCTGAAATGCTAGAAAAAGGATGGAATTCAAGACTCCCTTATGATACCCTCAAAAAGGACTTAGTGGATATACAGTCAACAGCAAGTAGCATCAAGTTAATTCTTGACAAAGCAAGACACCATGCAAACAGATGTGTGCAAGATTCTTTCAAGTATGCAAAAGAAAGATGGGATAAAAGTCATAAACCACCTGACTTCAAAATAGGAGACTTGGTCCTAGTGTCAACTCAAATTTCAATAATATAAAAGGACCAAAGAAATTGAAAGATTCATTTGCAGGACCATTTATTATAAAAGCACTACATGGACCTAATACTGTGCAATTAGAGCTCACAGGTGAACTAGTGAACAAACACCCAGCTTTCCCTGTAAGTCTGATAAAACCTTACAGCTCAAGTGACAAGGAATTATTTCCATGAAGAAATAAACACCCACTTAAAATACCCCCTTTAGAGGAAGGAGATGAAAAAAAATTGTAAAAGTCCTTAAAAAAAAAGAACAAGAAAGAAAAAGAGAGGGAATACCTTGTAAGGTATAGAAATCCAACTCAAGAAGATGAATAGCTACCTGAGAAGGATATAACAAATGCTGATGAACTATTAAGAAGGTTCAGACATGAAAGAAAGCCAAAAGAATAGAAAAATCAAGCATTATTGAACTTCAAGGCTCACAAAGTCTATTGAAGAGGTAGGACAGTGGATGATACCCTAATTAACTATATCAGATTGTGGTACAATCGTTTTTGGTGGTAGGTAATTTGAGCCTTTGAGATATGACCACATATCCAAAAAGGTCACAACAAATTTCTGTAATACTTATACTTATAATAATTATCTCAAAGCCTAGTAACAATATGATAAATAAGTACAAAATCTGTATTAACTCAGAATCTGATGAGTAAGCATGTGAAATAAATTACAAAATTAGATTCTCCCTGGTAAAATACACATATGTCATTTTTATGGAATATCTTAAAAGATAATAATTCCTGAAGAATAAGTAATAATACCTTAAAAAAGGTATAAAACCTGATTTAACTCAGAAGCCAATGGAACAACATGTGAAGAAAATTGAACCATTGGATTCTCCATAAAAGACCACACATAAAAAAATTATAAAGCTAATCTCTAAAGTCAATATCTAAGGAATTAAGCTGAATATATACACTTTTTTGGTCAATGCATATATTCATGGTTTTTGGCTGATATCTCTTGAAATATACAATATAAAGAGATAAAACAAAACACTTTACCACATAATTACTGTACAAACACATATATGAACCTTATTTTACAAGTCATAAGCAAGGTTAAAACTAGTCATGGATTATTGATTAAAATCAATTGAGCTGTTGACCACTTTGTTGTGAAAGTGGTCCAAACTTAAAAACAAGTACACAGTCAGATTCTAATAGTTCATACATGAAGAATGATGTGATTTTTATTATTATATTCAAGGTATAACCCCTTCAAATTGTGGTTTGAAGTTTAAAATATTAAATTTCAACAGAAAAGATGATTTAAAAGAAAAATCATCAAAAATAGAGCTTTGATGATGTAATAAAATGCTCTTGGAATTTTGATGGGGTCATGCCAAGCTATTACAATCCATTCTCACAATGGCTGTAGCGTGTATAAATTAAACGTTATTAACGATCACAGTTTCAGCTTAAGTTTGATCATTTATGATCACTCACTGTAATCCTTTTTTAAGTTTAACAGTTATATAAGTGATAAAACTGGCGAATACTATTACATTATGATTAATACTAATAGAGTCCACAAATTTTAGGCTTCTTCCAAGCCTATGATGTGATCAAATTCAGAGCTATAGTGATAACTCTAAATAATGGTGTAATAATGAGATAAGATGGTTTTATCATGATGTGATCATCACTAAACCTTGAAATACTGATCATTTTTAGTAGATACCATCAGTAAACGTCTACTAGAAGCCTACTGGGCTCTAGAAGGAAGGTATTTACTATAAATAGAGCTCTTTTTACTCTATTTTCCCCTCAGATGCATAAAAACATAAAAACAATTCAATCAAAAGGTAAAATCTTTTTTCTTTATATATAGATATTCTATACTATTAAAGAACAAAGGTAATCTTCATTATAATCAGCAATTTTGATGTTATTACTTCAATTGTTCTACTTTTTTGCTATATTTCTCTTAAAATTCTCATTTCCACATAAAATCAAGAAAATTTGTGATTTCTCTTATTTTTATTTGTAAATACAATTTAAATAAGTTTTATTTAAATTATTTAGCGTAAATTCATCCAAAATTATTGTATTAAGCGTCAAGAGTAGGTTATTTTCTCTTATTCTAATAATTTCTCTCTATTATTACTATTAATAATTCCCTAATTAATATAAATAGTACTTATATCAATTTATAACTATGCTATTTGTAATATTATTGTTATTAATTGGTTATTATTAATAGAAAACGGGTTTCTACACCTTTATTATTTGTTGGTAAAAATGATAAAGTGCTTTAAAATATATTAATATATTTATTTATTATATTATTTTTTATAACATGAATTATATAATTATATTTATTTAATAATGTAATAATTTTTTATGCATTAATTATTATAATTATTTTTATCTTATTTACTTTATCTATAAGGACATTCAGAGTACAATAAGTAAAATATTTGTAATTTTTACTTATTGTTTCATACTCAAACCTTACATTTGGGGGCCTGGCCATGATATTTACATTAAAAGACATTTAAAAAGATTCTAATTGAGTTTATCCAATATAAATTGAAATTATAATCATAAAATTGTATAATAATTTTATATTAGTTAATTTTGAAAGCTATTGAGGAATTTGGAAAGCAATTTTACTGTATTACATGTGATTTTTCACATCCTTAGACTTGCAAGAACTTTCTTTGAGTTCCTCTAGTGATTAAAAGAGATATTTTATGAACTAAAAATAATTTTATATTGTAAATTAATTTCATAAAAGAATTATATTCATTTTTATCTTATTCTTCAAAAATAAAAATATTAAAAACCAATAAAAAAGTTATTTTTATTCATTTTTTCTCATTTCTTTATTCATTTCATTTATTCAAAGATGTAAAAGCAATCTTTACGTGGAAAATTGCCATATCTTACCAAACATAACACTTCTAATATGTAAAAGACTTATATTTATTTGTCTTTTTTAGTGTTTGAAGAAAAGACAAATGAAAGATTTCAAATACAAAAAGGAGCAAAAAAGACTATCAGAGTCCAAGCTTGTTTTAGGTCATAAAATCAGCACAAAAAAGAGAAAGACCTAAAAAGGGAACAATTGCAACCCAACAGCAATAAATTCTCAAACTGGAATATATGCTTCCACTTAATAAAATAATCTTGATAAATACATATATTTCTCTCCAGAAACAGATTTTAAATAGAAAAAGAACCTTCCTGAATTGTAAAAAGGAGCAATTAACCCCAAAATCTCATAAAGACTGAATCCAGACCCCCAATTAGAAATTCCATAAAATCAATTCACCTAAGCAACAAATGGGAGAAACACTTGGTGGAATCAGATTAAAAATCTCAAAATTGTGGTAGAAAAAACTCATTCAACAAAATATTGCACGCCAATTAATGTGAGTTTCATTGGAAATCTATCAAAATGGTACTTTTTCCATTAATGCTTTGAACAGTGTAGATGCCAGAAATAGCAAATTACCCTGAACCTTTCACTCCATACTTAAATCAAATCATTAACCTCCTTGAAGATGAGAATTTCCTTTTTAGGATGGTTTCATATCCTATATCAAAATGAAGGCCATTGGCTTACTTTCAGAATTTACCTTACAGAAGAATAATAGAATACCCATAAGTATTAACACAGATCAGGAGCACTGTTGGATGCAGTGTATTACTACTTTAAAATATTTTATCTTGACCATACCCCAGCATTCACAAAGTATTAAATATAAATTCCAGAATTTGGTTATTTCTTTTCTAACAGATACTAGAGAAAATTATTTTTTCAATTAAAAGGTTCAGGCTTCATGTTTCTTTCCTCTCCCCCCCCCAATAGCAATAATCCAGTTTCACTTTGTTCTTTTAGTGGCTTTAATTTTTCTCCTCGGTGCTTATGTACTTCTTCTTTCTTCCCCATACCTGATCCTAGCTTTCCTTAGAAGAGAAACTCCAAACAGGTAGAGTTGGTCTGAGAAAAGATATACTCTAGACACCAATTTTTTTATATACATAGTTTTGCACCCAAGCCAAAATCCCATGGGCACCCTGTTGAGGTGCTAGAAAACTGAAATAGTCCTTTGATATTATTATACCAGGTTTTTTGAAATTTTGAAAAATGTTTAGTATCCAAAAGATATCCCAAAATCGTAAAATGTATTTAAAATTTACTTCCTTAATACCCTCGAAATTCTCCCTCAATTTCTGATTTAGAAATAAAAAAAGGAAGCCTGATATGATAGGACGTTCATTGGAATCTATAGAGGAATATTGATCTTTTTATTTCATTCTATCCATTATTGGCCGGAGTAAGTTTTCTAACTTTTAATGGAAATTCTGAATGAATCTATAATACTATTTCTTTGTAGGAACATAATTGGAAAACAGAATGTTTGGGTTCAAATAATTTATTGAGAAATTTCCAAAAATGAATCTAGCAACACTGTTAATTAATTGATTGATTAATTAGTTTTAGTTTTTGGTTAAGTTTTTCTTAATAATTATAATAATTTCTCATCTTAAAGTTTTTTTGAAAAAGGAGTTAAAGAAAGAATATGTATATATATATATATATATATATAGTTAATTTTATCAGTCAAAAATTAATTATTAAAAAAATCATTGGATTTAAATTAAGTTTTTTCCTTAAAGATTTATGAAAACATAGTAGGTAAATTCTACCTCTCAAATATGAATTCAACATGTGAACAAGCCAAAAGACTCTATTCATTAAAAATTAATATTATTGTTTCATTGAGTTGAGATCTTTTTCTTTCTTCCCCTTTCTGTTTATTTTCATTTGTTTTTTCTTTAATGCATCTTCTATTCTTCTTCATGTCTTTATTGAAATGGGCCCCAAAATTAAGATGTTATCATCATTTACCATTTCCAAAAACAACTCTTATTATCAAAAGGTGAGGTATGGTTCTTTTGTGAGAAATCCTTAATTTTGTATTTTTTTGTCAACTAAGAAATACCTTAATTTGAAGATAAGATCCATAATTAGATTATTGGGATGAACCTATAAGGAATATTCTATTTAGTGATAGCTAATTTAATTAGAAAACCTCTGACAAATTTTTACCATACAGCTGAAGAATTAAATTTGATTGGGATGGTAAATACCTCCCGAAAATATTTCCCAGCCAATAATTTTAAAAACGGGATATCCAGAGACTGAATGGAATAATTACTAAATATTAAAAGCTGACAGTTCAAAAAGAAAACAACCTGATTATTGAGAAAATCCAAACAAGGAAATTCAGTGAAATATTTATAAACTCAGAAATTTATTGAGGATTATTCCAAAGAGAATTTACTTATATATGAAAACTTCCAATCTCAACGACATTTCTATTGTACAATTGATGAATTGGAAAATCAATTTTTACTGACAAATCGGAATTCGAGCTAGGAAAGAGTTTGCTTGTGTGTGAGCTTGGAAAATATCTCAAGAGAAGTGAGGCTTTGAAAATATGGCTGAAAATCTATCATGATATTTGGGGTATTTTGCTTGGCTGAGAATTTGTGGAAGTCTATTCCTGAAGATTAAATGATATTTACCAAGAATATTCCGCAAATGTATTGGCTAGAGCTCCTTCTTTTAATCAATCAAATGGAGTATTGGAGGATGATGTCACAATTTTCCCAGCTAACCTCAGAAACCAGTGGCCTCAATACCATAGCATAGCCTCAATAGAACTCATTGGTATTCCCATTCACTGGAACTTAATCCAATGAAAAACATTTAGAAATTGATGAAGAGTATCATTTCCAGACTCTCTCAGTCCCATGAAAGATCCAAGAATTTTAGGTTTTGATTCAGTCAGTATGGGGAAATTTCCCACAGGATTTGTTCAATAACTTACTACTATTGATGATATACTTAATGGAGATGTTAATATTTATTAATGGTGATTCTACTTCCTACTAGGACCACCAAGTCTTTTAAGTTTTTGGTTTTTTGGTTCTATTAATCATAATGAGGACTTAATTGACTTGTAATAATTTAGGTTTTAATCTGATTCTTGTGTGACATTTTAGTGTTTTCATACAAATTTCACATAATATAAAACACACAAGAGTTTATTTACTTTTTTTTATCAAATTATTGAAAAAAATTAACAACGACACCTTTCCTGAATGATTCCTCTGTTTGTGTGAAGAAGAAATAAAAATGATTATTTTTCTTTTCCTCTTTGCAAACTTGAAATGTTTGAAAGGCCCTTTTAAATGTAAGTGTGATAGACTTTTCTGTGCATCCTTAAAGAAAGATAAATGTTCAAATTAAATTGACAGGCCACTGTACATATTACTGGTTAGTTAGTTTTTTTGTCCTCAAAGTAGCTTTACTACCATACTTCCTAGTATTTTTTGATTATTTTTAGAACAAAAATATGAAATCTAAGCCTAAATACCATTACTTACTAGGCTCATAAGGTCATTAAATAATGGAATTCTTGAGGATTTTTGGTGGTAATCAAGCTATCCATTTCCTAGTGGACCTTTTACACTAGAAAAGCTTTTGTAAACTTCCACTTGTCAAGTGTGTATTCTTTTAACTAATTTCACAGTTGCAACATCCTTTAATGCAAGGACCAATATATATCATTTTCAACTTATTGTTGGACCAGTCCCAATGCTACTGCCTTCATTGAAGTCACAGGATAGTATTTGGACCCTAAATTTCATCTTAAATTAATCCTACTTGTTATAAACAAGTGAGGAGGAAATTTTGTCTTCTTCATAACTGGTATAAGCCTTTTTCTGGCTACCCCTACCAACAAATGTATTCATTTGGGAAGCTTTCTTGCAAATAACTTTCTCAAGGTTATTAACCATTACAATATTTCCTCCAAAATTATTTTCATCCCTTATAATAATTCCTCAATTAATACCTGCGTGGCTCAATAAATAAATGGAAGAATACCAACTTTCTATTCTGACACCATTTAAATAGAGTGCATGGCATATATTAACCAACTAGATGCTTGTAATGGACTCAATTCTCTCACAAATACAAACTCCTCCTCATCACCTATTGGAAATCAAATGCACCTATTTAATCTATTGGACACACCTCATGGCACCTATTTGCAACATGATTAAATTTTTTTGTAGATAGAAAAACTGGGATCTCATTTATAAAAAAGCCTACAATGCCATTGTGGAATTCCTTACCAATCATACCAGTTTCAAGCTTACCAAGTAGTTTGAAAAAAAAAATCCAAATTATGGACAAACACCAGGAAAGCTCCAGAGAAGGAAGAAAAAAATGCAGAATAAATTCTGAGATGGAAAGATTGGGAGACTTTGGAAATTGCAGAAGAACTCTGAAGATAGGACATAAAATTGTGGAATTCTGGAGGAATGACAGAATATAATTGTGGAATATCTCAAGACACAGAAAAAGAAAATTTCCACATTTGGGAGAATAAACAGGAATATAATTGTGGGACTTGGAAGTAATTATGGAAGATATTCTGGAATAACTCTGGAGACCAAAATAAAATTGCAGAATTTCGGAGAGGAATGGGGGATTTTGCAAATTGTAGAATAAATTGATGCAAATATGATTTCAGAACTATAGAAGAGGTGTGGAATAAATCTGATGAAGAAAATAAAATTGCGGATTAACTCTGGAGATGGAAATAAAATTGTGGAATAACTCCAGAGAAGGAAATCAAATTTCAGAGCTATAGAATCAGGTAAATCAAGCTGTGTAGAAGTCCCAGGGTATAATCATGAATTTTGCAAATATGGAAGATGAAAGTTTCAACCAGAAGAATTTCAATTAGAATAAAAAATTCTCATTTATCCAGCTTAATTCATTATTCATAAAAGCCTACACAGTTCAATGAAGATAAACTCAATAAAGCTATCTACAATTATATTGAGCACAGTATCAGAGCTTTATACTATCAAGCTCAAGGCTATGCAATATGTTTTAATGGATTTACCAAGAGAAAATGTTTTCTTAGTAATGATGATACAAATTAAAATTGATAGAAATGATGGAATAATAAAACCAAACCACCAGCCAAATTGCCTCAAAATGCATAGCAAAACTTATAACAATGATTTCCCCACCTTTGCTTGAATCTAATTGCAGTGAGCTCAATAGAAAAATGCTGTATTTTTGCCACTTTCTCCACTTGCAATAATAAGGTCACCAGCTAAATTATCTCAAAGAAATCATATTACTAGAGGAAATTCCAATTGTCAAAATCTGTATTTTCACCACTTTCTTGGAATAAATAAAATCCCACCAGCCAAATCACCTCAATGACATCACATGATTTTGGTAATAAAAAGGCCACCAGGAAAATTATCTCAGAAAACATGTTTCAACACCAAAACTACATGTATCACCAACCAATACCTCTCAACTATTTTTTTTCAAGTTCCCTGTTTTGAGAGGCTCTATGGAGGCTCAAAAGGTATAAATAGGGGTCTTTTCTCCCCATTTACAATTAGAATTTAGCAATTTACCACTATTAAGCATCACAACCATCCTTGAACTAGCAGGATATCCAGGATAAAAGTAGTGTTTTAGTTGTGAAAATCTCAGTAGTTTACTATTATTGAAGAATAGTAGTATAAAAATAGCTTGAAGCTTTTGTAGAGTTTCTCAGAAGCTTATCAGTATTAACAAGAAAGCAGTAGTGATATAAACATAGTATTAAAAAATTTATTGAAGAATCATTATCATTATTAATCCCTGTAGTCTTCCTATTAGTATCCATGTTAAAGAAACATCATCATAATCAAGGAAATGAAACAAAGTAAAAAGAACTTTTCCTACTACTATTATTAAAATAAAATTAAATAGTAGTCTTTATTTTATCATAAACTCTTGTGTTACATCATATTTTTGGCTATAGATAGGTCTAGTTTAGAAACTGCTGATATGTTTTCTCTATCTGTTCAAGCCACAAATCTGACTTTACTTTTTGGTTCTCTTTAGGCTGACTATTCATTATTATTTAGAGGGGGAGCTAATACACCTTAGCACCCATGGTTATTGGACAATTCTGAAATTCAAAACAGACTTACTAATATTTTCCCCTCAAGGTACTGCCTTATTTCATCCCACACCAATAGGAGTTTGCACACCTGGTGTCTCAAAGGTCGCCATACTGCTTCAACCATCAATAATCAGTCAATTATAAGACATACCCTCAAATTCAATCTGTAAAAACCCCATTACCAATCAGGAAAGATCACAAGACTATTGATTCAATCTGGAATCAGAGAAGCCAAGAAATTCTAAATCATCATCACAATCAAGTTCTTCAACAAAATAATTTCATTATTGTTATTCAAAAAGAGGAGAAACACCACCTGGAGAAGAATCCTCTATATACTATAGTATACCAGTTGGTACACCTAGAATCAAGAAGAAATATTAGAAAATATTTACAGATTACTCCAAAACAATTTGAAATTAGAAAGAAAAGTGAACAAAAAACAACAAAGAATATATTAATCTTTATCCAGCATCATCATCAAAGATACCACATTATACCAAGGAATCTAAATAAGAAATTATCAATGAACAGACACTTCAAGGAAAAGAGGATATGTCTGATGAAGAAAGAATTAATCAAAAAATCTTGGAAATTCAACAAGAATTAATAAAACTCCTTAATAAAGAAGTAAAAACAAAAGAGTCAGGTTTTACCACAGAAAAAAGTCCAATGGAAGAAACTACAACCATGCCAAGAATTTTCAGACAATAAGGATCACCATCATAGCTTTAAAGACCCATTTCCTGAGAAACTCAATTCACTACACAATAACAAAATACTCTACCAAAGAGGTTTGATATTCATGCAAAGGCTTCAAGCCCATTACAAGAAATTCTGAGAAATAGCACACCCATTTTCAATATTAGACCAAAGGATTAGAACTGATTTTTTTATGGAACAGAAGTAGAGATATTTATCAAAAGAGCGCAAATTGAAGGAGCAAGTGAAAGAGAAATAGAAAGACAGATATCCTTGTGGACTAAATATCAGGAAATTAGCTACCATATTGAAGTAATTTCTCAATATGAATCTGGGGATTGAGAGCAATTAACAATGGATATGAAGAGAGGATGGGGAACAATATCACCTGAAATAATACACAAGATTTCCTCAATAACTCAATCATTTACAAATATTGAACAAGAAGGAGGTATTGCAAATATGACTCAATATAAAGTGTTCATTGGGGAATATGAATCCATCATTAATTATCTCAAAAGGTATCAATATATACAAGTAGATATTAATTACAATGAAGAAATGTTTTCTAGTATTTCCTCAATTTCTCAAGAATCCATTTATAAATAAATGATAAAATATAAGGCCAGGGTGTAAGCTTTGGATGGTGGCTACATTATTGCAAGATTTTCAGTCCTTGAGTTATATATTTAACAGGAATTGGAAGCCAAACTCTCAATTCAAAATGAGGAATTTTAACCAGAAAATTTGCAAGAAAATATAGCTAGGTTTTAACACGAAGGTTGGGAAGAAGCCTTTAAGAAAATGAAAGATCTTACCCCAAAAAATTGAAAATACCCAGGCACAAAAACATCAATCAAAGGATACTTGGAAGGAATGGGTTAAGAAAGTATTGAATTGGCTCAAAACCGTTTCATAATTAGTTTTATATCCAAAGGAAACACAAGCAAAAGATAATCAAGATCAGAAAATTACACAAAAATCACAGCCATTCAGTCCAAGGTATCCTTTACCACTCATATCCTAAATTTATAAACCATATTATCCAGATAAAATGGCTTCAAGACAGCCACTGAAGCTTTATTACTGCTTAGAAGAAAGACATTCCACAATAATTATTCATCATCTCACAGAAGACTTGGAGAAAATAATTGTCCTGAAACATGGAGGAACATATTTTTTTCCAAATTTTTAGAGAGTACCCACAGAAGACCTAATGTCTGCAAAAGAATTTGTTATACAGCTTGACAAAGAAAAGAAGAAATTCAGTAAAAGGATGATGGGAAAAAAATCTACCCCCAAATCAGAAATAAATAACAGTAAGTCAGGATCACAAAAATGAGAAGGCAGCTGCTATAGCTCAAATAGAAGAATTTGTAAACTTGAAAACTCTGCAAATATAATGGTAAAATGAAAATATTTAAATAGGTGTTGGACTTAGGCAGACAATACAGAGAGCTGAAACACATGAAAATCAAATTCAAACTCAGAAAGACAATAAGAATGAAGCACAACAATTCCTTAAAAAGAAGATACCAGGTTCCTACCATGAGGAAGATGAGGCAAAAGAAGAAATAATAGTTTTAATTCCAAAAAGATACAAGAAAACACAAGAAGGAAAGGAAAGATATAATGACAATATTGAAATAATTCCCAAGTATGGGAATAAGGAGATACCAAAACAAAATTTCCAAAAATGGAATCAAAGAACAAATTAAAATCTAGAGTCAATAACCCAAAGCCAATTATCTAACATGTCATAAATAAAATACTTGAAAAAAAGATATATCTTACTCTTGAAGAAATATTATTAATTTCACCAACCTTTATTAAGAAATTACAAAATTTTTCTACCCAATAAAAATATGTGATAAAATTGGTTAATGAGTCAAATATCTAAGAAAGAATGCTTTCATTGAAGATACAGGACTATGATACACCAATATTACATTATGCATACCCACTTGGATTTATGGTAGTATTTCTTGGAAGAGAAGAATATCCTACAATGAAATTGGTTTATACTGGATCAGAAATCAACATTATACCAGGGTAAATTGCAATTAAAGACTTAATTACAAGTAGAAAAACTAATATGAACCTCAGAAGAATTGGTGGAAATACAACATCTTTTGTTGGACTCTCAGAATTCACACCAATGACAATTATAATAGGAGAAGAAAAAAAATTCCTTATTCATAGCAAAAGGAGGCATACATAACATACTTGGAAGACCATTTGTAGCTGATAATGATGTTAAATTGGAATTTTTACACAAGAAAGGGGAAATATTTAGTTATCCAGAGGAAAATGAACAAAGATTCTGTTTACCAATATTTAATCCTCAAGCTATTGGCTTGAAAGCCTCCCCACCAAAAATTATGGAGCTTTGTTCTTCTTCAGAAATTAGAAAATGGTCAAAAGATCAAGTAGAATTATCCAAAATAAAATAAACAGAGGAAAAAATAAGTCCATCTTTATCAAGAGTGAAATCAATATTCCTTTGACCAAGAAAAATACCCTTCTTAGCTATTTTTTATTCAAAAAATGAATTGAATGTTATAGCTCAGGAACCAGCAGCAAAGGAATAATGAAGCATCATCCCTTACACATAGAAATTGGCAGAGAACTCTTTGGAGCCAATTTGTCAAATTGAAAATATTGAAGTAACTCTTGGTAATAAATCAAAAGGTACATGGACTTTATAGTACTTGAAAACTTCAATCAGATGTCATTTGAAGAAAATCATAGCATATCATATTCATCAAAAGAATATATTCCCCCTGCACCTAATAGAAAATCTGAAGTAAAGGAGTTAGAAAAAGATAAACTGGAGGTAGAAGATAGTGAAGCAAAGGAAAAAATCAAAGACGACCTGAAGAAGGTGAGAAGAAATTGGGACATGGCCATAGAATACCCAGAGAAATGGCTAGCACTTGAGCTAAGAGGAATGAATAAAGAAGATCAAAGAGAAATACCACAGGAAAAGTTTTAAGTCAATCTCAAGCTACCTGAAGAAAATTCCTCAAGAATTTTAGGGGATTATTTCAATCTATTTCAGGAAGAATTGGAGTAAATTAGTGATATTGAAAAAGATTTAATAAATGAAGAACAAAAATATGACACAATCAAGCCATTAAAAAAGGAAAGTTGAAGAATTTGAAAATGAAAGTTCCAGAACTACTAAATACCTTATGGATCAAGTTTGGGATAGAGGTATGAAAAAAAGGATTGAAAAAATCATGGAAACAATGCTAGAAGAATGGGAATTGGTAAAATCAGAATATGAATTGTTGTTATATCAGCAAAATAATTAAAATTGGAAAGATAAATTTAAGAAAGAAAGAAGATTTGAATACCTAGAGGAAGAAGAGTTATCAGAAACTGCACAAAGGCTAGCTGGACTTACTATTTTAGATTGAAAGACCCAGAATGGAATTAGAGATGAATTTTATAATTCCTATGAACAATTATTCTGTTTTTCCAATATCTAACTTTTAAATAAAGCTGATTTATTTGGTCAAAATTAATAAATGACATTAAGATTAACAAATGAGACCCAGGATTAAAACAACATATCAAAAAGCATACTGGAGAATGAGGAAGAGGAAGATTATGTGATGCTTCCAATGACAAAATTTCAAGAGCTTTATGATTTTGCTAGATTCACCACCAATTAAAAGCCAATATATCTCAGAAATATCCAGATCAAATCTTTCAAAAGTTAACTTCTTTTAATAACTAACTAATATTGGAATAAAAGGAAATTCAAGAAATCCTTATTGGAAAGAGCCTTATGAATATTATCCAATGACAATAGAAGGACTTTATTACAAATTGCTATGGGCTCACGAGATTTTGAATCTAGATGTTTTGGAAATATTAGGAGGAACTTTTTACTGGTTTCATCTTGAATATATGTTTATTCATTATTTCAAAGGTTTTCTCTCAGAATTGAAAGGCAATAAAAAAAGATAAAAAGGAGATAATCTATTTTCAGAGGTATTTAAAGGCATATGTCTTTAAGTAATTCAAAACAGAATATTGTGGAGTTTTTAATCATAAATCAATAAATCCATTTTCAATCACCAATCAAATTAAAAAAAGCAATTCATCTTATGTTATAAATACTAAATTTTAAACCAAAATAATAAGAAAAATTTATTGAAGCATTAGGATATGTATCAGTATTCAGAACAAGACTTAAAACTTAACATTCTCAAGATTCTTTTCAAAATTTACAATTATCATCATTTTATTTCAATATGAAAAAACTAGGGGTGGTTATCCTTTCTTATGCCATCTCAAATTAAAAAAAAATTGCACAAGCTTTGGTAAGCATGTGCCCATTCAGCTTAGGCATTTTTTTGAAAAAATAAAAATAAAACATAATTGGAATATAATCAGAGTATCTTTGATCAATTGAAATTCAAATTTATTACTGAATGGATATTACCAGCCTCAATCAAATTAAAAAATGAAAAGGCCTCTTATTACCAGTTCTAAAAACATAGGTATTTCACCCATAATTATTCTCATAAATATTATTTTAAATCCTCAATTTTCTTGAAAACAGGCCAATTTATGATTCTTTTATTATCAAAAGTGAGAACTTTATGTCATTAAAAACCCAATATAAAACCATTAAGAAAACAGCACCAAATTATTCTCCTAAGAAGGAGCTAACAAAAAGAGAAAAATTAAATTAAAATTCATCCTTAAAATAAAGTTATCAATACATTTTTGGGAATTAGTATACAAATACCTATGGGATTGGATTTACTTATAATAAACTCCTTTTTGAGGCTGTAAAGAAGGTCTCCTGTTGATGTAATCTTGCTTCCTTTTTTCACATTTTTGGGATAGTTTTTCTGAGGAGAAGATGGTATCTCAGGGGAAATTTGAATGTTGGAAGAGAAACAATCCAGCTCTAACACCAACCTTAAGAAAAGGAATTTTATTCAATTCAATTGAGAAAAATTACTTTAGATCTTAACTTATGTAAGATATACAAGCCCACAATCTCTGAAAATGATGATGTCAAGTCAAGCCACTAATTTCAATATTAAAATACACAAAAATAAATTAAGATAAAATTCTTGAAAATACACATAGTAATGCCACAATTATTTGGAAGGAATTTGAGGAAAACAAATTGAAAATAAATGCATATCCTTGTCAGAAGATCTAATACAAAAAAATAAAAAAACAAATCCAAATCAATAAAATATTCTCATCAAGTGGAAATAAATAGGAAAAAACTCAATACTAAAACATAATAACTTCCATAAGCATTAAAAGAGAATCAAAAAAAGCAAAAGACAACCTTCATATGGGATAACAACTTACAGACCCAACAAGTTGGGCTTAGGGAGTCTTTCACAGGAAAGCATCCATCCAGAAATTGGTTTTGTACTTCTCAAATCATGATCAAAGCTGAGCACCCTCAATCACAACAAGGTTTCAAAAATCGAAGCCACAATAGCAAGTTGCATCACCAAGATTTCTCAAGGCTCAGAGTATGAAACCCAGAATGGTTACCCTATTTCCAAACCTGACAGGTCTGGAAGAAGAATTACTGCCACAGGAGGCAATTGAACCCATTTCATAGTTAGAACTGAAAAGAAAGATTAATTCACCAACCAATACACTACTTCAACTGATAAAGTCAGTCCTCACACCAAAAATCCATTCCACAACTCTCAAAATTTACTCCAAAAAAACAAAAAAAAATAAAACAAGATCCAACATAAAAAATAGAAACATAAAAAAATAAATTTACTTCCAATAAGCAGAAAAAATGAGGCTTTCTTAACATAAAATTATAGAATATATAAAGAAGAATATTAGAAAGTAAAGATTAGTCCTTGTATGACTTTAAACTGAAGGGTGGCTCCTAGGCAGCCAAACTTAGTCCTTTCACAGCTTGAAACTTCATGGGAGAAACCTCAAGGCTAAATATTAGTCTTTCTATGACTTTAAACTTCAGGGTAGCACCCTTTAGGATAGGATTAGCCCTTTGGTGAGGTTAAAATCTGGGGTAGCAACCTTAAGGCTGAAATTAGTCCTTGTATGACTTAAAACTACAGGGTAGCATCCTTAAGGCACAAATTAGTCCTTTTATGACTTTTAACCAAAGGGTAGAAACCTTAAGGCTAAAACTAGTCCCTGTATGACTCTAACCCTCAGGGTAGTAACCTTAAGGCTAAAATTAGTGCTTGTACAACTTTGAACTGCAGGGTAGAAACCTCAAGGCTAAAATCAGTCATTGCATGACTTCAAACTACAGGGTAGAAACTTTAAGGCTGTAATTATCCTTGTCTTACATTAATCTGAAGGACTTTGTATACCTAATATAATGGGTTTTATTGACCTATATGTAAATTCCTTGCATGAATTAAGACTACAGCTCAGATTTAATTATTAACAAGAAGAAAAAGAAGATAGCAATCAGCTGTTTTCTTTCACTAAAAGTTTCAAAGTGAAAAAAATATTATTATTATTAATTGATACTTCCAAACAACCCAATAATCATGGAAGCTCAAGATAAATCAGAAAAATATAAATTGGTACTGAAGATGGTTAGACCAGTCAATGAAGCTATGCCTCAAGATCTGAATACACATTTGGAAAGACCTATACTATCAAGAGGTCCATATGATACACCTTTATCAGCTAAGCCACCTCTATTTATTGCAAAATTCAAAGCTAAAGAAGAAATAATTTCTTGATACATTTTTCACCATCTGGATGGTTATCAGAAGAAGAGATAAATTTATTAAATGTGCTATATTACAAAGGCAAAAGGCTATAGAATTCTGTGAAAAAGAAAGAGGTTTACTAAAGAATTATTATGGAAAACCTTAGAAAATACCATTTATACCACAGGAGCAATAGAAAAAGAAACTAATACCAATACCAAAATCAATTTAACCTCAGCTTATTGAACTAGTCAGAGAAAAAATATGTACCAGACTCTGTGAAAAGTCAACTTCAAGCAATAAAAGTCCAGTATGTTTTGGAGAAAAGCCAAATGGAGAACTTGGAATAGATCATGAGCTTCAAGATCTCAATAAAGTCACAATAAAAAGATTCAGCATTGCTGCCAAAATTTGATTGGTTTGTGGGATTATTTTCAGGAAGATAATGTCATGGATTGGGAGATATTATGGGAGGATATGATTAAAGAGGGCTGGATATTACTACAAGACCCCTTAAAACCTACGAAACACCACTTAGAAGCTTACAAGACTACCTCAAGGAGAAACCAACTCTGTGGTGGTTTATCAAGCACAAATGACTTGGATAATTCAGGATGAAATACTGGATAATCTTGTACTATTTATAAATGATGAAGGGCTTAAAGGACCCAGATTAACATATCAGCACAAAGCATTTAAGTAGAAGCCACTCATAAGAAGATTTTTTTGGGGAATATGCAGTAACATCATAAATGATAATTTTCAGGATAGAAGAGGCAGGACTCAAAATTTCAGTATAAAACTTTGCATGTTGTGTTCCAGCACTTGATATTGTAGGGCATTTTGTATCTTTGGGAGGAAGAAATATTTTAAAACAGAAAATAGGAAAGATACAAAATTGGTGTAGACCAACAACAAAGAAGGAGCTTAGAGTAGTTTTAGGACTATGCACATATTTCAAAATTTTTATCAAAGACTTCTCACAAGTTGCAGCACCATTGAATAGATTGACAAGGGAGGATTTAATGTGGAAATGGGATGAAACATTTGAAGCTTTTCTAAACCTCAGGAAGATAGTAGGAGAAGATATTACTTTGAAAACATTGAATTGTGAAAAAGGGTTAGGGAAGATAAAATTAGAAATAGATTCAAGTTATATTTCAGCTGGTTCAGTTGCTATGAAAGAGGATGAGAATGGAAAGGATATACCATCACTATATGAATAAGTGACCTTTGCTTGACTAGAATCTTAATACTCTCAGCCTAAATTAGAATTTTGTTGTGTTTCAAAAAGACTCAGAAAACCTCAAACAATATTATGTGAGAAAAGCTTTGAGCTTCAAGTAGATGCTAAAGCTTTGATAGAAATGCTCAACATGTCATTTTTACAAAATGAACCAATGACAAGATGTGTAGCATCTATTCAGATCTTTTATTTTTATCTGTTACACAAACCAGGGAAGACAGTTACTATTACACATGGGTTATCAAGAGGACCAAAGGGGGGGAAATGAATATCAAACTGAAAGGGATGATTTTGATGAAGAAGAATGGATCAATCCTCATCCAGGATTTGGACTAAAAGAAGTAAATACAAGGAAAGTGGAAAAATTATAAGTAAAAAAACAAACAATGTTAAAGTTCCAATAAGCAGGAAGAATTAGGAAAACATAAGCAGGAATATTTAAATATTTTGCAGAAGACACAAAATATTTGGGAAGAATACCTTAGAAGAATTAAAAGAAGATCAGTAAATCTTAATTTATAAATAGGGAATCTAAAAAGGAGAAATCAAGAGCATCCACAAATAGCTGTATTGTCATGCTGAGTCTATGATGAAGGTGTAATAAGTTTATTTACAACTTTAACTATGACTGTGACATGGTAAAATCAATTTTGAAAGAATTTTATGATGGATAATGTCACAGGGGCTCTTCTAAGTGAAGAGGGCCCGGAACTCACTAAACTGGGACTTAATTATGGAGGGCTCAGGATATGGTAAAAAAAGAGTACACCAAAGAGTGTTAAGAGATGAATTACTAAATAAGAGAATATAAGAAAAACAGCAACAAATAATAAGAGTAAGAATAAAAGAGCCAACCACAAACAAGTCCAATTCCACTGTTTCAACCTGTCAAAAAGGAAAGAGAGGGGTTAATAAGGATATGGCCAGGCAACTCATACTGTACAGGCAAAGACTAACTTAAAATCAAATGATTATGATACCCAAAATAAGGATAAGCAGAACTATAAAATAATGAATATACTAAATTAATTAACTGGGGAAAAGTCCCCAGGGGAGAGAAAGAGGGGCTGGTACATGGGAGAATCACCCACCCTGATCCAGACAGAGAATTTTCATGAGGAGATTTGATGATTGAATTGAGTCTGGCCAATACAGATCCTGTACAGCCATACAGGATTTGTACAAGAGGAGTGGTGGTATTGAGTGATCATACAGTTTGAAAATGGTGTATCCAAACTGTATTGGGTAATTCCAACCTGTACAAGTATTGACAGGCTGTATTGATGAACAAGACTGTATGCATGTTTCAGAAAAGAAGATTGCTGAAACTGAATGCTGATACACACAGTGTATTTGCTGGTATGTGGTGTTTGAATGGGTGTAAGTATGAATACCCTTACCCCTTATTAGTGTTTGCTAAAGTATCCCCCCCTTGAAACTGGTGGGCTCCTGAACACCATAATACCCTGACACTGTTGAGTGGCATCTCAATATTCCCCCATTTTTTAAAAAAAACTTCTTTTTGATTATAATTTCCTCTTCACAATTATCCTGAAAACCCACTCTTCATTTCTTCACTGTCATAGCTGATTTGAATTATCTTCCCCCTTCTTTTAACTTGAGTAAGTGCTTTCAACTTTGAAATATGCTTCTTCTTTGGATTCAGTCATTTCCTTCCTTTCAAGGAATTGCCTTTGGGTTGTATCCCAAAATGAGCTCCATAGAGTGCTTCTGATCAAAATTTGATGGCCAATGAGTATATGTTCATATACCCCATTGTGAATGGGCCAAATTTATGTTTTGGCCCTTTTTGCCATGATTGGAATCCTTTCAAAGAGTCTTCAAAGGGGGGTCTTGTCCCCATTCTCCCTGAAAATGCCTCAAAATGTGGATTTGGGCCCAATTGGCCCCACCATTCATTTTGGGTCATGGCTATTTTATGGTGATTTTTGATTATTTTGGCTTCAGGGCATTTCTTGGCCCAATTCAGTCTTGGGTTGATTTTGGGGTCCTACGGTCCACAGTCTGTGGGCCATGGGGGCTATTGGAGACCCTCAATACCAAAAACAACCCCTGATCCCAGATTTTCTGGGACTTCAGGGGTTCCATGGGACCATTAGAAGGGTCCAGGACCATAAAGATTCTGACCTCCCCAAGGTTGCAGGGGAGGTCCTGGGTGGTGGCTTCAGTCCAAAAAAGACATGGACTCACCACCTTAAGGACTTTGAGTGGGGGCTATCATTGAGTTATGGCCCCCACTTCCTTGAGGCCATTTTCTTCAGAATTGAAGTGATTTATTCTGACTATTTGAATTTTCTGCTTGCATATTCCTTATTCATGAGTTCCAAACTGACTGAACTCACTGAATCTTCCCCTTCTGTGCCGCCACCATCTGTCCTTCATTGTTCTGGCATTCCCAGTCAATTTTCTTCACCATCAATGGCTTCTTCTAGTCATTTTGATCCCACCCAGACTTATGATGGTTACAAGGAAGTTGAAGTTCTTTATCTTTCTTGTACTGAATTTTTGAAAAAGGGAAAGGATTGTTTTGAACATTACAATCCCAGGTTTTCAAACTGCCTGTCAGCTGGAGTCTATGTTGAAGCAGTAATTGGGCTATTTACAACTAGAACTATGACTGTGACACTTAAAAATGATTTTAAAATAAGAGTTTAAATATAATAATGGGGCTCTACTATTGAAGAATAGTGGTGGTGAGCGCTATTGAGAACCCTGGGTGCAGTCTTACCAGTTGGATTACTATAATAAGAACTACAATAATTAAAATTATAACTATACCCTGATTATTAACCAAGAGTAAAGCTGTTTTGGACAGTTTACTAAATAGGATATTCAAGAGCAGGATTCGGGAACAATTCTGGCTGTGAAAAGCCTCCTTTTTATCCTGAAATGGGGTGTAAAGGGTGCTAGACCTTTCCACGTAGAGGAAGTGAAGTTTTTTCACTCTCTACTACTTGCTTGTGGTTTGCAAACAGCCTGTATAACCTGTATTGGGCTCAGATGTGGTTTTGTAACCACATCTGGGCAGTTTTCACCAATACAGGGTGAAAAATTTCATCTGGGGACCTCACAGCCTGATTCTGACGTGTATGACGCGTAGAATGCTGTACAGAAACTGTATTGGACCCCAGTATTGACTGACATATGAGGTATTGAAGTAAAAACAAGCTTCTCCATCTATTTGACACCTCATATTCATGATTATGGGATATTATCCCATGGTAAGGCTGTATATGACAGCAGGTGGGAATCTGACCTTAAAACAGCCATACCTTTGTCAATTCTTGAGGTATCAACCTCAAAATTGGCTCAGTGTGTAGCCCTGTATGTGCCCTACACAATGGTAACTCATTTGATATGGGTATCATTAAATATGGCAAAGTTATCCCATGTACAAGAGTTTTGTACATTTGCGTGGTATAGGCAAAAAGCTGTATTGAGCTTATTTTCCCCATAAATTTTGTTCTAGTTGATCTATGGGGAAATGGATGACACCATCAGATAGCCCTGTTTTTGCTCCTTCAAAAAAGACCCCACTTCAAGTATCTCACACTAAAACTGTAGAATCTAGATGGGAGGTGAATGTCTTGTTCACCCTTATTTGGCCTGAAATTGACCATAACTCCAGTAATATTGGTGCTAGCTCAGTTTGGCTGGTACCATTGGATAGCCCTGGCTTAGAGCTTCATTTTGAGTACCCATTTGATGGGGTTAGGCCTCTCCTTCTGGATTTTAGATGAGAGGTGAAAATTAAGGTTTATGCTCAGCAATAGCTTTGTTATTTCTTGTCCTATGGTGATGGGAGTTATATTTTCAGAAAGAGGTGAGTTTCCTCTTTCCTTTGAGACTTTTTGAGCTTATTTGGCTCAGCTCCATGTTTTGGTGGTATCTTGGCTATACCATTGGTTTATGGTATTTTGGCTGTCATGCTTGCGCTCTGATTTTGAGTCACAGGCTGACACTGCCACTACTTCTTTATTGGGAAGACGCCAAGCCACCATAATGGGAAGCAAGCTTCAAATGTCAGGAGGTATTTATTGAGTAAGCAAGATGGGCCTTTTGGAAAAGAGTTCCCAGTTTCTGAGGCTCCAACTCTTGATGGTACTTCAGGGTATTCTGCTTTCAAGTGAATTGATTTTCTTGCTTGAATGGATACTGATATCTTGATTCAGTGACTGGTTCTAGGCAGAGGAATGTGGCCAGGTGGATTGATGTTGGAGGGCCCATCCCAGTTGGTGGTAGGCCAATATATTCCAGTTCAGAAGTCCCAATTTCCAGGATCAACACTGAAGGCATAGTGCAAATAATAAGACAAATCGCCAATTCTCCACCTTATCTGGATGCTGAAGGTAGTGATGAGTTGGATGGTGAAGACATTGAGGTGCTTCCCAATTCTGCTGGTCATCCATCCAATAATTCTCTTTCCCAGCCTCTTCCAAGAGATTTCAAACTCAAATCATCCCCAGTACCCCAGAAAATTCCAACCTACTCTTGCTACCATTCCTACTTCCATTCCTCCTGCTTCACCACACTCTTTCCAAACCAGGCCTTCCTTGAATCCAGAAGTAAGACCATCCCAATCCAACAGTCCAGAAACTCACCCATAGCCACCTCACAACAACTCCAACCTGTGGCCAGTACCAGTAGAAGAAGAGAAGAGCTTTCTCCTTTGCCATTTCCTGCCGCCCAAGTGTTTCAGCAAAGGGATCAAGGGCCCATCCAAGTTACCAGAGAGGATCCAAATATGGTAAGTAAAATTCAGGATGCTGTGGCCAGGCCATTTAGGAGGTTTGATAGAAATAGTAGGGAGGTGATTATGTATGCTAATGATAGGACTATTCCAGGGACTTCTTCTGAGGAGATGGCTGCAAATTTTTCCTGGTATGAAGATGAGCTGATTAATTATTTCCAGAAACCTTTTTATCATTTGGGTAGAGATAACTAGTTTCCTCTTCCTTGTTTGTGTCTGGTTTGACTTCTATCCCCACTCTTATAAATACTAAAATAAAATATAAAAATAAATAGAACCTCCCAATAAGTTATTTTGGAGGGGATTAGGCTGCTTTTAAAAGAAATAAAATGAGAGAAAAAGAGAGTAAACAAAAGAAATAGAGAAATTCCTGGGGTTGTCCTTTTTGGGTGAATTGCTTGATTTTGGCCAAGAATTGTATGAAAGGTAAAAAACAATCATTTTATTCTCATAGAGTGGCCAAGGTGATGTTTTAAAAGAAGTAGAACCCTCAGGAATGCAGAACAGGAGATGGAACTTACTTTCAGAACTTTCACTCCCCACCAAGCACCATAAACAGATACCTTTGCCATAATTGACTTTGAAGTAATAAAAGTCTTGCATAACTATGATTTGCATAAGCTGGAAAAGAGTCAAAAATAAAAGATAAAAAAGAAAGAAGAAATCTGGCCATATCTTGATGAAAGTCCATATTTGAGGGTATTGATGTTGCAAGGCCTTCTGAATATGTCCAACTAATTGACAAGTGCTCACAAAGTGGCCAAGGTGATTCTTACAACAACATTTGGGTAGAATACCCCCTTAAAGTTGCATTCCAGGAGAGGAACTTCCTTTCATAACCTCTTCTCCCCACCAAGCACCATAAAATCAAACTCTTGAGGTATTTGGACCAGGCTTGTCTGGATACAATGAATGGAAATCCTTGACAAGGTCTGGTGAGCTGGTAAGGTTGGAATCTGGGTCCCACATTGTTCTTTCTGGGTCTTCACTGAATCCTTTCCACTCTACAAGATACCATAATTTACCTCTTTTGAGTTTGGAGTCCAGAACCTGAGACACTTCCCATTCTTCTTGCTCCTCCACTAGAACTGGTGGTGGTGGAATTATGATTTGGGATTCTTGACTGCTTGACTGGTTCTAATAAGTACACATGGAATACAGGGTGAAATGACTTCCATTGTTGAGGCAACTTGAGGTGATATGCATGGCTTCCAATCTTCTTAAGAACTTCAAAAGGCCCTAGCCATCTCTCTGAAAGTTTCTTGGTGGGTCTTGTAGTCTTGATGTTCCTGGAAGCAAGCCATACCTTATTCCCAGGTTGGAAAACAGGTGTAATTGACCTATTTCTATCTGCATACTTCTTGAATCTCCTTATTTCTGACTCTAATTCTTCTTTGACAACTTTCTGTACTGATTGGAGTTTTGTTGATAACTTTCCATCAGGTGAGTCTTGAGAAATATGGAATGAGTCAAAGCTGGGATTTCTTCCATAAATGGTGAAAAAGGGTGATTTCTTTGTTGATGAATGTTCTGCATTATTGTAGGAAAATTCAGCCAGAGGGAGCCAGGTGTGGCAGTAATCTTGATGGTAACTGAAATACATCCAAAGATACTGTTCTGGAATCTGATTTACCCTCTCTTTCTGTCCATCTGTTTCAGGATAAAAAGCAGTTGAAAGATCTCTTGATATCTTGAGCTGCTGACATAAATTGGTCCATAATGAGGAAAAAATAAAGATCCTCTATCACCTACAATACTGACTGGGAGTACATGTTTGGAAAAGACATGGCTGATAAAGATTTGAGCTAATTAAAGGATAGTGATTGTTCCATAAGCTGAAATGAAGTTTGCGATTTTTGAGAACCTATCCACCACTACTAAAATTGAATCAAAGTTGTTGAACAGTGGCACTTGAGTGATGAAGTCCATTGTTAAAGATTTTCAAGGACCAGATGGAATTTGAAGAGGCTTGAGTAATCCAAACTTCTTAAGATGAATGTTCTTGTTTCTTGAACATTGATGACATGAGGACACATAGTCCTTAATGAATTGATTCATGCTAGCCCAATAAAAATCTCTCTTGATGAGCTTGAGGGTATTCTCCTGGCCAGGATTGCCAGCCAACGGTGAGTCATGACGCTTTTGAAGAATATTTAGTTGGATTTCTTCATTGCTGGGGATTACCACTCTATCTTTGAATAATGATAACTTGGCTTGAGGTTCAAGAGAATAAGCTGTAACTGATTAACCTCTTGCTAGTAGCTTGAGTATTTTCTTCTAGTCTTTGTCTTGCCTTACTTCTTTTTGAATCTTGTCAACCAAATCTGAGAATATTTCCACTTTTATTGAGAGGAATCCTGACTCTTGAACTCCATCTTGCTTGATTACTTGATGAAAATTATGAGGATTCTTGCTGATGAAGTCCAACCCCCTCTCTGAGTACACATCGTCCCGGCGTGACAAGGCATCTGGTAAAGTGGCCAGCCTTCCTGGGCAGTAAGTGATAGTGAAATGAAACTCAGAGAGAAATTCAGCCCAAAGGGCTTGAAAACAAGTAATAACTCTGGAAGACATAAAATACTGAAGAGAAGAGGGGTCTGTCAAGACCTCAAAAGAATTGTAAAGAGAAAGAAGAAAAGCTCTCCATTGATTGAGGGCCCAAACTATGCCAAGGAGTTCCTTGTAATGAATTTCATAGTTCAGCTCACCTGGGAGCAGCTCGCGACTATCAAATGCAATGGGATACTTTCCTGAGTCATTCACCTGACTCAGTACAGCACCCATGGCATAATCAGAAGCATCGTTCTCTAAAATAGTTGGTAGAGAATGATTGAAATGGGAAAGGATAGGAGCAGTGGTGAATGCTTCTTTGAGTATTTGAAACCGACTGAGAGCCTCCTCATTGGAAATAAAAGGGGAGTCTTTTTTAAGAAGGGAAGTGAGAGCAGTGATTTGTTTGGAGTAAGTTTTAATGAAACAAAAATAGAAATTGGCAAAGCCAAGAAAAGATTCAAGAGCTTTGATGTTCTTGGGCTGAGGCCAATTGAGGAGTTGCTGAACCTTTGAAGAATCTATCTTGAGGACATCACTTGAAACAATATAGCCCAAGTATTCCACACTTGGAGGATTTGGCAAACAAATTATTTTCCCTCAGTCTTTGGAGGACAGAGGCCACATGTTTGACATGTTCCTCCTCAGAACTGGAAAAGACCATAATATCATCTAAATAAACTACAACAAAAATAGCCAGTAAATCTGACAATATATCATTCACAAGATTCTGGAAAGAAGCTGGAGCATTGGTAAGGTCAAATGGCATAATCAAATACTAATAACTACCATATTTAGTTCTGAAGGAAGCTAAGTGCTCATCCCCCTCTTTGATTCTTGGGAGATTATAAGCACCACACAGATCTATCTTGGAGAAGATAGTGGAAGCATTGAATACGGTAAGAAGCTGGTTCATAGGAGGAACAGGATACCTGTTCTTCCTAGTGACAGAATTGAGTTTGCGGTAGTCAACACACAAACAAAGACATCTATCCCTTTTCTTGATAAAAAGGACAGGTTCTCCTGTTGAAGAGGAGCTTAGTCTTATGAAACCTTTCTCTACATTCTCTGAAATGTAGGCCTGCAGTGTTTCTTCCTCTTTACTTGATAATGAGTAGATAACATCAACTGGAGGTAGAAGACCCTCCAATTTGATATGGGGATTACAGGTGCAGTGTGGAGGAAGTTTCTCTGTTTGCACCTTGGAGAATACATCCAAATATTGGTGCTAAGCAGGAGGGAATACCTTCAACAGAGTTTCAATTTCTTCTGGCTCTTCCTCCTCATCCCACTGCTCCTCCAGGGAGGCATGAAAAGGTAAAGGAGGAAGGTCCATATCGCCTTGAAAGAGATGAAGTGAAGATATAGAAACATCTTCTCCAACATCCTTTATCTCTTTGAAGACCTCATCTCTTGATTCAAGTAATGACTGAGATGGCATGATGGAAGGGAAGGTGTCTTAAGTTCACCAACCAGCGCAGCACTGTTGACAGCAGTAGCCAAGGAATTACTAGAAGAAGATTTAATACCACCAGAATCCTTATGACTAAAATCATAGGTGAGCAGTCCATTTTTCCAATCAATGATGGGATTGAAATGGTAGATTAAATCATAGCCCAATATCAGGTCTTCTCCTTTGGTTGAATCTATGATAAAAAAGTCCCATTCAAAGCTTGGGAAAGAAGGCAAGTCAACTACTCACTTGGTATAATGGGTAGTGAACAAGGCAGGGGATTCCTTTGAATCCAGAATGAAAGGAGGAATCTTTTCAGGAAGCTCAGACATAGTTGATGAGTACTTGAGAACAAAATTCTTTGCAGTAAAAGAATTTGTAGCACCAGCATCAATGAGAATACTATAAAAATATTAGAGACAGAAGAAAAAATAAGAAAATTCAAAGATTTATTGACACTATTATTCAGAGTGCACAATTGTGCTCTTGAAGGAAATAAGTGAGAACCATTGAACACATCATGATCCCCACTCAGGCTTTTCCCTGCTTGCTAGGGAAGCCTCTTGATGACCCAGGCTTGTTCTGAGGTCTCTTGAAGCATTTTTCAATTGGGTTCTTTCCACTACAGTAAGTATAAAACCCTTCTTTGATCCTCCTCTCCTTTTCAGAACCAATTAATTTATTGTCCTTATTGAGCAGGGTGGAATGGGGCTTGTCCTTTGAAGCTTGAAATTTCTTGCCCTTCTTGTTCTTCTTATGGTTTGGATCCAGTAACAGGGGGCTTCTTTTCTTGAGGACTACCCTTCTCTTTCTGTCTCTCATGGTATCTGGTATCTAATTCCAGGGTAATGTCCATGAGTTCTTGAAGAGTATCAAAATTACCAAGGTAGGGAGCCAACTGGTCCAATAGTATTGATTTCAATCCTCTTCTATAAACATGAAGATAAGCTCTTTCTCCCTGATCTCCAATTCTTGAAGTTAAGATTCTTAAATCAGCAATGTACAAGGATACATGACCACTTTCCTTCATCCTCAAATTTTCCAACTCTTGTTCAGCTTTCCTGACTTCATTGGGATCACCAAACCAAGTGAATAATTGAGTTTCAAATAACTGCCAATTATTGAGGAGGTAGGAAGGATCTTCATTGGAAATATTGGAGAGGTAGGGTTCAATCCATTTTCCAGCTCTACCAGTGAGAAAAGAAGGTGGGTAAAAAACTTTCTTCCTGTCAGAGAAGAAATTTTCTGGATCATTATGGAAAATCAATTGACAGGATTGGATAAATCCTCTCAATTTATGAGCTTGAGTACCATCAAAAGAATCAGGTGCCTTCATTAATGGAGTCTTGAATGAAAAGGCTTTGGAATTGTCCCTGAGAGAAACTGCTTGAGTGAGGTGCTCTATGAATTGAGTCATCTGCTCCATCATCTTGAGGAGACTTGGATCAGATTGAGAGACAAGAGGTTGATTAGTAGGTGCTAGATTAGAAACCTGGGGTACCTCTTGAGCATCTGCCAGTTCATTTTCCCCAGAATCTTCCTCTTCCACAAACTCCTCCCCCTCCTCATCTTCAACCTCTCCCAGTCTTGCTCTTGAACCTTCAGACATGCCAGGATAACCACCCAATAAGCCAGAGAAAGATCTTGATCTTCTTGATTTCATTCCCCCTCTTCTGGAGGGTGCTGCTCCTTCCATTGGTGGTCTTCTGTCCAAATTTTCACTCAGTTGATGAACTGATTATGTGCAATCAAGAGGAACCCTTGCTGTAGGAGTTAGAACAGCTGGATTTCTTTGAGATCTAGTGTTCTTGGCTGGAGGGCTATGCTGAACTGGCATTATTGAGAAATTAAGAATAAGAAATTGATGATAGTTGAGAATAAGGAATTAAAGCTTGGCCAAATCAATAATTAATAAAATCTTGATGATCTTCAGGTGAAATCAAATTTCAATCAATCAATTAATCAATTCAGTCAATAAAATATCAATAAATCTTGAAGAATTCAACAATCAATAAATAAATAAATCAATTAATGATCCAATGTCTTTAATATCAACTTGAGGTCCTGAGGAATCAATCATTCAAATAAATATCTTCAGGAATTGAACTCAATCAATATTCAATAATCAATTCTTCAGTATAAATCAGTTATCTTGAGGAATTTAAAAGTCAATCAGTCCAATCCAAATGAAATTCTGAATTGCTGAATCAATAACGCAAATGAATCCCAATCAATTAACCAATCAACAACTTTTGATAAGACCTGAATAAACAAACAAAAGAAATATCTGATTGGAATAGAATTGAGAATTGAATGAGATGGTCAGCAATTATTAAGAAATGAAAGAATCAATTTTCATATGAATAGAATTGATGAGATGAAAATTGAAGATAGAAAAATTTTAATCATGAGAAATCATAAGGTCATAAAAGAGTCATAATTTGATGAATGAGAGAAATGAAGTTAAATGAATGAAAAGAAAGAATCAAGTATGAGTTAATTAATTGAATGTCACAGGGGCTCTTCTAAGTGAAGAGGGCCTGGCACTCAGTAAACTGGGACTTTCTTATTTAAGGCTCAGGATATGGTAAGAAAAGAGTACACTGAAGAGTGTTAAGAGATGAATTACTAAATAAGAGAATATAAGAAAAGCAGCAACAAATAATAAGATTAAGAATAAAAGAGCCAACCACAAACAAGTCCAAGGCCACTGTTTCAACCTGTCAGAATGGAAAGAGAGGGGTTAATAAGGATATGGCCACCCAGCTTATAATGTACAGGTCAAGACTAACTTAAAATCAAATAATCATAATACCCAAGATAAGGATAAGAATAATTATAAAATAATAAATATACTAAATTAATTAAGTGGGGAAAATTCCCCAGGGGAGAGAAAGAGGGGCTGGTACATGTGAGAATCACCCACCCTAATCCAGACAGAGAATTTTCATGAGGAGATTTGATGATTGAATTGATTCTGGCCAATACAGATCCTGTACGGCTGTACAGGATCTGTACAAGAGGAGTGGTGGTATTGAGTGATCATACAGTTTGGAAATGGTGTATCCAAATTATATTGGGTAATTCTAACCTGTACAAGTATTGACAAGCTGTATTGATGAACCAGACTGTATGCATATTTCAGCAAAGAAGATTGCTGAAACTGAATGCTCATACACACAGTGGACTTGCTGGTTTGAGGTGTTTTATTGGGTGTAAGTATGGATACCCTCACCCCTGATTAGTGGTTTTTACAGATAATAAAAGTTTAAAATTGAATAATGAGGGCTTTACTATTGTTAAATAGTGGCAGTGAGGGCTGTTGAAATCCATGGGTGCAGCTTCACCTGTTTGGTTACAATAATAAAGTTCATAGTATGAACTGCTTATTTTCCAAATTTATAACTGTTTTTGACAGCTGTACTATGTAGGAATTCAATAGCAGGATGGGGAAACCTTTTCTGGTGGAGAAAAGGCTTCCTTTTATCCTAAAATGGGGTGGAATGGCCCTCTAGACCATCCACGTAGAGGAAGTGAAAGGTTTTTCATTTCAGAGTACTGGCTTGTGGCTTTCATAGTGCATGTATGCTCTGTTTTGAGCTCAGATGTGGCTTTGAAACCACATCTGGCCAGTTTTCACCAATACAGGGTGAACTTTTTCATCTGCGGACCACATAGCCCTCTTCTGAAATGTATTATGCATAGAATGCTGTACAGAACCTGTATGGGACCCCTGTATTGAATTAAATATGAGGTATTGAAGTATAAACATGCTTCTCTTTCTCTTTGACACCTCATAATCATACTTATGTGAGAATATTCCACAGTAAGACTGTATTGGTCTAACTGTGGGATTTTGAGCTTAAAACTGACATAACTTTATCATTGTTTGAGATCTCAAGCTCAATTTTGCTTCATTGTGTATCCCTGGATGTGCTCTACACAATGGCATCTCTTTTGATATGACTATCATTAAGTATGGCAAAGCTATTCCATGTACAAGATCTCTTTTGCATATATATGTTTTATTTAAAAACTGTATGGAACTTGTTTGCTCCATACCTTTTGATCTAAATGAGGTATGGGGAAATGGATGGCACCATCAGATCGCCCTGATTTTTCTCTTTTTGAAAAGACCCCACTTTAGGTATCTCAAACTAAAACTGTAGAAGTTAGATGAGAGGTGAATATTTTATTCACCCTTATTTGACCTTATTTTGGTTGTAGCTTCAGTAATCCTGCTTCTAGCTCTATTTTTCTAGTAACATTTGGTAGCCCTAACTTAGAGCTTCATTTTGAATACACATTTGATGGGGTTGAGCCTCTTCCTCTGGATTTTAGATGGGAGGTGAAAATTAATGTTTATGCTCAGCAACAACTTTGAGCAGGAATAACTTTGTTATTCTTTGTCCTATGATGATGGGACTTGTATATTTGAGAAAGGGTGATTTTACTCTTTCTTTTGATACCTTTTGAGATGGCTTGACTCAGCTCCATGTTTTGGTGGTATCGTTGCTATACCATTGATTTAGGGTATTTGGCTGTCATGCTTGTGCTCTGGTTTTGAGTCACATGCTGACATACCCTCCCTCTAAAAAAGGCTCATCATTGATGAGACTGTTCAGTACTCCTAGAGGCTCTGAATCTTCTCAAGTGAAGGTTTCCATTTGGTATGGCATCTTCTGCCAACCATGTGTCTTTATCAGCTGTCTTGTTCTTGAATCTGACCAAGGATTGTCTTTGGTCTTTACCATTAAGTCTGATCTCCCTGACCTTGATGATTTTCCTCACTGGCCCCGGGGAGTCTTCCACTTCCACTATATCTGGTGGGGTAGGCTTTTTCTTCCTGGAGGGGAACTTATCCTCCTCTGTCTGGAAGTATGGCTTGACTAAACTCACTGGAAAGACTGGGTGTTTCCTAGAAAATTCTTCTGTGAGTTTGACTTCCACTGCATTTTTCCCTATCAATTTAATGATAGTGAAGGGCCCTACAAATGAGTCTATCATTTTCTTAGGTCCTTTGAGATTATTAAAGTTCAGTGTAGACACTAACACTTGGTCCCCTTCTTTAAAGTCAGGTTCTATGTGTGATTTGTCCCACCACTGCTTATTGTATTACTTTGCCTCAGCTATGCATATGGAAGCTGTATCACAAGCCTTTGCAAAATATCATGGAAATATTTGGCTGTTGGGTGGATGGTCAGAATATTCTTCTTCAAGTGATTCACAGGCAATAGGGGGTTCCACCCTTTCTCTACCAGTGAAGGTTTTTTTCCTGTGGTAGAGTGCTGGATTGTGTTATAAGCCCGCCGGACTTCTGGTAGAAGGGTAACCCATTCATGGGTGTAATTGTCATGGTCCTTATATTCCATGCCATAGGCACAGAATCCTCTAAGGATGTCTTCCATTGTTTGGAACATCCTTTCAGCTAATCCATCTGTTTGTGGATGGTAAGCTGTAGAAAAAGCAAGTTTAGTACCCAGAATTTCATAGAGGTTGGTCCAAAATTCTGATGTGAATTTTGGGTCCCTATCACTAATGATAATTTTAGGGACTCCACAGGTAGATATTATGTTATTCCAAAACAACAGTGCAGTATCCATGGCTGTATCCTCTTTGTGACATGGCAGGCACCTCACACTCTTTCTGAATATATAAACTATGATCAAGCAAGCATTGAAGTTCTCTTTCCCTCCTGGTACAAGTCCTGTAACCCAGTCCATGTTGATGGTTTCCCATGGGTGCTTGGTTTCTTCTATGTGTTGAAGCAACCCATACTTCTTCCTATGTTTTCTATTTTCATTTTAGAATCTTTCACAAGCTTTTATGTATTCACTCAACTCTTGTTCCCATTTGTGCCACCAAACTGTGCTTGCTACCCTCTTCTTGGTTCTGTCCCCACTCATGTGTCCCATGTAGGGGCAGTCATGGCATTCTTTTAGGATCAAGGATATATGGTCCCTGTCTACTATGGTGAGTGCACTAGTGTGCCTTTCTCTATGGTAGTGCAGGAACATCTATGAGGAAAAGCTTGTTATCCTTATAGTCCCTCAACTAGGGTTCCTCTAACTGGGATTCCAGTCCTGGGCTCCTGTATATTTTTTGAAGGAGTTGCAACAATATGCCACACTGTTTTTGTTTGGAATATGTCTTCATCACTTCATTGAAGAATCTATCATGCAGTTCTGAGGAGCTTATTCGCAATATGGGAGTTTCTGTTCCTTTTGAATCAGTGTCTCCACTGCTTGGGGTACCACTTCCTGGTGCCCATTCAGAAAATCTGAAGTTCTTCCTCCTATCTAATCAATGAAATGGATAGGGATCTTGCCTGCTACTTCAGGGTCATAAGCTGGATTGCTTCTGACATTATCCAGTGGCCATCTGCTGCGGCCATCTGCATTGGTATGACTTTTAACCTTTTTTTATGTGATGGTCATTTTGCCTCTATACTCTTGGATGACTATTTGCCACCTCAACATGTGTCTATTGGTAGTCTTCATGTTCAGTAAAGACTTCAAGGCTGTGCAGTCTGTGTAGACTTCAAAGACTGCACCCTCCAAATAATAGTGGAGTTCCTCTAGAGCCCAGACTAAGCATAGAAGTTCAGTCTGAGTGTCCCCATACCTGGCTTCTGAATCTTTCAATTCCCTAGAGATTTAGCGTATTAACCGCTCTCTTGGTTCACCATCCACAATTTGTCTCTGGTGAAGGGCTGCCCCTAAGCCTTGGCTACATGCTTCATCTATGTATAACTTGAATTGTAGTTCAAAGTCAGGTAAGATGAGCACAGGTGCATTTGTGAGTTCATGTTTGATCCTCTCATATGCATACCTCCTTTCCTTGTTAATTTCAAAAACTACATCTTTTGAAAATAACTTGTACAGACTACTAGTTATGTGGGCAAAATGTTTGATGTGGTTTCTGTAGTAGCTAGCAAACCCAAAGAAAGATTGCATCTCTTTGATGTTCTTTGGTGCCAGTTTTAGAAGTACTTCTGCTACTTTGTTCTGGTCTATGTCCAGACCAAGACATGAGACTTTATGTCCTAGAGCTAGTAACTCCTGTTGGCCAAAATTGCACTTTTTAAGTGAAATTTTGAGATTAATGGGTATGCATTTACTTAGCACTCTGTCTATGTACTGCACATGGTCTTCCCATGTTTCTGAGTATATAATGATGTCATCAATATATACTCCCATCCAGCCTTCCAATATCTCTTCTTGAAATATTGTGTCCATCATCCTTTGTAAGTGGTCTGGTGCATTTTTGATGCCAAATGGCATCCTAGTGTACTCATATATTCCCATATGGCATATGATTCTGAGTAATTTAATAGAGTTTTATTTAACTCCATTCTTGTGAAAACCTTTCATAAAATCGATTTTGGTTATTTATTTTGCTTTTGCCAGTTTGTCTAAGGCATGAGTTATCCTAGGTATAGGATACCTTTCAGCCTTTGCGTAGTTGTTCAGAGCTCTGAAATCTCCACACAGTCTAGATTTTCCATAATTCCAGGTGATCAGGACAGGAGTTGCGATCTCCACTATTTCATTGTGTCCAATATTTCTGATGAAATCAATGTCTAGGAATTCTTTGATGTGTTTTTCAACTTCCTTCCAAGTCTCCAGACTTGCTTGGTATGGAGGTCTCCTGAGCATGGGTGGATAAGATTTTTCCACATCCAGATATAGTTCTATATCATGGCCTCTAATTTTGCATAATGGTTCCTCACCAATAGCAAATTCTGGTCTATTCTTTCTCATAATCTTCAGAAAACTTAGTTTCTGTTTACTGGTGAGGGTAGTTCCAAACTGGCCCTCTCTGAATTCATTCAGTAGTTATTCCAGTGGATCCTGGGCATATATTTGGTATATATCAAGTGAGAATTTCTTTTCCTTGTTGGTACCAATGGTAATGTGCCTGTTTTTACTATTGTAAATATCAATACCATACATCCTCTGGTAATCTGTCCCCAGCAAGAACCCTTGGATGTGGGAATCCTCAAGCACTACAAACTCTGGGTTGAGTCTGATATTACCCTTCCTGTGGGGTATAACTATCTCTTTGATAATTGTCCCAATGGAATTCATCTTCCCTGAAGCCATTTTGAAGTTCTTTTCCTTGGCTGGCAAGAGCTGTTTCTTCCAATTTGGGATGTGGTTGTCCATATCATTTCTGGCCACTATGGAGAAGTGTGCCCCACTGTCAATGATCAATGGGTGTTGAGCATTGTCAATTCAGACAGTCATTTTTGTGGCTTTCCCATGTATGTATGCCATTCTTTTGGTTGGTGTTACCAGTAATGTCTGTGAATCTTGTGTGTGTTTGCACAAGTTTTTATTGGCAGTGTGTTGTGGTATGCCTGCTTCCAACTGTATTTCCTGGATTTCTAGTGTTGTTTCCTCTTGGTACTCCAATAGAAATTTCTCTCTTGGGTAGTGTTCTTCATCATATTGGTCTCTGATGGCATCACCCATAGAGTCTGATTCAGAATCATCTGTGGGGTATTCCTCCTCTGGGACTTTCACAATGGCATAGACTTTCTTCTTTGCCTTTGGACAGTTTTTGGAATAATGATCTGCTGAACCACAATTGTGAAAATAATTCTTCTTCTTAGTCACTTCTGCCACTCTTTCTCTGAGTTTGTCTTTAAACTCTACCCTGAAAGGTTGTTTCTCTCTGAAAACACTGCTTTTATACAGGGAATATTTCCCTGTATTTTTTCTCTTCCTTATTTCTTGTAATGCATTTGCAATATTATCTAGAGTGCAATTATGGTTGCATCTGCATTTCACTGCATGCTCTAGTTCTCCTGGCATTTGTGTCAGTAGTTTTTGATTTCTCATCTGAATTTTAATTTGAGGATCAATGGCTTTAAGTCTTTTATACTATCTAGTACACCATTCATATGGATCTTTTTCCACTGAATATTTGTCATTTTCAAATGACATGGTCTTCTATGCTAAGTACCATTGCTGTACTTTTGGATGATTTTACTCTTCCACCGTGGCCAGTTTCTCCTGCCATGGATTTCTTTCATTTCTGTGTACCAAATACTAGCATGTCCTTTAAATGCTGTATTAAGTCTAGCAGTAAACCAGTAGTCTGGTATGCTTGGTACATCAATGAAGAGTCCATCAATATAATAAATGAGTTTCATATGATCATATTCTCCTGTTCTGCAGAATTTGGGCCAGCTTAAGGCCTCAGGAAGCTGTTTTAAGGCTTCCTTCTGAGCATAAGACATATTTTCCCCATCTTGGTATTGAGATGGAGATCTTGCCTTATTCACCAACATGGAATCTGGTTTGATGTCCTCTTGGTGATATGGATTATCCATAACATGGCCTTGTGGTTGGGTCTTTAAGCTATAGTAGACTCTAAACAGTTTTTTTATGTCTTGATCCAGACAATCCCTTTCCCTTTTGCTGTGGTGTTGTTCTTCAAAGACTAGATTCAGTCTTTTGTTGGTTTCTTCAGAGGCTTTGCTCAATTGAGCATGTCCTTCCTGAGAAGTTTTAACAATTTTGTCCATGGAGGCTGTGCATTTTCTCATCCTCTCATGGCTTGCTTCAAGTTCTGAAAACTACTTTTGAGTTTTCTCAGCATATTGGGACATTTGTAACCACAGTGCATCACTTTTTAAGTTACCCTCAGGTGTGACAACATTATGTTCAATCTGAATGGGGGTAATATTTCTATTAATAGGACTACTGATTCTATAGTTATGTACAACTACTTCTGGCTTTTGTGTACTTCTTTCACCAAATATAACAGCTTCTTGATCATTTGGTCTGACTCTCTATTCCTTTGGTTGAAGGTGGTCTTGTTTTTTCCCTTCTATCCTTGTCTTCTCCTGGAAACTTCCTGGGATTGTGAAGAATTGTGTTTCTTGGCCACTGATCTGTTGGTTCCTGAATGGTTTGAAGCCACTGGAGAGCTGGTTTGGTCTACTCCTTGTGAGCCTGAAGGAATCTGATTATGCCCTGTCTGGGTCGGTTGTTCTTCTATAGCTTGGATAGTGGCTTTATTCTCCCTTATCTTGTTTGCCCTCACCTCCAGGAGTCTGAACTGCCTGGTGGGATTCCAACCTTTGGTGATTACCATATGGTCTCTGAAGTCTATCTCTCTATGACAGAGCTTCTGGAAACTTCCTTGAAGTTCTTTCCAGTGGGATGCCAGGTTGAACTTCTTGTTGTCCATTCTCCATTGAAAAAGGTCTTTGAGGAGTTGGTGGAACTGAAGAACTTGATCCATATCCTTCCAGTCCTCTGTTTTGAGGTTTCTGTTAAATTGGAATGTGAATGGCAGAGTGGGTATTATTTCCCTCAATTTGTTGCCATCCACCACTGCATTCAAGGTGTCCTCTTCCAGGTCTTCTGGCTCTGGACAAGCTTTCTCTGTCCTCTGGCTGGTGCCTTTGGAAACCAAGGTCTCTGAGGTGTACAGGTGACATATCAGTGTTTGCCAGCAGTCACAAAATATATGTTCTTAGTGTATTTACCTTTGACTGTGTCTTGTACAAATTTGTTGTCTGCTTCTTTTGGCAATTTACCTTCAGATGTTACAACTGGGTTAATGACTTTAATCTTCTCTGTACAAGTTGTTAAGGTTGGTTTGCCTTGTATTGATGCAGAGTTTTGTGGTTTTCTATTCCTCTGAGTTGCAATGGGTGTCCATGCTTTAGCTTTAATAAGGCCTTCACTGTGCATCTTTCCTTTTCCCTTGCTGCCCTCTGGTTCTGAGGGTGTCACTGGTGTGTTGGCCTGTGACTGGGTCTCTAGTGGAATGTAGTTTTCTTCCACTGAATCAGACAGGAAAAAGAGGGCTTATTTTCAGTTAAGACTTCTTAGAATGCTGTTTGCACGTCTAAGAATGGCGTCTGGGAAATATATCTATATATTATGCCCTTGTATTATGACAGTGTAATTGAATTAAAAGTTTCAAGTCAGAAATACAGACTACAAATATCTGGCACACTGTTTGTATACCAGTATCTCACAGATTAACTTGTAATTAGCAAGTGTAATCTGAAAAAGTGGTTATGTAAGAGGGTAATTGAAATTAACAATGTACCCAACCACACCTCAACTGTTGGCTTTACAGTAAGAGTTGTCCTTATTTAATTAAAAAAAGGACTATATTAATGGCTTAATGTGTTTAAATATGTAAAACACACCAAAAATAAGGGTTTTGTGGTAATTAAATTCTAATCAACCACACAAAAAGGCAATAACAATAGAAGAAAACACAGGGTTATACAGCATATACCACTCAAAAAATAAATAAAAGATATATATTATATTTAGTTTTTAATAAAATTTACACCTAAAAAAGAGAAAGAAAAGTGTCATAATGAAGAAAATAAGAGAAAAAACTCACTTATAAGGTCCAAAAAGGTTTGAAAAACATGGCCAGGCCACCAAAATGTCAGGCTGAGTCTATGATGAGGGTGTAATAAGGTTATTTACAACTTTAAATATGACTGTCACATGGTAAAATTAATTATAAAAGAAGGCTATAATGGATAATAAGGGTTCAAAATTGAATAATAAGGGCTTTACTATTGTGAAATAGTGGTGGTGAGTGCTGTTGAAAGCCATGGGTGCAGCTTTACCTGTTGGTCTACAATACTCAAGTTTATAGTATAACCTGATTATTTTCCAAGATTATAGCTGTTTTTGACAGCTGTACTACATAGGAATTCAATAGCAGGATGGGGAAACCTTTTCTGGTGGAGAAAAGGCCTCCTTTTATCCCAAAATGGGGTGGAATAGCCCTCTAGACCATCCACGTAGAGGAAGTGAAGAGTTCTTCACTTCAGAGTACTGGCTTGTGGCTTTCATAGTGCCCGTATGCTCTGTATTGGGCTCAGATGTGGTTTTGAAGCCACATCTGGGCAGTTTTCACCAATACAGGGTGAAAATTTTCATCTGGGGACCACATAGCCCTCTTCTGACGTGTATGACGCATAGAATTCTGTACAGAACCTGTATGGACCCCTGTATTGAATTAAATATGAGGTATTGAAGTATCAACATGCTTCTTTTTCTCTTTGACACCTCATAATCATACTTATGGGAGAAGATTCCACAGTAAGACTGTATTGGTCTAACTGTGGGAGTTTGAGCTTGAAACTGTCATACCATTGTCAGTTTTTGAGATATCAACCTCAATTTTGGTTCATTGTGTAGCCCTGTATGTGTTCTACACAATGGTACCTCATTTGATATGGCTATCATTAAGTATGGCAAAGTTATGCCATGTACAAGATTTCTTGTGCATATATATGTCTTACTTAAAAACTGTATGGAACTTGTTTTCTCCATAACCTTTGCTCTCAATGAGGTATGGGTAAGAAGATTGAACCATCAGATAGCCCTGATTGTTCCTTTTCTAAAAAGACCCCACTTTAGGTATCTCACACCAAAACTGTAGAAGTTAGATGAGAGGTGAATATTTTATCCACCCTTATTTGACCTTATTTTGGTCATAACTTCTGTAATTCTGGTGCTAGCTCAATTTGGCAAGTACCATTGGGTAGCCCTGAATTGGAGCTTCATTTCTAATACCAGCTTGATGGGGTTGAGCCTCTTCCTCTGGATTTTAGATGAGAGGTGAAAATCAAGGTTTATGCTCAGCAACAACTTTCAGCAGGAATAACTTTGTTATTCTTTGTCCTATGATGATTGGACTTGTATATTTGGAAAGGGGTGAGTTTCCTCTTTCTTTTGATACCTTTTGAGCTGGTTTGACTCAGCTCCATGTTTTGGTGGTATCTTGGCTATACCATTGATTTCTGGTATTTGGCTGTCATGCTTGTGATCTGGGTTTGAGTTACAGGCTGACATGTATTCAATGAAAATCTCAAAAACAGATTTTAAATAAAAGGCAAAAGGAATTTGGTCATCAAGGGAAAATGAAACATACAGAAGAATAAAGAAAAGATATTGGTGGGAAATAATGAAAAAGATAGTCAATAAACATGTTAGATAATCTCAATAATGTCATAAAAGGAGTAATTCGAAACAATAATAAGAAGGGGAGATATCTGTAGCCTCCATCTTTTGGAAATATTCCATATGGATGCATTCTATATCAAGAAAGTAAGATGGAAATACTTATTGGTGGAAAGAGATGACTTTAAAGGATGTCAAGAAACTGTGTAATTTACTAGGCTAACCTCAAAATCAGTCTCAGAATGTATTTGTAGATATTGAGCACCCAAATAAGTAACATTAGATGGAGGAGAATAATTTTGAAAAGCAATAAAAGAAGAGTTCAAAAGAGCAGGAGAAATAATTAAAATAACTACACCTTGCTACACAGAATCACAAGGACTTCTCAAAATAGGCCATAAGCAAATAAAGGATGCACCTTCAAGCATTTGTGGTAAAAATGGATCCAAATGGAAAAAATGAATTACCAATTTTTACCATAGCAGATAAAATTTCCCCAAAACAAACAGCAGGAAACTCATCATTTGAACTTCAATTTCGCCAGCAGGCAATTCTACCAATCAGCATAGAAACAAACACATACCTACCTATAGAATGGAATAAAATATCAACAGCAAAAGAGCTATTGGAAGCAAGAGCCATACATAATCCAGCAAAAGAAGAAGCAGGATTCAAGGCAGTAGATAAATTGAGGGATCAAAGAAAGAAATGATTCCAGAAATTGGACAAAGCAATGTCACAAAAACTTACAAATTCACTTTGACCTTGGGGCTTGGTATTAGCTCAAAATGAAACACTAGAGTCACAGTGGTATTTACTCTTTAAAGGCCATTGAAATTGAGCCTTTAGAGCTATAAGTAAAGTTGATAATTTACCTTATGAACCTGAAGAATTGGATGGTACTCAACTGACAAGGAAATTTTCACCAAGTCACATCAAGAGATTTTATCCAAGGGGGAAGATAGTCCACTGAGCTTCAAAATGAAGAAAGTGGAGTTGAAGATTAAATCTCAGAGGTACAAGAAATCAAAAACCAGACAGACTCTGATTAACAATGGCAAGCTTGAAACTGTAATTGCGGAGACAGGATTAAATGGAGAGGCAGATGTGGCATTCCATACCAATTGTACCAGTCTCAAGCTTGCCAAATAATTTACAAAAACAATTGTGGAATTATTGACAAATACCAGGAAAACTCTGGAGAAGAAAACAAAATTGCAGAATAAATTTGGAGATAAAAAGAAGATTGCACAATTTTGAAAATTAAAGAATAACTCTGAAGATAGGACTTTAAATGATGGAATTCTGCAGGATTTATGGATTAAAATTTTGGAATATCTCAAGGCACACAATGATATAATTATAGAATTTTGTAGAATAAATGGGAATAACATTGTGGGACTTGGGTGGAATTATGAAATATATTGCAGTATTTCAGAGAAGAAATGGGCAATTTTATAATAACCTGATGGAAATATAATTGTGGAATTATAGAGAATGTCTGGAATACCTCAAATAAAGAAGGTAAAATTATGGAAGAACTTCTGATGAAGAAAATAAGATTGAAGAATGACTCTGGAGATGGAAATAAAATTCTGTAATAACTCCAGAGAAGAAAATCAGATCACAGAACTATGGAACTAGGTAAATCAAACTGTGTATAAGTCCTAGGGCATAATTATGAATCTTGGAAATGTAGAAGATTTAATTTTTAAACAGAATAATTTCACTTCAAATAAAAAATACTAATTTTTCCAACTTATTTCCTCATTCATAAAAAATTACACAATTTAATGGAGATATACTCAATACATCTATTAAAAATCATATTGAGCATAGTATCAGAAATGTATATTCCCAAGAGCAAGGCTATGCAAGATATTATAACAAATTTACCAAGAGAAAATGGCCTCTTAGTAATAATAATACACATGAAATTTGATAGAAACTATAGAATAATAGAACTAAACCATAAGAAAAATTGCCTCAAGATTTTATATAGAAATTGATAATAATACTATCCCTACCTTTTTGCAAATCTAATTGCAGTAAACTCAATAGCAAATTCTGTATTTTTCCCACTTTTTCCACTTCCAAGAATAATGTCACCAGCTAAATTCTCTCAAAGAAATCATATGACTAGAGCAAATTCCAATTGTCAGAAGCTGTATTTTCTCCACTTTCTTGGCAAAAAGAAACTCTCACTAGCCAAATTTTGTCAATACCATCATATGATGTTGATAAGAAAATACCACCAAATAATTCTCTAAGAAACCATGTTTATACACCAAAACTACACATCTCACCAGCTAAGACTTGTCAAATATTTATATTCAAGTTCCCTGTTTTGAGAGGTTCTATGGAGGCCCAAAAGGCATACATAGAGGTCTCGCTCATTTCCAAAAAGAATGTAACAAGTTCTTACTATTGAGGATCACAACCATCCCTGAACTAGCTGAATATCTACAATAGAAGCTGTATTTTAGTTGTGAAAATCTCAGTAGCCTTTCTCAGAAGCTTAGTATGATTGAAGAATAGAAGTATAGCCATAGCTTAAAGCTTTGTATCTGTTCTCAGAAGCTTATTATTATTAACAAGAAAGAAGTAGTGATATAAGCATATTATCCAAAACAATTATTGAAGAATTAGTATTAGTATCAATACCTGTAGTATTATTATTATTGATTTTATTTAAGAAATTATCACAATCCAAGGAGTTGAATAAAATAATAATAATCTTTTGATTAGTACTATTAAAATAAAATAAAATAGTAGTCTTTTTTATCATAAATTATACTTTTACATCAGAATTTTGGCTGTAGAGATATTTATAGGTGTGATTTAGGGACTACTGATAAGTCCTCCCTATCTGTTCAAGCCACAACTCTTATTTTATTTTGTGCTGTAGGCTGACTATTAATTATTACTTGAAGGAGAAGCTAATATTCCTTAGCACCCATAGTTATTGGACAATTATGAAATTCAAGACAGACTTACCAATAATTGCCCCCTAAAGGCACTGCCTTATTCCATCCTAGTTCCCACACCACGAGAAACGTATTACAATGGCACAAAGCCACCAAAAGCTAAACCCTCTCAACACATGTGTGCACAAGATGGAATTCAACTTAAGAAATTATTGAGAAAGCCTTAAATCTCAAGGATTCTTTCAATTATTTCTTTATCCCTTAAAATGTGGCACAATTCCAACTAGCACATCTTCAATGGGAAAAGGTAGTTATAGTCATCAACTTCCTTCTTCCATCATACAAAGAAACCATTATTATCTATAAGTTGAAATACCCAAAAATGAATCAAGATTTGCCTCTATAGACTTTTCTAATTGAAATAATACAACGAGTAATCTTCTTTTGCTATATTTTTGTTATTTTAAGATTTACTAAAATATTTGTCATTCAGGCATCTCAGAAATCTGATTTAGCTACCAAAGCAATGACTCAAAAGCTTTCAAAAAACCTCAAAATTTTACTTTTCAAGGAATTGATAATATGTACAACATTCCTTTATCTGAGCTCAAAATTGAAGTTCTTCACTACTGAAAGTTCAGATTTTACTCACTTTTGTACTTCTTAATCTCAATTGAGAGCTACCTTTTAAGAAGACACATGGTTTCATTTTGAAGAATCTAATCCAGCTTACATGAACACTGAGATGCTTAGCTCAACTACTACCAATGGCCATCCTTTATATTATGAGATGTATCTAACATGTTTGATAGAGGTCAGAGCCCTAGAAAGAAAGATTCCATCCTTTTTTCAGAGCCTCCTGAGCTCAAGGTGACCAATATCCTATTCTTTTGGAAGAGTAGGAAACAAATTTTTCCAACCCTTTATGTGATGCCCTGCAAGTACTTATCAATACCACCCACAATTTCACCCTCTAAGCATGTTGTCTTCAGGAGCACCCAAAGTCTTTAGATATCAGTGGGAAACTTTTCAAAGTATGGATGTGTAGAAATTTTCTTGTGTGAAGAGCTGGGAAAAGGTCTTTATCCCCGTTTATCATTCTAATACTTTGGCTGTGTAGTTCTGCCTTTTTCATTGGTTTGATGAAATAAATGAAAATTATGTATAAAAAATAAGCCAGTCCCCTTTTAGGGTTAGCCACATAGCCCATTTACCATTCCATTTGAAGTTACGTTTTTAATAAACAGAAATGAGCCTTTCCTTCATATGAAAGGGAATTCCCTAATTACCAGGAAAGGGGAGCACCCTGAGTTTACACTACAGTTTCTTATTATAATACTTTACTTCATATATTTATAACTGATTGTAGAGGGTATAATCTCTCGTTGTGTATTTCTAGTTTTCTTGAGCCCTTATATTCTTGGAGAATAATGGCTTGCTTGTGGTATTGGCTGTTGTGAGATGTGTTTTGCTATTGCATTCCAACATCCCCCCATGGAAACAAAACTAATTCACATGGAATTATGTACAAAAATAAGCCTGTGCTTATTGGTTACAAAAGGATCAGTAGATGTTTATCTTTGATCCAAATAAGAGCAACTCTTCCAGATGTTGAAGTGGCACAGATCCTAATGCTTTTGGGATCATTTCAGCCCACATTTTGGTAGTGGAGACTCATTGGAGTATGGCTGTGCCATCTTTAAGTAACTTATTTGTAATAAATAATTCCCTTTCATAATTATTTTTTCTTTTTTTGAAAATTATTTCATTTAAATGCATATTTAAAACATATTGTTGCAGAGAAGCCATGTCCAGAATGTCACCTAGTACATGTTTGACCCACTTGCCATATCTTGTGGCTATTCCAAAGGCAATACCCTTAAAATTCAAGCCAGAAGAGGCCATAGCTACTAGTTTGTTTTTACCTCAAGATACACTAAATCCATTCATTGGACCAAGAAACCATGTGTTCAGAGTGAAAATTCACCACCCAAACTTGTGTCACAAAATACATCAACAATTGTGCTGTCCTGTGTTGGGGGAAGGATAAGAATAGTGTTTTAGTGTGAGAAACATACCCTACAGGATGTTTTAGACATCTACAATGGTCCAAACCTGGCTTCCCAGAGCTCCTATCCAACAGGTTCACTTCATATGCGATTTTGGGCCTAGTACTGGGAGCCACATAGGATATGGCTCTTACTGTGCCAATGTACTTCTTCCGTTGTACTACTGTGTAATTTTCAAGAAATACTTTCAAATTTAATTTGGCTGGGAGAGGTGTCTTGGCTTAGGGGATTCCATGTATTCAATTAGTCACTTTTGGCTGAGCTTTTACCCAGTACTCATTTTGAGTACATCTACACCAATGATCAAATTGATTTTTTCCTCCCATTTCAGCTTTAATTACTTTCCCAATTCCTCTTTTAGTTACCATAGAAACCTTTCATCTTCCTCCATAATGATACTGTTATCCACATGGAACCATATTGCTTCTCTGGGAAATTTGAAGAGGTACAGGCTTTTGTCAAATTTTCTTGCTGAATATCCTAAAGTCTTGAGTTTTTCTGCCATAAATTTCTGCCAGAATTGGCTGGACTTCTTTTCTCTGTAAAGGGCTTTGTGGAGCTTTCATCCAAACCTAGTATGCACATCTAGAATTCCAGGTGGTCAAACCCAAACTTCCTTGGATATATCTTCATTCTGGTATTCATAGACAAAATTAAAGCTGTTTAAATACCGGTTCTTTATGCTATATTTTGTCAGTAAGGGTTGTAGTAAGGTCAATGTTTCTGTCGGTGAAAACGTTTCTTCATACTAATTATCATTCTGTCCATGTCCTTGAGCAATGTACCTTGCTCTTAAGAAGATAGGTCTTGTTCCTGTCCCAGGATTCTTGACAAACACCAACCCTCCTTACACACTTTCATCCTGGGGCAGAGGAAGTATGTGATAAACCCCAATGTCCTTCATATTCATTAACTCCTTGCTTATGGCATCTTCCCACTTTACCCTTTTGGTGGTGAAAATTGCCTGTTTGAACTTCTTCGGAGTCAGAAATATTGGCATAGTGTTTGACAGGCCCATGGAAATTCTTTTCTTGAACTTCTAATGTATTCACATTCTGGAAAGCCCCCAGGGATTATCCTTTTACCAAAAATGAGATTTCCATCTTGTTCTTTGCCTTTCTTTCATCGGGTACCCAAAGGAGAGACCATCTCCTGATGTAATTTCATAAGTCAGAAGATTTTGAAAACTCTATTAATTCAAAAGTTATAAATTCCTTTCTATATGGAATGTAATTCAACCAACCTTTACTATTTCCCAGGAACATAACCACCCTTTCTACTACTGCAAGGTCATCAATTTTTTGCCTCCTTCTGCATTGTATGTGCACATAGGCCAGTCCTAAGAGAAGTTTTAACTGATTTCAGCATTACTTCTGGTTGAAGAGTAATTCAGTTTGTTTACTATTTCCAATGCATGAATTCAGTATAAGGCTCTGAGGGTGGGTCACCCACATAAAAGCAAAACCAAGAACATCCCATGGCAGTCCTGGTTCATTGAGAAGGGTTCTTCTCATGTCTTACAGCAAATGTTTTTATCTTTTGATGAACCCATTTAGCTTGTGGCTGTAAGTTAGGCTTCTTTTGTGGATAGGTCCCATTAGTAAGAACCATTTTTAGATGGTATTGTTACAAAACTGGCCCCAATTTTCACTTTGACGCATCCTTAACTGCTTGCTAGTTTTTGTTTCCCAGACACTTATTATTCATAAAATAATTTCCGCGGTTTCACATTTTTTGAAATGAGATGGAGCTCACTGTAGGAAAATCAAATGTCTTTTATTTTGAGGTGATATTTCACTCTGTGTGGTATGGCTTTGTCAGATTGTCCCATAAGGTTGGACATCACAATTTCCATTTGTGCCATTGATTTTTCATAATTTCCAACTACATGTTGTAAAGTGTTTTTTGATGTGTAGCAGTGCTTACAGGATTCGGTCTTCTGGTCAACATTTGCAGCTGCCTCTCCTTCAAAATGCTTCCTCACAGATTACTTGAGTATCTTTGAGCCTATGTGATCAAATACAGAGTGCATCAGGTTAGCTATACTAGAAGAAAGTTGTTGAGGTACATTACCAGTCATATTTTGTGTTAAAAATAATCAGGTAATGGAGCATAAGATTCTTTCAAGCTAGAATTGTTTAGCAGTAGTCCTTTTTCTTTTGTATCAATCTCTCTTGATATATCATCTGAATGAGGTTGCATGTTCCATTTTTGAATAGAGGAGAAAAGGAATTCTCACAGTATATGAACATTAAAAGAATTCAAAATTAAAAAATCATCTCCATCAGAGGAGACACCAGGGAAAATTAGGCTTAAGGTGTGGGTGCTTGACTTGGAGTTGTGCTTTCATCAAGCACCACAGAGTCATGCAGGTTTCAAGCAGAACTCAACAGAATGGAACTCTTTTTTCATGACACAGTCATCCCCAGGGAAAATCACTTTTCAAGAATAAGCACTTAATTTGGAGTCACAAAAAATTGACACTTTCATCAAGTAGAGGGCCTCATTCATTTCAGCTTGGTACCTCAATAAGGGGTACTCCCTGCATTGCATCTCCAGAAATCAATAAAGGTCTGTACTACAACTGCTGACCCCTATCAAAGTCTTTCCTCCACCTCCAAATCTGCACCTCAATCACATTGACTTCCCACAGCTTCAGACCTCAATCAGGGGTATTTCCTGAAACTCCAGACCCTGATCAGGGCTACTTCCTGCAATCCTGGACCCTAATCAGGGATTTTTCCTGCAGCTCCAGACCCCAATAAGGGGTACTCCCTGCATCTCTGTATTTCAACTCCTGACCCCAATAGAGGGCACTTGCTGAATCTAAAGACCTCAATGATGGTCACTACCTTCAGCTGGGGTATTCACTAATGTTCTTTCCTACAGCTAGATACCTCAATCAATTTTTTTCCCGTCTCTCTGGGCCCCATTCAGATTTACTTCCTGCAGCTCTGGACCCCCATGAAGGTCAGTCCTTCAGCTCTGGAACTCAAAATAAAATAAGAGGGAGTAATTATTCATTCCCAACACTGCTTATTATTTTAAGTTGTTTGGGAAAATTGGCTCTTCAATAATCTTCATTCTTTAATCCTAATGTGTTTAGCTACTTTTTGAAAGAAATATACATATATATCGTCATTGGATTTTAGAAAGATATTCTCATTATATACATATTTTGAGTCAAGAGTTAAAGTTATGTATAAACTTATTTCTGTTAACTGCAGAGGGGAAAAGTTAATAATAAATAAAACAAGAAAACATTTCATATGTTTTAGCTAGATTTATATATCTATATATATATAAGATAAAATGAAGGATTAAAAAAATAAGTATTCTCAATATATTTTGCATACAATGATATTTATCTGAGATATATCATAGAATAAATAGAAATAATATCAATATCAAAAATGAAAACCCAAAGACAACCTCACAAAACTGCAAGAAAAACAATCAAATAATGAAAAATCAATCAAGTTTCATGTTTCAAAGCAGGTAAAATGGCAATGCAAAATTAATTTAAAGAGCTAAAAATAAAATATTTCACAGAAATTCTGTCATATACTACATAATTCTGTATATGATCTTTTTTCATTTGAGTAATAAAAGGATGAAGATTCAAAATTTTAATATGAATGCAAAAGAATAAGTGGTAAAGAAAGGGAATTTGCTCTTAAGCTTCATTGGAAATTCTGAATACAGCATGCAATGGAAAGGGGATATTCTCTTCCTATATCAGTTCTGCTCAAGGGACCAAAAAAGTGATAGAAGTTAATAATAACCTAATTTATACCCTGAGGTATTCAGATGCCATCAGTAAGGAGTAAGAAAGATTATAATACTATAATATCAAGCAAAGTAAAATTAAAACTTAATTCTGTATTCTATTCCTTTCAAAATGAAGGTCATTCCTTGTAAGGTGTGGATATGAAACTTTGATAAAAAATCAAGTACTTTTCCTGTCCTCAAAATTTGTATAAAGTAAAAATCAATTACAAATAGTAAGAAATATTATTCTTAAGAGAAGACATGCCAATTTTATTTCTTATAGCTTTATTAGTATAAAACAATAATATTATAAAGATTTATTGTTTTACCAACAATAGAAATTTATCCAAAAATACTCTACAAGAGATATTTAAGGCTACAAAAGAAATTTCTTCAAGAGCAATTTCAATTGGAATTAATTGAGCAAAGAGCTGCAAGAAATTAATTCAAGAACAAAGTCTTTAAAAAGAATATTAAAGATAAAAAACACGCCCAAAAGTTACCAGAGCGAATTTGGAAACAAGTGACAAAGTTTACAGTGATGAAAGATGCTTTAATTCACTTTTGGGGTGGTTCAGGGGTAAAAATGATTATAAGAGTTACAAACAATGATTATAATTATTTTTTCACCTGGTTAAAAGGTCTAAAATGATTTAAAAAAGGTGGTTGGAATCTTTTATTGATTGGCTTAACAGTGTTTAAACTAATTATAAAAGGAAAAGATTCTAACATGAAGAGAAAAGTTGGGCAAAGAAGACATTCTTTTATAGCCATCAATTTTCTTACTCCAAAAGTGAATTTTACTCTTGTCAGTCGTGAAAAACAGTCTGACAACAGAAAAGCCAATTATGGAATCATTGAATTCTGTTTTAGACCAAAAAAGGGCTGGTTTAAGCCATTTTAGACCCTTAAATCAGCCATTACTATAGCAATACCTGGTCTAGAGCCTTCAAAACACGACAGGATGTGTGTAAGAGGCGTAGAAATCAGTTAAAACTGTTTTTACTAACATTGGTTTAGCTTAAGGGTAGTTTTACCCTCTTGGAAACAGTTAAAACTGCCCGTGTTGGTATCAAAACCTCATCATCAATTGAGTCACAGACCCTGTGACTCAATTCCAGGCCAAAAGTGATGAACTTTTGCGTGAATTTTGACATCTCACACCTGTCATTAAGGGTTTTGGGGGTCTGGCTCCCCCTTAGAGCTAGATTTCCTTTTCCCCCCCAATTTATTTTTTCATTTAATTCCTCATCATCTATTATACTTTTAATTTACATATGTAATTCAATTGAATTGTACAGTACAGTACAGTAATAATTGATGCCTCATATGTAAATTGAAGTTCACTTATGTAATACACGTGCACATTTTGACATTTCAATTGAATTCAATTGAAAATACTTCAATTCCTCATAACTTCTAAACCAAACACAACACTCAATTTTAACACAAAAATTGATGGTTAACACCACATGTGGTGTGAATTGAATTAAAGTTTTTATGCTTTTCAATTTTTGTATTGAAAATACTGAAAGCTTAAGTTAAGCTTATTTAGAGTTTAGTTACAAAAATTTTATTCAGAGGTGACCCCACCTAATTTTTTATAAGGAATCAAATGGTGAAATAAATTTCATATGTTTATTTACTGGATAAAAATTTATAATATATTTTATATAAGTTTTTACCAAAAATATTTTAATTTCATAATTTTTATTAAAAATTCATTTTTACTTAATTTTTGCAAGTAAAAATGAATTTTCATAATTTTGAATTTTATTGTAATTTTATTTTTAAATTATAATTAAATTTTTATTTTTAAATATAAATTTGTATTTATATCTTTATTTTTATAATATAAATAAATTTATTTTATTTATATTTGTATTTTAATATATCATTTGTGCTCTTTTGAGTATATAAAAATACCTCTAAGGCTCACAGTCCTCCAGCTCTATACTTCAACAGTTGTACTTGATGAAGCTCTGGACCTCAATCAGAGTCTGTCTATATTCCAAAATGAGCACACTTTAATGGTCTTATATGAGAAGGATAATAAAAGCTTCATTCATTAAGCATATCAATTACCAGGTAAAATACTGATTAAAGGCTGGGGACTTGACTTGAAGTTGTTTTCCATCAAGGGCCAGAAAGCCACCCAGGTTTCAAGCAGATTTTAAGATAATTTAATTCTATTTCCTTGGAGAATTAATCACCAGGGAAAATCATTGTTCAAGAAGTGGAACTTAGTAGAAGTTATTATGAATTGTAGCTCCGGACCTTAAAAGGGTTACATACTGCAACTCTGGACTTTGAAAAGGGGTACTTATGGAAGCTTCTGACCTCAAGTGGGGGTACTTGCTGCAATTCCAGACCTCCTTTGGGGTTAAATACTGAAACTCCATACCTCCAGGGGTAAGACTTACTGAAACTCCAGACCTCAAACAGTGGTACTTATGCAACCTTTGGACCTCAAACAGGGGTACTTATTCAACCTTTGGACCTCAAACAGGGGTACTTGATGCAGATCCAGATGTCAATAAATGTCAGTCCTCCAGCTCTCAACCTCAATGAGGACACTTTAATGATATAATATGGGGAGAATAATAAAAACCCTAATTAATTAAGTGTATCAATTATCATGATAAAGGGGATTCAGAATGACCAAAAGCCCTCAAGATTTTGAAATATCATTATACAGACCACTTTTTCATGTATTTCATTTTCAGAGGTAACATATTGTTTTTCTTTAAAGCTAACCAGTTTAAAAATGTTAGTATGTGGCCAACCATTAAACCATGTGGAATAAATTTTGACTTTTCAAATTGATACAAAGAATCAGAAAACCCAAATATTTGTTTGATTATTCCAAATTGAAATCTCCCATTTCTTTTGAAATGAATAATGCTATTTCCTATGGTTTTAGCTTCATTTTTTAAATTTTGGTTACTGATTTTGATACTAGCTAACTGGATATTACATGGGGAAATAGAATGGAAATCTCCATTGGTGATAGATTGCTATCTTTAATTCACACTCTACCAATAAATTGATGCCTTTGAAGAGTGAAGGTTCTTCAATTAATCAATCAGTGTTGGATATGTATTAGCTTTGAGTATAATGGGCTTCCTTGTAAGTGGGGTTTTAATATTTTCTTTATTGAAAGAATTCAAAATATTTTATATGTCTTCTGGAACTTATGGTGAGCTCATCATTACAGAAAGGATTTCACTTCAGCAGGAATTCAAATTCAGGGCTCCATTCATGTCATCTGTTAAATGAAATTAAAATTTAGTAAGAAATCAAAATTACAGCTTCCATATTAACCTAAATATCTTATTATTTTTAGGCAATATTTCTCAAGCACCAATGAAATGTTCAGATCCCCAAGTCTCTGAATCTTGCATTGGACCACACTGGGAAAGTACTTCTATAATGTGCTCAGAATAATGATTATTTGGTTTTCTTGACTGGTTTTGGAAGGGTTTTTGATTAGAAATACTTAATTCCTTCCAATATTGTTAAAATGCAGTAATATAATATTTTGGAAATTTTCAAGCTTGTGGAAACGTTGACTTCACTCATTAAATTAAACCTATTTTAAAAATCTACTTTTGGATTGTTCTAGAAGATTTTGGATAATATTGGTGGGTAAGATAAACTTGTTCACTGAGGAATAGGAACAGTATATATGCCTTTTATAATAAGACCTATTCAGAATCTTTGCAAATTCCATTAGGAGCCCCCATTTTCTTTGGCACATGGGTCAGTTATGAAGTAATTTAAGTATAGTTGATTATTTTTCTTAGATCTTCTAGGGTTTTACGCATTATTTGATGATCACTTAGTGTACTCAGTTCTAATTCAGATTGGAATTCAGGGGTGGGAGCATAATCTGGATCAACAGAAGATAAGTTTCCAAAAATGTATATACAATTTATGGTATTTGTGGGCTTTCTGAAGGATTGAATCATGCAGATGGTGTGATATTTTCAATTTCTTGTTGTGCATCTCTGCATAGGGCACATATTTCTCTTTGTGTAATTGGATGGAGTGAGACACTGCAACTGTCAGAGTTATATTCTGTGGAGGCAGCTTTTCATGGCCAGCTTCCTTTTTATTATTACTCAGTAATACACAATTTATATCTTGCATGTTCCTTCAAGTCAAAAAGGATGAGATTGTGCATGATATCAATATGGACCATTCCAGTAGAGTCCCAATATGGAAGTTCCTCAAGTATTGATTACTACACTCCATACTCTGCAAATATAGCTTGATGTTCTTTTTTGAACCTTGAAGCCATTTTTGGATGGTGGATTTGTGGTGATTGTAGTTTCATGCATGAGAGAGAGTATAGTTTACCTCTTCTAGCTCCTTTTTATGAACTGAACAAAAATTGCATAATTGATTCCCAGAATGTCAGATAAATCCACTGAATTTTCACATAGAAACAACATCTTAAAAGGAAGTCAGGTCAGAAACTTGGATGAATAAACCAGAAGGGCCATCTGATGTTGTGAAAAATTGTATTCCAGTCCAAATTTAAGTGAGATTCTTAATTAGAGGTACTAAAATATGATTAATCTCAGTAGAATTTGGCTCTTCAAGTCCAGGAATTATGGAAGCAACATATACATTCTCTAGGTTTAGTCTTTCATATGGGGGAAGATTAAGACAAACAAGAAGGATAGGAGCAATTATTTCCAGCCATCCTGACTTTCCATGTGCATTGAACCAATCAATATATAGAAAATCCATGAGATACCTCAAGCTGCATGAAGGGTGGGTCATGTGGCTGTCTTGTACCAAAAATTCCTTTTAAAATAATTCCAGACCAAGCATTGGTTATATCAGAGCTGTCAAAAAAATGTTGGTTTTCATTTTAAGGCAATTTATCAATCATACCAGGTCTCAGGAGAAACCTTGCACTCCATTTTTTTAAATGGTTGATATATGAAATTCTTCTTTGGAATGAACTTGAGAGATAAATGAGATTGGCTTTGGGTCAAATTTCAGGATAAAGAGACCATGTAGCCAAGACTTTCAATACAAGTTGGGTCACAATTGTGTTTCTTGAGATTCCTTTGAGAGTGTAAAAGTGTATTTTTGGACTGTGCTAGCCAAACCATTGAGGAAAAATCACTTGGGACAGAGAAAAATAACCTTCTTGGGTGGGTTCTAAGCCAATATTCTTAAATATAGTACTGCTTTATTTGGGTATGTTGATCTTAGGATCAAATTTACCTCCAGAGTGGGATATACTATTCTGGATCAGAAGGTTCAATGCAGGGTGGAGGATATGTGAGTTTGTTTGAGGGATATTATGGTTCACACAAAAATGTGCTGAGATGGTCATTGAAAGGTTTTGAGGTGATGGGTGGTGTTTTCATGTGTATTGCTTTCAAAGTATGAAGCCAAAGTTTGGGACATTTTGAGGTGTCTTATAAGGTATATTTGAAGTAAAAGTGGGAAAACATGATCCAATACATTATTATTGGTTGGGTGAGGGGGATTCATTGTATTTACTGGCAAAGTGAATGAATGGTGTGTAACCTCAGGCTGTTTTGAGGTTGTCCTCTTTTGAATATGCTTAGCATACTTATATTAAGTAAATTCCACTCCTTGCCACACCCCATATAAAGAGACATGCTTCTGGGTAGAAAATGATGAGCACATGCATATCCTAATGGATGAGTAATTTAGGAGCACTTATAATTTGAAGTGAAATGATGGAAATAAACTGTTTTAGATTGGAGGAAAATTGAATTATGAAATAGGGAAAATGATACCTCCTTATATTATAGACATTGTGGAAGGTCCAATATGCAAGGATTAGTTTGGCAGTGCTAGTGACAATTATGTGGAATATTGAGAACAGGATTCATTTAGATATTTTGTAGTATTTGCACTAATCGGAAGAATTATATCAGTACCCAAAGAGATATGCAGTGCAGGGTTTGTGCACCATTACAATATCAATACTTCTTTATACAAATGAGTGGACTTTTAACTATCAACACATTTTTTCAGAAAAGTTCTACCAATTACAATGAAAAATCTTTTTGGAAATTAATAGGAAAACACTGAAACACTTCTCATTGCTCTTGGTCCTAGGCTGTCACCATCAATTGCTAATACAAGGGGAAATGTAAGCAAGTTTTTTATGAAGCTGCAACATAATAGTAGATGTAATAATCATTCTTACTATCCACAAGCATTTCTTGATAGGCAGATATGGTGTCAGCCTGTGACTCAAAACCAGAGCACAAGCATGACAGCCAAAATACCATAAACCAATGGTATAGCCAAAATACCACCAAAACATGGAGCTGAGCCAAATTAGCTCAAAAGGTATCAAAAGAAAGAGGAAACTCACCTCTTTCTGAAAATATAAGTCCCATCACCATAGGACAAGAAATAACAAAGTTATTCCTGCTCGAAGTTATTGCTGAGCATAAACCTTAATTTTCACCTCTCATCTAAAATCTAGAAGGAGAGGCTTAACCCCATCAAATGGGTATTCAAAATGAAGCTCTAAGCCAGGGCTATCTAATGGTGCTAGCCAAACTGAGCTAGCACCAGTATTACTTGAGTTATGGTCAAATTCAGACCAAATAAGGGTGAACAAAACATTCACCTCCCATCTAACTTTTACAGTTTTATTGTGAGATACCTAAAGTGGGGTCTTTTTGGAAAGAGCACAATCAGGGCTATCTGATGGTGCCATCCATTTCCTCATAGCTCAACTACAACAGAAGTTATTGGCCAAACAAGCTTAATACAGCTTTTGCCCAGACCACGCCAATGTACAAAAATACTTGTACATGGGATAACTTTGTCATATTTAATGATAACCATTTCAAGTTGGTTACCATTGTGTAGAGACCATACAGAGCTATTCAATGAACCAACTTTGAGCTTTATATCTCAAAAACTGACAGAGTTATGACCATTTTAAGGTCAAAATCCCACCTGCTGTCAGATACAGCCTTACCATGGGATAATATCCCATAACCATGAATATGAGGTGTCAAATAGACGAAGAAGCATGTTTTTACTTCAATACCTCATATGTCAGTCAATACTGGGGTCCCATAAAGTTTCTGTACAGCATTCTACGCGTCATACACGTCAGAATCAGGCTGTGAGGTCCCCAGATGAAAATTTTCACCCTGTATTGGTGAAAACCGCCCAGATGTGGTTTCAAAACCACATCTGAGCCCAATACAGGGTATACAAGCTGTTTGCAAACCACAAGCCTGTCATAGAGAGTGAAAAATCTTCACTTCCTCTACGTGGAAAGGTCTAGCAGCCTTTCCACCTCAATTTCAGGATAAAAGGAGGGCTTTTCACAGCCAAAAGCCTTTCCTCATCCTGCTCTTGAATAACCTACGTAGTAAACTGTCACAAACAGTTTTACTCTTGGTTAATAATCAGGTATACTCTTAAATTAAAAATTATTGTAGTCTTTATTATTGTAACCCAACAGGTAAAGCTGCACCCAGGGCTTTCAACAGCGCTCACCACCACTATATCTCTATAGTAAAGCCCTTAATATCTTAATTTAATCCTTTATCATCAACTTTATTATCTTTTGCAGCATTTTTACCGTGTCACAAACATAGTTTGAGTTGTAAATAGCCTACATTACCACTCTTTCATAGTTTCATCCTGACATATGGGAATATGTGTCTATGTGTCTATGTAGATCCCTGCATCTTGACATCTTTCATGGATTAAATTCTGAGACTGATGGGTGATATAAAGGTGAATCTTACCATTAATTATCTCAATAATGTGTGGCCACATATATAAAGGTCATAGGTCATTAATCCCACCATAGATACCATGGTGAACACAATTGAATTTCTTTTGGTAGAAATATGTTCTGAGTACAACTGAAAAAAGTTTATTTATTTTCATTAATAGGAATTGGTACAGTAGATGTGAGCTTATGACTTATATCCCTCTAAGGATGAAAGATAGGAGCTATATTGGTTTTTTGGAGAAAAAATCCTGAAAAATATTCTAGGTTTATGCCCACTTTAAGAAAGATTGGGTAGTCCTTTGGAACATAAAAACTATAAATATTGAATCCTTGGGGTGAACCTTTGGGTAGGGGGATTGAATTTCAATTTGTGAGCATTTGTGAGATTTTTGTGGTTCAATTGGGGGCTTGGTATCAAATTTTATATGAAATTTATATCAAATGGTATTCTCAGTTTATCCAGTGTTTTCTTTTTTCTAGTCAGACTGGCTCTAAGGCTAGGTTACTTCCTGTGGCCTACTAGATTTTGGCACTGTTTATGACCTGAATGGTGTTTTCCAATTCATAAATTCAGTGAAAATATGGTTCAGTGTGTCATATTCCAGGTATCAAGTGTAAATTATTCAAAATTGTAACATTTTATACATGCAATTAAACATCAGTGCATGATTTTGGTTAAGGCTGCCACCCAGGATTGAAAAATTGGTGTATTCCTGAAGGAAACATCAATGGTTCCAGGACATGTTCCAGCCCTTTTGTAGTTGTTTTTTATGATTCCTGGAGGGGATGGGGGTGATATGAATCAGGAAAAGAAATGGAATTCCCAAAGAAGTAAGTAAGGGGTCAAAAGGGCAAAAACAAGTACAAAAATCTGTACATGAAGTTAAGAAAGCTTGTAAGAAAATTAAAAAAACCAAGTCAAAATGAAGTTTACAAGAAGGTCTACAAAAAATTATCAATAAAAATGAATTCCCATTTGTCCATCCCAGTACTGGAAATCCTAGGCTGGTGGGCTCCAGGATAAGGAAAAAAAGAAAATAACCATGGGGTAGGGGACAGGAAACCCCCTTGGGGAACTCCATGGAGTGCATCCTTCCATACAGAATTACCTGTTGATTCCATCCTGGGATTGAGTTAAGTGGGCCCTGGCCCAGAACTTATTTGGGTGGTCTGAAAAATATATTCTGAAAAAAAAAAAGAGAAAGATTTACCACAAGATTTCCTCAATAATGAACGAAATCACTTATTCAATATAATTTGGTTAAATACTTAGCAGGGTATTGGAAGAATCTTAACAGTCCAACTACAATATATTTTAATTTCTGCTTGCTAAATAATATTTTATGAAATATTTTCTTGAATTCCTTATTTTGAATAATAATCAAGTTCTTCATACAACTGAATTTATCACAGCTTAGCTTTGTAGATAATGGTAAATTTTTGAACTATATAAAGGATACTTCTGCTGCAAATTTGGTGGTGCTGATATGTATTTCTATTTTATTATGATGAATCTTGTGAGCAATGTTCTAGCAGGGAGGTAAATTTCATTTTTTGACAAAAAGGGGTGGCATGTGTACAATGCTACTGGAGAACTCCTTTTAGTGTAGGATTGGATGAGGTAGTCCTTGAGGGGGAAATCACAGGTAAAACTGTTTTTAATTTCTGAAATAATCCTGTAACCATAGGTGCTAATGGTTTTTTAGCTCCCCCTCTTGATATACCAAACAATCTCCCTGCAGAGATCACAAATCAATATTTAAGACTTGTGGCGTCACAGCTAGAGAATACTTTTCAGAAGTCTCTATAAGACCTAATCAATAGCCAGCTTAATTATAAAATAATAATAATTTGAATAAAATAACTTCAAATAGTAAATTTGAAGGTGGTTTCAAGATAATAAAATAATAATATTGAGTAGATAAATAGTAGTTAGAATAGATCTGAGTGGTGATTTAAGTTGTTTCTTTTGTTAAAAGTAATTTTTCTATGGATAATAGCTTAATATGATAATATATAGTAATAGTTATTATGTATGATGGTTTGTTGAATGGTTAAATATATGTAATTGACAAATGATATTTATAATATGTTAACTATACTTTTGATGATAATAATAATAGTGATAGCTAATAACTAATAGTAATTATAGATTATGAGACCACTATAATTAAAAGAAATACTGTCGAAGGTTGATAAATATTTTATCCATTATAATAGTCATAATGGATGGTAATAGGGATAATAGAAAAATAATAAGATGTACTACTAGTAACAGTTATGAAACCACTAATGTGTATTTTGTTTTTCACTTGATAATAATAGCAATAATATAAATTTCCTTCTAGTGAGAAGAGTATAATTTAAATTTGTCTTTAACTTTTTGGATAGGAGTATTTGACTAATAGATGAATTTATAGTAAGGAAGATCTACTGTTAACTACAGCTACTTATAAATCACTATTAGTGTAATTCAATATAAAGGATGATAATTTCTAGATTAACCTAATAGTAAGGGATTAATAATTATGCTCCTTGGTATGAGATTAATTTTATTCCCAGGGAAAGAGGAGAAAATGGGGAGATAGGCCTCCTTTTGTATTGTTAGAAGTACCCATAGCTCTCCATCTAAAGCTTTATTTTCTCCCTTGAGATAACTTTTCTGGTTCAGATTTTTGTAAAAAAAGTAATATAACCTATCTGTTACACTGAATTAGTAATATTTCACAGCCTTGAGGGATTAATTCTGGTGGGCAAAACTGATAACAGTGTCATATAACTGAGATATTTTCACCGTTTTTCTGGCCAAAATTAAGGTTTAGATGTTTTTTCCGGTGGGGATTTTGATAAATAATATGAGTTAAATTCTTCTTTACACTTTTTTAGTCAGCTTGAACATCCTTTATGAATTAATTATGGTGAGTGAAAGGATGAATATGGTGTCATGTGAATAAGCCCTTGAATAATTTGTTTGTAATATTTATTTAATTCAAAGTGATCATGCTATGTAATGTGGGGATATGTTCTTGAGTTTCAATTTTTGATTACTGTAATTTCTGTGGAATCTACAGTTTAGCATATTTTACTTGCATAAAGCTAGTTGAAATTAATTTGAGTTTAAAATAATGATGCTTTGGCTATGTCATGTACAGATCTCATGAATTTGTATTGCATAACCTTATCTGGGTGCCTTTATTGATATGTAATTTAGGTTTTTAGTTAAATCTTCTTGCATTAAGTGTAATTTAATACTTTCATATGACTCTTGTGTAACATCAACTGTATTTTGGTTTCTTTAATTTTTGTAATATGATATTGCTGATGGATTTTTGGGTGGATATACTGCTACTTTGTATATGCAATTTGTTGTTTAGTTGTTTTTTCCCATTCTAAAAGAAAAATATCCTCTTCCCAATACTATTTACCTTATCATTATAATTATGTGATTGCAAGGGTTTCTTTTGAGTGGTAAGTTCCTGAATTAGCCATTTGAATCTTGATTTTTACAACTTTTCATCTTCAAAAATTGCTTGAAAATGGAAAAAAAGGTATGGAATACCACACTAAACTATACATCAATGGTGTTCCTTTGTCAAATATTTTGGTGGAAGCCATTCTTTCCAGGATCCTATTAAGACCCATGGTCAGAAACATAGGGAATATTCTTTTGTTGCACCAGATGCAAGCCAATTCATGAGGAATACTGGACCCCTCCACTTAGAAATTCTGGTCAAAAGGAATTCAAGGAATCCTTGGGGACAGCCTGGTGGTTCCAGTGGAAATATTTAATCAACCCACTTAAGGACACCCCATCTAATCTGTGAAAGCTACAAGGATGTTCAGCTCTACAAGCAAGAAACTTTGGCTTTGGCGGTAAACCATGGAGTCTATACACCTTTATTTTCTGAGAGTAAATATTTTTGTTTTATTTTTCATAAAAAAGGGACCCCTCCTAACATGATGAATTTGTTATATTTGGATAATCCACAGGAATCCTCCACACAATCACCTTCCAATTTCATTTTAGACACAGCCCCTCCACCTGAGGCCAAGCCAGGACCATCCAAATGTCCAATAATTGCTTCGCCAGAGGATTGGGGAACTATGGTGAGGCCATTCAGTAATGTAAATACCCCTGAGTCAGAGGCATATCCAGGTTCTTTAAAACAACCGCAAATGGCATCAGATGAAGAGCCAGACCCTAATACAGATAATCTAAATCAAAAAAGCTTTCATACATCATCTCCCACAAAGAATTGATCACCAAAAGTAATGGAAAATCCCTTTTATGGAATATCATAAAAGAAAATTTTACCAGTTATACCAACTTCTACATGTCCCAGGTTTCCAACAATACAGTCTCCAGTGGCTGATGTTCCTTCACCCATAGTTTCCTTGCCCTCAGTGAATAATACACCATCTCTAGATGTTCACAGGAGGACACCAAATGATATAATGGAAGGAATCAAATCAGAATTAAATTCAAGTCATGCAGAAAAAACCGTCTTAGATATAAGTTTCCCCAAGCAAGACCCAGAAGAAAGTCATTTCTTTGAAACTGTATCAGATATTGGAGTCTCTGAAAATGCAATAAATATTTCCAGTTATTCAGTATCTGAGACTGGAGTTACCAAAAATTCAAGAAGTCCTTCCTCAAAGAATTGCAATGTAAATATGTCACCAAAAGACAGTTCCTCAACAAAGTCCAAATACTTCATTCCTCCATTGCAGTTACCAAAAATTTCATCCAGTTAGCCCTCAAAACATGATATCACAAGGAGTGGTAGCTACAGGCCTTCCGAATTTGAGGAGAATTTATGCGCATGTTCTTGCAAGATTGGTATGGTTCCCTGCTAATTTCTGGATTGACTCAATTGGAAGCTTTGATGCAGATTGTGGAGAAATTGGTGGTGAGAAAATTGATGCATATTTATTATCACAGTTTGATACAGAATCAATTAGGTGTGGCAAGCTTCAGTAGATATTAGGAACAGCTGTATTTAAGGCCTTTGATTCTCAGAGGTGGTCCACTGTGCTTCAAAATATGGCAATGTAGGTCTTCTCTTGTAATGGGAATATTCTTATTGTCACTTTAATTCATTTCATAAATGAAAATTTGCTTTGCAAATAGAAGAAATACATGGGGGTATCTGTTGTAAATCTTAGTTAAATCAATTGAACAGATGAGTAAGGTAATTCTAATGACTCTTGATACAATTTATTGGAGTGATGTAATATTGGAACATTATTTATAAAGGATATCTATAGGTTTCTTAATGTCCTTTCTTTTTTGGTAAACAAATGCAAGTAATGTATGCAAGTACCACATTAATGATCTTTTTGAACTTGAACAAGATGAATACATCACACTTTGAGCTGGGCCTAATTTATTGCAAAATTCTCTTTTTAGGGAAGTGACAAAGCTCTTTCTAAAATACATTGTGATAATCTTGGGTTTTCATAAGTTTTGTAACTCTTAAGAATCTATTACTAATTAAAAATACTGCAAGAAGTCATTTTATCCATTATATTTTGTTTGATTTGCTTTTTGGGATTCTGAGCTTTCATCATTATACAGTTCCTTCTGATTCCTTTTGTTCTAATTTAAAATTCATTGACTCTGACAGCAATGAAATTGTGGAGTTGATGACATCTAAATCACCTAATGCACCTAATATACTTCTTACAGCTTTTATAGCATCTTCAATTAATGTATCAGGTCTTTATATTTAGCAATATTTCCCCATGCCACCTCCTCCTTTCATCAATTCTCCAGGAATTACTGTTAGCTCAATAGCTAATCCTACTGTAACACAGTATGGAAATAAATATCCACCTTACCCACATGACTATATTATTGATCCAAGATCAACACCATCAGCAGATGAAGCATCAAGATAACATTCAGGTGCAGAAAAGAAACCAATGCTAAGTATCACACAGCTTACTGGAAAAAGTGGAATTAATCAGTTCCAGAAAAGTAGTTAATCGTTGAATCATAGGGGTTACCAGATTCAAGGTAAATTGTCTAGTGTCTTTACTTGTAGAATATTTTCCCTTGGTCAAATGTCATTGATTAAATTGATCTCTTCCTAATTCTTTATATGTTCCACCTCCCTGGAAAAGCATCAGGACAAGGTACATTTTTGCTGAACGTGAGTGAATTTTTTAGTTCTCTTATGTTTCCATGTTTTACTATGACTGCGAATTCTCAGATGATGACCCTTATGCTTCAGGGTCAAGATCTTCATCTCCACTTGCGAATAGGGTAAAGAGAAAAGCTGGGCTTCATCCATATGACTAAACCTATCACCATTCAGCTCAGTGCTCCACCCATAAGTCCTTTGAAGAAGGAGAGGAAAGGCCATCAGCATCCACCACAGAACCCATGCAAAAGGAGGATGTTGTTAATAGATCAAATCCAAGTCAAAATAATCATCTTGATTTTACAAGCTCAATTGGACAACCAAACAATCCATCATCCACAGGAGAACCTATGCAAACTGATTAGTCTGCTAATCATTATAATCAAAGAAAGACTCATCACCGGAATTTTCCAGGCCCGAGTGGAAAACAATGAAATTCAGAATCAAGTGCCCCTCAGTCTGAGAAGCATGGTTCTTCTTCGAGCCAAAATCCTCTGCATGATTTGGCAGATGCATTTGTGTAGGATTCTCATCATCATTAACAGCATGAGCAACAAAGAAGGGTACAAAGGGTCGCAAAGAAGCTATCAAAAAAGCAAATATTGTGGTCTCTCAAAGGTCAGCTTCAAGAAAATTTAATGGCATGAGGTTGGCTATCCACCATCATTTTTTGTTTCTTCTCAAAGTGCCTGGTAAGTATTTAACAAAATTACCTACCCACAACAGCAGAGGAGTGGCAATTGGAAGTAGAAGCTGCTTGGGATTTGGGTTATCTCCCTGATGATCCATTTAGTCAGTCACAAACATCAATGAGCTACTGTAACACTGAACTCCATAAATTGGGGCTGAACTGCTTTAAATGGGACTGGGAAAGCTCTTGGAAGCACCCATTCAATGATCTCATGACAATATTTTTTACCAAAAATTATTCTTGGCTCTTTTAAGTACTGAATATCACCATTTTTTTGGAACAAAGATCACAACAATCATGGAGTGGTTTCAGCCTTGATGAATCAATACTTCACTTACCTTCAAAAGGAGTGGAAAGAAATTCAATGCAGATCAGAGTATGTTTTGGGGTAGAGGGAGAAGCAAATATTATCCAAAATAAAAGGAAATTTTTGTTTCCTTTGTATTGTCTTATTGCTTTCCAGGATTTTTGATATTATAATTAATATTTTTATGAATCTTCCTCTATGAAAGGATGGTGTGATAAGGCAAAATTCCCAATCTTGTCCTCACAGTTCAATCATCCTAAGTTGTGTTCTGATACTGAGGAAGTAGAAGAAGATGTGCAGATTGTATTAAACAAGATGGGAATCTAATGTTGATACAAGATATGCAATCAGTTGGCTGAAAAAATTGACAATTATATTTTCATGTCTAGCTGGATCAATAAAAGGAAAAATTCTCAATCATTTAGTAGGTTGGTACCATTGAAGTGTGTGGATGAAGGAGATATTCCCAAAATACTTTGAAAGCAGGTCTTCAGAATTGAGTGGCTTTCAATATTAAGAAGGGAAAGCCTTGAAGAATTGTAAATTTAGGATATTCCAGTTATTTCTTAGTTTGTGATTCTTTTCAATTAATAAACCACTGCAATTGTTTTATGATTAAAGAAAAAATGAATTATTGGTATTTCTTGCCTTCCTTTGTCATGTTTTATTTATATCTTGTTCTCTTTACACACCAAAATCTTAGGTATCCCTGAGGAAGCACTCCAATAATTCATTAAATGTCATGGTCTTAGAAATGGTACTCCTGAGCAAAGTATAATTCTCAGCTCCTTCTGTTTTGGAAGTTTCTAAGAATTCATAACTCACTCAGCCAAAAATTGCTTCTTTTCCTGGACCCATTTACATGGAGAAATATAATTATCATATGAGCTCAGTTGATCATTTTTCTGAGTGAAATTGTGAGCAAGCTAGCTTTACACATATTAACCTCAACTGAACTTGGGGTGATATAATTTATGACCTTGACAGGGTTTTTTTTCAAGGAAGTGCAGCTTATCTATAGACTGATCCTCTACGTAATGATTCCAGTTGGACTCCTTTATTAATATAGATTGTAAGCTCTAATAAAATATCTCAATCTTGAAAGATTGTGGTGCTTACCATTAGATAAATAAAATCAGCACAGTTTATGTTAATTCTTGTTCCTGAAGCTGAAATTGATTCTATTAGCACCTAAGCTTTGGGATTATTGGTAAATTATTCTAGTGATTTAGTTTGTTTGTTGTATGTTATACTTCCATCTAGATGGGTGTATTCAATTGAATAGTGGGACAACACACTCCTAATTCTTTATTAGTATAATTGTTAATGAAGGTATCAATATTACTGACCAATTATGTAATGATAGCTCACAAGTCTAAAAAACTGATTCTATTTGGAATATACAACAGATTTTGGATTCATTTTGGCCTCATTATGTCTTTCAATTTATTATTCTATCAGGTGTTCAATTTTTCCACTATTCAAACATGTACCAACTTTGACATACTTAGAATATGTGGTGGGGCTCAAATCTTGATCTCCAATTTCATTTTTGTCACCTAAATCACCTATTCTATCAACAATAATTGAATGATTTCAACATATCCTGAGATTGTTGATACTTCAGAAAAAATAACCTGGTGCCTTATTTTTGGTTGGAGTGAAATCTTCATACAGCTCTTGATATAATTTCTTGATTTCTTTTCTTAAAGGAATAGAAATGTATTCATGGTAATGGGTTGGAGTTTTAATAGATGTGACATCTTGGTTTGACGCAATACAACGTGCCTTAAAGCCCAAAGAAGGGGATATTCATTTCCTTTGGAGATATTTCTTTAAATATGTGTTTTTCAGTATTTTTGGGTGTGATTTCAAGGCTGGTTAATAAAGGCGATAAAACCAAGAAGATCTTTGATGGTGTTATTGACTTGTGTTCCAGTTAGACAAATAGGATGTATAGATTTAATATTATTAATGTCCTTATGGGTGGAGGAACTTTCTGATTGTATGTAGCTGTATAATCTATAATCCTAGTGAATATGGAGTAGAATAGAAATTAAGCAATCTTTTTTCATACACTCACTGAGCCTCATCTAGAATGATACAGTACCAATCATGATCATAAGTTGAATTGTGTTTTTTTGAGATTGGTCTTGGATATTTAAGCTCATGATTAAGGATATTTCAAGTAGTAATGATGATTTAATTATGTATAAATTCTTTGCAAAGTCAAGCAGTGTTGCTTTTTCCCATGGTAGCTTAGCCATTTTGGTGTGCCAGGCTGTGTATTATTTGAAAGCTCATTGTTTCTATTGCTCAAAAGGAAGTGTCATGTGTGTAGAGCTTGCCATCTGGGTTTAAATTTTTGGGGTCATTCCAATGAAGGAGCTAGCATTAAGGGTCTTTCCTAATCCCATGTTATCTACAAGGATACTCACAAGGGGATTTACTTAAGACTTTTCATCTAATTGATTAATTACCTTCTGGGTGATAATTTGGTTATAAAATTGTGGTGATAAAAGAGGGTTTGGAGCCCAAAGGTTTTTTTGAAGAAGGTCCATTGCAATTCTCATGGTCACGTAGGAAGGCCAGGCCTATCTTCTGGTGGGGAATTAATCTTTTAGTGACTATTGAGAGAGGAGGTTCTTTAGGCAGAAAGTCACTGCAACTGGGAAATTTAAGAAGAGTATTTTTAGATTTACTTGAAAGGCTATGATGAAAATATATGCAAGGTTTATCAATTACTGTATTTTTAAATAATGGGAAATTAAGATGGGTTGATGAACTATAATTCTTGGGTTGATAAATTTTTAATAATATTTTTTGGATATGTCCCTGAGTCAAAGAATATTTTCTTATTGTGAAAATGAAATCAGAGCCAGCTGAAAGGTTTTTTAAAATAGAGGACTCCTTCTATAGAAAGGACTTGGACTGGATTGGATCTAAGATTTGATTACCAGGCCTCACTAGGCCCACATTTGATAAATTTATGGGTCTTTCCAATAAGGTTTATTGCAGTAGTAGATAAATAAACTGGAATGGTTCCCAGTCTCTGTGGTTCATGTGGAATGTAAGCAAAAATTCATGATTATTATTCCATGGGATTATCCATGAGGGTGATTTGTTATTAAAATGGAGATAGCAATGAGAACCATAAGGTAAAAATTTATATTTGATTAGCTCAATTCGCATTGGCACTTAATGGTTATTCATAAGAAAAGATTTTGAAGTTTTTAGATACCAGTAAAATGGTGGAAGTGGCTGGGAAGGGGATTTTTAGCAAGGAAGGAAGAAGAGTTTGATTCTTTTTTTCGAGGAGTAATCCACAATAGTTTCTTTATTAATAAGATTTAGTTATATGAACAACTAGGCTGCATCCCAGCATAGAAGGATCACATGATTATACTAGGGTTGTTCCCATTCATGCTGGTTGGAACAATCTGTAAATTATAACAATTTTTCTGGAAGTGTCATTTTTTGGGGAAAGCCACTCACTGTAAATTAAAAATTATGTGTATGAAATCAATCTATTGAGAAAATTTCCTGTAAGCTCAAGAGATGTGTGGATATAGTGCTTGAGTGGGGGGTCATGAATGATTCTCAGTGGGAAACCACTATACATGATGTGTGTTCTATCAATCCATTGAAAACATTGCCTGTGAGCTCAAGAGATGTGTGGAAAGAGATCTGGAGTGATTTCTGGTGGGAAGCCACCATACATGATGTGTTTTCTATCAATCTATTGATAATATTATTCGTGAGCTCAAGATATGTGTGGACAGAGTTCTGGAATGATTTTTGGTGGGAAGCCACTGTACATTATTTGTGTTGCATTCTGGAATTGGGGCTCAAGGGATGATGTTTGGTGGGAATCAATGCAAGCAGAAAAAAGAAAATAAATTTATGTCATTTAGTGAAAGAGTCTGTAATAACCACAAATCAGATTTTATTAAAGAGAAACCTTTTTGAAAGGTTAATTTTTGAGAGACAAAGAAAATACGAATATCTCATAGGACTACAAAGAAATAACAAATCCATCTAAATAAATTAAAGATAAGAGTGTTTTGTGAGTGCATTTTGTATCCACCAATATATCTGTCAGGTTGAATTTCTATAGTCATTCCTTTTCAATTGAAAATTATCCAAATAAGGGAATTAAATAATTATTAAATTCATCTTATAAATATCAGAAAATTCAAACTTAATGACACTTTACAGCCCCGAATTAATGGGTTTAGAAAGTCTATCACTTGAAAGAATTCTTGCAGTTTGATTTGATATTTAAGATGCACAACTCAGAAATGGATTTATTGCAATAATTCTTTTTGCATCTTTACAAGCTTGTAATTCAGTTCACTCAATTTCACAAAGTATTTTGCCTCAATCTTCCCAATTAGAGCATCTTTTTTTGACAAATTGTTGTTCCAATTCCCTGATCATATATTATTTTCTCTCATTTTTGGTTTTGAGGGCCCTCCTTTTGATGTGATAGGAAGGCAAATCTATTGAGATAGGAGTCATAAACTGCAGCGATTCTCTTAGATGAAAATTTATTCAGGGTCAAGCAGAATAAGATGAGTGAGTATTTATTGGTTACTACTAGAAGGGGTTATGTCGAAGGAATACACAAATAGGTATATCAACCTTTGTAATTCGGAGGGAATGAGGATTATCTTACTTGTTGTTTAATTACATAGAGAATATATAGCATAGAACGTATCCCATTAAATTAATCAGCCACCAATTTTTCAACATTATTTTTCTGCTAATTGTGGGTCCCTGTTCATCATGGGACCCTCAGTTTTGCCGTATTATGGCTTGGTCTCACTCTGGGACCCCACTCCTGTTTTCAAAAGTGCAGTTTTTTTGGGGGCTCTGTATTCTTAATAATTGATAAATTTAAGTTTTCTTAAATTTAAATTCATTATTTGTTTTTGTTTTTGTTTTTTAAAAGAATAAGGAATTTATCACCAGGGCAAATCTCGTGTCAATCGTCGGCGATTGACTTCACGTCAAGCAAACGTCAAGCAGGATAAAAGTTGAGCTCACGTCAAGCGAAAATCAAGCGAACGTCGAGCACACGTCACACTCTTGTCTTACACCAAATCCTGTGACATCCACCAATATTGGTTCCCCTGTGCCTTCAACTCAGATTCCTCACCACCTGATCATCCCGCAACCGTCCGATGGTTGGTGAAAATTACACAAGACCCGCCTGTTTGCACAAACACACATCAAAGAGGTCCTTCAGCCAGTCTTGATGTAGGCGGGGGGTTTGACTTCACCAGGTCATCCATAAAAGGACTCCGCCTGAGCAGGATTGTCGTTTTGCAGGTGACACTGGTAGGGCCCGCCGCACAATACCGCGTGCGCTTGCGCGTCCGGTGTGCGGGTGCACAAGGGTCGCTTCCCCTTCCTACATGATGATGGCGCAGCTAGAAATTTTGGCGGGGGGTTTGACTTCACCAGGTCGTCCATGAAAGGACTCCGCCTGAGCGGGATTGTCGTTTTGCAGGTGACACTGGTAGAGCCCGCCGCACAATACCGCGTGTGTGGGTGCGTGTGCATTGGCGTGTGCGCAAGGGCCGCTTCCCCTTCCAACATGATGATGACGCAGTTAGAAATTTTGGATGCTGTGAAAGGTGAGTGTGTGGGTCATTTGATCATTGAACTTGGCTTATTCACACTGTACCCAATGTCAAAATAGTAAGTTCTTTGTGGCAATGTGAAATAATGGGCTTTGCTTGTCACAATGGCATGTCTCTGTCACTAAATTTTGAGGCAGTTATTTCACTAGCAAAATTGCTAATGAATCTGAGATATTTGCATTTCTGTAGACTAAATTTCATGAAATAACGGCTTTATCATTACAAGCAGTCCACATGACAGAACTTTGTTATCATACAATCCACAGTTACCTTCTATTTCTTCTTCAGATATAATCAAGTGTCCATCATCAAGACCAATAGCTTTGTAAATATTGAGATGCGGACAATCTGGTAAGAAATTCACATCAATCTTCAAAGTTTTTAAGATCAGAAAGTTATTGTTCAGTATGCTAGATGGCTCAGAGACTTTAAAAATGCTATTAATAATACCAAATTGTCGTGAGTTGCCCCTCAGAAAAGATATCACACTGCTTCTGACATTTTTGGATTCAGTTGAAAATATATTGTTCCCAATATTAATGTTTGAAACTGGAAAATACCAAGGTGAGACAATCCTTGAAGTGAGATGACTTGTGGATTGCACGGTAGTGTCTAAGCTGATCCAATCAACTATTTCCCTTGTTGCATGAAAATTCTGTAAGTACTCAACCAGGCAATCATAATTTTCTTGGTCATGGCGGGATGGTTTGTTATATTTATGGTCATTGAACAGGGCAGGTGGCTGTGATTCGAAAAGCTGTTTTATTTCACATGGCACGGAGGGGGATTTCAGGAGAACGGAAAGGTTGGAACATCGACAGATATGTTGAAGTGAGGTTTTATCTATATCATCTATTTAGAGTTGCAAGAAGTTAATCTTATTCAGTTCAGGTGTTTAATCAATGTGAATATATTGATCTTATTAATTGACGTACATATTTTGTTATTTGTTGGCATTTTTGCAAATACTCCAATCAAGCGCTCATAACCCCATGTGGCTGAGGCTTGTGCTGGGCCCCAACGTTGGAAGAGTTCGGGAATATGGTCAGCAAAATGATGATTTGGTTTACTTTTCTGTTTTGGGAACAGGAGTTGATTGGAAAGGCGGAATTTTTTCCAATGTTCAGCAAATGCAGTCGCATCTCCTATTGAAACAGTCCAACTTGTGGCAATGTTGATAGCACTAATCAAATGGAATGTATTCTTGGTTAGTTCATTTCCAAGTTCTTCTGACTGACCCATTTGCCTTTGAATGTTGGCGGATTGGTGTACATCTAATGACATCTGTTGACTGAGCATTAAAAATGGAATATAGACCTTATATAAGAGAGCCCATTCAGCGGCTTTTAAGCTACCATGAGAGGGGGAACCCATGTTGCGAGGTACTCTTGTCCATGATGAGGGAATTATTGTCTCAGATATGATTTGTCGGAGATGCTCCAGAGCCTCACCCTTGATCTGGTGATCACTCAGTGCAGTGATATCCAATTCAGAGGGGATTTCAGAAGTGGGGATGTAATCGGCATCAAATGAAGGAATCTCCGCAGAACCACTAGATGGATGTTCTGTGTTAGGGGTGGGCATTGGGAAGTAGTTTTTTCGGGTGGAAGTAGTGGGGAGTGGCTCATTTATTATTTTTGCTGCGTCTCTTCTCAGGGAGCGGGCCTCTCTCAATGTGATTTTATCAAGAGAGCTGTTGGAGGTCATGGAATCTGAGTCTGAACTGTTGGTGTCATTGGATTTCCTGCGGGACCTGAGGTAAATTTTTGATTTGGACTCTGGAATGCACAATTTGAAAGCTGCATGATCCTTCAAAATTCCAAGTATTAAATTATGCATTATGTCAAGATTAACCATTCTGGTGGCATCCCAATACGGAAGGTCTTCTAAAATTGAATATCGCACTCCATACTCAGAGAAAATTGCTTGTCTTTGTTGTGGGGTTGCCCGAAGCCATTTGGCAATGGTTGATTTATGATTTTGATATGAGCGTGTGTAGTGAAATTGAGGACCAATTTCATCAATTTGAGCTTTGTGAATGGTGCAAAAATTACAAAAGTGGTTGCCTGAATGGAAAATAAATCCAGTAAGCTTGCGCATGGCAACCACATCCGCAATGGCTGTGAGAATGGCAACATGGATAAAGGATCCTGAAGGACCTGTTGAGGTGGGTGAAAAATGGTAACCTTGCCATAGCTCTTTGAGCTCATTGATGAGTGGCATTAATAAATAATTCAATTGAAGGGAAGTTGGCTCCTTTGGACCAGGGATGATTCCTGCAACATAGACATTCTCTGGCTTCAATCTTTCACTTGGGGGGAGATTAAGACAAATAAGCATGATAGGTCCAATGCTGGCCAACCGGGTGGACTTTCCATGTGCATTAAACCAGTCCACATAAATCGAGAAGGCCAATGCACCAGGAATGGAGATGAATGGGGGGTCATGGATATTTCTAGTGCCAGTGAAGCGTCTCCAGACCAATCCATCCCAGACGTCACATTTTGGGGAATCTTCGGGAGTTTGGGATTGTTGATGTTGATGCAGAATGTCCATAATTCCAGCCCGCTGGAGAAATCTGGCAAGCCAATTCTTGAATGGTTGATAAATGAAATGTTTTGTTGGTATAAATTTTTGCTTCATGTTGGTGGTGTTTTGGGTGTGGGCTTCAAATGAATAGATGAATTTGCCTAATGATTGTGTGCAAGGGGGATCATGATCATTTGGGTAATTATGGAGTTGACAGTGGGGTTGGTCAGTTGTGACTGATTCAGTAAGGCCATTAAGAGAGAAACATTGAGGACAACATATATAGTTTTGAATCACTGGCTCCAATTGGAGATGTTCAAATATGGTACTCAGATCTTGAGGTATATGGAATGCAGGAATGGGGGGACCACCGGAGCTTGAGATGCTGGACTTGATCAGCAGGTTTAGGGCGGGGTTGAGAATGCGTGAAGCCCGGCGGGGTATATTATACCTTAATGATAGAATGGCAGATATTATCATTCCAAGGTCTTGTGGAGGAAGGGTTTGACTGCTGCTGTATGGTTTCTGTGAAGTTGAATTGAGAACCGCTGGAGTTGAGAAAGTGCTTTGGGTCAAACGTGAATAATCAGCTGGGAAGATTTGATCCAATAGAATTTGTGGGCACCCAGATCCTGATGCAGAAGTAGGGATGTTTGGAAGAGATTTGGGTGCAATGGTTGATTTGAGCTTTTTAATGTGCTGTTTATATTGGCAAGGTGTGAAGGCAACTCCAGGCCTATCACCCTCAGGGGAAGAGTGTGTTTGAGCTGAGCAGTGTTGACACATGCATATACGCATTGAGGAATAGTGGCGGGTTGTCATTGTTGCAGAAATTGGGAGTACAGTTGGTTTGTGTATAAATATCTATGGCTGATGTGAAAGTGTTTAGGAGTGTTATTAATTGGCAAAAAAATTGAGTGATTCTTTATGAAGGGGGAGATGATTTGAGCCAGCTGGGAGTTTTATCCCATTTGTAATGGTGTGTGCGCTGCAGCTGATAGAGTGTAACATGTCTCATCTGGATGGCGGAATTGGTTAGGAGTTTAATGGGGTAAAATGCCATGCAGCTCAATGCTCATACATATTCTATTTTATTTACACATGGCGATACTGCGGTTTTGACCCTTGAGGGGCATTGCAATAGGGATGTGTCAACATTGATTTGAGGGGATTGACATTCAAACCATGTACGCTGGCACGCCATCGTACATGGCTTAAACCTTATTACAGACATAACAATATAACTCTATTACATAAGGGGTTGGAGTGCAGCTGAAGTCTTGGTATTTGGTTTGAGTGCAGCAGGCTTTTAATCGGTTGGAATGTGATTTGGATTGTCTCGCCTTTCTTGAAAAGGTGATGTCTCTTTTGTGGGTAAATCCTTCATGAATATACCCCTTTACAGATGTACAATGCTGTGGAATTTCAATGCATATATTGGCAGTTTGGATAATTCACAAAATGTGACAATGGGGAGGCGGAAATGTTACCTAATATGATTACTTATGGATGATGGGTCCCCTTTGAGATCAAGGGAATATTACATTATATGGTGGTAGGCCGTGCAGGGTGGTTTCCGAAAAAAGCGGAGGAGCTCAAGAGGAGGCAGGGAGGATTCTCCTAAAAAGAGGCTTATTGGACTTTCATGCAACACTTAGTTCCAACTATTCATAGAATTTCTCTATTCTAAATTTGAAAAGATTTCATCTCATATCACTCTATTTTATCATAATACTGAGGTGTTTTATCTAGTTAAAAATATTACTGTACTTTTTCGGCCCTTATGTCATCTTCCAAGTCACATCAATCCCGTTCAGGTTCTGTTCATGACTCAGATAGTGAATCTAGGATAGAATATGTTCAAACACAATCACCATTGAGTCCCAACATTCCTCTCACAACCCCTATCGCATCCTCAATGAATGTATCAGGTCTTAACATTGATGTGGGAAATCCGAAGGCTCCAACTTCCAGCACTTGGGCGATCCCAAATATTTCTGTCACTCCAATTCCCCCGAATCCCACTAATACACAAATGCATGTGTCTGAGGGGCCAGAAGGCACACCTCAAATCTCATCAAACGCTAATCCCCAATCAAAATTTCCACGTGAGTTCCTCCTTAACCCCGGTCAGAATCCAGTCGCATCCCAGGATCCCTTTGGACGAAGTCAACAGCCAACCCTCAATATTCCATCAGGATCTCAGGCTCATGTGGGAAATGAAAGGCGCGTTGATGGCGGGCGACAAAAAAGACCTTTGGAAAATGTAACTTGGAGCGGTCTGTCGGAGGGAAATCCAGGATTGACGCTTCATCAAAGTAAGTCATTTGAATTTTGGAGTATAACATTTTTCACAATTTAATATTTTTGTTTCATGGGTTAGATATGGCACCTAAAGGCAAGTCAGTCCGATCTCAGGAGCCAATTGAAGATCGTGAGGATGACCAGTCTTCATTAATGTTTTGATGTGTTAACTGATGATTTGCATGGCAGGGGATGAACTTTATGCGTCTTCACCTCTGGTCCATAAAGAGAAAGTCACTGGACGTCATCATCCATATGCCTCCAAACCAAGAACAGGTCATGCCAGTTCATCAAGAGAAAGAATTGTGGATGATGAGGATGAGAACATGTCTCCGACTCAAAGTGAAAGAAATGATGAACCAAGGAGGGACGATTTCACGGCGCATGAGCAAGGCACTCAATCAAATAGTGAGTTCACCCATCCTCAGCTGGGCCTTGCCCAGAGTATGCTTGAACAATCCGAGGTCAGACAGCAAAGGAACCAGGCCCGCAAAGCTCACAATGTGGCGAAACGTGCAAGCCAGAAGGAGCAACAAAAATGGCTGAAGGCAGAACTTCCAGAGAATGTCCATGGAATGAGATCAGCAGTACACGCACATTGCCTGTTCCTACTCAAAGTTAGGGATAAGGATTTTTCCTCACTACCAGCACCACCAAGCACAGAAGAGCGTGAAATTGCAATTCAAGTGGCTGGTCATCTCGGATATGTCCCCGAGGATGTTTTCAATGAGCCATCAACACAGGTTCAGTCTCAGGGTTTCCAAAGCTACTGCGAAAATGAGCTCCACAAGCTAGGAGTAAAGCAGTTCACTTGGGACTGGGAGAGCTCATGGCAACATCCGTTCAATGAGCTGATGTCTATGGTGTTTTACCGTACATTCCGTCTTGCACTGGTCAGCACCGAGTATCATCATTACTGTTGGAACAAGGATCATAATAACTATGGGGTCGTGGCGGCTTTAATGGAGCGATATTTCACTTATTTGAAAAGAGAATGGAAGTCTATTCAAAAGGATGCCGAGTATTTGGTTAAAAAGAAGGAGAATCAAAAGCTCGCGAAGATTTGTCAAAGGGTTAGTTAATGTATCTCTTCTTCATTGTGAGCAAAGACTGATGATGATCTACTTCATTATATGCAGACCTGTGAGCGCCTTCGTGAATGGTGTGATACGGCTAATTTTCCCATTCTAGCATCACAATTCAATGACCCTCAAGTATGTTCAGATACTGAGGAGGTACTGGAAAATGGCCGTCAAGTTTACCGCAAAGTGGGATTACGCTGGCGCTCCCAGTTATTTAATGAATTGGTATTAAAAATTGATCGAGACATAGAGTTTTGTAATCGCATTAAAAAAAAGGGTAAAAAAAACTATTGATAGATTGCCAGAATTACGATCGACAGATGATGGTGATATTCCGGAAGGCTTATCATTTCAGGTATTTGATCAAGATTAGCTCAAAGGCTGTAGTAAGATGCAGACTAGCGCCCTCAAAATACTTGACATGCCAGTTATTAGGCCGAATGGTGATGCTCTGCAATAACTTAGTAATATAAATGTATAGCACCGTTACAAATTAACATTTTGTGAATTATTTGTGCAGGTGTAATAAAATCTGATTATTATCTCTTAAGGATGCAACAACTTGCGAAATATGTTAGAATATAGACAATATGAATTGAAATGTATCACCGTCTCCCTTAGCAATAAAACTCTATTGCTCATTTTCATTGAGGAAATATTGAAGAAGTTCGATCCAGCTCATGGTGTTCATAATTGTGGACCTGTGCCAGAGTCAACAGGGGTTATCAACTTTGTCAATCACAAATTATATAATATCAGTAAGGCTCACGCAGTTAATGATTTTTTCTTTTCTTGGACCTATTGGTGATTGGAATATGGCATTCCCATAAGGAAGGATTTCAGAATAGTAATACAATCAAGTGAAAGATGAGCTTGAAAGGTACCTTCTGCATGTTGACCTCAACTGAATGAGGAGTGATATAGTGAATGACCTGTACAGGTCGTTGTTGGCCAATACGATGTAGATGATCAACAGCCTGAGCCTCAATGGCTGGGTTCCAATTGGGCTCCTGGAAATGTGGATGTCAGGGTCCGAAAATCAGGGGAGAATTTTGGGGGGAAACTCACCATTAAATAGACTATATTAGCACAAGTTATATTGAGGCCAGTTCCAGCCGTGGCAATGGATGCAATGAGTACTTCACATTCAGGATTATTGAAGAAATTCTCAAGCGCCTTGTCCTGCGCTCGTGGTGTATTTGTTCCATCAATTCGTGCTGAAAGGATAGAGTGATGGGCAAGAGCAATACCAATTCTACAATATAAAAAAGTCAGATGGAGTCAATTGGTAATGGATGCATATTAGAATTAACGCACAAATCTAGAAATTGGGTCCATTGGGTATAAACAACCGATTTGGTTGGACCACACCTTGTTTGTTTGTTCTTCATTAAGCTTTGTAGGAGGTGTGCAATTTTACTACTCATCATGCATGTTTCCACATCCACAATGGTTCGTGTGATTGTTGGCGAGTTATCCTGAGTGCTCCTGCCCTCGGGGTCTTCCAACTCCGCCTCTGCAATTGTGTTAAGCATGATGTGATGGTTACAACATATTTGCAGCTTATTAATATTTCTGAAAAACTCTCCTGGTCCTTTTCTTTTGGATGATAGGAATTCTTCATATAATGTGGAATATTCTTGCTGCATGGTCGGGTTGAGTGGGAGCAGCTCATAATGATGGCTAATAGTGGGGAGGGATTCGAGATGTGTGGTTTTGGTGCGGCGCAAACTTAAATGCCGCAATGCCAAATGCAAAATATCATTGCAACCTTTTGAAAGACTACTCAGGATGAATGGTGACCAGTTATCTTGATCGGCGCACTGTGGTTGAGTGATGAATGATATTATGCCCAAAAGGTCATAAATGGTGTTGTGAATAGGTGTGCCCGTTAAGCATATTTGACGGGATGAAAGGAGGCTATTAATGGCACGGTGAGTAGCAGTGTATTGAGAGCAAATATAGCTATAAGAGGGGGCAAGGGTTATTGGATATAAAAGGTAATTTGAATCATTTAAGATCAGACACTCACTGTGCTTCATCCAGAATTATACGATGCCAATTGATTTGAAAAATGATTGATGTAGAGGGATTGGTTTGCTTAAATTCTTGGGTGATAGTATTGTAAGAAGTGATGATGATATCATATTTTAAGATGTCGTCTTTGGATAATGAGTGACGAGTGGGACCATGGTAGATTTTGGAATGCAGCGCTCCAGCCTGAGCATGCTTGGATATTTCTGATTTCCAGTTGGTAATTAAGCGAGGGGGGCAGATGATCATGGTGGGCGTGGAGCGATGGGGGTTTGCAATCATCCGCTCCTTGGAGGTACCAATTAGAGCAATGGCCTGAATGGTTTTACCTAATCCCATATCATCCGCGAGCAGTCCTCCAAGAGGGGTATTTGTCGAAAGGGATTCAAATGAGCTAACGACCTTGTTTGTAATGATGTGCCTGGCATTGAAAGTGGATCCTGGGGGTGAGGTGGCCCAAAGGTTACGGGCTGATTGGCCATTGGGGATTTCTCGATCCCAGAGAAACGCTAGTCCGGTCTTTTGATGAGGGAGGAGGGGGGTTTGAATAATGGCATGGGGCGGGGTCATCATGGGGAGGTCTGATCCACTGGGTAATTGTATCAGTTTTTGCTTGGAAATCAATGATGAAACAGCAGGATATGAAGCAGGCGTCGAGTTTGAAGCGGGAAATGTCGGAGTAAAGAGTTGACATTGACAATGAGTAGTACAGTCATATTCTTTGGGCATTTTAAGCTTGAAATCTTGTGTTCGAAAGCTTTCCATTATGAAGAGAATGTTTGGATACCATGTGAAGAACATCAATGCTATATTGGGTTTCTGAGATGAGGAGGGATCATTTGCATCAGTCATAAATAATCCCTCAACGAATAATATTTGAGTAGGATTGGATTGGCAATTTTTAATCCATGCCCCACCAGGACCACAGTGCATGAAAGTTTTTGGTGCCCCGAGGAATGGTATCAACGTTTTGGAAAGGGTTGCAGGTAGAGAGCCAATAGCATGCTGGTGATTGGGGAGATATACGAATATGTTGTGTTGATTGTGCCATAGGATAATCCAAGAACCTAAGTGGGAATTCTCAGGCTTTAAGGTTATATCACTATTTATTTGAATACGAATATTAATCATCCCAATGCAAAGTGGTTGTGAAGGGGTTGACATGATGGCTATGTTAAATTATTTTGGGACAGTTGGAAATTATATGATCGGGAAGGGTTAGCTAAAGGGAATGAAGAGGAATAAGCGTAGGTGGGGAACTTATATGAGTGGCAGCAACAGGCCAAAAGGGGGATGGCCTGTGGTTACGTGCATGGTCTTGATGGGGATGGGCCTCTTGGGCTCATAATTTTCATATCCGATTTGGGGCATATATCAAGGCAAGGTGGCCAAAATGTGGGTGCACCAATATGACTGCTGGATCTGCAGCAAGGTACAAAACCCTTGGTGGAACAAGGTTGACATTAGCATATCCAAAATTGGGTGGGTTGTAGCAACTTATTGTGGAGGGCATATCAGAGGCATGCAGTCATGTTCGCTGGTGTGACAGCAAACATGGATGCATATATATCTTCCCCAGGTTAATTGTAGCACAGGGACCTACTGGGCAATGTTGGCCGTTTCAAAGGGCAATCTCACTGTGGGGATGTTTGTGTGTGGGCGGGTGAGATATGTTCGGTGGCATGCCACCGAACATGACTTTGGTTTTGCGTGAAGTTTTTTGATGACTGATTCCAACTAGGCTTCAGGGGGGGAAGTGTGGCATGATCAAACGGGGCACCAACCGTGAGGCATGATCCACATCTACATTCACCCCTATTGCGTTTGAGGAGGCTACTATTCCCCAGAGATTGGGATCACGGTCTTTGCCTCACGCGTGAACAAAACTCCGGAGAAAGAGGCCACCCACCCAAGGGAATTTCTGGCTGCAAGCCAGGTGCCACAACTTGCGCGGGGCGTGTGAGAACGTGAAGAAAATAACCCGCGGTGGGAGATACCCACGCAAACATAACCAGCCTCAGCAATCATAGGCTGGGATTATTCTGATGTGGATGAGGCTGAAGCAAATCCACACTGATTGGCCTCAGGTTTCCACGTGCGAGCAGGTGAGCGTCTGCAGTCAAGCTGACCACCCGACCAAGAAACTAGCCGGTCGGAACACTGGCAGTAAAATGTCTTCCAGGCGTGTGAAAGTTGCCTGTGTATGACCCGTTGGGGGGTGCGTATGAAAGCGTGTGGCTGCCCGACAATGAGCACGCGCAATGAACAAGCAGGGCCTGTCATTGTTGGCCCCGACAATGGTACCGGAGTGAATCCACTGTTTGTGTATTACCCAAATAATAAGTCATCCCATTATGACCCACTTTCATTAACTCAGATTACACCCGCGTCTATGCCATTGTTAGGCAGAGCTCTCCAAAAAGGTGCACCAAAGGGATGCAGTTGAGATATATGACTCAATGGCTTGACGTGATTTTCATGTTACATTGCTGAACAGCTTTTGCTCTGCCCCGCAGCATACATTTACAGTGTTGGCTGTACAGATCAGGAAGGTGTTATACTACTTGAGCCTGCATGCATATAGCGAATGTGCATGCACCTTCCGATCGTTTGCATATACGTAGCTCATGTGCCACATGCTCAGCATTGCGTTTCACCCGATTTGCACACGCAAGCTGAGCATATCATGGTCAAAAGCACCGTGTGAAAGTGCTCAGTAAAGCCATGGACTGAACTATTTTTGCAATAGTTCATTGGAAGGCTCAGTTTGGAGCACTTCACCAAAGCGTGTGAAATGCTGCAGCTGGGTGAAATGTCACCCGATGCTGTGCCAAATGCTCAGATTGTGGGCATACAAAAACAACTGAGCAATGGCTCAGCATGGTGCATTTGATATTTTTATATCAATAGTTCAATCACTGTGCCATTAAAATGTTCAGCCACTGAGCATTTCAATTATGACCCGAAAGCAAACCTGAGCAATGGGTTGAGGAAAGCTCATGCTGTATTCACTTGTGTTACAGCCCCCCCTTTGTTCACATACTATTACCAGGCCATACGGCTGGTAATATTGCCGCGGTCACTTGTGACCAAATGCACTGGGTGCATTTCTGCATGGGTCACTTGTGCATTCCACCCACCATGCACATTCAACAAGGGCCTCACGACCACCCTCCCGGGTGATTGGGTGGCTCTTTAAGGAAAGAAAGGGGATTTGACTCAGCTTCACAATTTAATAAATTGCAATACTCAGCGGTGCATTTGATATTGTTATATCAATTGTTCAATTACTGTGCAATTCAAATGCTCAGCCACTGAGCATTTCAATTATGACCCGAAAGCAAACCTGAGCAATGGGTCGAGGCAAGATCACGCTGTATTCACTTGTCTTACAGCCCCCCCCTTTGTTCAAAGACTATCACCAGGCCATAAGGCTGGTGATCTTGCCGCGGTCACTTGTGCATTGCACCCACAATGCACAATCAATAAGGGCCTCACGACCACCCTCCTGGGTGATCAGGTGGCAATTTAAGGAAACAAAGGGGATTTGACTCAGCTTGACAATTCAATAAATTGCAATACTCAGCCAGACCCCCATTGTTCTTCTGCCTCACGCAAGCATTTCACTTCTCAGTTGCAGCATTCGCTGAGACTCAGCTTCAATTTTGCCCACACGCCTTGAAGCTGAGACTTTTGCGGGTGCTGCAACTGCTGAGATCGTCTCAGCTTCACCATGGTATAAAAGACCATCTTCACACGACATGCACTTCACTTTCTTTCTCACCCGCTCCACTTCGTTCAACCTCACCCGCGTTTGTCCATCTTGTGCGTATTCCCCTTCGTCTTCCTGCCTTTCTATTTTTGTCTTTCGCACTCCACTAAACCCACTTCCCTTCCTTTTGCCTGTTTGTTTATTCTTCTGATCCGTTCAGAACCTCACTTCTATCCACCTCGTGCGTTACCTCTTTTTTAAACTTTTGTCGACATTACATACCGATATTAATACTTATTTTTCTTCACGACTCTTTTCCAGACTTTTAAAACCTTCGGACTAGAGCGTTCTTATTTTGTTTCCGATTTAAATTTATAATTCATCGTACGTCTTCATTTTTTCTCTTGATTGTTTACTTTGTATGCAGTTACTAACCTCAATTGTTTTGTTTTTAGATGTCGTGCACTTTATGCACCAAGCGGGGTATCCCCTGCATTCGCTCCTCGACGACGAACGACGCTTGTGATGCTTGCCAACAAGCACACAAGAAATGTTCGTTTGTTGTCCGCCCCTTCTGACCACGAGGCCAGAGGAGTTCCCGCCCAAGACGCCCTCGCGAGGACTCCTTTGTGGTCGACAATGATGAAACCATTTCCAAGCGTGAATGGACGCCGGGCCCCCAAACAGGCCAACGGGAACGATTCCGGACGATCAGCCCTGTCCCCTCCAGTATCGATTTGTCCACTCCCCCTCCTAGGCCACCATCCGATGGTCACTTCACTCCTCGACCGGAGCGAAGTGATTATCCGGCCGATGAAGGATGGCGATGGCGAGAGGACATTCAAACTTGGGCTGATCGTCACCATGTCTTGTCACCGATGGGATTCAAACGCCAAAGTAAGTTTTCTTTCTCCTCCTTATCTCATTTCTCTTCACGCAATAATACTGACTTTTTTCCATTTCTCATAGAACAAAACCCCCCGAATCCCCCCTGACAAGAATCTCCCGTGCCTAGTTTGCCTTGCAAGCAAACCCCCCGGCAACCCACTCCAGGCCCGAGTGGCACCCGATGGTCTGAGGAATTATTCCGCGGTAAGCAGCCAAAGTTTCATTTCATTTTCACTTTCACTTTCGAGTCGAGTCAACTGACTCTTACTCCTTTTCTAGAGCCCTCCCGAACGGAAGAGCCACCTATTACTGGCCCGAGTCCAACGTCCCAACAACCTGAGGACGATACAACTTGTGAGCCAGAACCCGAGGTGGCTCCTACGCAATCCACGGAGGAAGCTTATGGTAAGTCACCCCTTCTTTCTCTCTTCGATCCATATACCCTTTTCCTCATTTTTTCTTTGGCCGTCTCCAGATCGTCCCACCACTCCTCGCTCGATCATCATCATCGACGATACGCCCGTCGGATCCCCCGTCCCCCTTCTTCTTACACGACTCGCCCACCTTCCCCTTCCATTGCCCCTGAGAACCCCAACGCCTCCTCCCCCCCGGTGCCAAGCTCCTCTCATTCCCACGATGAAGCTCGCCAGGAATTCACCGACCTGCGACCGACCCTAATGATTCCTCGAGCCATCGTCCACGATTCGATCAACCGAATCTTGTTGGAGCATCGTCGCTTGCTCCACATGATTCCTTTCGTGGATGCAACTCATCGAAACAAGATGCACCGGGAATTCCGGGACAAACTAAACTGCCTCCTTGCCCAGGCACTGGAGGCTTATCCAAAGGAGGACATAACCGGGATAGTCTCCAAATTCCTCGAAAAATAAAAATTTAAAAAAAAAAATCCCATTATTTCCACTTTTTATCATTTGTAATACTTTCTTTTAAATAAATTATCATTTGTAATCAATTATTATTATGTTCAAATTCTATTACATTCTTTGTTCACGTAAAAATTACTTATTTCCTCCTTAGAGAAAAACCCTGATTGCGTGAGAATTATTTTTGTAAGTGCCCCACCAAGCGTTTGAGTGAGTATTTGTTTTTGTGAACCTCTTTTTCTCAAAATGCGCCAATAGTTGCCGTTATCCTCTCCTATATTTTCTTCTTCCATGGTTTAGAGCCATATCCATTCTTAACTGTAAAAAAGCGGGAGGTTCCCGTATGTGAGCAATCCAGTCCAGATTCGTGAAACATGGCCTTTCCTATGGTCACACGCTATTAATCTTACTCATGTATTGAATTGTTTAAATTGTCTGGAACCTTCACAAGCGTAAGGATTGGCGTGTGACTTGTCTGGAGCCTGCACAGGCGTAAGGATTGGCGTGTCAATTGTTGGGAGCCTGCACAGGCGTAAGGATTGGCGTGTGAATTCTTGGGAGCCTGCACAGGCGTAAGAATTGGCGTGTGAATTGTTGGGAGCCTGCAAAGGCGTAAGAATTGGCGTGCGAATTCTCGGGATCCTGCACAGGCCAAGAAATTTTCAGCATTGTGGGGAACCTTCACAAGCATAAGGATTTGCATGTGAATCGCCGGAAGCCTGTACAGGCGTAAGGAATTTTTACCATTTTTGGGAACCTTCACAAGCGTCAGGATTGGCGTGTAAATTTTTGGGAGCCTGCACAGGCTTAAGGATTGGCGTGTGTAGCGTCGGCACCCCGCATAGGCGTAAGGAACTTTTAGCATTGGCGGAACCTGCACAAGCATAAGGTTTTGCGTGTGAAGCATTCGCATCCTGGACAATAGCAACAAACCAGGACAGATGTACGATGGCATGCCACCATACATAATCCACTTCACCCCTTTTTCATGTGAGACACCCCATCTCCCACACGCGAATCCATCCAATCCTGGTGTATTTTGTCCTCTGCCTTACCCCACCATTACTTACCCAACACACATGAAAAACTCCTCATTCTTTGAATTGGCATGAGATTGTATTACCATCCCTGATTTGATAGCCCGCTCTCTCGCCAATCTCATAATAGCCATGGTTTTTTTGCCGAATTGTTTTTGCTAACCTGCTTGAGCATTGTGCGGACATACCCACTAGTGTCGTGCTTTCGTTGTCCTGTGCTGGATCAGTATAATGAACAAATGTACTACTGGCCCACACTACCTGAATGAGCCCATGACATGCGGATAGATCAATCCAAAAATGCTCATTTGGGAAAATCAATTTTCCCCCTGTACACCGCTTTGACGCATCTCTTTGAATTTGGCGGGTCCGCTTATCAGCTTGAAACCACCATCCCGAAGCATACTGCGATGCATCCTTATCAACATGAGGTGCGTTTTTGAATCCATTCATGGTGAAAGTGAGTGCGGAAGCGAACTCGAATGCACCCTGATTTGCCGGAATATTGCCTTCATAGTTGACTTGATCAAAAGACGGAACCCCCAATGAATTGTAGAAATTTTGAATCTTCTCAAATAAATTATCCCCAACATATCGTAAGGATTGACCTAGAATGCAGCCCACCGAGCTAAGATTGGCACCTCGGTTCCGCCATTCATCTTTTGCATTTTCAATTTTGCCAGCACTTCCATACAGACCAAATTGTTCATTCTTCGTGGTGCATTTGCGCCACCCAATCGCAAACATAAATCCCTCCAGTAATGCTCCATTTGTTGCAATAGGGTCAGTGAACCTCTTTTCGCGAAATAAGAATTGTGATAATTCATCCCATTGATTGACCTCGACTTCACTCATTGTTGTGAATGGTCGGAATTCGACAAGGGCAATGAGTAATCCGGTTGAAGAGAAAATTGCCACATGGCCAAAGTGAATGCGTTTGATCTGATTGACATCCACAACCCTCCGAATTTCACTTGGGGTCATATTTGCTGATACTGGCATTGATATTTGTGCTGTTGGGCGAGAGGAGGAAAACAACCTATTCATTCGGCTCATTTTGCGCTCATTTGTCTTTTGGGATCTGCTACTATTCCCAAGTGGTTGAGGGATCACTATGTGTTGAAGCACACAAGATATCAGATACTGCCAAGGAGCTTTCTTCGGCACACATCCTTGAACTTCCCTGTTGGAGCCCACATGACATCATGACATTGGCACAATCTGAACCGACTAAAGCCAATGTTCTTCCGTGGGGCCCAATGAGGGTGCCACATAAATGTGGAAGCATATATACACTGAGATTAAGCGAGTAACTCACACTTTCCTTCCTCAGCCCAACGCTTTCTTGCGAGTTCCCTTTTACGCTCTTTTCCTTTTTTGGTGAATGGCATGCTTTCAGCAGAAATTGAAATGAAACCAAATGATTACTGATTTCTTAATATCACCTAAATTGGATTGCGGTGGATGAATCTTTTTTAATTGCGGTAAAAAGAAAGCTCACGCCTGACCTTGGCAAATTCACGATCTCAAATACCTGAACCTGAAAATTGCAGTGGATAGTGCATTATTCAATTTTACACATTGATGTTCCCATGCAATCACTTTCCAATCCAACCATTTGGAATCTTGCAAGCACATGCAAATGCAATTTGCATCCTGCTGCGGATCCCTAGCTATCCTAGTCCTCTTGAAAGACACAGGAACATTTGGCCTATTATGGGCTGGCGGGAAGGGATAAACGCGACCTCCCGCAATGCCCCCGCGTGTGCTACTCGCGGGCACAACGCCTGACTCAGCTTGCGTCTTGTCGGAGTCTTTGCAATGATGTACGGAGGCATGCCGCCGTACAATTACTATTGGTACTCAGACTGTGGCATCCGGGCAGTAGTAGGATTGGAAGTCATGATTATTAAATTCATAAATAACTTTGCAAAATTCAATTACAATCTATCTAGTACAAAGCTAATCTAAAATGGGTCAATCCTAGTTGTGAGCTTTGCTGACCTGGGTACCGTCAAGGTGACCTCATCACTTGAACCAAGACCGCGTTTCGCCACCCAGGCATCACCAAAGTCTAATACTAAGCATCGTGCAAATTCAAATCTAAGAGGTACAGTGGGGTTGAAAGACTCTGATGAGAAGAAACTTTTATTCAGTAAATTACATATATACTTATTAGTACGTAGCCACACTGGCTCCACTAGATTTTTACCCTCTGAAAGTTTTGCGGAAATGTCAATTAGTGATAAAGCCCCTTTAACTGAGCTTGTTCTCCAGTCATCTGAGCATACCATCAAACCACGAACCCCCGCCGCACAGAATGCCGCTAATATACCATAGCAAATTCGATTTATTCCAAGATTCTTGTGACACGCCAAAAGATCTTTGATGGCCTCATTTTTTTTTGAGTTCGTGAGTTTGCCTTTGATGCCATTAACTTCGACCTTTGTATGTGCACGTACCATGTTGTACGCAATCATCAAATTGATAACTGTATGCATTAGATCCTCCAGGTTCTTGTGCGGCTTTGTGGATATCTCATTGTCAGCCCCGCCACCTTCAATGCTGAGTTGGGTTGCATGTTGCTTTGATTTACTCAAGCAGGAGGCCAGGTATTCAACTGCTCCGCGTTCGAGTCCAAGAGGATCGGTCAAATTTGATGTTGGTGCAACATATGGTTTGGGTGCAACCACATCGTATGAGACTAAACTAATGGATTCAAACATAACATTTGCCCAAAAATGTTTCACTGGATTCGCGGGGTAAAGAAGGCTCTGAACCATTTTGAAGAAGGAGTGTTCTGATTTTGGGAGATTATCTGGAGGTTTAGCTGATTCCTTCATCAATTTGAGATTCCAAATGTTGTGATCAAAAAACGCTTCTGTTTCGGTTGGCTTAAAAAAATCTAACCCTGTATATTGCAATTTATATCACCAGTCAACAGCCAATAATCAAGTATCATGCACAAAGATAAAAAAAAACTCACCTGCCATCTCAAGGTCCTCCAGCCAAGCCGACATTTTAAGCTCTCGGTTACTGATCACCTTAATACCAACGGGCAGGAATGTATGAGCATCCTTTGTTGGTAAATTGTCCCATCTATTTTTGTAAATCCTATTGATATTATCAAGCCCCCTTTTCCATGCTTGTTGAGAAATGTTGGAATGATAATTCAAAATGCCTGCAAACTCTTCCATGCGGGATAAAAATATTCCTTGAAAATTCGCAGCGGATGACACTTCGGGCTCAGCGTCGGGAATTATATCAGTCATATCTCGTCCCATTGTATCATGTTTAATTGTTTCCCTTTCTTGAAAGGCTTGAATATTCCGAGGAGAGGCGGGAGGGGTTGCATCATGCATTGTTTCATTGGGTATCGGGGGGCTTTCAGTATGTGGAGCTTGATCATGGATTGTTTCATTGAGTATTGGGGGGGGTTCAGTATGCGGAGGTTGATTATCAACATGGTCCCCTTCAACATTGATAATTTCATGACCTTGATCGCGAGAATTGTTTGCGGCTTCAAAGGTACGGCGTTTTTTGTTTGTTTTTTTGGTCGCATGTATATTTGGTCTTTTTCCTAATCCTTTGCCTGGAAATCCAATTACGACTCGAGATCCTTCAGGTAGAGATTCTCCCACCTCCACACCTGCCCATATATTGTAAGCAGCTATTTTTATCAATTTTGATTTGAGTTATTAATGGACTTACGGTTCAAATCCATTTTGAGCAGGCTCATGGCTTCAGCAATCTTTTGACGCACATAATCAGGAATTTTACTATCATTTTGGATTTTTTCGAGCCTTGGGATTGTTTGAGCAATGTTGGAGACAAATTGTTCCTTGGATATAATTTCCACCTCCCCACTGAAAATTACATCATCTTGCCCATCATCTTCTGTCGGTGCACAAGGTTCAACAGTCTTTTCCTTCTCATAACTTTTAAAATTCGGTTTCTGAGAGCTTGGAGGCTGCCCTGAAATAAAGGCTATGACACAATATCAGGTTTTGAGAGATTTGAAATATTCAAGATGGATACATACTCACATTCCGGAAGAACTGGTGGATCTTGATTATCTTCATGTGACTGGCTCTCTACTTCAATGCCTAATTCACGACTACTGGCGATATCAGAGATTTCACTTCCACTCTCTGGGGCTGAAGTTGGTTGTTCATTGAATTCATGTGAATTTCCCGGGGTTCGGGCCATGGTGGAGGTAGTTTATTAAGCAAATAGATGGTGACTAGTGGATTGATAACTTGTTTGAAAATTTTTGAATAAAAAGATCAAAACTGAAGAAAAAAGGTGGAAGTAAAATAATCGCATTTGCAAAATGCGATTTGTCGGGAAATTGAAGGAGGCGATGTTTTGCAAATTATTCCATATCATGCAAATGAAATCACTTCCCTGTGAGACATTGAATAAAGTTGACTAGTGAGAAACCTACTAAAGTCAACTTTTGAACTATTCAACGCTCATGAGGTAAGGACTAAGCAAAGTGTTCATTTGATTGATATGAAATAAAATGGTTTTGTCGGCAAAACAGGAGACACAATTCTTGTCTTAAATAGTCCACTTATTAGGTTTTAATTTGTGAGTCTCATGATTTAAACCCTAACCACAACATTGTGAATATACTGACCAATTTCCCCTTAGGTCCTGTTGGGAGAGAAGGCCACTCAGCATATTTCGGGGATTGCCTTCATCGTGTACGCCAACAAGCCACCGTACACTATGGATGTAGTACGGAAGCGTAAGGATATGTCGTGTCAGGAGCATGTTTAGAGGCACTCCGCGAGCGTAAGGATAGGTGGTTTTGGGAGCATGTCGTGAGGGCACCACACAAGCGTAAGGATAAGTGGTGTCGGGAGGGCACTACACAAGCGTAAGGATAAGTGGTGTTGGGAGCATGTCGGGAGTGCACTCCGCGAGCGTAAGGATGGTAAGCAGTGTCGGGAGTGCACTACACAAGCGTAAGGATAAGCAGTGTCGGGAGCATGTCGGGAGGGCGCTACACAAGCGTAAGGATAAGCAGTGTCGGGAGCATGTCGGGAGGGCACTTGAGCGAGCGTAAGGATAAGTGATGTCGGGAGCATGTCGGGAGTGCACTCCGCGAGCATAATGATCTTAAGCAGTGTCGGGAGCATATCGGGAGGGCACTTGAGCGAGCGTAAGGATAAGTGATGTTGGGAGCATGTCGGGAGTGCACCACGTGAGCATAAAGATGGTATGGGCGGGGGTGTGAAAGCGTAAGGAGTGGTGAGGACGGAGATGGGGGGGCAGTGTCTAAGTCTCATCTGGAGGGTGGTGCGGGCTCGTAAGCATGCAAAGCATCGGGGTGGATTAGGTGGGGATGCGGAAGCCAATGAGGTGAAATTACCCAAACATTGTGAATAGTGTTGAAATGGGTTTGGGCTTTGAGTGACATTTGCATGTGACACATGTGACTATTGACGTTGTCTTGACGCTGACGTGACGTGACCCACTAAATCCAATGACTATAAAGTGACACTAACGCGACTGAAGCAAGATTTTATACTGACAGCGGTGCGACGTGAAGTCAATCGCCGACGATTGACGCAAGATTCGCCCTGGTGTATAATTATCATTTTTTTGGCCCTGTATTGATTATACATATTAATTTCAAAAAATAATTTGATTTTGAATTTATTATTTTTTTGAAACCAAGAAAAAACAAAAAATAATAATTTTTTCTTATATTATTGAGATTATCAATACAGGGTCAAAAAAAACCCACTGCTGTTTTCAGCAGTGGGGGGGTTTCCCTGTATTGATTACACAAATGAATTTGAAAAAATAACATAATTTTAAATTTCTTACTTTTTCAAAAAAAACAGAAATAAATTCTTATCATTTGGTTATTATTATTTAAAATAATAATATAGAACCAAAAAAACCACTTCTGTTTTCAGCAGTGGGTTTTTTTCTTGGTCACTACTGTTTTCAGCAGTGAGAGGTTCTTTGGTCCTGTATTGATTACACACATTAATTGAAAAAAAATCAATCGAGTTTAAATTCCTTATTTTTTCAAAAAATAAAATAAAATAAGATAAAATATTTTTTTGTTATTATTGTTGAAAATAATCATACAGAACCAAAAAAACCCACTGCTTTTTTCAGCAGTGGGGGGTTTTTTGGGTCTGTATTATTATTTTCGATAATAATAATAAAAAAACACTTTTTTTTATTTTTTTGTTTTCTTTTCAAAAAAAATTCGGGTCTGGCTCACCCTTAAACTTCCCGATCCCCCCTCTCTTAAAATTTTCATATTTTCTAAATAACTAATTATAATTATTATGTCTGATAATATCAAATATTAATCTTCATAATTTCACTTTTTAAATTTAAATCCTTGAAATTATTGATAATTTTATTACCAGTTAGTAGTTTTTCTTATATTATAAACTGGAAGGATGCTTGTCAGTGATAGAATTTCTAAATCCATCAATTTGAGGCTGTAAGACATAATCCATTTTGAATTGCATCATTTTCATGAAATAACCTTAATATTAATTCATTCTTATCATAAAGAAATCACTGGAAAAAATGAACTTGGCCAATATATTGGTAAATCAAAAACCCACTCCCAGAAATCTCATCAATCATATCATAATAAAGAAGAAGAAATTTGGTTGTTTAGAATTAAAAGTACATTTCAGAAACTGTAATCATATAATGGAAAAAAAAAATTAATCCATTCCCTTCTGATGAAAATAAAAGACAAAAATCAACACCAATATCTATAGAAAAAACTGCTATATATAGAAATTATATTATTACTAATTATCATACTATTAATTCTGGTTCAATTATCTTCCATGATAAAAATCTCATTCCATCAGAAAAATTTGTTTGCAATTTTTAATTTTCTACCTTTGAATGAACTTAAACCATTTGAATTTAATTATTCGAATTTTTTTTCACTATTTTTATTCAATTGTACTAATTTCCTTTCAAAACAAAAACAATCTGGAAATAAAATTACCATTAGTATGTTTTTCTATGGGCTGGAGACCACCAATACTTGGTGATTGTACTCTTTGAAAGTATATCAATTCATCAAATATTTCCAAAAATATCGATTTTTATAATCAGATTACATTACACCTCCCCCCAGTTTCTGATTATATTGACCATTGGCTTGAAATTATATCTTCAACTCATTTAAATAAAAATATTGAACAAACTCAAAATTTGGATGTTTCTGGTTTTGAAAGGTGAGATTTAGATTTTGAAAATTTTTAAAATGATTATATTCCCAATCAATTAACATATACTTTTAATAATTTTTCCAATTTTTCACATTCTGATTCAACTGATTCTTCTGATTATCCTTATTTACTCTTAATTCCCATTTCAAAAAAAGATGGTAGTATGATATTAAATAGTTATGATTTTTTAATCAATTTTTTGTATTTCCTGATCATGCTATAAATATACATTTAACTGATAAAAAACCAGAAATATTTCAAATTTCTTGGAAAGCCAAAAATGTCCCTCATTTTACTCTTCATCCTGAATCTTTTTCTACTTGCTTGTTTACTAGATTATCCTTGTCTATTCAAATTTCTAAAAACACTTATAGCATTTTTCACAAATTTCATTAAGGAACTATTAACAATTTGTAATAGATAATCATACTATTATTATAAATAGATACTGTGATACTTCCAAGGTATTTCTTTCCATTACATAATTCATGAATTAAATATAAAATAAATCAATTCATTATCAACAGAACAAATTGTTTAAAAAATCTCTTTATCCAATATGAAAAAAATGAATTTGAAATTGTTTAAAAAATTGAATAAAATAACTATAAAATTAAATTCATAATGATTATAAATTTGATAAAACTCAAGTATTAGTTCTAAGATTAATAAAAATAATCAATCAATCATAAAATTAAAAGTTTAATCATACAAACCAATTTATTATGAATAAAATTTAAGAGTTACCCATGAAATTCATTGCTTACTTATAAAATGAAGAAATCAATTATATCATTAACAAATTTTCGATTAAATTAATTAATTCATTAAAAATTTATGAAAATAATTTTATCATCAATTTTTATAATTAATGAATTGACAATAAAATTTGGTAAACTAAGAATTAATTTAAACAATTAACGATAAAATTATTGAGCTAATGATAAAATTAATAAATCAATCATAAGATTAATAAATTAATTGTAGAATTAATAAATTAACTGCAAAATTAATAAATTAAGTATAAAATTACTAAATTGAATATTAAATTGATAAATTAATTGTAAAATTAATGAATTAATTATGAAATTAACAAATTTATATTGAAATTTATGAATTTATTATAAATAAAATTAATTAATCATGAAATAAAAAAAGTTAATTATTAAATCAATAAATTTATTAGAAAATTCAGAGATTTGTTATAAAATTGATAAATTACCTCTAAAATTGATAAAATAATTAGAAAATGAATAAATAAATTATAAAATTAATAAATTAATTATAAAGTTAATCAATTAATTTTGAAATTAATAAATTAATTATAATATTAATCAAACAATTGAGCCCCTATTTCATAATTTATTTATTAATCAATTATAAAATTAAGAACTTAATTATAAAATAAATAAATTCAGTATAAAATCAACAAATTAAGTATAAAATTAATATATTAATTATAAAATTCATAAATGAATTACAGGATTAATGAACCAATGATAAAATTCATGAATCAACTATAATATTCATAAATCAATTATAAACTTAATGAATTAAGTAGAAAATTCATAAATTACTTCTAAAATTCATAAATCAATTAAGCCCTTGTTTTATAATTAATTATAAAATTCATAAATTAATTATAAAATTAATATACTAATTAGTAAATTAGTAAGCTGATTATAAAATTACTAAATTAAGTATAAAATCAATGAATCAATTCTAAAATTGATAAATTCATTACAAAGTTGATGAATTAACTATAAAATTAATAAATTAACTATAAAATGAACTTAGTTATAAAACTAATAAGTCAATTTTAAACTTCATGAACTAATTCTAAAATTAATAGATTAATCTTAAAATTAATAAATTAATTATGAAATTAATCAATCAATTGAGCCCTCATTTTATAATTTATTCATTAGTTTTATAATTAATTTATTAATTAATTATAAAATTAATAATAAAATTCATAAATGAATTATAAAATTAATAAGTTAAGTATAAAATTAATGAATTAATTATGAAATTGATAAATCAATTTTAAAATTGATAAATCAAGTATAAAATTACTAAATTAATTATTAAATTAACAAATTAATCAGAAAATTAATAAATTAGTCAAGAAAGTGATAAATTAATTATAAAATTGATGAGCTATAAAATCAAGAAATTAATTATAAAATTAATAAATTAATTATAAAATCAATAATTTCACTATAAAATCAATGAATTAATTATAAAATTAATAAATTAATTTTAAAATTGATAAATTAATTATAAAATTGATAAATTAATTGTAAAACTCATAAATTAATTATAAAATTGATAAACTAATCATGAAATTAGTAAGTTAAGTATAAAATTACTAAATTAAGTATAAAATTAATAAATTAATTATAAAACTGATAAATTCATTATAAAGCTAATAAATTAACTATAAAATTAATAAATGAGCTATAAAACAAATTTAATTATAAAATTAATCAGTCAATTTGAAAGCTAATAAACTAACTATCAAATTAATAGATTAATCATAAAACTAATATATTAATTATGAAATTAATAAATTAATCATAAAATTAATAAATTAATTATAAAATAAATAAGTTAATCATAGAATTAATAAATTAATTATGAGATTAATAAATTGATTATTAAGTTAAGAAAGTAATTCTGAAATTAATGAACTAATTATCAAATTAATAAAATTATCATAAAATTAAGTAATTAATCATAAGATTAAGGAATTAATTATAAAGTTAAGCAATTGATTATAAAATTAATAAATCAATTATAAAGTTAATTAAATAATTAAAAATTAATAAATTAATTGTAAAATTAACAAATTAATCATAAAATAAATAAATTAATCATAAAGGTAATAAATAAAGGGTGTTGGTAAACACACGTAAGCTTTTAGTAAAAACACGTAAGCCCTTACGTGTTTTTACCAAATTATGGCCAAAACACGTAATTTTATGGTAAAAACACGTAAGTAACCTAATTTTTTTATAAAAATTCCTCAGGCTCATTTTTGAGAATTTTTAACATTTTTTTTTGCCACATTTTTTCTGACATGGGATGTGAAGGTCCCCAAATTTTTTCAAATTTTTTCTTTTTGCCCAATTTTTCTATTTTGGGCAATTTGGTAAAATGGCCCATTTTTTTGAAAAAATTCATTAAAAATGTTCCCACTTATGAATTTCAATAATTTTTTTTTAAAAATGAAGGTGAGAATGTTGAGAATAATAAACCAGAAGCCCAACATTTTGGTATTTTTTTTGCAAGAACATTTGTAGGCCCAAAAAGTCCATGTTTTTTTATGTTTTTTTGTTCATGTTTGTAGTTGAATTGAAAATGCCATTTATGACATAAATTGAATTCAAAATTTAATTTATGATGAGTGGAAGTTAAAATTTGATTTTTGGCATTAACAGTGCCATTTATCACATCAAAAGTGCCATAAATGGCATCACTAATGACATAATAATGCCATAAATGGCATCAAGAATGACATACAGATGCCATTTATGGCCAGAAAATTGGCATAAATAGCATTACAGCAATGCCATAAATTGAATTTAATGGCCTTGACAATGCCATTTATGCATTTAAAAATGCCATAAATGGCCTTAACATTGGCCTTAAAAATGGAATTAATGGCCTTAACTATAACATAAATGGCATCAAAAATGCCATTTATGGAATCAAAAATTCCATTTGTGGCATTACATAAATGAAATTAACAATGCCATTTATGGTGTTACATAAATGGCATTATGCCATTTATTGCATTGATAATGCCATTCATGGTATTAGTAATTCCATTAATGGCATTGTTAATGTGGCATTATTAATGCCATTTATGGCATTATTAATGCCATTTATGGCATTAATGGCATCAGAAATGTTGCATTTTTGATTCCACAAATGGCATTGTTGATGCCATAAATGGCATTAATGGCATGAATAATATTTCATTGATAATGCCATTAATGGCACTGTTAATACCATTAATGGCACTGTTAATGCCATTTATGGCAGTGTTAATGCCATTTGTGGCACTGTTAATGCCATTAATGGCACTGTTAATACCATTAATGGCACTGTTAATGCCATTAATGGCACTGTTAATGCCATTAATGGCACTGTTAATGCCATTAATGGCACTGTTAATGCCATTTGTTATGGCATTTTTAATGCCATTTATGGCATTGTTAATGCCATTTATGGCATTGTTAATGCCATTAATGGCACTGTTAATGCCATTTATGGCATTAATGGCATCAGAAATATTTCATTTATAATTCCATTAATGGCACTGTTAATGCCATAAATGGAATTTTTAATGGCACAAATGGCATTAATGGCATCATACATGCCATAAATAGCCATATTTCATTTAAAAACCATCCCTTACGTGTTTTTACCATAAAATTACGTGTTTTTACCAATTTGCTTACATGTTTTTACCAATACCCTAAATAAATTAATTGTAAAATCAATAAATTAAGTATAAAATTAATAAATAATTTTTAAGATTGATAAACTTATTATTAAATTAATAGATTAGTTATGAAATTGTTAAATTCATTATAAAATCAATAAATTAAGTATGAAATTCATAAATTAAGTATAAAATTAATAAATTAAGTAAAAAAATTTATAAATGAAGTATGAAATTCATAAATTAAGTATAAAATTAATCAATAACTCATAAAATTAATAAATTAATTATGAAATTCATAAATCAATTATAAGATTAATAGATTAATTCTAAAATTAATAAATGTATTATAAAATTGATAAATTTATTATGTAATTAATAAATTAATTATAAAATCAAAAAAATCAATTCTAAAATTAATTTATCAATTAGTCAATTGATAAATTAAATATAAAATTAATGAATTAATTTTAAAATTGATAAATTGATTGTAAAATTAGTAAATTAATTATGCAGTTAATTAATTAACTATAAAATTAATAAATTACATATAATTCCCACAAAGTAATTCCAAAATTCATAAATCGATTATAAAATTAATAAATACACTATAAAGCTAACAAATTAAGTATAAAATTCAAAAATTAATTATAGGATTAATAAATCAATTAAGCCCCAGTTTTCATGTTGAAAATTTTACATTTTTATGTTGATATTTTTTTTATCTTTTATGCTGAAAAAGGCTTTGTTTTTTTTATGTTTCAATTTTCATTCTATTGCAAAAAAAATTTCATGTAGAAGTTTTGGCTTTTTTTGTTGAAATTCTTTTTATTTTTTTTGTTGAAAATTCTTTATTCATTTTGTTTTTTTTATTTTATTTTTGTTTTAATTTTTCTTTTTTTTTTTTCTGAAAATTTTTTTTTACTTTACTTAAATCTCTTTTTCTTTTCAAATTTTTTATTTTTTTTATTTTGTTGAAAAAGTTTGCTCTTTTTGTTAAATTTTTTTTTCTTGAAATGTTTTTTTAAGATGCTTTGAAAATCTGTTGAATGAGTTGTTGGTGTGAGAATTGATGTTATCAGCTCAAGTAGTCTAGTGCTTAGTGATTCTGTGTTGCTTTCAACTTTCACCAACTTTGAAATGGGTTCAATCCCCCCCTTGGCAGAAATTCTTCTGCCAGACCTGACACTTTTGGGAATCAGATAACCATGCTCTGCAGCATATTCTGATCCTTGAGCAAGCTTTGAGATGCAACTTGGTATTGTTGTGTTCCTGGGTTCTGTAAAGCCTAACTGATGTTTGGCACCTTGTGATAATTAAGGGTGCTCAACCTTGATCATGATTTGAGAAGTACAATATTCAACTTCTCGAAGGATGCTTGCCAGTGATAGAATTTCTAAACCCACTGTTGTGGAACTTGCAGCTTTCATCCAGTTTGATATTTTTTCTTTTTTAAATTAATTATGAAATTTATAAATTTATTTTCAAATAATTAGTTAATTCGAAGAATTAATAAATTAATTTTGGAATTAATCCATTAATTATAGGGTGTTGGTAAACACACGTAAGCTTTTAGTAAAAACACATAATTATATGTTAAAAAGATATAAGGGGTGGTTTTTAAATGAAATATGCCTATTTATGGCATTATAAATGCAATAAAGGGCATTATTAATTCCATCAATGGAATTGTTAATGCCATTTATGGTATTTTGAAGGCCATTAATGCCATTTATGGAAATTTTAAGGCTATAAATGACATTAACAATGCCATGAATGGCATTTTTAAGGCCATTAATGTCATTTATAGCCGTACCAATTCCATAAATGGCATTTTTAATGGCATTTATAGCCTTAAAAATTCCATAAATGGCATTGTTATTGTCATTTTTGGCCTTAACATTTTTAGTAAAAACACGTAAGGGCTTACATGTGTTTACCAACACCCTAATTATAAAGCTGATTAATTAATTATAAAATATATAATTTCTTCATAAAATTCATAGATTGATTAGAAAATTGATTGACTAATTTTAAAATCAATTAATTAATCATAAACTTAATAAATTAGTTGTCAAAGTAACCAATTAACTTTAAAACTAATAAATACATAATAAAACTAATAAATTGATCCTAAATCTTAAAAGCTAATTTTAACATTAATGAATTGGTCATACAATTAATAAATTTATTGAATATTAATAAATAAATCATAAAATAAATGGCTTGAATTTCAAATCAAGAATAAAAGAACTCAATATCAAATTAATAAATTAATTATTAAAAAATTGAATTTATTATCAATTAATAATCTGATTTTAAATTATTAGCTCGATATTATAATTAATAAATTAATTATGAAACTGATAGCTTTTTCACAAAGCTACAAAATTAAGTCTTTGAGAAATTAATGAATTATAATATTAATTAATTAACTATAAAATCAATTAATTCTGAAATTCATGAATTAATGATAAAATTCCTAAATTAATTATAAATTTTCTAATAAATTTTGAAATCAATTTTTTGATTAATTGATTATTTTTCAAATAACTAATTAATTATTGAATCGATAAAAGAATTTTATAATCAATTAATTATCAAGTTGATTCATTAATTATTAAATTACTCCATTAATTATCAAATTAAGAAATTAATCACAAAACGGAAGAATTTTCCAATTAGTTCATTAATTACAATTAGAAAATTAATTAATTACGGTATTAATAAGAGAATTAATTAATTATAAAATTTATAACTTCATTATAAATTCACTCATTATAAAATCTATTGATCAATTATAAAATTGATAAATTAATTATTAAATAAATAGATTAATTATAAAATTAATCAATCAATTACAAAAACAGTAAACTAATTATTAAATTAAGAAATTCATTATGAAATTGATTTATCAATTATAAAATTAATAAGTATAATTATTAAATTGAGGAGTTAATTCATTTATAAAATTAATAAATTAATTATCAAATTAATCAATTAAAAAATAAAAAAAATAATTATAAAATTAATAAAATCTTTTTAAAAGGAATAAATTAATTATATAATAAAATGGAAATCTTTCCAAATTAACAATTCAAAAATTATCACTACATTAAGTTCTGAATAAACTTTTCATAATCGTTAAATTCTTTGAATATCTGCAATATTTATCATAATTCTAGTATTTCATGAAAGACCCTTAGCTATAAAATACAATGTAAAGTGTCATTTCACCAAACATTGGAAAAACTATCAATTTTACCAATCTCACTATTCAAGCTTTCACACACATTTAGCTGAGGGGGAATATGAGTAGAAATTTTTCATCTGAATTGACCAATTTTGGTACACAAGCATACAGAACCAAATTCTCATTTATTTATTTTCAAAATATTAATCAAAGACACTATAAGCTCCTTATGAATGGCCAAAAAGCTAGATACAACCCCAGAAGAAAGCAGAGTATACTATGGTTGTTGTAATTACCAAAAAACTGAAAATATCTATCAATCATGGAAATATTTTGGTCATAAGCCTTGCTGAACGTGGCATTGTGAGTGTTGCTTCCTCATCAAACCCAGAGCCATTCTTTTCCTTCCATTCATGACCAAAGTCTAATACTAAATCCTTGTAAAAATCATACTTGAGTGGAACTGTTGGATTGAAATCATCATCAGGGAGAAAACTGCTCTCTAGGATTTTACATATATACTTTTTAGTCCTATTCCATATAGTCTCCACCAGCTTCTTGGGTTCAAAAAGAAATTTTGCTATTTGGTTTAATGGTAAAGTTCCTTTTACTGAGCTTTTAGGCCAGTCATCAGATCATACCAGTAGGCCTTTAACACCTGCTTCACATAAAGAAGCTAAGATTCCATAGCAAATTCAGTTTATACCAAGGTTTTTATGATATGCGAGAAGGTCTTTTGTAGCTTCCTTGTGTAATACCTGACTGGATCCTTCTCCTTTTTTGTTTTTACTTCAGCTTTGGTATTTTCTTGAACTATATTGTAATAAATTATAAGGTGAATGACTGTATCCATAAGTTCCTCTAAATTCATGGGTGTTTTGCTATTTAAGCTTAGTTCCTCCTGGGTCATTTGTCCTATGTGTCTCTTTAAGTTACTAAGGCAAGAGGCAAGTTATTAAACTGCTTCTTTCTCCAGTGCTACTGGGTCATTTATATTTTTCTGTGGGGCAATATACTGCTTTGTTGCAATCACATCATGTGAAGCCAATCCAATAGCTTAAAAATTAACATTATCTCAGAAGTTCTTGATTCTTGGTGTTAGAAAAAGGAAATTCAAGAGTATTTTGAAATTTGGATATTCCTTTTTTGCAATATGGTAAGATTTTTGGTTTATATCTTTTATAAGTTTCAAGTTCCAAACATGTAGATTGAAAAACACCTCACTGACATCCACCAAAAAATCCAAAACCTTAAAAATGGTATTAGCTCTGTATTTTCTTTATTGATACTATCTACTGATCTTAACACATCTTTCAAGCTCATCTATCCATGAAGACATTCTCATATCACGGCTTTTGATCACTTTAATCCCCACTTGCAAGAAAATTCCATCTTCATATTCTTTCAAGTTGAAATTCTGATTTCTTTAAAGTATGTTGATACTTGAAAGTGCAACTTGGCACTGATATCTAGTTATTACAGAATGCATATCCAATATAGATTTAAATTCTTGAGAATGCATGAAAAAAATCCCTTCTGGAATCTTTTTTGAAGTTGAAGGAATAGACTCCAGTGGACTTATGGTTGGATTTTTTTCCCCTTCCTCATTAGCATTCACCTCAATTTCTTGTCTTTGATCCACATACCTGACCAGTTGCAATTCATGAGCTGTTTCAGTTGACATAATTTATGATGTGTTTTGAAATAACAAATTGGTCTTCTTATTTTTGGAGGAAATGTGAGCTTCCTCTTGGGTGTTGATAGCTTCCACATTAACAGCTTCTTCATTTGTACATTGAACATAGTCAATTCCATTAAACATATGTCTCTTTTTGATGAACTTCTTGTTGGTAGGAAAACTGGATCTCTTTTCCAAAAAAAAATTTGTTTCTCCAATTCTTACCCTTGGCTCCTTTGGAAAATATTCTCTATCAATAACACCTAAAACCAAATATTATGTAATTAAATATTGAAAGCTTTAGAAAATGGTAAGAGTTTGAATATGGTTCAAATCCATTTTAATAAGATCCATTTCTTCTCCAATATTTTTGTGGATTTATTCAGGAATTCTGCTATCCTTCCTGAAACCTTCCATCCTTGGGATAACCTTTGTAACATTTGACACAAACTTCTCTTTTCTAATTACTCAAATCTGACCACTAAAAAATACTTATTAATTGTTTTCTTCTTAAATTAATTAATCATCAACTTCAGCTTCTGGTGTCTGTTCTTCATAATAGGTTTTGATATTTGATGGTGGGGGAATTGGTTAATATTTCTTAATCAATTCTTTTAAGAGAAATAAATAGAATAATACTATCAGTATAAAATTAGCAAAATCTTATATACCCTGAGGAATATTTGGGGGTAGAAGACTGCTATCAATTTTTAAGATATCTCCTGGTTCTTTGCTTTGGGAAAATCTTTTTATCAGAGATTTGGCCTTGAGTTTATGTCTCTGGTTTTAGAAATTATTTAAATGGAAAAAAATTAGTATCTGAGAGAATTTGAATTAGAATACAATATAGTTCACTCAAAATAATAGATATATATAGAAGAATCTGTGGAGTTAAAATAAAGATATGATAGAAATTATTTAAATGAAAAGTTGAAATGAAAAATTACTCCTTGAGTACCTTATTTATATCTTGAACTTTCTTACCTAAATATTCAAACCACAATCTAGCCCTATTCCTTATTAGCTTAAACTCAAATGACCTCCTGGATAGTCCATACCCAAAAAGCTATATTCACACATTAGAATCATCCTATAATACACAGCAAATTTATATTTACTGAAGAATAATAAATTTCACAATACAGGAAGAATATTGCATTTAATATTGTACACTACAGAAATAATCCCATGCTTCATTGTACTGTAGAATAAATTTAAAGATTAAATTGTTTCAAATTTCTCTATTTCTTCAAAATGAATTCTACTTCCTTCTTATAGTATTAAGTAAGACTTTCGGGAGCCCCCCATAAATGGGATATCAGACCTTTTATAAAACTAATTGATAAAAAATATGATCAATTCACTTAATATTTCAATATCTTTCTACTTTATGGGTAGAAATGTATGTAGTGTCTGGATCTGATCCACTTTGGTAAATTTGGACCTTATCTTCTTGAAAAAAAATATTGCAACTATTTAATTTTGGATCTGGGCTACTTTTATCAATGTAGACGTTCTAGAGGTGGGACACTTTTGTCAATTTAGACCTTCCAGAGGTGGGCCACTTTTATCAATGCAGACATTCCAGAGGTGGGCCATCATTCTGCTTTAAGAGCTGAGCCACATTTGTGAATGCAGACCCTCTGGACATGGGCTACTTTTTTCAATGTAGACCTTACAGAGGTGGACCAATTCTGTGCTTTGGGAGCCACACCACATTTTTGAATTCAGACCCTCTGAAATTGGGCCAATTTTGTAAATTTGAACGTTTTCTTCTTAATAGTTATCAAAATTATTTTAATTAATTATTTTCAAACTTATCTTCTTTTGTTTCATTTCAGAAAATCATTCATTTAATTTTCTTGAATATTACCTTTTTTTTTAATTTAATTTTTCACAAGTTAAAGTTTAACTTACTGTTAATTAAACTTGAAAAATCCTTTCTTAATTACTTAAACAAGATTTATTTTAGATAGAATAATCCTTAAAATTAATTCAAGCATGTTCACTTAAAGCTAATTTTTCTCTGGTGAGAACTTCCCCCCCCCTTCTTGTATCAAGGCTTAAGGGGATATCAACATACAAGATTTATCAATTGAATAAATAACACCATTGAAAATCACAGTTTTTTTTTTCCTTTCCCCCTTAAAAATAAGTTAGCCTATCCCCTCTACATAACTCCTATTTCCTTCACGTTTTTTTTTCCCAGATAGAGGAATAGGCCTCATTAATTTGTTGTAAAAACATAAATCTGAGAGGTTACCATTAAAATAATGACTTTTTCTGAAGTCACATACCAAATTCCTAAAAATAAAAATAAAACTCTCCATACTTAAAACATCTACCCTCAATTATTCCACCTATGATTCCTCATCCTCTATATTTATAATTTTTTCTTTAAATATCAAATTTTCTTTACTAAAGAAAAAAAAAATATAAGTTAGTTAAATTTGAAATTTTTTTTTCTTGTTTCATAAAGTTTCATTTCTGTGGAGTTAATATGTATAGAATATAATTTTAATATTGTTTTTTTTTCTTTTTTTTTTTTTATTTCATTGATTTTCTTTAAAAAAATTTTTGAGTTTATTTACCTAATTAAAATTTTCTTTAAAATTATTAAAAAAAAAAATAAATATTTTAAATTTCAACTTCTTTTATTCAAAAAAAAAAAAAAAAAAAAAAAAAAAACTTTAATATTAATTATTTCTATTTAATTTAATTTAATTTTTTTTTTTTTTTTTTTTTTTGAAATAATTAATGGTAAGAAAATTATTATTTTTTTTTTATTGATAATTTTTTCTCTATTCAATTTTTAAAAGTTTTTTTTTTTGTTAAATAAATTATTTTTAATAACTTTAAAAAAAAAAATCCTTTAAAAAATAAAAAAAAAAAAATTTTTTTTTTTTTGGTTATTATTGGTTTTTAAATTTAAAAAAAAAAAAAAAAAGAAAAATTTCTTTAAAAAATTGTTTTTATTATTATTAAATTATTAATAAATTAATTTTTTTAATATTTCAAATTTTTTTAAAAATAAAAAAATCCTCAAAAAATTTAATATTTTATAAAGGGAATCATGAATTTTTTTTTTTTTTTTTTTTTTAAAAAAAAAAATTTTTTTTGTTCCTTACCAAATAAATGGTCTAAAATTTCATTTTTTTTTTTGCTTTTTTTTGCTTTAATTCTCTTCAATTTTTAATATAAAATAAGTTTCTCTAGGAAATTAATTAATAAAAAAAAAGGTTAATATATGTGATATTTTACATTAAGATGAGTATAAATAATTTAACAAGGCAATATTCAGATGTTATCTGAGAAAGATTGTGTTAAGATAGAAATTCATAGTTTTTTTTCATAGGTTTTTTACCCTGTGGTCATTTTCATGTATTTTGGGTTTTACAAAAAAACATTGAACAGCATTTCTATGTTATCTTCTCAATTGGAGAAGTTGGAACCATCTATTTTTAGCTAAATTTTTTGGAGTGATAGCATTGATGAGTTGGAAAATGGATTTTCATATCTTATGGGTGTTGTATTCTTAATCCAGGATCACCTCTTTGTCCCCAGTAGCTTTCATTTCAGGAAAGACAGGGTAAGTCAATTTTTCTTTGGACCTTGCCTTCCTTAGTAGAGGCACAAAATGTGGATTAATTGGTTTAGGTGTGTTGTTCATATAAAGAAATTTTTAAAGGATTATAAAGAAAAGAACACAATATAAAAAACATTTTTCAGGTTTCATAAGATATTGGTTGTATATTTATATAAAACAGAGAAAATAACAGTGAGATAAACATCATTTTTTATGATTTTAAATAGATAAGCTCATAACCTGTAGATGGTATAATATCATGTTATGAACTTCTAATTGTCTTGAGCCCTTATATGTTTGAATCATAAGGGCTCACTTCTAGGTTTGGTTTTTGTTTTGAGATGTGTTGTTCTATTTTATTTCAAAAATAATAAGGTGATGTTAGAAATGTTTAAAAGATTCTAGATTTGATTTTTAGTTTGTTTCTTTTTTTCACTTCCTAATAGAATTAAAAAAACTTTTTTTATAAATTTCTTCTTTAAAGATCTTTTAAAGAAAATTAACTAATTCTTTATTTATAAAATTTCTTTACATAAATAATTAAATTAAATTCTAAATGAGTAAAATAAATTTATCATTCACTTAAAGAACCAATCAAGCCCTTCTTTAATACTTCTTTCACTATCAAATTCCCCTTTTCTCTTCTATTCCAAATTTCTCTAATATTATTTAATAATTTTAAAAATTTCTTTTATATTAAATTAAAAAAAAAAACTAATTAAACTAATTTATTTCTAAAGAAAAAAAATCTTGAAAAATCTTTTTTTAAATATTATAAAAAGACTCAAAACTTAGAAAAAATCATAAAAAAGTAAAAAAAAAAAAATTCTATTTTAAATTTAAAGATAACTTAAATTTTTTTTCATCAAAATAAAATTATTATGAATCTGATTTATTAAATCAAAATTTAATAAAGTTTTTATATTTTACCTAATATTAATAATCAATCTGACTTTTTTTTTTTTCAAAAAAAAAAAATTAAATGTCTAGGTTTGATTAAAACTATCTTTAAATTTTTTTATTAATTTAAAAATAATTTTAATTAAAATTACTTAAATTGGATCATCTTAATCTAATTGAATGAGAATAAGAAAAAAAAAAAAAAGGTTTTATCAAGAAAATAAAAAAAAAAAAAAGGTTTTATCAAAAAAATAAAAAAAAATAAAAAAAAAGGAAAAAGGGGGGGGTAAAATTTAAGTTAGAAATAATTTTAAAATTAATTTATAATTCACTTTAAATTTGTTCAAAAAAAGGATTAAATTCAAAAAAAAAAAAAAAAAAAAATTTTTTTTTTTTTTTTATAAAAATCTCTTTTTAGAAATTTTTTTTTTTTTTTTTTTTTTTTTTTTTTTTTTTTTTAGAAATTAAAAAAAAAACTATTGAATAATTTTTTAAAAAAAAAAAAAAAAAAAAAGAATTAAAAAAAATAAATAATTATCAATTTTTTAATAAAAAAAAAAAAAAAAAAATTAATTAATAAGATTAAAAAAAATTAAAATAATAATTTCTTATATAATTTCAAATATTAAAATCAATTTAAAAAAAAAAAAAAAAAAAAAAAAAAAAAAATTAAAGATTTTTTTTAGTTTTGAAATTTTTTTTTTTTTTTTTAGAAAAAGATAAAGTTTATGAAAAAAAAAAAAAAAAAAAAAAGGTTTTAAGGAATTATAAAATCTTTTAAAAATTGAATTTTATCATTAATTTAAAGATTATTTAAAGTTCTTGAAGAAAAGGTGGAAGATAATCTGATAGATTATAAAATTAATAAAATGAGAAATATATTAGAAAATATTAAAATTAAAATTTAAAAGTGAAATAAATTTATTTAATTTTTTATTTTTTTAATCTTTAATTTAAATTTTAAATCCAATTATTTATTTTTAAATATTTTTTTTTTTCAGTTTATAATTTATAAATTCATTTTTTTTTCTAAAAGTATTATGTTGTTAAAGGTATTGATTTAATTTATTGAATAAATTAAGATAATGATGTGATGGAATAAACTTATTTAAAGATTTATTGAATGAATCAATTAGAAATAAATTATAGTTTGTTTTTTTGTTTTCAATAATCATATTGTGTAAAATTATTCAAAAGCACTTGATATCACAAATTAGTTTGAATGAGAAAAATTAGCATGATCTTTTTATCATAACCCATAATTCTTGAAAGACTTTAAATGTTTACTAAATGTCCTTCCTGGAACTCTCTTTTCTTTCCTAAAATAATTTCTCAGACTCATCCTGAGCATGAGTCAATCTTTTGACCAATAATTCCCAATTTGGGTATATTACATCCACAAGGTAATATCCATTTTAATACTCAGTTCTGTTAAGTTTGTATTTCACCTGTGTTTCAATTCTTATGAAAAAACAACAACATTAAAACTGAGAATAAATTGAAATAAAAAGAAACTTTCATTTCAAGAATTTTTCAAAAAGTAGACTTATATTTAAAACATTGAGTTTATTTAATGCACCAGGAGTCCCAAAGAAATCATGCCAAATATGTAGACTTTTAGATGCTACTTCCTCTAATATTACTGTTGTTGTATGCTATTTTCCTTGAAACTGACCTGCCTATGATTTTGGGAAGTTTTTTCATACCTAGTGCATATCATCAAGAATTCCTAAACAGCCTTGAAAGCCTTTTTTTTTTATTCTGAGGTGATAATTTTCAGTTCACCAGGGTTTGGTGGGTGTAAATACTGTTGACCATAGATAGAAACAATATCTTTTAAAAATGATTTCAGACAGACCACAGCTGTAATCTCTCCCAGCCTGAGATACTAATCTGTTGCATCAGCAGTGACCCAATATACTAGCTTCCAAAGGGCTGAGGAAACTTTCTGGTATGTTGATAATCCTGTTTGCTTGCAGAAATCCTAAAAAATTGAATTGTAAACATAAAACAAATTAAAAAAAGAAATAAGAACTCATAACTTTTTGTCTCCAGAAATCATTCTGTGAAATTATATTTTCAGAAATTTCAACAAAAAGAGATCTTGGCATATGATATCAATGTTGAAATTGATAATCCTTGTAGGTACTGCTTTCTTGAAAGTAATTGTTGTATAATCTTTCTACCCCCAAACATCTTTGATGGTCAATGTATGTATAAGTTCTCTTGAGTATTGGTTATTGTAGTTAAGAACTTGAGCTCTTCATCATCATCATCCATGAGTATGTTGATAATTTGGACTATGCTAGTTTTAAGTGGTGGCATGTTTTCTTTAGTTTTTGACGATTGTGAGTGTGCTTTGGTAAGGCAGCTGAGTATATGTGTGCGATTGCATATGGGTCATATTCTGTATCTCATTTCTCTGTATACTGTCATTACAGAAGAAAATGTACAGATGATCTTACAGAAACGTTTGTGAATGCTCTAAATGCTTTTAGTCTAAAAATTAGTCCATTTTTTAAAACGTCTAAATTGTAGTTGAAGGTTTTTGATCTAAAAAAATTACACTTGATCAGATCATTAAGGTTTTGGCTACTTTTCACAATCTCATTTGAACGATTCCAATGGAAAATGGCATCTTGGCTTTGAACGATCTGAATCATGATTGAAACATTTTTTATTATGCAAATCAGAAATATCGTAGGTCTATGTAGACAAAAGCAATATTAATTATTTAAGCGAAAAACAGAGTCAAATTAAAATTCTCAAGACTTGAGTAAGACTAGAGCCCTTGAATTTTTAAGAAAGTCTTTTTCTTCAAAGAGATTTCTCATAAATTATTAATTCCGAGTTTAACAGGTTATATGAAGATTTGAATTTCCGAAAGACAAATTAATTTAGTATGAATCTGAACATAATGGGTTTTTTAGGATTTAATCAGATTAAAAAGAAGAAAACGAAAAGCAAACCCGCCAAGTAATTTTTTTTTTTTGAATTACCAAAAACAAAAAAATTGATCCTTGAAAACCCAATAAGACTGCAAACCTAAATCCACAAAATAAAATGAGGAAAAAAACAAAGGTAACACCCGTTTACTTGAATTGTAAATAAAAAGGATGCTTTTACATATCACATTGAAATTAAAATTACAAAGAGAAGGTACATTTATAAATGGGTGAATAAAAGAAAAAAGAATGTGATGGATTGATTGATTGATTTGAGAGAAACTAAAATCCCATTTTACTTATTTGACATTAAAGGTGAAGATGAATTAATTTGATCATGTCATAATAAGCCACATTCCCTCAAATTCATTTGAATGATCTGTCAAACCAAGCAAGAGATTAAATGAGATAATCAAAGAAAGAGAGTTAAATGATTAATTTGCTTACAATATCATTGACGGCTGAGAGTACAAATCGAATTTGACTTGTATCTGTTGCACAAGTTAAATGAACGTAAATCTTTAAAAAAGACGAAAAATCAATTGATTGAGTTTCAAGAAGCCTAAAAAAATGGAGAAGAAATGTACCTGTTTGGCAGCACTTTTATTTAAGCCGACAAATTTTTCACTAAAAAAGTCAGTACCGGCACGAATTAAAGTATCAATTTTATTTTGATTTGAAGAATCATTTAAAGCTTCTATAGGAGGTTGAAATTCTTGAAAAAAGTTTTCGATAGGTGAGATTAAAACTTTTTTTTGAAAAATATCGATTTTATTTAAGAATAAGATCATTGGAGTTCTTGAGAACCAGCGAGAGTTACAAATTGAGTCAAATAAGGTTATAGCTTCTTCCATACGATTCTGAGAAAGAATTAAAAAAAAAAAAAAAAAGAGTTAGATTTGAAAGAAATTGAAAAGGAGGATAAAATCAAAATAACAGGCTGATTCATACGGTAGTTTCATCTTCATATAAAACTTGATCATATTCACTAAGTGCTACTAAGAATAAGATCGCAGTGACGTTTTCAAAGCAATGAATCCATTTTCTACGTTCACTACGTTGACCGCCTACGTCAAAGACTTTATATTTTAATTCACCAATTACAAAAACGGTTTCAGTTATACCTGTAGTTTTTACTCTTGATCTCAAAATGTCTTGATCATTAGGTTGATAATTAGGTTGAGAGATTCTATCGATTGATTCAAAATAATATAAAGCTGAATCATTTAATCTAAGGCAGATTGAATTTTAAAAAGAAACAGGATTTAAATGAGTGAATTTGAATTTTAAGTATAAAAAACAAAAGCAGACTAAACTGAAATTCTCTAGATCTTTGTAAACATTCACGAACGCCTGAATCGTTCCAAAGAGTTTTGATGGCTAAGAGTAAATTTGAATGATTTTGATGTGTTGAGTTTAATTGAGAATAAGGTCTAGGTAAAGAGTTTAAAGCTTGAGCGTAAAGGTTTAAATTGATTAGATCATCGGGATTTTTAGGTTTAAAATCGATTGATAGAGATTCCATTGCTTGTAAGATGGCCACCATGGATTGAATTGTGTTTGAAATGATGATTTCTTTATAAGATTGACGTTCTAATTGATTATAACTACCTAATTTAAAAGATGAGATTGATGATTAATTTAAATAATAAGAGATTTGAATCTTGACATCTAATAAAAAGAGAAGGATAGATGGATGGAGGATACCTTCATGAATTAATTTCATTTGTTTGATGATAGTAGATTTACCCGATTCACCAGCTCCTAAGAGTAACATTTTGACTACATTTCTATAAAAAAATAATAATTTTAGATTAAGTTAGTTTTGATTTGATTGTTTTTTTTTTTTAATCAAAGAAAAAAAAAAGTTGTAAAATTTATTAAAATTTTGAAAAAGAATGACTTTGTAGTGATCTTATCCCTTTTAATTTGAGCTTCAATTTGAGCGTTAATTTGATAAGCGTCATGATCTACCTTAGATTTAGCGCAACCCATGATTTTAGAAATTGAAAATCTTGAAAAAAATAAATAAATAAATTAAAATTTAAATCAAAGGAAATAATAAATAAATTAAAATGATGATGATTGTTTTTTTAAAAAAAAAAATTCAAAATTAAAATTTAATCTAAATCGGTTTAAAAATAAAATAAAACAAAATTAAATTAAAATTAAAAAAACTTGATTTTCTTGTTTATTTTTATTTTTTTTGAAAAATTTAAAATAATAATTTATTATTAAATTAAATTAAATTAAATTAAAATATATTTTTTCCTTTCTCCTTTTTTCTTTTTAAAGAATAAAAATCAAAAAACAAATCTTTAATTCTTTAAAAATTTAATTTCAATTTTAATTTCTTTTTTTGATTCTTTTTATTAATTTTAAAATCTAAATCAGTTTAAAAAAATTGAATTTAAATAAGTAGTTAGAAAAAATAAAGAAGAATCAAATAAAGTTAATTTATTTCTCTTTTATGATATGATATGATATGATATGATATGATATTAATATATTTAAAAATTAAAATTAAGAAAAAAACGTAAAAATAAAATAATATATAAAAAAAATAATTAAATTAATTAAATCCTTTTTTTCTTTTTCAAAAAAAAAACTTTTTAAAATTTTTGAATCATTTTAATTTTAAATTTAATTTTAATTTTAAATTTTTAGTGGCTTTAAATTATTATTTATTTTTTAAATTTGTAATTTAACAATAATCTTCACTGTCTTGTGTACAAAAAACAGTTTAATACGGTAAAAGACTCTAAGTTATAATCAAAATCTTACTGAATGAATGGATATTAAAATTCTATTAGAGTAAGTAATCCTTAAAAATCGAAATAATTACTGTACACTCTACCACTTTTTGCAAAGCCACTGTTTTTTGTACTGTACTCAAGTAATGTATACTTCTGCTTGGTGTATTGTATTGTACAGTTATGGATGACTGTCACATCATTTTATTCTTTTTGAGATTCTTCTTAAATTCTTAATCTTAAAAATATTAAGCGGTTTAAACCTCTTGGGCGCACCTCACTCAATCTTTAAAAGATTTCATTCAAATCAAAGACTTGGGAGTATTTTACAGCTTCCTGCCTAGCCTACAAGTGCCACCCAAATCGTACAGTACAGTACAGTACAGTACAGTACATTGTAGTGAGTGCACTTTAATCTCTAAATAAGCTCTATCCAATTCCAATCTTCTTTTAAATTTCAATCTGACTTTATTTTAAGGGTTAATTTAATCGTAAATTTAATTTGACTTGGGACATCTGTAACTCCGCTGCAAGGGATCACAAGTCTACAACATGACAAATCTTGACATCAAAACACTTTTTCCGATTCCAATCAACTTTACTAACCTTAACGCTTGACATTTTAAATTTAATTTCTTGAACCACTTCTTTAACCCCAAAATTGAAATCAAATCATATCATCAATTTCATTATTTTGAAAAAAATAAAAAATAAAAAATAAACTTTTGATAATCCATCTGCAGTACTGTACTTTACATCATTTACCATATCATTGACTTACAATCATAAAACTTTAGGTTTTAATTTACTATTCCTTCATCAACTCAAAACAAAAAATTGCAAACGTCCAAGCAAATTGAACGATTTAAGGAAAAGGCTCTACAGGAGTCCAATGATGATCAAATTGAGCTGAAAGATTAATTCCAACGGTCATATAACCTATTAATCCTTGACGAATGACTGTTCCAACTTTTTCTATATCAAATGTAGCTTGAAACCCATTTTGATGAGATTCATGATAAACTGTTAATGAATCTCTCCAATTTCTAGTTCGATCTTTAACTGGATTTTGATTATAAGGTGACATTTTATCAATCTCTAAATTAATTTCATCTTCAAAAAAGAATTGTCCAACATAAGCCGCGTGAGGTGAGATAAAAGTCGAATTCGGATTAACTTTCCAATTTAAATGAACTTGAGCATGAACGTCTAAAGAAATAAAACTCATCTTAATCAAAACTTCAACAAGAAAATCATTTATTTCTTTTTTTTAAACTTACGAGTAGCACGACCAGTATAATAACCAGGAAAGATTGAAGAAAATCTTGCAACACCATCATCATCAGTAGGCCAAGCCCCCCTACACCATTGTTCATCAAAATTCGTACGTGGGTAAGCCGTAAGTAAACCTGATCTACGACCTCCGACTTGAGGTTTTTCATTAATCAATTCAGGTGATGGAGATGGATGACCAGCATAAAATCCAGTAGCATTAGCATGCCAAAGATCTACTAAAGCACCTCGAACTGGTTTACAACTTTCTACATCAATCACTCCAATATCCATAAACTAAACAAATTAAAATTAAAAAAACAACACAAAAACGTTAATTTAATTATTTTGTTTTAAAAAAAAAAAAAAACTCTCTGCAACAAACAAAAGGAACTCCATCTTGCCATTCAGCTAAATTTTGTCGAATAGGATGACCTTGTTGATGATAATATGGCCCTGCTCTAATAATTGGAGCTAAAAAAAATTAAATAGATAAATCCAAAATAATTAATTAATTCAAGTTTTTTTATTTTAAAAAAAAATATAATTAAAAATATCTAAAAACTTACAAAGTAAACAAGTTGAATTACGAATTTTTTTTGAAACGATTAAATTTTTTTCTTTTTGATTATTATTATTTATTTTGCAATTCAAGTTTAAATTTAATTGATTTAATTTTTCTTTTTGATTATGATTAGTAAAATTATCAATTAAAATTTGATCTTTAAATAATTCATTAATTAAAATTTCATCATCTTCTTCTTCTTCAATTTCAACTTCATCATCATTTTCTTCTTCTTGTTGATTATTTTGATTTAATTCATTTATTTCTTGTTGATTTTGAAAATTTGATAAAAATAAAGAATTTAAACATTTTTTTTGATTAAAATTATTTTGATTATTTTGATTATTTTGATTTTTATTTATTCTTTTATTTAAAAAATCTTTTAAAATCCTTGTTTTACAATTTAAAATTAAATTTTGATTTTGAAGTGTTTTTTCTTTTTTATTATCTTTATATATAAAATTAAATTTAAAAAAAAAAAGAAAAAAAATTATTAAATTAGTTTTATTTTTTATTTTTATTTTTTTTTTAAAAAAAAAAGAAAGAATAAAATAAACTTACTATTACTTAAAATTAAATTAAAATTATTTAAAAAAATTAAAATTAATAAAAAATTGAATTTTTTCATTTTATTTTATTTTTTAATTTACATTAAAAAAATAAAAAAATAAAAAAAAAAAAATCAATTTTAAATTTAAATTTGAAATTATTATTATATTTTTTAATTTTTTTTTTTTGTTAATTAAAATTCTAAAATTAACTTAAAAATTAAAATTTATATTTTATGAAAAAAAAATTAAAATTTATATTTTATGAAAAAAAAATTTAAAATTTAAAATTTAAAATTTAAAATTTAAAACCTTTTTTTTTTTTTTTTTTTTTTTTTTTTTTCAATCTAAAAAATTTTAAATGAAAAAAATTAAAAAATTAAAAAACTTCAAAATTATTATTATTATTATTATTATTTAAAAAGTAAGCTGTACAGATCTATCACGCAAGCTATGGCTTTGAGCCAAATACTTCTCAAACCAACAAGACCATCCCAGATACTCTTACCACAAACATTTCTTTATATCTTCTAATTTTTCTTATATCTTAATTAAGGGGCCTCAGTTATTGTCGGAAATGGCCCTGAGATACTGGCAAATCTAAGTGACTGATATTGAAATTAGGCATGCCAGATTTGTTGGTAGGTATCTCAGGACCATTGCTGGAAATAGGGTAATCTGAAGTTGGTTTTATTTTGATGCATTGGATTAAAAAATCTTCCCAATCTTTTCACTTTTCCCAAAGATTTTCCTTATCATACTACCGAGAGAAAAAATTTTGATACCCAAACAATCTAGACATCAGAACTTTATTAAAGAATTAATGCAAAAGAACATGTACATACTTTGGACCACTGGATTGAAATATTACTTTTCTCAGAATTGCCAAACATTGGAACAATGTTAGGTCACAACAGCCCAATCACTGCACTCATGATTGAATGGCTATTAAGCCGGGAGGTACAGCTGGATGATATGATCAAGAGATCCTTTCAAAAAAAAAGCTGGGAGGTATCTCATTGTTATACTTTATTATTGAACTTATTTTTTTCTTTTAACTTAGATATTTTACAATTAATCGTGTACAAATCTCAAGGGGAGAACTGCAATCAAAGGAATTCTTCAGTATGAACGAAAATTTTTGATTTCAATCAGGTTGTGCGGATGACAAAACCAGGGTTTCTATGTCAAGTTCTGAAAAAGTTACCATAGTATTACAACAACTAAAGTGATTTCTCTTAAAAGATGATCTATGACAATGTCATCTCCAATCTCTTTGTAAATAGCTGATCTATCTCCCTGTATTTATCACCATGAAGTTAAGAAAGATTTTTTATAATTACTATCATGAATATTCTCTTGTGTTTATTGGGTATAAATACTACAACAAACTTATGTTGTATTTGTTTCTTATCTATTTGTGATATTACTTTTCTTTTGGTTAACTTTCTTAACTTCACAGGTGAGTTTCTCATATTTATGTTTGGTCTGTTTATGCAATATTTCCTCTATTTTTGATAGTAATTTTCTTTTGGTTAACTTTCTTAAGTTCAAATTCTCCACTTATATAGCATAATCAAGGATAGAAAGAGATTTCAAAATAATAGCAATAATTATCTATTGGAAATTTGCTTTAAATTAGCAATAACTTTTAAGAGACTTGGAAGTAACAGTAATGGATCTTCTGTTGGGAGATTGGCAAGGATTTACCAAATGAGCCATGGAGGGGTGGTTGAGGCATTGTGCCAAGCTATTAGGGAAATTATAGCTCTGGGTCCAACATATCTTTGTTGGCCTAATGCAGAGGGGCAACAAGAAATCTTGATGCAATTGGAAGGAGAGGGCTTTCCTGGTTGTGTTGCATTTTTGGATGTGACATGCATCCCTCTCTTCCAGCGACCAGGGGTGGATGGTGAAGTATTATATTATTGCAAATCTTGATACTCACTAAAAATTCAGTTGGTGTGTGGTCACTGCAAGCGCATCACGGCTGGACTGGCTCCTGTGGTGATGGTTCTATGTACAAACAAATGAGGTGAGGCTCTTCAAAAGGCCTGATGAGTTTTTCAGTGATGGTGAGTGATAAGTGGGCTACACAGATAATTCAGCTCATGTAAGCACTAACATATATGATCCTCATAGGAAAATATCTTCTAGCTTATTCTGTTTACCCCACGGGCATGCACTGCATCCCCTGTTATGAGGGGGCAGCAGCAAATAGTAATTGAAATCCTTCTTTTAGCTATTACATAGCCCAGGCCCATGTATGCATTGAAAATTGTATTGGGATCCTAAAAAGGTTTTGGGAATCCCGTCAAAACCTGTGATTGCGCTGCAACAATACAGACAATATGGTACATATAAATTGGTGGGTGTATGCCTATGCAACTTTGCACAACATCCTACTCCACAATGGCAAGGAATGGGAACAAGATAATTTGCCAGTTGAAGACAATAATATGTTGAAAATTAATGAACCAGTTTCTGGTCAAAAATTGGCTCAGGAACATAGAAACACCATAAAAGACTTTTGTTTAAACTGGAATGGATTGTTTTGAGCAATTCTACTCTCTCTTTGTGATAGTTTTAGTTTTCTATCAGATTATTGAAAACAAAATTGGCCAGAAGCCCTTTTAAGATTAATCCACATGAGAATTTCTGCAGAAATGTAGAAGTTCTGTGGAAGTGATAATTTATGATTTCATTTCAGAAGAAAGAGTAGGTAGAAACTTCTTTAACCACAGTGGAGACACAGTAAAAAGCCAAAAATGACACTATTAAATTTTTATGATGTAAAACACCCAAAAATCTTACACCAGCTTCATTAAGATTAATATTTCTTTGTGAGACTTCCCTTAAAAAATGGGCTCACAAGCCATTACTTGCTTGGCTTCCTTCTCCTTAACATGTGCTTCAGCTGCAATGCACTCCCTCTCAATCAATAACTGCTTATCCAGCTTGAGTTTTTCCAAGTTGTAATCACAATCCAACTGTGTCTTCATGCCCAAACGTGCCTCCTCATCCAGCCAAAGTTGCCTCACAAATTGGGCCCTTTGAAAGGTGTAATCCCTCTCTTTTGCTTATTTTTCATAATTTGCATCAGTGGTCAATTGTTTGCTTTTCATAGCTAAAAAATCACCAAAAAAATTAATCCTTTGATCATTCTCTTTGTAGGCTTCTTTTTCAAAGATTTCATGCATGTTTCCTCAAGCCCTCTTTGATGTACCAGCCATTTGGAGTGGTACAGCCTTTGTTCCTGTTTAGCCTTTTTTTGGTTGGGACTTCCCCTTATGGATTTTTCTTTTGTTTTAATTATTTTGCTGCAGCTCGTATTCTGACAGCCCAGATTCTATATGGTCAGAAGCATTTAAGTCCAACTACTTATCTGAGTTTCTTACATCAATGATAGTTTCTGGAAGGGCTGAGTCAAAATTAATTCAGGCTTTCAACATTAGGTGTGTTTCAAAAGATTTGATCCATTTGTTTGAAACAAGGACACATCATGTGTAGCTTTTGATACATGGTAATTCCCAGTTTGTCCTCATTCAGCCCAGCCCCTGTTTGTCGAGCCCAATCCCTGGTCATGACATATTTATTATTATATGTGCTAAACCTTTTAGAAAAGTGTTTTCCATTGAGGTCTAGGCCTGGATTCAACAAGTTCAGGTACCCTACAAACAGCTCATATGCAGCTGTTCTGGTAATTAACTTTTCTCTGATATTGGTCTTTGTATTTTTCCCAAAAATATTGTTATAATTGATTTTGTATTCAATGTACATACATATGTTTGAAAAATACCTCTCTGTTAAGTTAGGATTTCTGTTGAAATTGGCCTTCTTCTTGGCCCTTTTTGTTTTGTCTGCACAAATGGGGGGTTACCACTTCTTTCTTAGGTTGTTGCCCAGCTAATAACACTTCCCAATTGTGAAGGGGTCAAGTGCAACCTCTCCACCCCCTGTGAGAGCCCACTAAAATTGAGTGGATGTTGAGGTACAATTTGAACAGGGGATTCTGAGGTGAATAATTGTTCCAGGGTCGGACTGGGTGGAAATCCATTTATTTCCTCATGAAAATCAGGAGGTGGGCCCACATAATGGGATTGCCAACAAGAGTTTCTGGGAGGCACATTGCACAGGATTTTATTTGCTGTTCCAGGGTGACAGTGGTCCACACAACCAGAGTTGACATTCTTATTACCCTGAAGCCTCAGTGAATCTTCCTCAAAGCACCCTTGCCTTGACCTCATCTCAGATGGCTGAAAATATCCAGAATTGATAAATAGGATGGTGGTTTGGGATTGGGTGTGGTAAGTGCAAATTTTGGGGATTCATCTAGCAAGCACAACATGATAAATGTCCCCTATTTTTCCCATCATATGAGAGTCATGAACAAATTCACTTACAAGTCACAGAGCAAAACAAGATTCAGAACCTCCAAATCTCAGTGAAAAATTATACTGTGTGAGCTGAAGAAGGAGTAATTATCAGATTTGTGGGTCCAACCAGCATAAAAAATGGACACTGACTTATGAAGGCCCCAAAAGTATTTCTTAAAATCAAAATGTCAAGCTGTAACACTCAGTTTCCTGATGTTAAAAGGAGGTTGCTTTGTTTTTAATTGGGTTGGTTTCTTGGATGAGTCTGTCTGTAAGCCATATTGATATTGATATGAGAAAAAAGAGGGAATTGTTGGGGGTTTTTTATTGTGAAGGTGTCAGTGAAATTCAGGTATCAGCTCTCCTGAAAGCTTGGATATCAATCAGGGGATGGCGGGAATGAACTTTAGGTTTTCCAGATATGGCCCCCTTTCACAATGGTTTTTCAAGGGAAATCCATAAAGGTAAGTGGTGTCATTTGCAGCAATAACTGAAGCCCCCATTAAGGGGGGTCAGTTCTCTTCTGATTTGGCCATGGGACATGAGAAAATCAAAGTGACTGATTTAAAAATAATTCATGCCATATTTTCATCTCTCCCACAATAATACAGGACACTTCCACCTCCCCCAGATGGACTGGGGGTAACAGAAATTTCAATTCAACCACTTGCTCCAAAATTTCGGGGGGATTGACTAGGGTGGGGGAAGGCCCTACTTACCAGTGGCATGTACTTGGTAGCCTTTTTTAATTCCTGTGTCACCCCAATGGCTGGTGGCAGTTGAGGCATTCCACCTATAAATTTATGTACTAAGAAAAACTGCTTTTTGGGTTTATTTCTTTAGAATGTACATGTCACAGGGGCTCTTCTAAAATGAAGAGGGCCTGGCACTCAGTGAACAGACTTACTTATGGAGGGCTCAGAAGAAAATACTCAAATGATAAGAGTAATGGAGTAAGAGGATAAATTCCTAGTCATAAAATAATAAGCATAAAAGATAAGAGAGACAAAACAAAAGCAATAATAAAGAGCCAACCACAAATAATCCTGAGTCACTGTTTCAACCTGTTCAGAAAAGAGAAAAGGGATTAATAAGGATATGGCCACCAGGACTCTACTGAACAGGTGAGGGAAGGCTAAGACTAACTTAATAAGTAATAAAATAATATTCCAAAAGTGAGAATAAAATAATATTAAATAATAAATCAACTATTTTAATTAACTGGGGGAAAAACCCCCAGGTGGGTGAAGAGGGGCTGGTATATGTGAGAAATGCCAGCCTTGGAGTTTGAGTGTTGAGATACTTGTCTGTATGCTGGAAGAAGTTGGATGTGGGATTGAATCCTGTATTGGTGAATCCAATACAGGCTATACAGTCAATACAGGTATTTGCGCCTGTATTGATTACAGGACTGTATTTGGTGAATCCTGTATTTGGGTCTTGCCTGTATGAAAACTGTATTGAGGTCTGGAACTGTATTGAGGTATGAAAACTGTATTGGGTGAATTATTGAATGAAACCCCCTTGCTGATTGGGTTCTGAAGGGTATCCATGATATAATGATTTGCTGATGATGATTGGAAATGCCCCTGCCTCCTTGGCTGTGACATTATCCCCCTCTTGAAAGTGGTGAGCTCTGAGCACCATAAGTATAGTGAGTCTTGATGAGCTTGCAATCAATTCAAACAGTTCTTTCCCCCAATTCCTTAAGATTTCCCCTTAAAACTTCTTCTTCAATCAATACTCAAACCAATCTTCATTTGACTATTTGTAGGTATTTTCCCCTTGATTTTGATTGTGAATTTCCTCTGTTCATTCAAAACTGCCTTCAATCTTCATGAAATTTTCTTTAATCTTGTCTTGAGTGTCTTCATCAACTTTCTTGAGTCCTCATGGCTTTTGAAAAGGTGGTTGATTTGGGTTTTTGTCCCAAGAACACCGGATTTCATCATAATTTTCATCTTGAGGGTGTTGGCATAAAGTGGCCAACACTTGAGGTTTTGGACCATTTCAGAAGTCCTGGCCAAAATCCTTGATTTTGTGATTAGAGGGGATTTTGGCCAATTTGCGCAAAAATGCGCAAATATGCCAAAATGGCATATTTTGATGGAAAACTGAAAAAATTTGATAAATGCTGAAAAAATGGCCTTATAAGGTGTTTTGGCCATTTTGCGCATTTTTGCGCAAAATGCGCAAAAATGCGCAAAATTTGCGCAAAAGTGCGCAAATGCGCAAAATTTGCGCAAAGTGCGCAAATGCGCAATTATGATGAAATTGGCCAAAAAGGCCTTTTGAAGCCTTTTGACAAGATAAAAGGGCCTTTTGCGCAAAAATGCGCAAAAGTGCGCAAATGCGCAAAATGCGCAAATTTGCGCAAAAGTGCGCAAATGCGCAAAATTGCGCAAAATGCGCAAATTTGCCAATATGCATAATTAAGCATATTTTGATGAAAAATGATAAAATGGAGCAATTTTGAAGTTTTGAGGTCTGATATGGCCATTTGTGCCAAAGTGCATAAGATCATGAAATTGGCCAATTGGGCCATTTGAAACAGTTTTTCTTCTTGATCTTGATTTCTTCTTGAATTTCTTCCTTCTTATCCCCTTCTTGACTGGTCAATTGCCATAAATGCCTTGCTGACTTGCAATTGTCCATAAATCTCTTGGTCTTGAATTTGAAATTTTGACTTGAAGATGAGTCAAGGCTGACTTGAAGAAGTTTTGATGAGGATTATCTGTAGGTGGTCTTTACCATTACTAGTGTTTTGCTCTTTGATTATTGAATGAATTGACTCCCCAAACGTGATATGGGAGTGATGACTACTGCTTTTTGAAATAAGAAATAAAAATGAAAAAATAAAAATAAAAATAAAAGATACAAGTAAAAGAAATGAAAAATAAAAAATAAAAATGAAAAAGAATTGAGAGAAAAAGAGAGTAAAGAAAGAAATAAGAATTTCCTGAGGGTTGTCCTTCTTGTGGTGAGTTTCTTGATTTTGGCCAAAATGTTCTGAAAGATAAAACCAAGCATTTGATGCTCACAGCGTGGCCAAGGTAATGTTTTACAAGAATTAGACCCCTCAGGGATGCATACCAGGAGATGGAACTTACTTTTATAACTTCCACTCCCCACCAAGCACCATAAATGAAAATTGAAATATGCCATAAGATGAACTTGATAATGCATGTCTTGAAAGATAATTTATGGCATGATTAAAGAAAGAAGAGAAAATAAAAGAAAAGATTGGGCCAAATCTTGATGAAAGGTCCAAATCTTGAGGGTATTATGCTGCAAGGCCTTCTGATCCTGTCCAAAAAATTGACAAGTGCTCACAAAGTGGCCAAGGTGATGCTTACAACAAATTTGGTAGAATACCCCCTTAAAGGTGCATGCCAGGAGAGGAACTTACTTTCATAACCTCCAATCCCCACCAAGCACCATAAAATCAAACTCTTGAGGCATTTGGGCCAGGCTTGTCAGGATACAAAGTGTGAAAGTCCTTGACAAGGTCTGGAGAGTTGGTAAGGTTGGAAGCTGGTTCCCAAGTTGTTCTTTCTGGGTCTTCACTGAATCCTTTCCACTCAACTAAATACCAGAATGAACCTCTCTTGAGTTTTGAGTCCAGAACCTGAGCCACTTCCCATTCTTCTTGCTCTTCCACTATTACTGGAGGTGGTGGCAATTGGTGTCGATTTGGGATAGTTGATTGCTTCACTGGTTCTAACAAGGACACATGGAAAACAGGGTGAACTGACTTCCATTGTTGAGGCAACTTGAGGTGATATGCATGGCTGCCAATCTTCTTCAGAACTTCAAAAGGTCCCAACCATCTTTCTGAGAGCTTCTTGGTGGGTCTTGTTGTCTTGATGTTCTTGGAGGCTAGCCATACTTTGTCCCCAGGTTGGAAATCAGGTGGAATTGCTCTATTTCTATCTGCATACTTCTTGAATCTTCTTATTGCTGACTCTAATTCTTCTTTGACAACTTGCTGTACTGATTGGAGTTTTGTTGATAACTTTCCAGCAGGTGAATCTTGAGAAACATGGATTGAGTCAAAGCTGGGATTTCTTCCATAAATGGTGAAAAAAAGGTGATTGCTTTGTGGATGAATGTTCTGCATTATTATAGGCAAATTCAGCCAGAGGGAGCCAGGTGTGCCAGTCATCTTGATGGTAACTGACATACATCCGAAGATACTGTTCTAGAATCTGATTTACCCTCTCTGTCTGTCCATCTGTTTCAGGGTGAAATGCAGTTGAAAGATCTCTTGATATCTTGAGCTGCTGACATAATTGGGTCCAGAATGATGAAACAAATAATGAACCTCTATCACTAACAATACTGATTGGAAGACCATGTTTGGAAAAGACATGATTAATGAATATTTGAGCTAAGTCCAGTGCAGTGATTGTTGAATAAGTTGGAATAAATATTGCCATTTTTGAAAATCTGTCTACAACTACTAAAATTGAATCAAAGTTGCTTGACAAGGGCAATTGAGTGATAAAGTCCATTGATAAAGAATTCCAAGGACCAGATGGAATTTGAAGAGGCTTGAGTAATCCAAACTTCTTATGGTGGATGTTCTTGTTTCTTGAACATTGCTGACATGAGGACACATAGTCCTTGATGATTTGATTCATGCCAGCCCAATAAAAATCCCTCTTGATGAGCTTGAGGGTCTTCTCCTGGCCAGGATGGCCAGCCAACGGTGAGTCATGACGCTTTTGAAGAATGTCCAATTGAATTTCATGATTGCTTGGAATGACTACTCTATCTTTGAACAATAATAATTTTGCTTGAGGTTCAAGAGAATAGTCTGGGACTGATTCTCCTCTTGCTAATTTCTTGAGGATCTCCTTATAGTCTTTGTCTTGCCATACTTGTCTTTGGATCTGATCAACTAAATCTGAAAACATTTCAACTTTTATGGAAAAGAATCTTGACTCTTGAATTTCATTTTGCTTGAGAACTTGATGAAAGTTTTGAGGATTCTTGCTGATGAAATCCACCCCCCTCTCTGGGTACACGTCGTCCCGACGTGACAAGGCATCTGGTAAAGTGGCCAGCCTGCCTGGGCGGTAAGTGATAACAAAGTGAAATTCAGACAAAAATTCAGCCCAACGGGCTTGACGACGAGTAAGGACTTTAGAGGACATAAAATATTGGAGAGAACAATGGTCTGTCAAGACCTCAAAAGAATCAGAAAGAGAAAGGAGAAAGGCTCTCCAGCGCTTGAGAGCCCAAACTATGCCAAGGAGTTCCTTGTCATGAATTTCATAGTTGAGTTCAGCTGGTAAGAGCTTGCGACTATCAAATGCAATGGGATGCTTTCCTGAGTCATTCACCTGACTCAGTACAGCACCCAAGGCATAATCAGAGGCATCAGTCTCTACAATAGTTGGGAGAGAAGGATTAAAGTGAGAGAGGATAGGAGCAGTGGTGAAAGCTTCTTTGAGTATCTGAAACTGGCTAAGAGCTTCCTCATTGAAGATGAAGGGAGAATCTTTTTTGAGAAGGGAAGTGAGAGCAGAGATTTTTTTGGAATAATTTTTAATGAAACGACGATAAAAGTCGGCAAAGCCAAGGAAAGATTGGAGGGCCTTGATGTTCTTGGGCTGAGGCCAATTGAGGATTTGTTGAACTTTTGAAGAATCCATCTTGAGGCCATCACTTGACACAACATAGCCCAAGTATTCCACACTTGAGGCATGGAATACACACTTGGAGGCTTTAGCAAACAAATTATTGTCTCTCAGTCTTTGGAGAACAGAGGCCACATGTTTAACATGTTCATCCAAGGAGCTAGAGAAGACCATAATATCATCTAAGTACACTACAACAAAAATATCCAAATAATCTGCAAAGATATCATTCACAAGATTTTGGAATGAAGCTGGAGCATTGGTTAAGCCAAATGGCATAACCAGATACTCATAACTGCCATATTTGGTTCTAAAGGCAGTTAAATGCTCATCCCCCTCTTTAATTCTCAGGAGATTATAAGCACCACGCAGATCTATCTTGGAGAAGATAGTAGCACCGTTAAAGACGGTAAGAAGCTGATTCATTGGAGGAACAGGATACCTGTTCTTCCTAGTGACAGCATTAAGTTTGCGGTAGTCAACACACAAACGGAGACCACCATCCTTTTTCTTAACAAAAAGGACAGGTGCTCCTGTTGAGGAGGAGCTTGGTCTGATGAAACCTTTCTCTACATTCTCTGAAATGTAGGCCCGCAGTGTTTCTGACTCATTCTTTGATAAAGAGTAGATAACACCAACTGGAGGTAGAAGACCCTCCAGTTCGATATGATGATCACAGGCACGGTGTGGAGGAAGTTTCTCTGCTTTCACTTTGGAGAATACATCCAAATATTTGTGATAAACAGGAGGGACTACCTTCAGCACAGTTTCAATCTCTTCTGGCTCTTCCTCCCCATCCCACTGCTCCTCCAGGGAGGCATGAAAAGATAAAGGAGGAAGGTCCATATCCCCTTGAAAGAGATGAAGTGAAGATATAGCAACATCTTCTCCAACATCTTTTATCTCTTTGAAGACTTCATCTCTTAATGGAAGTAATGACTGAGAGGGAAAAATGGAGGGGTTATGGACAGAAGGAGGAAGGGAAGGTGTCTTAAGTTCACCAACCAGAGCAACACTGTTGACAGCAGTGGATAAGTCATTACTAGTAGAGGAAATAATACCACTAGAATCCTTATGATTAGAATCATAGGTGATCAATCCATTTTTCCAATCAATAATGGGATTGAAATGGTAAAGAAAATCATAGCCCAATATTAGGTCTTCTCCCTTGGGTGAATCTATGATAAAGAAATCCCATTCAAAGCTTGGGAAGGAAGGTAAATCAACAACCCACTTGGTATAATGGGTGATGAACAGGGAAGTGGATTCACTGGAATCCAGAATGAAAAGAGGAATATTTTCAGGGAGCTCTGACATGGTCAATGAGTACTTGAGAACAAAATTCTTTGCAATAAAGGAGTTTGTAGCACCAGAATCAATGAGAATACTATAAAAAATATCAGAGATTGAAGAAAAAATAAGAAATTTTAAAGATTTCTTGACACTAGTATTCAGAGTGCACAATTGTGCTCTTGAAGGAAATAAGTGAGAACCATTGAACACATCATGATTCCCACTCAGGCTTTTCCCTGCTTGCTAGGGAAGCCTGTTGATGACCCTTGCCTATTCTCAGGCCTCTTGAAGCATTTTTCAAATGGGTGTTTACCACCACAATAATTGCACAAGCCTTCTTTAATCCTCCTCTCCTTTTCAGAACCGATTAATTTATTGTCCTTATTGAGGAGAGCAGCATGAGGCTTGTCTTTGGACACTTGAAAATTCTTCCCCTTCTTATTCTTCTTGTGATAAGGCTTCTTTGATGATGAACTTTGAGGAGGCTTGGAGGAGTTGGATCCACTGATTGGAGGCTTCTTCTCTTGATGACTGCCCTTTTCCTTCTGCCTCTCATGGTACCTGGTATCTAATTCCAAGGTGATATCCATGAGTTCTTGAAGACTATCAAAAGTTCCAGGGTGAGAAGCCAATTGGTCCAACAATCTTGATGCCAAGCCTCTTCTATACACATGAATATAGGCCCTTTCCCCCCAGTCTCCAATTCTTGACATTAAACTTCTGAAATCAGCTATGTACAAGGAAACTTGACCACTTTCCCTCATCCTCAAATTGTCCAACTCTTGTTCAGCTTTTCTGACTTCATTGGGATCACCAAACAGAGTGAATAACTGGGTTTCAAACAACTGCCAGTTATTGAGGAGGTAAGAAGGGTCTTCATTGGAGATATTTGAGAGGTAAGGTTCAATCCATTTGCCAGCTCTACCAGTAAGAAAAGAAGTTGAATAAAGCACCTTCTTCCTGTCAGAGAAGAAGTTTGCTGGGTCATTATGAAAGATTAATTGACAGGATTGAATGAATCCTCTCAATTTATGAGCTTTAGTACCATCAAAAGAATCAGGTGCCTTCATTGATGGAGTCTTGAATGCAGGGACTTTTGAAGTGTCCCTTGGGGCAACTGCTTGAGTGAGTTGTCCCATAAACTGAGTCATTTGCTCCATCATCTTGAGGAAATTTGGTTCAGCTTGAGAGACAGAAGGTTGATTAGAAAGGGCTAGATTTGGAGCCTCAGGAGCTTCAGTAGCACCTGCCAAGGCAGCTGCCACTTCAGTCTCCTCAGATTCTTCCTCTTCCACAGACTCCTCCCCCTCCTCATCTTCAGCTTCCCCCAATCTACTTCTAGGCCCTTGAGAAACACCAGGATAACCACCCAATAGTCCAGAGAATGATCTTGATCTTCTAGACTTCACACCTCCTCTTCTGGAGGGTGCTGCTCCTTCCATTGGTGGTCCTCTGTCCAGATTTGCACTCAGTTGATGAACTGATGGTGTGCGGTCAAGAGGAGCCCTTGGTGTAGGAGTGAGAACAGCTTGATGTCTCTGGGATCTTGTATTCTTGGCTGGTGGGCTATGCTGAACTGGCATTATGAAAGAAGAATGAATAAAAACTTGATGATACTTTGAATAAATTAAGGCTTGACCAAAACAATCAAATGAGAATCTTGATGAACTTGAGAAATCAATCAATAGTCTTGAAGTGAATCAATATGAATAAATCTTGAAGAGTGAAGATGACAAAGTCAAATTCTTATGAATAATCAATTTTCAATCAATAAGTCAAATCAAGTCAATCAAAATCAAATCAATTAAGTCTTGAGGAATTCAATCAATATCTTCAAAAATCAATTCAATTTTCTTGAGGAATCAAATTCAAATCAATAAATCAAATCAAATATTGAGGATAAATCAGGTATCTTGAAGAATCAAATCAAGTCAATCAAATCAAATCAATCAAAATTCAATCAATATCTTGAGGTGAAGTCAATGTCTTGAACAATCAATCAATCAATCAATAATCTTGAGAAATTTCAATCAAAACCACTGAATACCCCAAATCAAATAACCCTGAATGATGAATCAATTAACCCAACTAATTCCAAGCAATAAAACCTGAATAAACCTGAATTCAAACAAAAGAGAAATGAAGATGATAGAGAATAAAGTGAATTGGTCAGCAGAATAGAGAAATTAGAAAGAATAAATTTTCATGAGAATGAAATGAGAGAGATGAAAATTGATGAAAATCATAAAATCATTAAAGTTCATAATCATTAAAAGATCATAATAGAAGAATGAGAGAAATGAATAAAATGAATGAAAGGAAAGAAGCAATTATGAGTTAATTAAAATAATGTCACAGGGGCTCTTCTAAAATGAAGAGGGCCTGGCACTCAGTGAACAGACTTACTTATGGAGGGCTCAGAAAAAATACTCAAATGATAAGAGTAATGGAGTAAGAGGATAAATTCCTAGTCATAAAATAATAAGCATAAAAGATAAGAGAGACAAAACAAAAGCAATAATAAAGAGCCAACCACAAATAATCCTGAGTCACTGTTTCAACCTGTTCAGAAAAGAGAAAAGGGATTAATAAGGATATGGCCACCAGGACTCTACTGAACAGGTGAGGGAAGGCTAAGACTAACTTAATAAGTAATAAAATAATATTCCAAAAGTGAGAATAAAATAATATTAAATAATAAATCAACTATTTTAATTAACTGGGGGAAAAACCCCCAGGTGGGTGAAGAGGGGCTGGTATATGTGAGAAATGCCAGCCTTGGAGTTTGAGTGTTGAGATACTTGTCTGTATGCTGGAAGAAGTTGGATGTGGGATTGAATCCTGTATTGGTGAATCCAATACAGGCTATACAGTCAATACAGGTATTTGCGCCTGTATTGATTACAGGACTGTATTTGGTGAATCCTGTATTTGGGTCTTGCCTGTATGAAAACTGTATTGAGGTCTGGAACTGTATTGAGGTATGAAAACTGTATTGGGTGAATTATTGAATGAAACCCCCTTGCTGATTGGGTTCTGAAGGGTATCCATGATATAATGATTTGCTGATGATGATTGGAAATGCCCCTGCCTCCTTGGCTGTGACAGTACAATAATGAAACTAAACAACAAATGAGACAATGAGTAGAAATTGAAGTTCCTATTAAGCTTCAGAAAAACAAAATGAAAAAAAAACACAAACAAAAGAAAAAGAAAATATAAAATCTTAAATATTCATAGTATAGTGATCCCATATGGCTATTCATTGTTCAATGCTGTCATCTTCTGAAGACAAATTTGTAACACCTACACAAACCTGTTGATTTTCTTTCTCCAATAAGTCAAAATCTAACAAAGTATTTATGAAATAATAATTATGAGAGGGTTTTTCCATATTTTCCTTCCCAAAAAAACCCTCCTCAAAAGTTTCTAGCTCAAGTGGTGAGGAGAAAAGGTCAAACCAAACCATGTGGTCATATTCAGTGGAATCTGCTTCAAATTCTTTATTTTTTTCTTTTGTTGATTTAAATTTTGTGCTGTATTCTTGATTAAGGTGAAGCTTAATTTGACTGAGAATTTTCCGCATATTTGGAAGCATTTGATTAAAATATTTGATTTTTATGGCTGACATCACTTTGAAAAGACCTTCTACACCAGCTGCATGTGGAAGGATTTAACATATTGTAATAGTCAGCTCTTTAAGGGGCAAACATTGAGGAGAGTCTTGAAGTCCCAACCAATAGTCAATAGAATTTTTGATGAAAACTCCTAAAAAGAAGCATAATTAGTAATTTAGGTTAAAAAATATACCTAAAAAGACATACCATGAGATAGGCTACAAAAAGGCTCATGTTGACTGTGATAAAGTTTAATTTGAGGAATTAGGAGTTCAGCATCTTATTTATAATATTTCCAGTCCTTTGCAAGGACTAATATCATGATGGTAATTCTCTTCATAGAATGCTTGAGTGAGACAGAAACATTTTGAAACTTTAGATGTAAGAAAAAAGCAATTATGTAAAGGTTAGAGTGAAGTACCTTTTCTTGTTGATGGAGAGTTTTTAAACAGTGTTCTTCAAAGCCTCGGAACCATTCATAAAAATGGATTGATTGAATCATCTTGAAAACCATCAAGAATTCCTTCCAAACATCCCCTATCTCAGTCTGACAATTCTCAAATTGAGAAATGCTGTCAACAATGGGCTTGATAAGGGAAACAATCACATAATTTGATTTGAAGTGATTGGGGTTTTTAATTATTGATATTACAGATGAAGAAATTGTTGGTTTATCAATTGAAGGAGACTGGAAGAGCATGAGGCATTTCTTGAAGCCCTCCTCATGACTTTTAATTATTAAGAAAGCCTTTTCAAGGGAGTACCATTTTGATTCGCAAAGAGCTGAAAGGCCAAGCCATATTTTGTTGTTGTCTTCCCATTGAGTAAGATATTCTGTGAACCTTAAGGGTACTTTTATATACCCAAAAGACCACAAATAATAAAAAATTACACAATTATAAATAAAATAAATTTATTTATGTTATTAATAAAAAAAAACGAAATATAAATATAAAACTCATATAATCAATTAAGATTTTAATTATAATTTAAAGTAAAAATTACTTGGGAATTTCAAATTGTGAAAACAAATTTTTACTTGTAAAAATGGAGTAAAAATAAATTTTCAACAAAAAATAGTAAAATTAAATTATTTTTGGAAAAAAGTTAAAAAAAAATTATCATAACTTTTTATCCAACAAATAAACATATGAAAATTATTTTACCATTGGACTCCTCATAAAAGATAAGGTGGGGTCACCTCTGGGTAAAATTTCTGTAACTCAACTCTAAGTAAGCTTAAATGAAGTTTTTAGTATTTTCTGTAAAAAAGTTTAAATTAATCAAAAGCTTAATTTAATTCAAATAAAATGTGGTGTTAACCATCAATTTTTGTGTTAAAATTGAGGTTTTGTGTGTAGCTTAGAAGTTATGAGGAATTGAAGTATTCTCAATTGAAATGTCAAAATGTGCATGTGTATTACATAAGTGACCATTAATTTACATATGAGGTATAAGTTATTACAGTTGTTTACTGTAAAAACTCAATTTAATTACATATTTAAATTATAAGTATAATAAATGATGAGGAATTAAAGAAAAAATAAATTGGAAAGATTGATTATGGGGAGGAAAAGGAATCTTGGCTCTAAGGGGGAGCAAGACCCCCAAATTCCTTGCTGACAAGCTTGAGATGTCAGAGTCCACACAAAAGTTCATCACTTTTGGCCTTGAATTGAGTCACAAGGTCTGTGTCTCAATTGATGATGAGGTTTTGATACCAACCAGGGCAGTTATAACTGTTGCCAAGAGGATAAAACTACTCTTAAGATGAAAAATTCATTGTAAAAAAAGTTTCAACTGGTTTTTACATTTCTTACACACATTCTTACATGTTTTGAAGGCTTAAAACCAGGTATTACCATAGCAATGGCTGATATAAGGGTCCAAAGTGGCTGGAAATTGCAAAAAATGGCTAAAACAGGCCCTTTTTTAGTCCAAGCCAGGTTTCAATGATACCATAATTGGACTTTCTGCTTTCAGAGTGTTTTTCACAACTGAAAAGAGTAAATTTTACTTTTGGAGTAAGAAAATTGGTGGCTATAAAAGAATGTCTTCTTTGCCCCACTTTTCACTCCATGTTAGAATCTTTTCCTTTTATAATTAGTTTAAACACTGTTAAACAAATCAATAAAAGATTACAGCCACCCTTTTATTATAATTATAAGCATTTTAACCATTTTAAGAAATTATTATAATAGCTTTTACCCTGGAACCACCACATGAGTAAATTAAAGCATCTTTCATCACTGTTAGTGTTGTCACTTTGTTTCCAAATTCACTCTGGTCACTTTTGGGTGTGTTTTCTCTTTAATATTGTTCTTAAAGACTCTGTTGTTAGATTAATTTTTTTCAGTCTTTTTCTCAATTAATTACAATTGAAATTGCTCTTGGAGAAATTTCTTTTGTAGCCTTAAATATCTCTTGTAGAGTATTTTTGGATACATTTCTATTGTTGGTAAAACAATAAATCTTCATAATATTATTGTTTTATGATTATATAGTTAAAAACAATCAATTTGGTGTGTTTCATTTTAAAAATATAGATTAATAAGATTCTTAATCATATCTTCATCTTATACAAATTTTGAGGACAGGAAAAGTACTTGATTTTAACCAAAGTTTCATATCCACACTTTACATATTCACCTCAAAAAAATGAGCTTGTAAGGTAATTGACCGACATTTTGTTTCCTTTAATTATTGAATCTGTCATTGGATGGGTCATTAAGTCCTTTTAAATTGGATTAAATGCATGTAAAATGAAATTAACCCTCATTATATGGGGGTTATCCCTTGTAAGAAGCCTCTATAAATTCAAAAAATGTCAGTAAAAGAAATTCAATAAAGATTTAGGGACTCACTTGAGACTTGATTGTAACTGAGGGAGATTAAGTGACAATAGCAAAAATATTTTGAAATGAAATTTGTTTTCTTTGCAAGCATTTTTTGACCACTTCATAGATATATTCAGAAGTGTGCCACTTTAAGTTGAAATATAATATGTCAATTAATTGTTTGTCATATTGGCCTCAAAATAATAAGAGGGCATATAGTGAGTATCCAGAGATTTCTGTCCAGCCATCAATGATTTACAAGCCTGTTGGAGAATCATTTCTTTATGCTTGGCATGAAGCAAAGGGAGTAAATTCTTTCTTATTGAGTCCCAGGTAGGTGTCTTGTAGGATGATTGAACCAAGGCACATTGATATTATTGAAATTATCTGTTATCAAGAAATTGGAATGGTATTTTTGATATACTGAGTGCTTTGAGGAGGAACTAATGGATTTCTATTGTGCAAGAATTACTGATGCATTGGAAATATGATGCTGAGGAATGCTGCTGCCCCGGTGTTTAAACTTATGTCAACCTTGAGGTGGTTGTACAAGTGAAAGAACCTGCAAGAGAGAAATTTTTCGAATCACTGGTGGTGGTAACCATAATTTGACGAACCTCTTGGATATATCTTGATTTTTGATGAGGGGGTATTTTTGAGAAATTATCTTTAACATGCATGAAAAGATGTTGAGGCCATGCTTTGTTAAAAATTTTCTGGAAGTAAGTACATTTGGCCAGATGACAATGATATGGTGAGCTAGGATTGAGTCAGGACATCAAAGAACCATTTCATTGAGGACCATGGACCTTTGATGGAAGGTTCCAATGATTCTCTTGGGACATATTGGTAATTGGTATGAATCATTTGAGGTAACAGAATGAAAAAAGAAAAAAATATAAGGTTGAGAAAACAAAAATTAGAATTTAGAGAAAGAAAACACATGAGTTTTATTTAATTAGCCAGCCCTAACTAGGGTTTCTTCTGCCATCCCACCCCATGGGAATTCTGAGAAGAGCTGGCGCAGGTGGCAGGCAACCCCATGGGCTCTCCGCCCCCCACCCTTTTGCTGTCTGATTTGCCACATTCTCACACAGGTATTGGGATGAAGATCTAGAAAGCAAAATTGGTCAAATCAGGCAAGGACTGACCCCCCTTCTTTTATTTATTACTCACTTCCTTGTATAACACTCACTAAAAAACACTCATTTATCTTATTGATCACATTTCAAACGAATTCTTGTGATCCACCAATCCCTTTAATCACCTCTGATTGGTCAGATCTAATGTGAACACCTTGACTACACACTTGCATCAAAAAAATTCCATTTCACATGGGTAATTGAGTGGTTCAAGTGTGAAACAACTGCTATTTAAGCAGTCAAGGTTGCTCAATGAACAATTTCAATCACACTCTCAATGCCATAAGTAACTTAACCTCCCTCTTGGAGATTCATTTTCCTCCATCATCAGTGATTTTTCTGGAATTACCTCTTACGTTCACCTGCATGGCCCATTTGGAAAGGTTTATGAATCCCAATTATGACTTTTCAGGTAAAGATGACAAGTCACAAGAAAAATATAATATCAATAACCAAGAAAATGATACCCTTCTGAAATCTATAAAAATGACTCACAAATCTTAATTCAATCATTCAGAAATTCATGAATATTTTAAGCTAAGTTTTGCTTCAGTTCAATGACCATGTGGGTCTTCTGTCTGAACATCGATTTATTCCGGGAATTGACCAAGAGAGTAGTTTGGGTAGCCGCAAAGAATGAGTATTGATTTACTTACAAGTGCAAGAATTACAGGTGACCCTTGATTCTCAAATCATGATCTTTAACCATGATCATTGTCATAATCACTTTATATCTCACAGTCTTAAGATTGGAATTATGGGATGTAACAAGTCTAATATGAATAAGCATTGTAAAAAGGTGTGGGAAGAAATTTTATTTATGGAAAACAAAATCTCTGGGATCAATTGGTCCCAATATGAATGTTCAAATCACTTAAGAGATCTAAAAAGAGCTCATTTTTTTTTTCAGAGTACTAGTTTCCATAAAATTCATTTTAAATTCCCACACTGACATATGATTTCTGAAACCTTGAGTGAACTATATTAAAAATTCAAACAAAAATTTATGGATGAAGTGGCTTGGTCACCTGGTGAAAACCCATTGTGCTCTTAAGTTGATTACTGGAAAACTAAGGAGAAATCCCAGAGCTATTTTGCCATTTTACTCCAATTCATTGATCCCATAAGTTATTTATTTCACCAACAATTTAGTGGATTTTGAACTAAGCTGTATATTTCTTCATTTTGGTTTTTTTATTGATCCAAAAATTTTTATGTCCAGAGAATTTCTGGCCCTTTCTTGAATACTTTGAGGTATGGTAAAGGTTCTATAAAGAATTACTGGAAAGAATTCTGCCAATAATATTGCCATGACCATGGATCTTCAGAATATATTTTCCAAGGTTGAGATTCCATGCCCAAAGGGTAAGTAATTTCACCAATTTTCCTTCCACATCATCAACCTGGTGTTCAAAGAGGTTTTGGACCACATGGGTGAGATAATAGATGAGAATTTCAATTTTTGGATAACTACCTTGGAATCAAACAGGATCCCATTGAGGATAGTCACACTGAACACATAAGGATCCTTGGATAAATTTAAGGTAATATATAAAAAGAAATATGAATAAAGAGATTTAATATTGAATCAATGGAGTTTCTTTTTAAATATATTCCATAAATAATTCAAATCAATCATTAGGAAAGAGAATTAAGAGACCATTAAAACATCCATTAAATCAAACAGCTTTGGAGACACAATATAAATTGGCTGATGTGGGAATTTTATAGAATCAAGTATATGATCAAAACAATCCTATGGTCATAGCTCAAACCCAAAGTAAAATTAATCCACTTGGTAAGTCACTGTAATTTTTCTCAAGGATTTAAAAATTGATGGAACAAAATTGATCTTGTGAGAGCTAATACCCAGAAAAAAAACAGTAGTATGTGTTTTAAAAAATCCCTTCTCATATATTTTTGGGATCAGAAAAACAGTGTGAGCTCTTCACAAAATTCCTCAAGAACACTCATAATCCCAAATTCCTTTCAATAAACTGTTTGAAATTTTTACTTCCAGAAATTTAACAATTGAAATGATTGAATTTGACACTTAAATTATAAGAAAAAAATCCAGAAAATCTCAAGTATCAATTTACAAAAAGAAAATTGGAGTTAAATGGAGCTTATGAAGCTAATTCTCCAAATATTTGAACAATAATTCAATTTATTTAAATAAAAAGGGCCAAAAAAGCACCTAACATTGCCTTACTACCAGGTATTGCTCAATGGATTGACTAACTATTAAAGTATGGCCCCAAACTTTGGTGAAATTCTTGTGAAACCACTTTGAGGAAACTTTATAAGTATTTTTAAATGGAGATATATAATAATAAAAGCCTTATAGATGATTTATTTAATACAAAATAACGTAAATAAATATTTCAACAGCTCTAAATTCCAATCCATTTTTAAAAATAATGTATTGAATTTTTAGACATTGAGTTATAATAAATGATAACCAAAAGTAAATTAGTATATAAAGCTCAAATAAAATTCAGTTCCCCAAAAGAAATTAGTGATAAAGAAAATATAGAATTTCTTAAAAATTTGAATCAGTCACCAATAAAGGCTTAATATCATATTCAAAGGAGACAGGGTGATGAACTCCTGTTCTAACAAAAAATTCACACCCAATTAAAAAATTTGAACTAATCCTGGATTATTGAAAGGTATATGGTTTTATAAACTGTAATTAAGATGGCTTATTGATTCACTAAAGCAAAAAATTGTAAAAGGAAACTTACCTATGTTTAGGAAAATCTCCTTGATGTATTTATGAATTTCCAAAGGATCCAGATTTGCTTAAAAGGTTTTCTTTAATAATGGAAGTCTCAAAAAGACCATGTGTTCCTCCCTTGGATATAGAACTATTTCCCGCATAGCTTTCCTGAGGGAGTGGCTGAAAGAAGAGGCCCCTCCCTATGAGCTTTGAAATAGTAGTTATAGTCATATTTATCTCACTTTTTTTTCATTTTCATGGATTTCTCTTGATATCCCCCAAAAATCTTGTAATTTTATTTTTTTTAATATTCAGGTCGAGATAGGTCTGAATTTGGTTCTGTTTCAAGTACAATAATTTGTAATTAATGAGTCATACTGATACTGTTTTAAATAGTAATTGATACAAGACTTCTTTGATATGATATAATTAGGAGGGTGTGCTAGTCTGAGCTTGATAAACAACTTAATTATTGAGTTCATATCTGTATTCATTAGGTACTCATAGTATAAAATTGGTACACATAGTAATTTGAATATTTGTATTTGTATAACAAAATTTTGGACAACTTTCTAAAAATTGAAGGTCATTTGTAAATTGGACTTTAATTGATCATTAAGGTAACTCTATATTCTGTTTACCTGTAAAATACATCTTGGGTTAATCTAAAATAGTATTTGCTTATTTCTAAGAATAGTATTTCTGGTCTCAAAAAAAGTGACAATTTACTTATATTTAATTGAAGAAATTAATTATATAAATTAATATATATATATGTAAATAAAATATATATAATAGAAAATGATAATAACATATTTCAGGGTGCACCAAACCAGAGCTAGTAATTGGATATATATCAAGGAAATTTTGATCTGTTAGTTGAATTTGAACAAGGTGTAAAATGAAATTGTGAAGTGGTAAAGTTTCTTTTTCATTATGAAAAGCTCTTATCTTATTTGAAATGAGTTTTGTGACAGCTTCACAAATTCTTTGAAAATTTATCAAATTTGGATTGACTTGTTGCAAAAAAACAAGCCACATTAATGAGATAATTTTGCTATGTCAGATTTAAGAGAATAAAAGTCATCAGTAAAAAAAATTATCAAAAAACGTTTTGGCTAATTTTGTTGAAGTAAGCCAAGTTTAACTTGAAAGCTGGACTATTGAGATTAATTTTTGAAATAATTTGGTTTACTTTTCCATTTTATTTTTCTACTTCACATGTGAAGCTTTAAAAAAGGATAAACTCACTTTATACACCATAAAATTAAAATCTCTTAAAGTGGTTATAAAATATGAAAGTTTTTTCAGCAATGATTGCTTCTTGAATTCTCAATTTAATTTCTTAAACTATTTATGAGTCACTCTTTGGCTCTTCCCCTTTGAAAAAATTCTTTATTGAGTGTAAAATTTATCTAATTTTATTTGTTAATGGGGAATATAGTGGCAGAAACTCCATTTTGAAACCTATTGATGCTTCAAGGCTATCTTCGACTTGGTTCAATCTTGCGTACTGGTGAATGGGATTATTGTCCATTATTACCGCGGTAAAATCTGTTAGATGTGGATTACTATCAATCAAAAAGATAAAAAGAAATTTATCTGATAAAAAACCTTTAGTAATTTGAAACTTTTCCTTGAGTAGTTTATGGTAAACATAACCTAATTGGAGATAGCTACAATGAGGGTTAATTTTTTAAATTTGGGTAACAGACCTAAGACAGAAGGCTTTTTTAAGATCCACAAAATTATCAATAAGAGAATAAAGTAGAATAAACATAATAACCAAAACATCTTCCTCATTGGAGGCCAGACCCAGATTCATTTGAAAATATAACCTTTCAGCAAAGGCCGTTTCCAGGACAATTAACAAAATTTCCCCATTGTATGAGAGGTTCAGACTTATTCCACGAGGCTGGGATGCCTGTTACTTGGAAAAAAGTAACAGAAATATTACCAAGTAGATTAGTTATTTATTTCAAAGAAATAGTAAGAGGGGGATATTCTTCTTCCAACTACCCTTTCATTGCTTTCCCTGTTAAAGTTGATTTTCTGTCAATGAAGTATCAAAGGTCTGTATTTATTTAATTACTAATATATACTTCTGTATTTTTTGTAAATCTTTCCCTGTTTTTAATCTTGATGAAAAATCTGGTAAACTTCTTGAGGAAATATTCTAAATAAGTCTTAAGCTGCCTTTTGTGATAATAAATTTCCAATAAATTCAAAATCACTATCCCTTGTACTGAGAAATATATCATTAAATTTGGATTTATTGCCTTGTGAGATAATATATTACTTATTTTGATATTATTTCTTTGATATTTGTCTTGAGAGCTTTTTATCATTTTATTTTGATATATTTCTTCATTTTTGTTGGAGCTCTATTGAAATCTGTTATGCTTCTTCTACTTTAGCTTGTAGTTCTATCTCATCATCATCTATTATTTAAGCTTTATTTTCTCTTGAGTTTTTTATTTTATTAATATTGAAAAAACAAATTCAAATTAATAAAAATAATTTGAAAGTAAAGAAAAACCAGATACCTGTGTGGCTTGTTTTTTTTTCATCTCATCTCAGATTTTATTGAAAAGTGGAAAAACAAAATAAATAATTGAAGCCAAATATCAAGACTTTTGGGTTGATTGTCGAGGAACCTAGGAAATATGACTTATATAGCTTTAAAGGCTTCCCAACCTTTGATTGAAAAGCATAATTATTTTTTTGGATATATATCTCTAATAAGAAAAATTATTTGAAGTTTATTTTTTTATTAAATTGAGATAAACATAAAAAAAAATGTTTTTTTCTTAAAAAAACATAAAACAAGGGGTTACTAATAATTAGATCTTATTATTATAATTTTTTTTTGAAAAAAAGAAAATCTTATTAAGAGTTAATTTTATTAAAAAAATAAGAGATTATTTATTCAATTGAAATAAATCTAACTTAATATTTTCTATAACTCAAAATAGGGGCTATAAAAGATTAAAAAAAGAGACCAACTTAAAGAAATGTGGGATTTAAGAACCAGATCTCATATTAAAAAAAAGTGATTTTATTTCAAAAAAACAAAAACTTTTGAGCTTAACCTAAATAATTAGATGTCAAAATTTCCAATTTCAAACTAAAACCTGACCTACTTCAAGAAAATTGTTTTACCAAATAACTGGTACCACCAATCAATTCATAATCCCTTTCAATAGTCCCTTTTCTCAAATTAGTAATTTATAAATCTGAAAACCACAATCACCAGCCTTTGAATTGAATTTAACCAAATTAAGCCAAATAAATATCTGGAATTCCTCATCCTTAAGGTCACTTACATTAGCCATGTTATTTATGTATTATCAATTGGTGGAGAAATAAGTTCAACTTTGATTAATGCTTTGGAACCAGTGGCCCAAAATCCACCAAAAGGTTACCCTCAAGTAAGAGAGATGGATTTCATCTTATTGAAATTGAGGTCAATGAGAAATCAAAAAACAGTTTGAATCTTAGTGAAAAAAGAGCTTATGATCAATAGAATAAATATTAAAAATACACAAAAGAAATAAGTTTGAGAGCTTAATTGGGTCAGCTACAAAAGGAAAAAAAATAAAATTAATACTATGGCTGATAAGCTAGAAAGTATGTTTGAGTTTGTTTTTATAAATGAATGTACTATTTGGTCATAATTAAAATGTGAATACACTAGTGGGTTATTATTTTCAAGAGGTTTGAATGAATTAAAATGAGAAAGAGGAAGATTCAATGGAACCTGAAATGAGATAAGATAAAAGCTTTGATTATAGGTGCTAAATACTGATGTCTTATTCAATTTAAGGATGGGAACATAAAATAGGAGGGAAAATCACTATTAAACCAAATATAGGTATTTCTGAAAATAAATTAATTGAGGATTTGGAAGATCTTAAAGTAAGTCTAATTCAAAAAAACCAAATATAATTTTATTATCTCAGATATATTTGGTCTACAGATACAGAATGAGATATAGGGATCATACCAAAAAAGAAAGAATTTTTCTCCCTACAATATCCATCAAATAAGTAGCTCACAGAGTAATTAATATAATATTTTGTCTCCCAGTTACTCACAAATAGTCATTGATTTGAAAAAAGGTTTGCATGCGATGTATCTATTCTGAGGTTTATGAAGACTAATAAATTGCTTTATAGGGAAGGAGGTTAATTATGAGGCCCACTTATGATAGGATAAACAGATGTTGAATTAATAAAGGAGTGCACAGATTATATGCAATGAAAAAGAACAAATATTGAAGGAGATAGAAATATATTTGGAATGGGGAAAAATATTTATGAAAGAAATATTTAAGAGGAAAAAATGAATTTGCTACTGAATTTTCAGATGGCCAAAGACGCAAAAAGTAATCATTTAAAGAAAGATGAATTTCAAAAACAATTGGAGATGTGTGAAAAACAATGATAACTTAAATTTAACTGGTGGCCTTGAATTTATAACATTGAATTTCAGATTTGGAGAGGGTTCTGTATTTAATTAATAATAGTACATGAGGTAAGATCTGTTTATTTTTATGTCTTAATAATGGTATGAAATATTTGATGAAATAATTGGTTGTGAATATACAAATAGTCGACCTCTAAAAGATTCAGTGTATTTATAGATGTGAGGAATATTTTTACAAGAATCCTCCAAGTTGGGTAGTAGTTTTTGATATTTAACTCAGATTTTCTGAATAATTTCTTTGTCTGTTTGTGAAGTATTGTTCTGTAATATTTTTTAATTTCATTTCTTTGAAATTGGAAACCATAAGAACTTTGAAACCTTTTCAATTTAATGAAATCAAGTATTTTTTAAAAGAACAAGATAAAATTATGAAATTATTATTTGAATTGAATTCCATTAATTTGATTTAGATGAAAAAATAATAATTTAAAGTGAAAATTATTAAGATTCTAATAATAAGATGTAAGAGAATCTCCATGAGCGGTGCAAATCCACATGGAGGTAAATCACTGAATAGCTCCCCAGATTGCTGTACAAGTTTTCAGCCTAGTTAAAAACTGGCTTTAAAAAAGAGCTTCATTGCATCTTCCAAGATTTTTCTGTTTCATTTTTTCTTCCTAATCTTTATTTTAATTTTTCTCACTGCTCATTCTTATAATAATTCAATCAAATGGACACTCATGAAATAATGAAGGTTATTTAAACAACAAAACAAGTTTTCCTCACCAATCAAAAATTATATAACAATTTTCATCTAGAGGAATCAAACCAATGTTTTCAAGGAGGATTGCAACCTGGGAGAAATAGTAATCACTTTAATGATTATGTAGATGGTCCTCAGAGACTGTATAGGGATTATTTCCGTGCAGATCCAATATATAACAATGAATTATTTCAACAAAGATTTTGAAAGCAACAACCTTTATTTCCAAAAATCTTATAAGAGTTTTTAAAATCAATATCCATACTTCAAGAAAGGAAAAAATGCAGCTGGAAAAGTTGAACTTGTTAGCCCACAGAAGATTACTTCTGCCATGAAGCAACTTTAATATGGGGTTTTGGCAGACCAAGTGGATTAATACCTGTTATTATCTGAAGAAAAATCGCTCAGAAGCTTGAACCAATAATTTTAAGGAATAAATGAACTTTATGGAACAACATACCTTTGATATCCAACTCAAAATCACATCCAGCACTTGATGAATATGGGGAAAAAGAGAGGATTTCCTGGAATGTTTGGTTCTGTTGGCTGTATGCATCGGGTGTGAAAAAGACTCCCTTGTTCTCGGGGAGGACAGTATGAAAGAACAGAAGAGGGTTTTAGTTATTCTCCAGATTTGAATTTTTTCAGGCCATGTCTAATTACTTTTAATTAAAAGGCACCAAAATTGATCCTTGAAGAAGTTGTATCATAAGAATTATGGTTCTGGAATTCCAGGCTCTCACAATGACCTCAATTTTCGCAATTGCTCACCACCTTTTTATCAAATCTTTACTGGAAATTCTCCACCATGCAAGTATACTATAAATTGATGCAACTCTAAAAGGGGATACTATCTTACTGATGGTATGTATTCTAATTGGTCCACATTAGTGAAGACCATCAGTCAGCCATAAGGAGCCAAAAGACAGTTATGCATTAGTATTAATGTTTATTTCATTTATTAACTAATGAATATTTGTTTTTTAGTACTTTGAAAAAATGTAGGAGCCAGAGAGAAAAGATGTTGAGAGAGACATTGGGGTTCTCCAATAAATATTTTTTATTAGTAAATTTCCAAAATATGGTTGGTTCCAGAATAAGATTAATAATATCATGCAAGGATTTATCATTCTCCCCAATATGATTGTGGAGGATGAAACAGGCCTAGAGCTTAAAGAGGGCTTATCTGAAGTTGAAAGTAGTAGTAATTTTTCTAATAAAGTTTTTTTATAATTATGTAAATCGCCTCAAAAACCTACAAAAAAACAGCACACCAGTCTCTCAAGCTCAATCTTATTGAGAGCTTTTGGGCACAAAAAGGTGAGAGATTGAATGTTCAATGATCAAATTATTTTAAATATTGTATTATTTCAAAACATTTGAAATGTCAAGCATATTAAATTTTTAATGAAATAAATTAAATTTAAACACCTTTGACACCTTTAATTATTTAGAAGGATAAATTCAAAAAATAGCGAAGAAATTCTGAGTAACAAATCAAATATTCGAAATTGGCTATAGTAAGATATTTTCTTATTGAAATTTTGATATTTTACTTCAAAACCTTTGAGATAGTAAAGAGATATAATACAGTTTTTATTATCATAATAATAAAGGTTTTATCTGTATTTTGATAATTGATTTGTCATTATTTTAATAATAAGATTTTCATTAACTTGATAATGAAATTTTTTTCATTTCAATAATATCATTTTTATCACTTTAATAATGAAATCATTATTATTATGATAATAAAGTTTTTTTGTGAAGGCAACAGATTCCAACATAAACAGAAAAGATGGAGCAAAAAAGGAATCATTTTATAGAAATAATTTATCTTTCTAAGCTATTGGAGTTTACTTTGATAATTAATGAGAAAATCATTGACAACATAAAATCCAAATATAGTATCGCTGAGCCCTGGTTGGGACTGAAAAGGGCTAGGTTTAGCCATCTTAGTCCTGTAAGCCAGCCATTACTATAGTGATAGATGGCTTTGAACCTCTAAAACATTTAAAACCGGCTTTTGAAGTTCATTCCAGTTTAAGGGTAGTTTTACCCTCTTGGCAACATTTTAAAATTCCCTAGTTGGTATCAGTACCTCACCATCACTTGAGTCACAGACCCTGTGATTCAACTCCAGGCCAAAGGTAATTAGTTTTTGTGTGCACTTTGGAATCTTTTACATTTTGGAAAGGAAATTTTGGGAGTCTGGCACCCTTGGAGCCAAGATTCCTCTTTCCTTAAAAAATTCAATCTTTGCAGGTTTTTTTATTTAATTCCTCATCATATATTATAATTCAATTCTTACACATGTGATTCAATCAAAATACTACACTACAAAAATGTAATTCTCAATTCCTCATATGTAAATTTAAGCCCAATTACATAATAAATGCACATATCTTGACCTTCCAATTGAAAATACTTCAATTTCTCATATCTTGTAAAATACCAAGCACACTTCTATTTAAACAAAACAATTGATTATTGAAAACAAATGTGGTGTTATTTCAATTCATTTCTTGAGGATTAACTGACTTTCATACAGAAAATAATTAAAACTCAATTTAAGCTTATTTCTAGTTGAGTTACAGAAATTTCACAGAGGTGAACCCACCTAAAATTTCATGAGGAATCCAATGGTTAAATAACTTTAATATATATATTCAGTGAAAAAAATATATAGTGATTTTTATTTGATTTTTTCTGAAAATCATTTTATTTTTGAGATTTTTGTTGAGAACTTATTTTTATTTCAGTTTTTTTTCAAGTGAAAATATTTTTTACATTTTTTGTCATATTTTATATCTATATTTACAAATAATTATTCAATTTTGAATTATAGCTTAGATTTGATTTTGTGGTCTCTTGAGTATATTATAATACTTCCAAGGCTCATATGATAGAATGAAATTGAATCTTTTCCAATGATATTATCACCAATGATTCATTCCATAATCAGGTACATGTAGATGAAAATGACATCAATACATGGACATATGGAATTTTCTCTTCTAGTAAAAAAAGATAAACTAATTCCAGTCCCCATTCCAATTGATTCAACTGAATATATAATTCAATTCCATTCTCTGAAAATCAAAATAGGATCTTTTCAAACAACCAGTAATAGTTGAAGTAATTTTGGAAGTACCCAAAATATCAAATATAAGCACAAAACAACCAATTTGATAGAAGAGTAATACAAAAATTAACCAATTTGGCTTTTCCTTTTAGAATAACAGAAAATTCTTCAAAATGGTAAGTGTCTTTTGGATTTTACCCCTTGAAAACTCAAATAAAGAACTTTTGATAAATCATGTATAAATGAACAAATCTTAAAAACAGTCAAAAAATAAAAAAAATCATTTGAATAATTCATTCTTTTTTCTTTCATAAAATTGAACGAAATTTATCCTGATTTGAGCTCATTACAAGGTATTTTCTCAATAAAACCATATATCTAAAAAAACAAGTTACAAGTTCCAGTTATTTATCTCTACCTTAATTTTAAATTTGTGAGGCATTGTGTTTATTTTAAATAATTGGAATTTATTCAGAAAAATAAACCAGTCAATCAGATTTACTTGTAGCTTTACAAAAAAGCTATAATTTTTAAAAAGGTCAAATTGTCCAGAAAACCTACTTCATCATAATTAATTGGAAAAAATCACCAGTAGATACCACTGATCCACATAAATCAATTATTTACTTCATAAACAATCAAACCATAATTGGAAACAGATAAAGCTGAACCAGTTTTATTAATATCACATTATTTATTGATTTAAAGACCCTGTGAGATATAACCAAACCATGATTGGTGGGAATTTGTTTGTATTTTGACATTCAATACATACAGTTAAATATCTTGGGAAATTCTGGCACCATAACAGCCGAAATTCCTTTACCAACCCAAATCTTAATCTTCAACAATTTTTCTTATTCAATTTGAAATTCATTTTACTGCAATGGCAAATATTTAATTCAATTGAAAGCCTATAGTTAAAAGCCTTGAACATTGATTTCATATCTGTATATTAAATCTTGCTAATATGATATATGAAAAAATCATTACAAGAATCACGGAAATAATTCAATTCCTAATAGATTCAAAATAACACACCACATCTCATTTTTAACAAAACAATCAATGGTTAACACCAAATTTGGTTTAACTTTAATCAAAGTTTTTTTTACTTATAGACTTCAATATTTCAAATACTCCAAACTTCCTCTAATATTGTTACACAAATTCACCAAGAGGTGGCCCAATTCATAAATTTAGGGATAGTCGATTATCAAGAAAATCTCTATTTGTTCAATAAGAAAAAACCGAGAATAAATCTTCTACACTCTTTTTTAAAAAAACGTTTTCAAAAATTCTCAATTTTTATTTCACCTTAATTTTGTTATTTTTTTCAGGAATTTTTTTTCCCTTACACAATTCAAATTAAAATTCAATTTTAGGAAATGATAAATCTTCTTTAATTGCAATTTAGTCTTTTTGGTCTTTTGAGTACAGAAAATTACATCTAATTCTCACAGTAGCCAACACTTCAATTGAAATAATCAGTTCTTACTCTCTGTCAGTGATAGCTAATTAATTATATTTTGGTGGTTAGGTTGTATTTGTCCTCTCTTATTGCCTCCTATTCAGACTTAATCAGTTTTATTATTCCTACAACAAAATATGAAGGTGAAGGTTTTGACCCCACATACAGAAGAGAGGCAATTATTGTATTTGATGCCAATGAAAAAAGGTTTACATGGTCATGATTCATAAACTCTGTATTTGAAAAAAGGAGGTCCTGATATTTTTATTTTTTACAACTCCATAGGAATTAATCCAATTGATATATTTCAAAATATGTGACAAAGACTCAATTTGGGTTTTAAAATGATGATTCCCTCAATATCGAAGGAATTTTAATCTTTGTCTCAAGTGCTTTCATCTTCAAGAAGCTGTTTTGGAAGCTTATTCTCATGAATTTTAGCTTCAATCATTGGTGAGGCACCAAAAGGATTCACTGAAGGAGGCAATGAAGTCATAATGTTGTGCTTTTATCCCAAGGAAACAAGAAAATAATCTGATAACCGGGACATAATATTTTATGAAATGGAGTAGCTGTGGAAAATATAGATATTATTATTTTATAACTCCAATATTTCACTTTATTGACCAGGTTTAGGAAAGAAACCTCTGATCTTGAATATGCAGCCACATTTCTTGGCACTTGAAAGACATTGATGGGTTTCTTTCTCATGAGATGTATAGCTACTGTATCTAGTAATTCAATATGAAAAATCATTTGATTGATGAGAATAAATTTCTGTGATTTAAGAAATCTCATTTGGCTCATTCTGGCTCAAAGACTAACAATGTTTGAAAGTAGTAAAGCTTCAATATGGGTAGTGGATCTAGGTTCTCCCAAAAGGAATATTTTGAATAGTGCTATTCAATAATGGTTCCTCCAAGGTACACTTGAAGGGGGACTTAAGGAGAATTTAAATTATCTTTTTGCAGATTAGTAATGGAATGGGTGGTGAAATTTTATATAGATATATTGAATTCTTTCCTGGGATATTACAAGACAAGTTATTTACCATATAAAGCGAATACTTGCGGCTTTGTAACCGAATTTCTTGAATTTTTGCACAACAGAAATTTGTAAGGAGACCAAGTCTCTGCAAATGACTGGGTGATAAAAATTTGAATTTGAGCTTGAAGCAAATTTTAGTAAAAGTTATGGTTTTATATATGAGAGTTATTTTGTATTTTATAAAATTTCTAAGCTAACTAAAAGATATTTCAAGAAAAAATTTGAATTAGGTTTTAGTTAATGAAGTAATATTTTTTATTCAGGATAGCAGAGAGTATACTATGATAAAATTGGATCATTGTAAAAGGCAGGTAGCTCAAAATCTATTTTAATGGAATAAATGAAGGAAAGTATGACTTTTCAAAATTTCTGGGAGTCTCACATAATGATACATCATTTAATTTGATATTCCAAGATGTGGATGTGACTCTCCTTTTGTTATTAAGAAGGAAAATATGTAGGGAAGAGTTCCATTTTAGTCCCAATTTATTGACATATTTTTGGTCTAAGTATTTTCTCATGTTCGTGAGATTCATTGAAGAGGTTGAACATTTGGGCTAATTGAGTGCAAAGACCATGCGAGCTTAAAACCGCATTTTTTGTTTCAGGTATAAATATGAATTTCAATTTTTTGAGATTGAAGTATATCTAAGCTCAATGAAAAAAATAGACAAATAAGTTTTAAGATTATTCGAATTTCTTTTGAGAGGTATATTTGATATTTGATGCATATTTATAATGGGATATCCTATTTTCTTGCACGAATATGGAGAAATATGTTATTTTGTTACACACTCTTGGGTCAAATTGTGAATTCTCATTTAATTTTACAGAAATATTTAACCACTCTCCCCGGTGCATTTCACCCAAGATAAATAGACCTCATTATTATTTATCACTCTTAGCAAGATTTATTTTAATGATAACTAATTCCCCCTAGATATCATCTCCAATTGAAATTTCTGAGCTCAAATAATGACAGTATTCTTTGGAATTATTTAACAAAAAGGATCAGATTCCACTGAGACTTATTTTTTTTTCTAAATGGATGAGTGTAAACACACATAGGATCAGTTTTAGGGAGGTCTCAATATAAGATTCATTGGTTAAATCAAATTATATCTCTTAAAATGTAATTCTCCTTACCAGAAATTAGCATTCAATTTGGTGATTCTCAAGAATTGAATCCACCCCTATTTCCCAATGGTAAGAATAGCCATTTTCAATAAATATATTATATGTATGGAGCTCTTGTTGTTAATCACTAAGATAGCTATTTTTATGTATTGCGCTACTGAGAAACCCTATACAAATGCGATGAAATGAAAATAAGAGCAAGGTGAGACGCTGATATTTGAGGGAGATATCGAGTTCATAAAATCGTGTTAGTCAATAATTTATTCAACTCAAATTATCTCAAATCTGTAAAAAACTTCCTGCCCTCCTCAGTCTCTCCATTATACCATCAAAAGACCAGAAGCTTGAGAGATGATATTGATTTTGGGCTCTAATTTGAAGTAAAAACATGAGTTTTGTGTTCAAATACTAAAATTTATTCTTTTTAATAGCTGTCTAATATGGGAAATAATGACAGACCAAGGCCCATTTTAAAATGAGGACAGCCAACGCCAAGGAGCCCAAAAGGAAGTTATAGAAGAAAAATACAAATATAAGAATACTTGTGAAGTGGTAGCATAGAATCATACCAATTTCACAATGTTTTTATAAATTATCAATGAATATAAAAGATATATTGGGTTTGATTGAAATTATTCAAGTACTCTACTCATGAATATTAGTGATGGTCAATTCTGTTAAGAGGCCTGGGTAAAGACTTTATCAATCGATCAAGTTTAGTTCAGAATAAAATTATGAAGCTTATTACTATAACTATTTATTTCTATTATTGCTGATAATAAATACAGATATATAGCATAAGAGCTCATAATTGAATGATGGGAATCCTTTTCAGTGAAAAACAGGTCTTCTTTGATCCCATATGGGTACTGGAATTGGCTTTATGTTCACTAAATTTCCACAGCGGTAAAGTGTTTGAATTTATAAGGACCAATAATTGCTCTTAACCCAATTGAAGAGCGGGCTTGAGTTTTTAGAAACTAAAACACATTTTTTGACAAATTTAGAGTGAAAGGCTCTGTGAGAGACTTCACAGAAGTCCTGGGATGTATCAGAAATTTCAGAATAAATATAGAGAATTTCTGTGAGGTCATTATCATTCATATTATATTTTCTTTAGTCCATATAGATATCTAAGTGATATATAAGAGGTGTACAAGCCGGTACAGATATTGCACACCTTATTGTGGCTTAGAAATATTTTAACCCAGATACTTTGGAAATAATCTAAGATTAATTGAAGCAAATAATGCAGGATTATAAGTCTTGATGTGATCCTCAAATGTGTATTATTTATCCTATTATTTCAAGCTATATATAGAAGGTATCAGACTAAAATTCTGTAATATTTCTAGGAACTCTATATTAGATGTGAAATAAATTTAAGCTCCAATATCTTGTTGATTCTGATTATATCAAAATATCAATGGTACTGAATAGGAAGGCTTAATTTATGTTTGGATTTGGCACACCATCTTGTATTCCTTTTATTTGATATATAAAACCTACAGAGGATCTTAGCTTAGGTAAACATTTATTTTAGTGGTAAAGAATATATCTCAGGTTAATAGATCTATAAGTCAGGATTTACAGAATAGAGCTTCTAAATTGCTATAATTGATACCCTTATTGACCTATTCACAATGGATGTATTCTGAGTGGGATATTCCAAGCTATCTTCTGCTTTTCAAACATTTTGTTCACTGTAAAGATATGAAATAACCAAATTTTTCTATAGGGGTGCTACAAGGAACAAAATTTAACCTTTAAGAAGATTCCACTGAGAGAGTAAAGAATAAGACACATGTCATGGTAATATAAAGGAAAGTGCCAAAGGTCTATGAGAGTTAAAAATGAGGCTTTGATCAGTAGTTACTTGGTAAAAGTTACAAGTTTTTATAAACTGGACAATTTTTATCCTATTTTACTAAATGTTTTTATCTATAAAGTGGAAAATTCCTTGTTCAGCCCGTAATTGTATGACAGGATGAGTCTATTAAGTATGTATGAAATATTAATTACCAGATATAGCTATGACTGCGACATAAAACTATTTTAAAAACTTAATACAAAGGAATCTACTATTACAAAATAGTTGTGATAAGTCTGGGGAAAAACCTATTTTCCCTAATTATCTGTTGAGTCGAAGTAATAATTCAAGAAATAACTATAATTATAATAAAGTCTAATATAATCAGAGAGTTACTTCTCTTTAACACAGTATAACCACATAAGAATAAGCTTATTGGATGATGGGTTTTTTCCCTAGGGGTGAAGCCTACTTTTATCTAAAATCAGGGGGAAGGAGGCTTATAAGATATTTTAATTTTGCAAGAGTGAATATTCTCACTAAGGTGGTTGTATTGTGGCTTAAAACCACCAAACATATTTTAATGAGTACCCAGATGTGGGTTGAAGCCACATCTTACCCATTTTCGCCCATAAAAAGTTAAACGTTCCACTAATGGAAGGTTCCGGCATGCTTAATGATCCAGGAAATGTCAATTTATGTACAGGGAACATCCGGGTAACTCTGAATGATCAATTTATAAGTGATCAAAGTATAATTATCATTTGAATAGATTTGTTACCTCATGAATCAATTATATGGGAGAGCATCCCACAGTACCACCCTGTACAGGCAGGAGTGAATGTCTATGGTCTATATTATGAGTAACAAACGAATAACAGGCTTTTTTCCACTTAAATTCCTCATAATTCAAATTTAGGGGATATTCCACATTACCACTTGGAGTGCGATTATAGCCTTATATAACTAATATTTGTTTCAGTTCTCAAGATACAGAGCTCGAAAGTCACTCAAATTTTAGCCAAAATTTATTCCTACAATATTGATCCAAATTTAAACTTCTTTGGCATGTTTATCGAAAACTATATAGGCTCAAATTATTTTTTACTTTATGAAGAAATATTATTGCCTTGTTGTGAGAGAAAATGAGTAATAGATTTTGATAGGTGAGATAGACAGGGTTAAGAATTATATTTTTTATGTAATCGCAAAGTAACTTATAAATAAAATATTCTACTGGATAGTCCTTTCACAAAAATTGTAAAATTTGGATCAGAGGTGAAAAATATTATATATTTATCTATTTACTCAAACGGTAATGGTGAGGTATCTTTTGATCTAATGGTGCTATGGTCTTGAAGCTAGTACCATCAGATATCCTTCTTTTTGATCTTCAATTGAGGACCCCAAATCATGGGTCTGCGATTAAAACTAGATATTTTACATGAAAAGTAAAGATGGAGCTTTATTCTCAGAAAGGGTTTATATATTTAATAGCTTGCCAACTATTATTAGCTTGTTATAAGAATAATATTTTCTGAAAAAAGAAGGTTTACTATTTCAGATGGTAAAATTCACAGACCAAACTTGATAATTCTTGTTTTTGGTGTTTTGTGATCTTATTTTAGTTTTATCTGATTTTATTAAGATTAAAAAGTAATATTTCAACTATTTCAATTAAATACAATTTTTGTGGTATTTTTGGGTGTCATTTTTGCCCTATACGTTTGAGTCACAGGCTGAAATTTTATCATATTTACTTTCTTAATAATTGTGTTACACAGTATGAAGTTTCTGTACCATTATTTACTACATGCGCATGCCATTCATATTCTCTATCTGAGGTCAGTCAGATGTAATATTTGCTAGAGGAGTCTGTGTTATTTATATTTCTAAAATTAAAAACTCTTCATTTCCATTATCTACTGGATCTGTATTAAACTTTCAATTAATGAGATGTTTAAGCTTGAGGTTTTTGTGGGTCAGAATCCTGAGGGCTTGCGATCTAATTTATAGCGGATTTGAATTTCAAAATATTATTCATTGTGTGCTGTAGCCCCTATCTTACAGTTCATTTTATGTGTTTCATGAGAATTTGAGAATGTATTTTGAAGGAGGATTGCTACATTTAGCTTTAATGGATATTCAGAGTATTTCTCCATGGTTTGAAAATTCTGTTATGTTTTGGCTATATTGTGTGAGTTTAAGTTCTGGGTATACTTAGAGTGAATATAAAATCTATGAGATTCATCTCCTTAATAACTTATTTAATATTTTGCGCTTCTATAGTATCATTTGATGTCATGAGCCTTCTGTGTAGATTTTTGTTTTTTGAGGCTGCATAGATTTTGAAATTTCCTTTGAAATTAATATATTATGAGCTATTAAGAAAAAAATTCAATTAATCTTCTACCTTTTGCTTATATGAGACCTATATTGATATATTGAGATAATATAAAGTTTCGTTCTTAATTATCTACATTCAAGTTATCAAACTTTCCAATATTGAACTTCCTAATAGATCAAGACCTATTTTGGGAGATGAGGTGAGACTTAGTATTATTCAAAGGATGTGATATAGCAGATTAATAATTTACAGATAGTCTTAACTTAATTAAAGCTTAATTAGTGTATTTAATATCTTGCTTGTGATTCTTAATAGAAGCTTTATTAATATTATTATCAGTAATCAGAACTGACGTGCTTGATAAATCTTTTTTTGAGCTAATTCATATATCTTGAAAGTAAACATTTCCTTTCAATAAAATTATTTCTATATAGTATTCAATATTCATTCTCGATGGAAATTTTACTTTATTATGCGGATATAATTATAGTGAAGTTAATAACTGGGTGATATTCAATATTGTTAAAAGAGAATCTCTTAGTAGCCAATTGAAAATGAATTTAGTTTGTGTATGATAACTATCAGTTTAATTTTCTATTATTTATAATTTCTTAGAATTAGGGGGCTTAATTGGGATTATTAAAATGCTATAGTTCTTCAGGGATTAATCCAAATGGTCTTACTGATCATTATATGTAAATAGATAGGCACTGATATTGAAACAAAAGATCTTAGTAAGCCTGGCCCCTGACCCCGCCAACTCGAGGATTCTCCGTTGAGGTCCACTTCAGGGAAAGGGGATGGGGCCCAATTTCTTACAAGGTAGACTCGGTAACTGTGGGAAGGGAAAGGCCCCAGCCCCTTTGGTTACCCGATAGGAGAAATTTGACTATTCACATTTTTCATTTCCAAGCAAATAATCTAGTTAAAAGAACTAAAACAATTTGCAATAATACAAACAAGATGAAAGCTAAGTCTGAGAATAGATAGGGCAAAACTGTCGTGCCCAATCTCTGCGGCAGAAAAGCTGCTCCACATGCATTTAGGACAAAGATGCACACTGATAAGTGAGTATCTTGAATCCATAATAAAATACCTGTTCTGAGGGTGCACTAGTTTCCGGAATTGCTAGATATTTACAGGACATCTTCTTGAGGGTAGGAAAAATGGTTTCCTGTGACTTCCAAAAAGGCAGGAAATCAGTGGTATTCACCTCAGGCAGTTCAGCAAAGTATTGCTGTATTTCGTTTTTGACTGTGTTTCCCTCAGGATGAGCGATTGGATAAATCTCATAAATCAACACACTTTCCTGCTCATGAGATGGTTGAGGCAGATTGGATGGTTTATTTGAGCTGGTAAGGTGTGGTAAGGTGGTAGAAGGCTTCTTGTTCAAATATTTATTCAAGTTCCTTTGCCTATGTACCAAAATATTCCAATGTTGAATTTTGAGTGATGAAAAATTTCATCTTCAACCAAGGATCCAGGATTGAAGCACAGATAACTGGTATCTTTTTGCGTAAAAAATGAGATATTTGGTCAGCTTGATAGTCATGGCAATCGCTGCGGGTTCAATGGGTGCAATATTGTACTTTAGGAAAGCCTAATAGTTCCTGACTATCAGCAAAACAAATGGGTGAAATGCAAAATGTTAGAGAACATAATTACCTGATTGATTCACTTCATCAGGAGAATGTGAAGGGGTAAGGCTTGATTCATTATTGGATATTTTGATCCACATATACTTGTTGCTTCTTGATAAAGTGGCTGGAGGAACTGGACCATGAACTTCATTTTCTCCCATTTGGGGTTTCAGCCTGTGACTCAAAACCAGAGCACAAGCATGACAGCCAAATACCATAAACCAATGGTAAAGTTAAGATACCACCAAAACATGGAGCTGAGCCCAATAATCTCAAAAGGTATCAAAATAAAGAGGAAAATCATTTATTTCCAAATATAAAAGTCCCATCATCATAGGACAAAGCATTACAAAGTTGTTGCTGAGCATAAACCTTAATTTTCACCTCTCATCTGAGATCCAGAGGAAGATACTTAACCCCAGGAAATGAGTATTCAAATTGAAACTCTATATCAGGGCTATCCAATTCTACTAGCCAAATTGAGCTAACAGAAAATTACAGAAGTTATGGCCAAAATAAGGTCAAATAAGGGTAAACAAAATATCAACCTTTCATCTAACTTCTACAGTTTTAGTGTGAGATACCTAATGTGGGGTCTTTTTGGAAAGTGAACAATCAGTGCCATCTTATGGTGCCTTCTATTTCCCCATATCCTATCTAGAGCAAAAGTTATGGAGCAAAAAAGCTGCATACAGATCTTGAGAAAATCATATATCTGAATAACAAAACTTGTTCACGGCATAACTTTGTCATATTTAATGTTACCCATACCAAATGATGTAGCATTGTGTAGATATCATCCAGGGATACAAAATGAACCAGCTTTGAGCTCAATATTTCAAAAACTGAAAGCGTTATAGCAGCTTTAAGGGTAAAATCCCACAATTGGGCCAATACACCTTTTATGTGGGATAATATCCCACAACTATGATTATGAGGTGTCAAACAGACAAAGAATAATGTTTATACTTAAATACCTTATAGTCCATTCAATACTGGGGTCCCATACAGGTTCTGTACAGCATTCTACGCATCATACATGTCAGAAGAAGGCTTTGTGGTCCCCAGCTAAACATTTTCACCCTGTATTGGTGAAAAATTCCCAGATGTGGTTTCAAAGCCACATCTGAGCCCAATACAGTATATAAAGGCTTTGTGGAAACCACAAGCCAGTACTCTGAAGTGAAAAACTCTTAACTTCCTCTACGTGCATGGTCTAGAGGGCCATTCCACCCCATAATAGGATAAAAGGAGGCCTTTTCTCCACCAGAAAAGGTTTCCTCATCCTGATCTTGAATTCCTACAAAGTAAAACTTTCAAAAACAGCTATAATTATAATATTAGTTATTGTAGACTTTATTATAATAATCCAATTGGGAAGGCTGAACCCAGGGCTTTCAACAGCGCTCACCACCACTAAATCATTTTAGTAAAGCCCTTAATATCAATTAAAAATTCTTTTATTATCATTTTATACATGTACAATTCAGAGTTAAAGTTGTATATACTATTATTATCACTTTATCATACACGCAGCCTGACATGAGGGGTGATAATTGATAAGCTTGCATATTTTCCAAGGTGCAGTACTGGTTGTATGCATCCTTAAGTGATAAGGCCCTCTCAATAATATCATAAGTTGAATTACAAAATGTTGAAACATGTGACAGCAGTTTGGTGGCATTGGTTGGTCTGGTGTCATTGTACACAAGCTTGACAGTGGTGATAAATCCTTTACACTGCTGAGGACTTTGGTGGAGATACAAAGCTAAGCATGCCACCCAAGATATGATTGAATAGTAGTTGAGGTTTAATTCTTCTGGTTGATTGATGAAGCTTGTTAAATCCATTGGTCCCCTTGGCTTGTTTGCTGGTGACAATTCTACCAGGGCCTTGAGTCCATCATGGGCCACTAAATGTAAATCATGAGCCATAAATTCTATGGCATTTACCTCAGCAGAGAAAGTTGATGTTTGGCTGGATATCCTGTGGACCATTCGGTGGTTTACTGAAGAATTATTGGTCATAATACAAACCATTTGATATTCAAGGGTGTAGCGTTTTGATGAGTCAAGGAAGATTTTTGCCAGAGATGTTCCTGTGTGATCACCTAGAATTTGGAATTTAAGTAGCAATCAGAAGAAATTCTACTTACCTTGAATTTCATTTAAGCCAATCAAGACTGATTTGAGTTGGTATTTTTGGTCTATAAAATTTGCTGTGACTGCCATATAGGCAGTCACATGGGGGCTTGTTCAAACATCTGTTGTAAAAGAGATAAATATCTCATCCTTGGAGAAGGTTTTGTGGATGTGTTCTTGATGGTGATAGAAAAGGTGAGATAAGTGGGAATTGATTGCAGTTTGCTTAACTAATATGTTAAATATGGATGGGTTGCAGAGCTCTAAGAGTTGTCAAAAAGATGGTGACTTGGTGCTTGAGAATGGTAGATCACATTCACATATAGAATAAACCAGTGCTGTTTTGAGCTTTTTGATTGACAGTGACTAAATAATAACTTTTTAGTAATTCTAAATGACTAATGAGATTGAACAATTAATTTTTTTGGATTGTGTTTGCAATACAATTTTCTCCAGTAATGCATTATTATTGCTACATTTCCCACTAACAGATGGGCTATTTGGGTTAGTTAAACAGTGTAGAGAACTCAGGTGATCACTCATTGACTTAGTACTGGCTGTCTTGTCCTGTTTTAGCTTCTTCCTACAGCTTGTTCCAGTTTCATTGATTACATTACATTTAACATGCTGTGGATCAATTTTGGAGAAAAAGGCCCAGACCCAGGACCTCTTGCCATTGGTGCCAGGTTCACTTATGGATGGCTGTGTTGCATGGCCAGTTTTGCTTGGGGTTTATGTTTGTGATGGAGGAGAAGAGGACATTGGTTTGGAAAATAAAAAAGAAAAAACAATTAAACAATGGGAAACATTTACAGATGAAAGCAGTAAGAAAAGCTGAAAAGGGTGGAAAAAAATGGTTGAAAGGGAAAAAAGAGGCATATGATGAAAATGAAGTGGGGTAATGAAGACAAGAGGCAAAAAAAACTTTCACCTGGTCTCCCCACCCGGGAACAATTTTCCTGTGGAGAATTGGCAAGTGGGAAAAGAATCTTCCAGAACCCCATCAAAGATTTTTAGGGACAGAGATTGGAAATGCCTTTGGGGCCGGAGAATACCATGGGAGGAAGGCATAGATCTTAGTAATAATCATCAAATTTAAATTTAGAATTGATTTAAAACTCACAGATCTTATATCTACCTATAATCAGGATATGGGCTTTTGTATAACATATCCAGTATATATTCATTATTAATTTAAATTGGAGTCTTATCTTTGATTTATGAAAAATCAGATTTTCCAGCCAGTCACATTGTATTTTTATTAAATTTGCAACATATCTTGCTAATTTTATAGGATGATTTTTTCTTTTTCCCCTAAGAAATATGAAATTTCAAAATTGAATTTGAAACCCTTCTCTGCTCATAAATCTTGAGATTTCCAAGCCAGTCACATTAAATCATTTATCAAATTTTCAGTTTATCTTTCTTATTTGATAGCATTGTTTCTTTCTTTACCCCCTGCTGAATATGATAGTATCCAACTATAATTAAATGCATTTCACCTTTGTTAAAATACGATTCCAAGAATCTGTAATAAAGCTCAATATAGGATGATTTTTTCTAAATTTCAGGAAAATTCTATCAGAACTTATATTGGCTTATATATGTTATCCTTATATAAACCCCACAAAAATCCTTAAAATAACCAAAATTTAGCTCTATTTCAAAATATTAAACTAATATTAACATATTGATCCTTTCAAGAAGACTTTGAAGCCTCACATATTTGCAGACCAACACAGGAAATAAAATCTAATAATTTAGAATTAGCTTCACCCAAGATAAACCAAATATAATTGAATTAGAAAGCCATATTATACACCTAAACCTGAAATTTTTGTACAGATACCTCCCATATCCCATAACCTGATCAAACCATTATTATGTTAATGCATTAAAGGTATAATACAAATAATAAGAAACATAGGAATGAAAGAAAGAGACTAAGTTTTATTGCTTGAACTCCACTAACCTTAAAATCATAGATCCTCAACATTTCAATCCATGGAGGATATTTCAAGCTCAAAAATCCTTTCAATTTCAAAAAAAATGAATATTAAAACAAACTAGGCATACAAAGACCTCAACTGAGAGGAATAGAAATAGAATAGCCTCCTAAAATAGACAGTATGTGTACATGATGTATAACTTAAAGATCACAACCCATTAAGCCCAGATAAATCTACACATCCCCAACATAAATTGAGTTTGAGATTGAAATATTTTTTTAAAGATATCCTTATTAAATGCGAATTCAGAATATCAGTTGATTAAAGAATTTAAGATGTGTAAAAGCAAGTTTGATTGAAGATCAGTTATTTTTACTGTCCTCAAGAGATTTTCAACATAAGGGCTATTGAGAAGAATACTTTAAATATTTTAAGATATAAAAATTTCAATGTCTCCCATTTAACCTCATCATGGTAAAGTAATTATAGTATACATATTTGATTTTTTAACAAAACTAAGCCATTATCCAAAAATACTCTACAAGAAATATTTAGAGGTAAAAATGAATTTCTACAAGAAGAATTATTTTAAATTAATTTGTAAAAGGAGTTCAAGTAATGAAGATGCAAAGATAGTCCTTAAAGATTTTTCAAAGAAAAAAAACCAAAAATGTACCTGATTGAATATATAAGCGTAGGGGAAAGTTTATGGTGATTAAAAATTATTTAATTCACTTTTAGGGTAGATGAAGGGCTATAATAAGTATAAGAGTTGAAATTTATTCTATTTATGAGCTTATAATTTTCTTCAAAGAATAAGAGCAGCTTTAAAGTGTTTTTTGGAAGATTTTATTGATAGGATTGATTGTAATCAAAAATAAATATTACAAAAAAATATTCCAAAATTAAATGGAACATGGGAAAACTAAGATACTCTTTTATAGCCTCAATCTTTCTCTTACCAAAATTGAAAAATATTTTTTAAATACATCAGAAACATATTAGAAAAAAATCCAATTATGAAACTATTGTACATGGGCTTTAGCCATTCTATCCTCATAAGACAGCATCTGCTATAGTAATAGCTGGTATTAGAAGTTGAAGATTCATAAAAATGTGTTTTAATACTGCTTGAAAAATTAAAAGATGTTTTCAGGGGATTTTCAAATTTAAGGTTGCATTGAAAACTTTGAAAAGGATAAAAATAAACATAATTTGTATTGAAAACACATAATCATTGGTGTCAGAAACCCTATGAGTGATAGCAAGGTTGGATTTAGTTAAAATATTGATTAATATTGACACTCCACACTCAGAGTCAATTATTTTTGGTAATTCTGGTAGCTTTTGACCAAAGACTCCTTTTCACACTCATATTCAAGCTTTAAAATTGATTTTTTCTTGAATCAATCCAGTTTTAATAAAGAATTTATACAAAAACTGTAACTAAATAAAGGCTTTTAGTTACAAAACTATGAATTTCTTTCTTGAAATTGCATCAAATATACTTCAGCTTATTATAGACCTTAAATTATACACAAAAAAGCATTTTCAATAACACATGAGGTAATAATCAAAAGAAAGTTTTTTGGTATTTGGATTTTAATGATGTAATTTTTGAGAAATCAGCTTAATATTATTTGAGTATTATATGTATAAATTTTGCCAAGAGGTGACCAAAGTTGAAACTTAATGGGTAATATAATTATGAAATGAAATTTATACTTTTTATAATAAATAGGGATTTAATAATATTTGAAAATCTTTACTCAAGAAATATAAAATTTTCAAAATTCTCAATAGCTTTTGATTTAACATTACTATTATCACTATTACTACCCAAGAGTCTTCATGTTGATCCTATAGCTACTATTACAGCTACTGTCACACTGTATTATTATCTATAAGATTTCTTTATATCACTCATTTCAAGACTTAATCTTACAACTTCTGACTATGAAATTATTACTATCAGAAACCAAAGCTCAAAAAAAGCAGTCATCCAAAGCCAAAAAGGTAAAAGAAAAATTAAAAAGACATGAAGTAAAACTCAAGACATTAAATTTCTCAAAAGTAATTCCTAACACTTGATTTCATTACATTTTATGCAGCTTCTTTATACTTAATTCATATATACCTGTAGCTTAATTTATTAATCTCTTAATAGAATTAATACTAATTGAGAGTACTATCAATGTACCTATTGAAAAAATTATTGAAGATTTACTATAAGAATGACTTTAAATACTTAATTTCTTTATTATTCTCTACTTTATATATGATACTATTTATATAACACTAAGAATTAATGCTTATAATTGAGTCCATTTCAAGAGCTATATAGAAATGTAGCTTCTCTGAAAGATAGTATAGCATTTTTTAATTATGATTATAGCTTTCAAGAATGAATATGAATGATTTTTGAAGACCTTTACACAATTATATGAAAATCTAAAATGAAAAATATAAACCTTGACTGAAATCACAGATTAATATTATGAAAGTAAATAGAAAAAGGAATTAGGAAAAAGATAATTATAAGGCCTCATATGTTGCTAGAGCCCTAATAAGCAGTTTGGGATAAAAAATGAAGAAATTATTGGATGGAGAAATTTCTGTACTTAACAAGAAAAGGTGAGAAAACATGGAAATCCAAAAAAAAACTTGCAGAAATATTTCATCTAGTAATATCCTTTGATTGAACCTCTTTATTAGGATCTTAAAGTATTCAAATTGTATAAGAATAGCTGTATAAATAATATAGAAGTTTATATTCAGGACATAGTGATTTAACTGATGAAATCTATTGAGTATTCAGTAAAATGGTGATGAAATCCTCCTTTTCAAACCTTGAAAAAAGCTTTAAAAGGGATGCAAGGGATTAACTGAAAAACAATGTTATGGTAAATAAAATACTTGACTTGCATGTATGATCAAATAATTCTTTGTCACATGAAATTATCATAATTTCCTAGTTATGTGAACTCAGCTGGTTGCTAACCCATTTATTGTTAATAAATAATAGTTTAACTAATTTAAGATCTCCCTGTATTTCAAAATCAAAGAGTTTCTCAATATTATCAATTTTATTTCTAATTGCAATACATGTTGTATTTTTTGTAAGTTTTTTCAGATCTTTCCTTTGAAATAGAATATTCAAAACTGTATTGTAAGTAAGACCTCCAATTGAGCTTTAGAGCTTATATATAGGTTTGGACTTACTTTTATATCAGCTCTTTCATTAATAAATAAAAGAAGAAAGTTTCTTTGGAAAATATTTCACATAATTCAGAATTACCAATCATTGGAGGAATTTTCAATATCACCAATTAAATGCTGTATTCCAGATTCATTTGAATAGAATCAAAGTGTTATTTATCTGAACTAAATTTTTTTATTACATTATCATTTTCAGATTTGAAATCTTTTCATCCCTTATCAACAAATTATTCCTTTTCTTTTTCATAGATTTTCTACTTTAATTAATTTAGTTAGATCCAATATTGTGATTTTTATTTGAGTTGCTAGATTCTTGTAAGAAAAGTTCAAATTAAAGCCAAAAGTGTGAGCCTTAGAGGTATTTTCATTTACCCAAAAGACCACAAATAATAAAACAAGATACAATTATAAATAACATAAATTTATTTATATTATCAAAAAAAAAAACTAAAATATAAATATAAATTTATACACAAAATTGGAAATTTAAGTATAATTTAAAAATAAAATTACATTGAAATTGGAAATTGTGAAACCACATGTTTAGTTGTGAAATTTGAGTAAAGATGAATTTTCAACAAAAATACTAAAATTAAAATATTTTTTGGAAAAAACTTAAATAAAAATAATCCAAAATGTTTGTCCAAAAAAAAACATATGAAACTTATTTCACCATTGGACTCCTCACAAAAAAATAAGGTGAGGTAACCTCTGAGTAAAATTTCTGTAACTGAACTCTAAGTAAGCTCAAATTAAGTTTTTAGTATTTCCTGCACAAAAGTCACAAGTCCTCAAAACCTTGTTTTAATTCACATCAATTGTGGTGTCAACCATCAATTTTTGTGTTGGAATTGAGGTGTGGTGTGTAGTTGAGAAGCTATGAGCAATTGAAGTATTTTTAATTGAAATGTCAAAATGTGTGAGTGTATTACATATGTGAGCTGTAATTTACATATGAGGTATCAAAAATTACAGTTTTGTAACCGTAAAACTCAATTCAATTTCTTGGGTAAATTAAAATTATATTACATGATGAGGAATTAAAGAAAAAAAAATTGGAAAGATTTATTTTGGAGGGGGAAAAGGAATCTTGGCTTCAAGGGAGCCAGACCCCCAAATTTATTTCTGAAAGGCATGAGATGTCAGAATCCACACAAAAGTTCAATGGTTTTGGCCTGGAATTGAGTCACAGTGTCTGTGATTCAATTGATGATGAGGTTTTGATACCAACCAGGGCAGTTTTAACTGTTACCAAGAAGGTAAAACTACCCTTAAGATAAAATAATTATAGCAAAAACAAGTTTTAATGGTTTTGATTTCTCTTACACACATTCTGATGTGTTTTGAAGGCTTAAGACCAGGTATTACTATAGCAATGGCTGATTTAAGGGTCCAAAATGGCTAAACCCAGCCCTTTTTTGGTCTGAACCAGGGTTTAATGATGCCATAGTTGGATTTTCTGTTGTCAGAGTGTTTTTCACAGCTGAAAATAGTAGATTTAACTTTTGGAGTAAGAAAATTGGTGGCTATAAAAGAATGTCTACTTTGCCCCATTTTTCTCTTCATGTTAGAATCTTTTCCTTTTATAATTAGTACAATCACTGTTAAACCAATCAATAGAATATTCCAACCACCCTTCTCTTATCATTTTAAACCTTTTAATCACGTGAAAAAATAACTATAATCATTTTTTGTAACTCTTATGATCATTTTGATGTTTGAACCACCCCATAACTGAATTAAAGCATCTTTCATCACTGTTAAAATTGTCACTTTGTTTCCAAATTCACTCTGGTCACTTTTGGGAATGTTTTCTATTCAATATTTGTTTTAAATACTCTTTTCTTATATTAATTTCCTGAAGTTCTTTTCTCACTTAATTCCAATTGAAATTGCTCTTGAAGAAATTTCTTTTGTAGCCTTAAATATCTCTTGTGGGGTATTTTTGGATAAATTTTTATTGTTGGTAAAGCAATAAATCTTGATAATATTATTGCTTTATACTTATAAAGTTAGAAAACAAATTTGGAGTCATTCACCTAAAAATCTTATTTTATACTATTTTTCATCAATTTTTACCTTATACAAATTTTGAGGACAGGAAAAGTACTTGATTTTTGATCAAAGTTTCATATCCACATCTTACATTTGGGGGCCCAGCCGTGATACTTTATCGGTTACATAGTTTTTCACTCTTTTCAAATCCCTTTACTTATATTGAAAAATTCATAAAATTCATAAAAATACTTATAAATCAAAAAAAATCCATAAAAAATAAAAACTTTTTCATATTATAAGTGAGGATTTTTTATTTCTCTTTTTGAGAAATATTTTTTTACTTAATTAATTGCTTTCTTCATTAATTTTAGTGTCTGACAACATGGTAAGACAAGAAAATCTTGAAACGGCATCAACAGTTACTAGCATTATTCCTGCCAGTACTTCCAACTCTGACTATAATAGCACAGTTATAATAACTCAGATTAACCAACCAGAGAAAATTTCTTCTGAATTAATTAGCTTTGAAATAAGTAATACCCTTCAGAAGGCAAAGAATTTGGCCAATAGTAGGTTTTAACCCCTCAAGAATCTCCCCAAAAAGGTCATAGACCTGATTATGGAAGAAGCCAATCAGTTACAGAAGAACAAGGGTCAGTGAATGAATCCCAAACTCACAAACTATGCCATTCTGAAGCTGATAATACTGTTTTACCTTCAAACGGAGCTGAAACCACCACAAGAAGCCTCAGTGGACATTTAAAAACCCATCCCAAAGGAATACAACAATTAATTGCAGCACAGATAGTACCAAATCCTTTCAGATCTGTGGAAAAACTGCATTAATTCTTACCTGACTGTGAGAAAATTCCTGGGCCATCCCAACACTTGCAAGTTACTCAATGTATGGCATCCATTGATGGAAAAGAAAAACATGATGCTTTTAACAGAAGAATGGAGGGAAAACAACCCTCCACCACCCAAGCAAGTGTCAAGAGCAGCTACAGTAGCCAGCAGAAGAAATTGCAATACGAAAAAGCAGACACAAGCTCAGACCAAGGGCAAAGGCAAATAACCAGTTACAAAGCCTTACAGCCAGGGCTACAGATTCCCAAAGTTCCAGAAGGATGCCATGGAAAATGTATTTCAAATGGCCAGAACAATGATGGAATTACAGAAAAATGAGGAAGCCAGACTACAATACCATAAATGATTTCTGATATTCTGGATGGCATTGTAAGCTTGTACATAGCTATAAATGATGTAAAAAGTCATATTTCTGATAACAATTCATCAGTTTGTAACAATCTTAAAACAGATAATTTAAGTCTGAGCCAAAGAAATTAGATACTTATATGTTTTGAAAAAGTTTCAAGAGCAATTGAAACTTTTAATAATCACAATTCATTTGGAAATACGCTAAAAGAACAATCTTCCATTATTAAAGAATTAACAGACAAATATTCTGGATTTAATATTGATGACATAATTGAAAAATAATGAATCAAGCCATGAATATTATTAAAGAAGATAATAAGAAAGTCCTTCATTATTTTTCAAATTAATTTAATGGAGTAAAAACATATACAATTGCCTTGAAAAAGTGTTTTGACACCTCACAACAAGAAGTATCAAAATTAACAATGAGGTTAAATCTAGTAATTTCTGATAATACCAGAAAAATGGAATTATGGCAAGAATTAACAAATAAGGAAGATGTGTATAAAATTGAAGTAATGAATTTGATACAAAGCTTCCAACATGAGTTGAGAAATTTGCAAAGGTTTAGCAACAGTAAAATGAATGATATTGAACAATTACTGCACACCTTACAAAGAATGTCTACACCTCTGAATCAAGATGAGGGTACAAGAATTCCCAACCCACAAGTATTGGATGTAGAAAATTCACAACTAAAAAATGAATTTTCCACCTCTTTCCATAACTTGGACCCATCAATGGGCCAAGCACTTTTGAAAGAATTACCAAAGCTTAAGGAATGTCCTCACTTAAGTGTTGAAGGAGAATATGACCATATGAAATCAATCAGGTGTATTGAAATGATTAAGGAAGAATTTTAATTACCAGACAGGTTGGTAACAGCAATATTTAACACCTTGTTTACCAGATCAGCCCACATATGGTGTATCAAATTAAGACAAGCACATGGACACAAAAGTTGGACTTGTTGGAAGACCCAAATCATCAACAAATGAGACAATTATTCTTGGAGATTTAAGGTGGAAACATCCTTTGAATATTCCAAATTTAATTCTGAAAAAGATGGAGCTTTACCATGGTTTCTCCAACAGAAAAACAGATTAACAGCATTATATCCTGACATGCCAGAATTTATGATTCACAGAAAAATTCTAAGACAATGTGGAGGTAATTTGGAGAATGCTGTTAAAAGAAGGACTACTGAAAAGTCTTCCGCAGAAGATATTATTCATATGTTGGAAGAAGTAACCACCAGAACCATAATTGGTTCTAGTAGGGTGAATCTCAAAACAAGGTTTAATACACCTTGGAAAGATTCTGCAGATAAAAATCCCAGAGAAAATTTTAATAATATAAAGTATAAATCTGCAGATGCAATCAGAGAGTGCCATTTTTTCCAAAGCACCACACATTTAGCTAATTCATGTTCCAGAAAGACAAAAATCAATGAAATTGACATTGAAAAGGAACCTTATGTTGAACAGGATGATGTAATTGAATATAATTCAGATGATAAATCATCAATATTCTCTGAATCTTCAAAAGATATAGTAAATATAAATTTCACATGTGACATCATGGAATCCTATCCCCACTTTCCACAATTAAGAAATGGTCAACTTGATTTATCAAAAATTCAAGATTCACAACTAATGAAAATAAAACCAAACAGGGGAAAATATTGTACATCTGGTAGCTCCTGTATAACAGAAGTGGTAATTAACAACAACCCCACTAAGCTTTTACTTGACCCAGGATCCTTCTTCCCTTGTGTTGGAAAATGTTTTATTAAGACTTTTGTACCAAATTTTGAATATCAATAGTTGCCAATTGATGGCACAAAATTCAACAGTGCAAGTAATCCCATGAAAGCATTGGGCATATTTGAAACTACTGTCATATTTACACATATTAATGAAGATTTAAGAATAACTGTTGAATTTTTTGTTATGGAAAACTGCTCTAGTACCCATTTCATATTAGGAAATGATTGCTTAATCAAGTATGGCATAGATTTACATATCAATAAAGACAGATGCTTTACTATTGGGGACAATAAGCATCAAAAATTTGCCTTTTTACCATTTAAAAGATAAATTTCAATAAGCAAAGTATCATCAGTCAACTTAGAGCTAGAAAAGTTCAAGTCTTAACAGTTGAATGAAGCTGAAATTAGTCTTTATCTCTCTGATAAACAAGAAAGTGAACTTTCTGTGCTATTATATGACCACAAAGAATCCTTTGCATCAGATAAAGAGCCACTGGGAGAAATTGTTGTTCATGAAGTTTACATTATTCTTATTATTAAAAGACCTTACCCACCAATATTGAGAATACCTGCATATCCAGAAAGTCCTAAATCAAGACAAGCTCTGGAAATCCATATTAAAGAAATTCTAGACCTTGGTGTAATAAGAAATGTTGGTCACAATTAGGAGGTAGAAATGAATACACCAGTCATAGTGGAATGGCATAATGGGAAATATAGAATGGTTGGCGACTTTATGGATCTGAACACTTACACTGTTCCAGACAGGTATCCAATACCAAAAATACAAATTGCCCTTACACAAATATCTCAAGCAGTGTATATAAGCACTATGGATGCCCTTAAGGGATTTCATCCAAATGTGGTGACACCAAGGGCAAGAAAATACTTGAGAATTCTTTTTCATTGTGGAGTTTATTAATATTTAAGGATGCCTTTTGTTATCAAGAATGCACCTTCATACTTCCAAAGAATAATGAATGAAATCTTCCCTGAAGAACTTTCAGAAGGATGGTTAATAATTTAAATTGATGACATTATTGTATGTTACAAGACTTGGGAAGAACATATATACAGATTATACAGATTTTTGAACAAAATTCAATCTTTAAACATGAAAGTTTCCTTAAATAAATGTCATTTTTCATTTAAAGAACTCAAAGCACTGGGACATGTAGTATCAGGTTTATCCTATGGAATTGAAAAAAGAAAAATTGCAGCAGTGCTACTGGAACCTATGCCCCAGAAAAGAAATTCAGTCATTTTTATGGTTTGCAGGATATTACAGGCAGCATATTAAAGATTTTGCATCCATAGCAAGACCTCTTTATAAATTATGTGACAAAGACACAGTAATTGAAATGATTGTTGACAGAGTCAAAGCCTTTGAATCTTTAAGAAAAGCCTTGACCACTGCTCTACTCTTACTGATGCCAGACTTTAAGCTGCCCTTTAAGCATTATATTTATGCATCAGGGAATGGGCTTGGTGCTTCACTTCATCAGGTCCAGATTCTGAATGATAAACCTGTGGAAGGACTGATATGTTTCATATCCAGGCAAATCAAACCAGCTGAAGCTAGATATGGGACAAGTCAGATGGAGTGTTTATGCCTTGTCTGGGCCTTAGAAAGACTCAATTACTTCCTGGAAGGATGTGTTTTTGAATTAATAACATATTCTACCTCTTTTAAATCACTTTTAAACATGAAAACACCTAACAGACATATGCTGTGATGGCAAATAGCCATTCAAGAGTATAGAGGTAATATGACTATTGTTCACAAATATGGGAATACTCACAAGAATGCAGATGGGCTAAGCGGATGGCCATTACCAAATAACATTGATAATCCTGCTTATGTACCAGAAGAAGCTTCCCTACAGATCCCAATAGAAGGAATCAGTGTTACAGATCTGAAAGCCACTTTCTTTGAAGAAGTAAGGAGCAGTTATACTCAGGATAGGAATTGTAGCATCTTATGGCAATTCCTTACTAAAGACTTCAAAGATCACTCCTTAATAAATGCCTTGAATGAAGTATTGAAGAAAGAATATGATGAATCAAGATCTAACTTACTTGATGGTATAATTTACTACAGAACTAAACACACATTTGTAATTACAGATGTAGACAGATCCTTAATCAATCATGTACTGAAAGAATGCCATGACAGCCCCTTTTCAGGACACCTATCTGAGGACAGAACAAGGGAAAAATTCAAGACGTGTATTTGGTGGCCAATGTGGCAGAAGGACATCTCAGAGTATTGCAAGACCTGTTCCAGATGTCAAAAAGCAAACAAATTCACTGGCAAAAGACTTGAAAATATGATCAAAATCCAAGAACCCAGAAGACCTTGGGAAATTGTCCATATGGATTGGGTAGCTGTTCTACCACCAGGAGGTTATAAAAGCTAGAATGCATGCCTTGTGATTGTTGACAGATTTAGCAAGACTCCCATCTTTTTACCATGTCACAAAGATGATACAGCCATGGATACAGCTTTTCTTATATGCAATAGAGTAGTTTCATGGACTGGCATATTCACAAACATAATTAGTGACAGAGATCCCAAATTCACCTCAGCACTATGGACAAACCTTCACCAATTATTTGGGACAAAGTTGTCCTTCTCTACAGCATACAACATGCAAGCTGATGGTCTGGCTGAAAGAATGATCCAAACTTTGGAAGACATTGTGAGAAGACTTTGTGCATATGGCTTGGAGCTCAAATATTGTGATGGATTCACCCATGATTGGTGTACCCTTTTACCTGCACTAGAACTGGCATATAAAACATCCATTCATGCCAGTACCAATCAGACTCCTGCTTTCCTAGAAAAAGGATGGAATTCCAAATTACCCTAATATGCATTAAGGAAGGATTTGGTTGAAATAAATCCCACATCTAGTAGCTTCAAAGGAATGATAGACAAAGCTAGAAAGCATGCAGTAAGGTGCATGGAGGACTCATTTGCATATTCCAAAGAAAAATGGGACAAATCACATGCCACTCAAGATTTCAAAGTGGGATATTTAGTACTTGTATCTACCACTAACTTCAATAAAATCAAAGTATTTAAAAAGCTCAAAGACTCTTTTGCAGGACCTTTTGCTATTAAGGCCCTTCATGGAGAAAATGAAATTGAAGTAGAATTATCAAAGGAGCCTAGCAATAAGCATCCTAAATTTCCATTAAGCTTGATAAAACCATATAAATCTAGTGATGCTGAAATTTTTCCTTTGAGGAATAAAGTTCCCCAGCATATACCTCTTATTGAAGCATATGGCACTAGGAAAATCTCCAAAGTTCTCAAAGGAAGGAAGTTAAGAACCAAGAAAGTAAGAGAATACCTTGTTAGGTACAGTGACCCAACTTGTGAATATGAATGGTTAGCAGAAAAGCAAATAACTGAAGCTACCAAACTTCTCAGAAGGTTCAGACACACTAGAAATAAAAATATTACAAAGTAATATTCCTCTTTCAGGGGGAGGGAATGTGAGACTTAGAAGTATTTTCATATACCCAAAAGACCAAAAATAATAAAGAAAGATACAATTATAAATAATGAAAATTTATTTATATTATCAAAAACAAAAAGTAAAATATAAATATAAGCTTAAACACAGAATTGAAAATTTAATTATAATTCAAATATAAAATTACATTGAAATTTAAAATTGTGAAAACACATTTTTACTTGTAAAAATTGAGTAAAGATAAATTTTCAACAAAAATACTAAAATTGGAATATTTTTGGAAAAACGTCAAATAAAAACTATCATAGCTTTGTATCCAACCAATAAAAGTATGAAAATTATCTCACCATTGGACTCCTCATAACAAAATAAGGTGGGGTCACCTCTGGCTAAAATTTCTGTAACTCAACTCTAAATAAGCTTAAATTAAGTTTTTAGTATTTTCTGTACAAAATTTGAAGTTCCTCAAAGCCTTATGTTAATTCACATCACATGTGGTGTTAACCATCAATTTTTGTGCTAAAATTGAGGTGTGGTGTGCAGCTTAGAAGCTATGAGGAATTGAAGTATTTTCAATTGAAATGTCAAAATGTGGGCATGTATGTCAGCCTGTGACTCAAAACCAGAGCACAAGCATGACTTCCAGAATACTATAAGCCAATGGTAGAGCAAAATACCACCAAACAGGCTCAGAAGGTATCATAAGAAAGAGGAAACTGACCTCTTTCAAAATATACAAGTTTCATAATCATAGGAAAAAGAGTAACAAAGTTATTCCTGCTCAAAGTTGTTGCTGAGAATAAACCTTAATTTTCACCTCTCATCTGAAATACGGAGGAAGAGACTTAACCCCAGAAAATGGGTATTCAAATTGAAGCGCTAAGTCAGGGCTATCCAATGGTACTAGCCAAATTGAGATAACACCAAAGTTACAGAAGTTATGACCAAAATAAGGTCAAATAAGGGTGAATGAAATATTCACCTCTCATCTAACTGCTACAGTTTTAGTGTGAGATACCTAAGGTGGGGTCTTTTTAGAAAAAGAACCATCAGGGCTATCTGATGGTGCCATCTATTTCCTCATACCTCATTCAAAGCAAAGGTTATGGAGCAAACAAGTTCCATACAGTTTTTAAGTAAAACATATTTTAGTGTGAGATACTTGAACTGGGGTATTTTTAGAAAGGGCACAATCAGGGCTATCTAATAGTTCCATCTATCTCCCTATATCTTATCTAGAACAACAGTTATGGGGCAAACACATTCCATACATATTTCGAGATAATCATAGATCTGGATAACCCAAATTGAACATGGTTAACTTTTTAGATATCATCCAGGGCTACAAAATGAATCAACTTTGAGCTCAATATCTTAAAAACTGACAAAGCTATAGCAGCTTTAAGGTCAAAGTCCCACATTTTGACTAGTACAGATTTACTGTGGGATAATATCCCATAAATATGATTATGAGGTGTCAATAAGTATAAGAGTTAGAAATTATTCTCTTTGTGAGATTATAATTTTTTTAAAAGAATAAGAACAATTTTGAAGTGGTTTTTGGAAAGTTTTATTGATAGGATTAATTGTAATCAAAAATATATATAACAAAAGAATATTCCAAAAGTAAATGGAACATGGGAAAACTAAGATACTCTTTTATAGCCTCAATATTTCTTTTACCTGAATTGAAAAATATTTTTTAAATACATCAGAAACATATTAGAAAAAAAGCCAATTATGAAATTGTTGTACATGGGCTTTAGCCATTCTATCCTCATAAGACAGCAGCTGCTATAGTAATAGCTGGTATTAGAAGTTAAAGATTCATAAAAATGTGTTTTAATAATGCTTAAAAAATTAAAAGATGTTTTCAGGGGATTTTCAACTTTAAGGTTGCATTAAAAACTTTGAAAAGGATAAAAATCAATGTAATTGGTATTGAAAACACATAATAATTGGTGTCAGAAACCCTATGAGTGATAGCAAGGTTGGATTTAGTTAAAATATTGATTAATCTTGACACTCCACACTTGGAGTCAATTATTTTTGGTAATTCTGGTAACCTTTGACCAAAGACTCCTTTTCACCCTCATATTCAAGCTTTAAAATTGATTTTTTCTTGAATCAATCCAGTTTTAATAAAAAATTTATACAAAAACTGTAACTAAATAAAGGCTTTTAGTTAAAAAACTATGAATTTCTTTATTTACATTGCATCAAATCTACTTCAGCTTATTATAGACCTTAAATTACACACAAAAAAAGCATTTTCAATAACACATGAGGTAATAATCAAAAGAAAGTTTTTTGGTATTTGGATTTTAATGATGTAATTTTTGAGAAATCAGCTTAATATTATTTGAGTATTATATGTATAAATTTTGCCAAGAGGTGACCAAAGTTGAAACTTAATGGGTAATATAATTATGAAATGAAATTTATACTTTTTATAATAAATAGGGATTTAATAATATTTGAAAATCTTTACTCAAGAAATATAAAATTTTCAAAATTCTCAATAGCTTTTGATTTAAAATTACTATTATCACTATTACTACCCAAGAGTCTTCATGTTGATCCTATAGCTACTATTACAGTTACTGTCACACTGTATTATTATTTATAAGATTTCTTTATATCACTCATTTCAATACTTAATCTTACAACTTCTGACTATGAAATTATTACTATCAGAAACCAAAGCTCAAAAAAAGCAGTCGTCCAAAGCCAAAAAGGTAAAAGAAAAATTAAAAAGACATGAAGTAAAACTCAAGACATTAAATTTCTCAAAAGTAATTCCTAACACTTGATTTCATTACATTTTATGCAGCTTCTTTATACTTAATTCATATATACCTGTAGCTTAATTTATTAATCTCTTAATAGAATTAATACTAATTGAGAGTACTATCAATGTACCTATTGAAAAAATTATTGAAGATTTACTATAAGAATGACTTTAAATACTTAATTTCTTTATTATTCTCTACTTTATATATGATACTATTTATATAACACTAAGAATTAATGCTTATAATTGAGTCCATTTCAAGAGTTATATAGAAATGTAGCTTCTCTGAAAGATAGTATAGCATTTTTTAATTATGATTATAGCTTCCAAGAATGAATATGAATGATTTTTGAAGACCTTTACACAATTATATGAAAATCTAAAATGAAAAATATAAACCTTGACTGAAATCACAGATTAATATTATGAAAGTAAATAGAAAAAGGAATTAGGAAAAAGATAATTATAAGGCCTCATATGTTGCTAGAGCCCTAATAAGCAGTTTGGGATAAAAAATGAAGAAAGTATTGCATGGAGAAATTTCTGTACTTAACAAGAAAAGGTGAGAAAACATGGAAATCCAAAAAAAAACTTGCAGAAATATTTCATCTAGTAATATCCTTTGATTGAACCTCTTTATTAGGATCTTAAAGTATTCAAATTGTATAAGAATAGCTGTATAAATGATATAGAAGTTTATATTCAGGACATAGTGATTTAACTGATGAAATCTATTGAGTATTAAGTAAAATGGTGATGAAATCCTCCTTTTCAAACCTTGAAAAAAGCTTTTAAAAGGGATGCAAGGGATTAACTGAAAAACAATGTTATGGTAAATAAAATACTTGACTTGCATGTATGATCAAATAATTCTTTGTCACATGAAATTATCATAATTTCCTAGTTATGTGAACTCAGCTGGTTGCTAACCCATTTATTGTTAATAAATAATAGTTTAACTAATTTAAGATCTCCCTGTATTTCAAAATCAAAGAGTTTCTCAATATTATCAATTTTATTTCTAATTGCAATACATGTTGTATTTTTTGTAAGTTTTTTCAGATCTTTCCTTTGAAATAGAATATTCAAAACTGTATTGTAAGTAAGACCTCCAATTGAGCTTTAGAGCTTATATATAGGTTTGGACTTACTTTTATATCAGCTCTTTCATTAATAAATACAAGAAGAAAGTTTCTTTGGAAAATATTTCACATAATTCAGAATTACCAATCATTGGAGGAATTTTCAATATCACCAATTAAATGCTGTATTCCAGATTCATTTGAATAGAATCAAAGTGTTATTTATCTGAACTAAATTTTTTTATTACATTATCATTTTCAGATTTAAAAGCTTTTCATCCCTTATCAACAAATTATTCCTTTTCTTTTTCATAGATTTTCTACTTTAATTAATTTAGTTAGATCCAATATTGTGATTTTTATTTGAGTTGCTAGATTCTTGTAAGAAAAGTTCAAATTAAAGCCAAAAGTGTGAGCCTTAGAGGTATTTTCATTTACCCAAAAGACCACAAATAATAAAACAAGATACAATTATAAATAACATAAATTTATTTATATCATCAAAAAAAAACTAAAATATAAATATAAATTTATACACAAAATTGGAAATTTAAGTATAATTTAAAAATAAAATTACATTGAAATTGGAAATTGTGAAACCACATGTTTAGTTGTGAAATTTGAGTAAAGATGAATTTTCAACAAAAATACTAAAATTAAAATATTTTTGGAAAAAAGTTAAATAAAACTAATCCAAAATTTTTGTCCAAAAAATAAACATATGAAACTTATTTCACCATTGGACTCCTCACAAAAAAATAAGGTGAGGTAACCTCTGAGTAAAATTTCTGTAACTGAACTCTAAGTAAGCTTAAATTAAGATTTTAGTATTTCCTGCACAAAAGTCACAAGTCCTCAAAACCTTGTTTTAATTCACATCAAATGTGGTGTCAACCATCAATTTTTGTGTTGGAATTGAGGTGTGGTGTGTAGTTGAGAAGCTATGAGCAATTGAAGTATTTTTAATTGAAATGTCAAAATGTGTGAGTGTATTACATATGTGAATTGTAATTTACATATGAGGTATCAAAAATTACAGTTGTGTAACTGTAAAACTCAATTGAAGTGCATGTGTAAGTTACAAGTACATTACATGATAAGGAATTAAAGGAAAAATAAATTGGAAAGATTAATTTTGGAGGCCAAAAAAAAATCTTGACTTCAAGGGAGCCAGACCCCCAAATTTCTTTCTGACAGAAGTGAGATGTCAAAATTCATGCAAAAGTTCATCACTTTTGGCCTGGAATTGAGTCACAGGGTGTGTGACTCAATTGATGATGAGGCTTTGATACCAACCAGGGTAGTTTTACTTGCCAAGAGGGTAAAACTACCCTGAAGATAAAACAATCATAGTGTAAACAGTTTTTGCTGGTTTTGATGTGTCTTACACACATTCTGAAATGTTTTGAAGGCTTAAAACCAGGTATTACTATAGCAATGGCTGATTTAAGGCTCCAAAATGGCTAAAACCAGCCCTTTTTTGGTCTAAAACAGGTTTTAATGATGCCATAGCTGGTGTTTCTGTTGTCAGAGTGTTTTCACAGCTGAAAAGGGTAAATTTTACTTTTTGAGTAAGAAAATTGGTGGCTATAAAAGAATGTCTACTTTGCCCCACTTTTCTCTTCATGTTAGAATCTTTTCCTTTTATAATTAGTTCAAACACTGTTAAACCAATCAATAAAATATTCCAACCACCCTTTTCTTATCATTTTAAAACTTTTAACCACATGAAATAATCATTATAATCATGGTTTGTAACTCTCATAATCATTTTTGTGTTTGAACCACCCCATAAGTGAATTAAAGCATCTTTCATCACTGTTAACTTTGTCACTTTGTTTCCAAATTCACTCTTGTCACTTTTGGGCATGTTTTCTCTTGAATATTCTTTTTAAAGACTCTGTTATTATATTAATTTTCTGCAGTTCTTTTCTCAATTAATTGCAATTCAAATTTCTTTTGTAGCCTTAAATATCTTTTTTAGAGTTTTTTTGGATAAATTTTTATTGTTGGTAAAACAATAAATCTTTATTATTCTATTGTTTTATACTTATAAGTTAAAAAACAATAAATTTGGCGTGATTTATTTTAAAAATCTTATTTCATACTATTTTTAATCAATTTTTACCTTATACAAGGTTTGAGGACAGGAAAAGTACTTGATTTTTAATCAAAGTTTCATATCCACACCTTACAAAAAGGAAAAGTTGATTGTGTGAATAGGTACTGACTGACCTTTGAGATTCAATAAACATGAATTACTATAGTCACTTTTGCTTGTTCATTATATAGTATAGTGGTAGTAAATTGAAAGGTATTAGAATTATAGGTATATCCTCTGGAAAACCTGCTATTACACTTGATTTTTTCATTCAATGATAAGTTTTTCTAAAGATAAAAATTGAACTAGAGGTGTCTTGCAGGGGACATTCAAATTTTGTGATTGTTTTCATAAATAAATCTCATACATCTATTGAAAATGTGTTTATTGATTACTTGATATATTTGATTCCTACTTCTTTCATTACTCTCAGAAAGCACTCCTCATTGCTTCATTAATATGAATATTTGATTTTTCTTTGATTTATTACTTGACATATCAAATTCTTTTTTTTTACAGCACTTGGGGATTTGATTCCTTCTTTATTAATTAATCCACCTAAACCAATTAAATATCTAATGGATTTATATATTCTATTACTATAGTCAAGAATAATACTGCAGAACCATGGCTAATTGTTGCAAATTTCTTCAGAATATCTATTTAAAATACCAAATTTCTGTTCCAAAGTCAATTAAACTCAATGTGAGCTATAATATTGCCTTGGAACATCTCATAATCCTTTCCCTTTTTATAAATCTAATCAAATTATTCTTTTTATTTTCCAGAAGCATGTTTAAAATAATTTTTTCTCAACCCAAAAGATATTTCAAGATCAAAGTGTTTGAATTGTGGTATGGTCAGAAAACCTTTGCATATATTATGTACCCAGGATAGCTTGAAGAGATTCCTCATAAGTATTGGAAGAACCAAAGATTTTATACTACGTTTTTTTTACTGAAAATTATAATTAGTTGGAATCAGGTTATCCATTATTTGTAGTGAGATGAAACTGGTGAATTTTTTAATTTCCAGTTTCACTTCTTCCATTACAGTCAGACCTTACAGTATGAAAAAATCTTGATATCTTGATTTCTCATAGTAACTGTTTGGAAACTTGAAATAAATGGTTTGAACATTTTTTTAACAGTGAAATCATTAAGATTGATATTACCTATATGAAAGCCATTGAGATTTGTAAGGCTATGTGGTTTCAAACAAGTACCTAGGGTTTATAAAAGTCAAATTTAAATTATTTTATCTCAAATTTATGATGATGTGAATAAGCTCAGCTAGATTTTTGAATTAATTGTAGCTTGTAATTTAGTTCATGTTTGAACTAAAATGTGGCTGATACAATGACCACTTTGAAAAATTTAAAAATAATCATTTGCAAATAAATTCTTGATATTTGATGTATTTTTTATTAAAAAGACTTATACAAAACATAATCATTGTTTTCAAATTCTTTTAAACTGAAACTATAGTTTATCTTAGCATTCCAACCTCTTTGACTGACTTTTAAATTCCCGTTATAGAACTTGTTTGAGCTCAAAATATAAAAGGACCATTTCTGTTACAATAGAACTTAGGGTTGGCTTTTCAAAACAAAAAGTTTACACATTTGTAAGATATGCAAGGAGTTTAATTATCGAAAAAACAAATCCAACTGCAAGGTAAAAAGAATACAGAATCTTGTTATATTTGGAAGCTTTTTTTTATAATTCTTCTTGCATGATAATTTAGAGTTTTTCATTGATCTTGAAAGTGTGGATTTTTCTGGGTTGAATTCTCCCAAAGCAAAAGCGAATATAAAGGCTGAGTTAACAAAATGTTGCCCTTGCATCACGCTTGTTTGGATCTGCTTATCAGCTCAAAATCCAGAGATGGTTTTCACATGATTTTCTGAAACCTATTGAGTGAAGTTAATATTGCTATTGCTGTAAGTCATAGGCCATCATATTCAAGTGATTCTTTACAAAGAAAATAAAGAAACCGTGCACTTTCATAAACTTTTCGTCAATGAATGATTATCTAAATTATTAAATGTTTATATGGACTTTGTTCATTATTGTTCTAGAAAACTATTCTTGTCCTTCAATAGACGACTGACGTTTTGTTAACCTCTATAGATGCAACTTGTCAAGACAAAAAGCTGTGTTTGGGAGTACAAGTTTATTTAAGTCTGGTGTTCCATTGAAGAGTATAACTTTGTAGAATAGCTCAAAGGCTAAAAGACAAATCCACGTCATAGCTGGTTGTAAGTCGTCAGCTCAGCCACCCTTTGAGTTGTCTTTTAAAGCGTTATTTGTTTTCGAGGAAGAGATCGTCCACATGTCACCCAATGTTCGATTGCCACGAGGCGCCTCCTTTTTGATACGTTTGGGAGCTAGCTTTCCAGATTTTGAAGTATCGGGCTCTGACCTTCGTCCAATCTCAAGTGGATCGCCCAATGACACCTGCCGTTTTAAGAACGCATCGAGTGATGGGAATTGGAAAACGGCTTGATTTAAATGATCAAAGAGCGAAATCGGCAAATAGGCTTGAACCATATGAAACCCTAGTTTCCTATAAATTTCTACACATATCAAGTCAAGTCAGACGAGGTTCAAATTGAGTGAAGGATAAATGCGGAACCATTTGTTCAGCAAATAACCAACCTACCTTCGAGAAGCAAGGGTTCATCTGAAGTGCCATTCACGGCCAGGAGGCCTTCTTTTTTCGCCAGCCTAGTCCAAACGGTATTGTCTTCTCCTTTGGCAGCCAACCCTGTTTTGGCCAATGTGTCCACCTTGTGCTCAATGTTTTGCACCACTTTCGCAGGATCTAGTCGCCATAGGGTGGTGGTAGAATCTTGTTCCAAGGCTTCACAAACGCGACACAGGGTTTTAGGTTGCAGGGCTTCAGCGGCAAAAAGTTCAAAGTCTGTTAAAGTGGGGCCCCCGCTACAGTCTGAGAACATCCATGTTTCCTGAAAACGGTCAAGGAGTACATCCATTTGCTCAAAGTGTCCTCGACGACTTTTATTGGGCTCTCCGGTTTCAAATGGATTGTCTGGCTGGGAAAGTCCAAAGAAAAGGCCCAAGAGCAGAAAGAAGGGGTCAAAAGCTGTAACGAAAAACAAGCGACCGCCTAAACAATACAGTGTCATTCACTTGAAGGCTCACAATCTAATAGCTCAAGCACTTCACTTACCATTGCGACTCAATAGCAACTCTGGTTTTTCCTGATCCAAAGGCTGAAAGAACCACGATCGAGACGCCGTGGGCGGTGAGACAATAGACTGGACTTCCCAAAAGCCTTGACCAGGACGAATCACAAAGAGTGCCGGCAGACGCGTCCTAGGATGGGGCAGCCGTACGATTGGCAGTTCATCGGCAGCAGAGATGAGAGCTGATGGAGAATAGATTAGCAACCTGAAGGATCTTTTGAGACAAGGATGATTGACTCACACGAAGGTAGCAAGAGTGGATCTGATATTGATCCCATCCCCTGATGACGAAAAATTAATTCATGTGATTTCAATGCGCCATGCGCTCAGGGGTAGGCCCAACAAAACTGAACGCTCCAAAAGATTAATTTCTTCCTTCAACACCTGGGACAATCTCAAAAACATCTTCTAAAGCATTTTGGCTCTTGCTGCCATCTCTGAACACATCTTCCAGGCTTTAACAAGACATGTACAGTATTGCTTTCCAACAGCCACCAACCAGCTTCCAATCTTGACATCATCATTTGTCCATCCTCAAGCTTCCTTATAAGAAAGCTCAACATGCAAGCTCAATTCTGAAAGATATTTACAGACCAAAGGTGAAAACACTTAGCTTGAATTATTGTAATAATTTGATAAAAATCCTTCGATGATGGGCTTCTTTCTTGAATTCAATTCTATTGAAGTTAGAATATTTAACCCTTTGAGGTTAGTTTCACACAAGCCCCTCATCACTCTCAAAATTATTTCACCATTTAATGCTCCCAGGCCATTAATGAACTATCAAACAAAAAAAATTCATTTTCTCTGTTTAGACAATTTATTGGGAAATAAAAAAAATACCTTCTTATAATTACTCTAAAATTGAGACAGTAAACCAAACAGTTTTTTGGAACAATGAAGTTTTCCGCATAAACAGAAATGTGTACCACAGAGCTATTTTTTTTCAAAATACATCGTTTTTGACTTGAAGGAATTAATGACTATTATTTTTACGTAATTTTGTAATTTCATTTTAAATATCTATTAGATATAACTGGTCAATTTAAATGAGGTCCAAAATGAATAATTTATTATCTTTTTCACCTTTTACTTATCATCTTAATATAAGAGGAATGTAATTGAGATCTTATCAGGAAGATATTGAAAATAAGAAAAGAGAACAGCATTGGGGGTATATTAAAAAAGTAATAATATGGTTTTTAAAACTTCACCAATTAAATATTTTTAATGCTGAATGGGAATGAAAGAAGGTATATTTACACTTAAAACTTTTGGTTTATCTATATTTTGTTTTATAAAAAGTAGCTCAATAATTTATTTGTCTGTAATCCTAATTATTTTTACTTCTCTTTGATTTGGTTCACATGGAAGCTTATTTTAGTTATATCAGATTCATCTATAGCTTCATATAACGTGATTTTACTTTGGAAATTTCATCACAAACTTTACAAAAGAAATTACTAGTAATAATACAAGAATAAACTATACTCAATCTTTTTAGCATTTAACTAAAGCTCAGAACACTATACGTTTATAATATTAAGTGGAAAAAATTGATTAGTATTTAAATAATTAATTTGCGATATTCAAAATCAAATGTTTTTTTAATGGTATGATGAGATAAATACATATGATAGAAATCAATTCTATGCTAATTTTCATCTTCACCTTTTTGAATATAACTTAGATTTATGAGCTAAAGTAATCAATTCTGGTTTTAATGATTAGCTTATTGAGGAGTTAAGTGCTTAGAAGAAATATATAGACTAAGAAGTAAGTAACTATTCTTTTACTTCAAAATTGAACAACTAAAATTGAAATAACAAAATTATTACGACAGCTTACTATTTCTCTGATCAAAAATTTCAGATATTTGCTTTCAAATTCGTGATAAGTAGCTCTATCTAAACAGGATAAAATATATTGATTACCTATTAAGAATGATATCTTCTGACAATTCATTCCTTTTTCTTAGTATCATTGTTCATTTTAAAAATCAAAAACATACAGATTGATTGAGTAGTATTTTTGTATTTGTGTTTCTTCTTGAACATTGAATATGATTTACTTTTAATAAAAAAATTATCATTAAAAGGAAAATCCAAGTCTCACTAAATGGAATAATCTATTGAGAATGATCCAAAATAAAGCAAGAATATTAATTATTAGTCAATAACATAAGATAAAATACATTGAGCTATTTCTTAAAATATCGAGATTGTTTGACATATTTTTCATATAGTTTTTTTTGAAAAGAAATTCCAAATTTATATGTGATAATTGGATATTTCAACCAATCCTTAGTTTGATTAAAATTTGGATTGAACTGAGGTATTATTTATCATGAATTTGGATTTGAAAAAACTAGGGAGAATAAATAAATTAGGGAAAGATTCAATGATTATTTGTAAAAGATATTTTTGTTAGGGAGGCTCAAATATTCCAAATCCTTACTTTAAAAAACTGATTTACCTTTTTCAAAATTTGGAATTAAAGTTTTGTCTTTTTTCAAAGCACCACACCACATGAAGTCTGATATTTTGAATAACCATGTACACAATTTTTCCTTTCTAAATTCTTGATTATTTCTCCAAAAATGCCAAGTATTCTTTCAAAATTCTATGGCCATAAATTTTTTTCCAGATCTATTAAGTTTATCATAAAGAGAATTAAAACCTCAATTTCACATACCATTCCATTCCACACCTTTTTTTGTGCCTCATTAATATATATTCAACAACAATTAAAACAAGTTATTCAACCTCCAAACAGTATCAATACCAAAGATCTCATTGAGATCTCCCCTAAGACATAATATTTTGGCATAAAATTCATCACATGACACTGAGCTTGTTTATATTGAATAAACCATGACTGATTTATATCAAAAAAGTCATTACTGGCTTATATTAAATAAACCATGTATGGTTTATATTAAATAAGTAATTACTGGCTTATATTAAACAAACCATTACTTGTTCATATTAAATAGAAAATTACTGGTTTATATTAAATAAACCATTGATAGTGCATATTCAATACACAAAGACTGGTTTATATTAAATAAATCAAAACTGGTTTAAATTACATAAAACACTACTGGTTTATATTAAATAAGCCATTGAATTAGTAAAAAATGGTCCTTCCAAAATAAAACCAAGAAGTGTGACTTTTTATCACATAGCTCATGATTATGCAGTTATGCAGGAATATCATGGCCAAATAAACAAGAAATGATTGAAATATAACAAGTGAGAAAAACTGAAATATTCCTTATTTTTTTTCATATGAATGGTATTCTTATTTCATTATTTCAATGGCCACGCAAAGATTTTCAGATTTATTATTACTGAAAAAAAGAAGTTTTTTTAAAATTTGGGATGGCTCATTACCATAATAGAAAATATGAATGCTTTTTATAAAGCGTATGAGTGACCCTGATAATAGTTTTTTTTGAGTTAATCTATGCCATTGCAGTTATTATGCTATTTAAATGGGGTTTTCACTTCATTTAATGTGGTATTTACAGGACAAGTACATGAAGAGCTTTCATATCAAAATTTGAGGATTCATGAAAGTCCTGAAAGGCTTTATTCAGAAAAGAAATATCTTTTGGCTGACTCAGCCCATAAAAGATCAATTTCAATTGTTTCAGAATAAAAATGGAATTCAAAACATAATCTAGCTAATACTAAATTAAAATTTCTTGCAAAATAATGAGTAATAATCAAAAGTTAAATCAGACTACTTCATGGCAAATTTTTATCCCTCAGAGAAATAATAAATCAAATGGAAAATTCCAAGAAATTTAAATTGATTATTGCTTTGTCTTTTAGCCATATAATTCTTCAGAAAACTCTTGACTAATATTGATTACATATGAAATGAGCTCTATGAAGAGACTAATACACCAGACCTTGAAAATTAATGTGATATGAAAGCTCAGAATTTTTGAATGGAGGCCAAATAAAATTCTCTCAGTTTATAAAATTTGTTGAAAATGTATATGTGAAACAATAGGTTTTAATGAAACTTATAGTCAGTTTTTTTTGTGACTTATTGGTTATTCAATCTCAAAAAGTAACTAAAAAATGCTGAAAAATACATGAAAGTTTATTTAAAGTGTAGTTTTGATCATCATAATTTAATCGGTATAGTCAATTGTGCTATTAATATTTTTTATATCTTATTTCAATTATCTAATAAAGATTACTTATAGGTAGAAGAGATTTTCCTTACAATGGAATTTTGATAATCAAAGGTTAAGTCAGAAGCTGTGACTTAATTCACTTATCTTAAAATATAAAGGTTTTTTGGTACATTTTAAATGGAATTGAGAACTTGAAAAATTTTCCACTAGTATACCCATGGGGATACAGGATAAAGATTTGTATATTTTAAGCATTCCATACCATTTCAAAACCCCAAGTAGTATGCCCAATTCAAATAATAATTATAAAAGGATATGGAAAAGAATATTATCTTTAAGAAAAGTTTGACCCCCTTTTTATATGGATAAAAAGTAAGTATGAAGCTTCTGATTTGATTAGAAAAGGATTGATAATCAAAAGGGTAAGAGAAATTCAGGTCTAGAAATCACGATATTTTATATTTTGGTTGAATAATTAGAGTTAAAATTCTTTGAAGTAACTTTTAAGAATGACATAATCCTGGTTTGTGAGACAAGTGAATTCTTGATACTGCATCATATTTCAAGAAATTTCCTTGGAGAAGAAATATTGTCCAATTTTCTTTGAACATCCTGGGGTGGGAACCATAATATTGCATATGTAGAGACATGAACCATGTACCCAAATTTTTGCTGTCCACCCAGATATTATTTTATCTTTTCGAGAAAAATTAAAATGAAATGAATTATATTTATTTGATTTGGATTAATTATAATAAAAACTTGGAATTCTACTTCCGCAAAAAAAAATTCCAGAAGGAATATTAGATTATTTATCATGTAGAAAATTAAATCCATGATTAATGGTATGTAAGCTAATTTTTAAAGCAGATGAGGATTGAAACTCTTTTCTAATATAAATTGGGAATAATTTCATTCTAGCTTGATCATTTGTGGTGATTCGATCAAAGTAATTATTGTATGAAATTAACTTTTGTAATATATGCAGCTTCTACTTCGTTTGTGATTGACAAGCTCAGTGATTAAGCCGATTTGAATTCCACTGGAATGATTGGGTTTAGAAATGATGGTATTTATTGATATTTTTGAAAGGAAACTAAGGTTAGATATGAAAAAGAAAGTATAAATATTTATTATGAGATGTTTTTTATTTCTATTTGGTATTCTCAAAGAGTAATACATATGAAGAAAGCTGTAAAAATTTAAATCTGGCTGATGGATTCTAGCCTAAAAGCTATATATTTAGCAATAAACTTATAAAAAGCACAAGTAAGATCAAAACAAAAAAAAAATTAAGCAACAATATTTATTAATGAGATGATTAAACTTTAATATCCAAGAAAATAGAAACAAAGAGAAGCGGTTGAGAGGAAATATTGATGTGAGTTCTCAATCCAAGAGAAAACAAGTAAAAATTAGAGATAGAAGATGAGTTTGAGAGAAAATTTATCTCTTGATCTTTGATACAAGAAATATCAAAGTCAAAATCCAGGCTTAAAGGTTAGAGAGGGAGTCAAAACAGGTTAGAAAAAAAGGTGACTTTTTTCTCAAAATCAGATTTTATAATCAAGATAAAGGTATTGGATCTGATGAGTAAATCATTTCAGGATAAATTCAATGAAATAGTAGCTTTTATTGAATTAAAACTATAGGATTTGTAGAAAATTATTTTCAATTGATTGAATCTCATAACTTTAAATTCTTGTAAAAATTTCAAAACCTTTTATTTTAATAGTTCTTTCAATTAAATTTCATAAGATATCTCTTCTTAACAAGAAATCTATTTTAGTATTCAAATTTTCTAGTAATTCAAAATTTATTGAGAAAAATCTCTGAGAAACATGATTATTGATATTTCATAATTTCATTGCTTATTATCTTTCAAGAAAAAAGAGTCGCAAACCAATGATTATTAATCAGCCTTATTATTCCTTCCAGTTATGACGCAGAAATTATTTAATTCACCATCTCTCCTGTTAAATCAAACTTTATTCGTCTTTCTTACAACTAAAGCTCTTTATCCCAGTTATCCTCCTCAAAGTTTTTCTGAATTTGAAATTTTTATTCTACAAATTCTCTTTGTGAAAATATTTTATTTTCCTAAAAGGTTATTTACTTTCAAATTTTCTCTCTCAAATAATATCTCCAACCTTTTAGCTTTTTTACCTTGATCAAATTTCAACAATTCGGCTTCCTTCTTCTTCCATTTCAATTTCTCCCATTCCAGCCCAGGTATTCAGGTTTGTTTCACATACTAAAACATTAATTGGATCAAACTCTTTATATCTATCTATGACATAAAACTAAGAGGAACTAACCTTTCTTATGGGAATGAATTAAGCAATTATATTTTTGTGATGATGTATCCTTTAATGCTTTTAATGAACCACTACAAAAACTAAAATTATTGAAAGCTCTACCTGAATTCTTGGAACCCAGAAGGCTTTAATTTTGAATAATTCCCTCCTTTCCAGCATTGGCCTCAGTATCCTAGAGGGGGTGATTATTTATATTGTATTCATTATTCTGAATACCCTTTGACACTTTAATTGTATTTATATATTAAATATGTAATAGGATCAACATAAAATGTTGATAATGAATTTTTGCAAATGAAGATTACAGCTTCCGAAAGGAGGCTCTTTTGCACCATTATTTCTAGTTATGGATAAATATCACTATTGTAAAAATGATGCTATGATGCCTCAATCATTACTATTTCAGTTGAACTAAAATAATGCGCAAAAAATTTATCAATTTGAATACAATATCACATGAAGATTGGTTTGGCTTACCTCTTTAATATTTCTTGATTATTGTTTTTCAAATTCGTAATTGGGGCCTCCATATTGTGCATTTAATGAGGCCAAAGGCGTCAAATTTGGATTTTCACCAAGAAAAGAATCCATTTCTTTGGAGAAAGTAAAATATAACTAAGGTTTGGGGAGATTGCTTTGATACCCTTTTTATGATCATCAGCAGTGATGTCATACTCAGTGGTTGTGGAAGGAATGTTTTTAAAGAATATATTTTTTATTTTATATTCTTCCTCATTAACATAGACTTTTTTATCTAAGATTGAATGAATTGAAAGAATTCTTATCAGGCTCAGTCACTAGTCATTGAAATATATTATTTTAGAGGAAGGTGGCCAACCTATGGAGGTTGTTCCTGAGGTTCCCAAACAAGAATAAAGGTCTGACTTCACTGAGTTCCATTTTATAATAAGCAAGTACTAATAAGTTTTCAAATGGAATTATCATCTTGAATGAGGTTTTATTTCTCTTTTTAATTATCCGAATTGAATTGAGGATTATTTTCATGGAATCATGATGTGTAATATGAAATTATTGATTTCTGAGGGTTAAGGGATTATATTCATGTAAAAAAGGAAGTAAATAAGTCACAGAAATAGTTTTAAATTTATTACTTTTTGCAATGAGAGTTTTTCAAATCCCAGGGAAACTGAGCTGAAACAATTCAGAATTTTGAGGATAAAAATAAAGGTTCTTAAACCAAATTTTTCTGCCAAAATTTGAGAAACATAACACCTGGTATTTTGAATATTTGAGCTTTCATATCAGTAAAAACTGATATTTTCAAAATATTCAAATAAAAAAATGAACTAAAAATATTGTTTTCACATTCATTAGTAAAGAAGGAAAAGACTGTAAAAATTTAACCAAAAATCACCATGAGAAAAGTGGCTGCACCTGACAGAAGGTGTTGCATTTGGAAATTAGCTTGGACCCCGAATAGAAAGAACTTAGATAACTCCTCTGAACTGGGTTTTACCCAGGATTCCAATTTTCATTGATATTTCAGGTTATTCCAAGCCACTGGAATATCAAAGAACTTTTAAGAATATTATTCTTTGATTTTATACAATACATATGTATTACATTGTATGAAATATCTTCAGAGATTTTGATTGATGGAAAAGGTTTTGCATTCTATTTTCATCTTCTTTCAGATATTGAACACTATGATAACTCTACCATACATAGATATTTTGAATTTAAATTTTTCTTATTTGTTTTTTGAAGGCCTTCATGAGTAAAATATAGTTCCCAAAGTGAATGTAACATTTATTTTACTAAATTAATTACCTATTCTTGATTTATGGTAATATTAATTTGAATTTTTTTCTTTAGAAAGTGTCTTGGAAAAAATACTCTCCTTTATAAAATCCTCATCATAAGAAGATAAATATTCTTCCTTTTTTTTATATGATCAGCTTTCTTAAGATTTAATATAGAAAATAAATACTCCCAAAATCTTTCATGAATGGAATTATTCACAAGGAAAAAAAATCCCAAAAAATATGTAATTTCTCAATCTTTTTTTAAAACCTTCTTGATATATTATCATTTTGATTTTCATTTCATTTTTCTATTGCGGTTATGATTAATGAATCTAATCAATCTTTCCTATGAGTAAATCTAATATCTCTCTTTTTGAAACAGTAGAAATGTGTTAATTTGATTCTTTTGAATTGCTTTTTATTTGAAAAAATAATTAGTGGAGCCTATGAAGTGAAACCTGTGACTGGAAAAGGATTCAGGATTTTTATTAATATTAAACTTGAAGGATAAAAGGGAGAAAAATTGAAAAAATGCTAATGATTTTAAATATAGAAGGAATTACAGTGGCAGGTCTTACAGGGCTGCTATTGTAATTTCAAGTATTAAAGTATAGAATGAAAAAATATTCAAATATTAGAAGTGAAAATTTTGTAAAAACTATACAGAACTCAGAAAAACCCAAAAAAAAATCCTAAAAACAAAAAAATAAGATCATCAAAGAACATAACCTTCATAAAAAATTGATGATAAAGTTAAAGAAGTGAGCTACAATAAATAAAGGGTGTTGGTGAAACACCTAAGGGGTGCCCTGGGCCCATTTTTAATTAAAAATGAAATACCAAAAAACCTGCATTCGGCCAAAACCTGCCAAAAAGAGGTTTTTTCCCCACAAAACCCCTCTTACCCAATTCTATAATTTATTTTTGCACATCCCCCCCCAAAAAAAAACAACCCAAACAGCCAAATAAACCACATTATCCCCCCAAACAATATTTCTGAAAAACAGAATTACCAAAACAATTTTGCAAATATTTCCACACATTTTTTCTTTCTTCCCCCAAAGACTGTATTTTCCTCCCCAACAACTTGCATCCAAGCCTCTAAAATTCCAATTTTTTGCCCTCCCTCACCTATTAATTCCACATTTCAACCACTTCATTTGACATTTACCCACTTCTTTGAATTTTCCACACCTTTTATCACTTCTTCTCACATTTTGAAAGCTTATTTCCTCATTGCAAATATGAAAATTCCCTTTTTTTAAATTTATACATATTTTCACTCAATAATGCTTCAGCCCCCCACTGAAGGTGAATTTCAGACCCTTGAGCTTCTTTGGAAGCATGTGCATAATGTTTCCAGGGCTCAGGGGTATGCTGTGTCCACCTTGAGCTCCAATATGACCCAAACCCAAATTGAAATAGGTTGTGACAGGTCTGGGATCCCAAATCCCAACAAAAACTCCTCCAAAACAGTCACTTCAAGAAAGATTGACTGTCCATTTAGACTTTATGCCATAAGATATGCCAAGAGTACCACTTGAACTCTTAAAGTCAAAAACCCTGAACACAGCCATGATGACATTAAAAGTATTATGGCACATCCTGCTTTCAGAAAATTCAATGAGAAAGAAATATCCCAAATTGCTCAAATGTCTGAATCACTGCTCATGCCAAGGCAAATTCAGGCCCAATTATGCAGCCAGAGAGAGTCTGACAGGCCTGTAATCCTTCAAGACATTCAAAGCCAAGTCAAGAAAATAAAGAAAGACAAACTGGAAGTCAGAGGGCCCATTGATGATGTTATTGAAACCCTCAAAGAAGAAAAACTTGTGTGGTCCTCTGCAAGGAATGCTGAGGGACACATTACCTCCTTTTGTTTCACCCACCCCCTTTCCATAAAACTCCTTCATGGCGTTCCTCATGTCATTATTATGAATTGTACTTATAAAACCAATAAGTACAAAATTCCCCTTTTTAATATTTCTGGATTAAGCTCAACCAATAAGACCTTTTCTGGGGCTTTTTGTTTGCTGCATAATGAAGCTTAACCACCATATACTTGGAAATTAAATCAATAAATAGAAAAAGTCCTCAACAACACCAATATTTTCCCCTTCCAGTAATTGTTATTTACAGGGATTTGGACTTAAAAAACCATCTTAAGAAGCTCTTCCCAGATTCAAAAGTCATGTTATGCATTTGGAACATCAATAAAGATGTATCTTCCCATCAAATGAAGAAAATTTGTCATGGAACTGATTTTCAAAATTTTAGGGGCCTTTGGAATTAAGTAATACACTTTTATTCTTATTATTGTTTTATTAATGACTTTGGGATTCATTTCTCACTTTACATATTTTTCCACTGAAAGGTCTTTTGATGAAAACTGGAAAAAGCTTTGAAAGCAAGTCAAAAATTTTAAAGTGTTTCAATATGTGGAAAATACCTGGCTTCCTCTAAAGGAGTATCATGTGCCAGCCTGGACCAACCACCATTGCCACCTAGGTGTGGGATCCACCTCAAGAGTTGAAGGTGCCCATGAAATGGTTAAAATTTGGCTCCAAAAGTCCACTGGTAATCTCCTGGAGGTAGTAAGGGCTCTCCACATGGCTTTTAGACTCTATTTTTTGAAATGATAAACAGAATATCTGAAGAAATTATTGTCCATGTCAAGAATTTTTCTCCACACATTTGTGCTCTCAATGGAAAGGTGTCTCATTATTCCCTTCAGATGGCCTTTGAAAATTTCAAAACCAAATTTCCCCCAAATGAAAAATGCATAAAAAAATACAACAGCTATAAAGGCATTCCTTGAAAGAATAAGACCCAACAGGCATTTTCCAAGCACCAAAGGCTTCAGATATCAGACTTCCATCCTCAGTGGAATTTGAATTTGCCTGTGAGGATTTTTGAACTTCAAACTCTTACTTTTTTCTTATTAACTGATTTTCTTTGTCATATTCTTCTCAGACTGGTTATAAAGGTGATGATAAAATTGTTGAGAAAGAAAGAATGAATGAAGCCAAAAGAATATTTGAAGATATTGGGAAGAACTTTTTCAAAGACCAATGGAAGGAATCACGCCAATTCTTCAACATTTTCAAGATTATTTGACTGGAAAAGTCCCATTTGATCAAATTCTAAAGAGTCAAGAGGTTGATCAAGATTATTAAGACCCAATGGAATGCAAAAATATCTGTGGAAAACCTCAAGGAGCCAAGAACAAAAAATAAAAGAGAACCCTCAAGATTTGAAATAATTGAAAGTAAATCCAAGAGAAGAGGAAGGCCCCCATCAAAAGTGACCAGCACAAAAACAATCAGATAACAGTTTTTTGAACACTCTCCAATCATGGAAGTGGGTTTATCTGAAGATTCTGAGGCCTCATTATCAAAATAAATAAGTTCATCAGATTCACTACCCTCAGAAACCCAATTGGATTAATATGGAAAATCAGGAGTCACCCTTGGAAATGGTTATCAAAACCTTACAAAGAAAGTCCCACAAGCCTGCCACAATTTTGAGAATATATGATATGATTTACTTAACCTGTGCACATTGTCAAAGCGATTATACCACAAGTGATGAATGCTCCAATCTCTTTGTGAGCTTTTGATTGTTTTTAATGTACATTTCTTTTGTTTATTTGAATATTTATTCATTTTTTTACCTAATTTTATGAGGTACCTGGCTCAGAAGACTTGTACAAGTTTATATCGAAATAAAACTTCAAGCACATCAATTTCCAGGGTGATGGAAACTGTGGCTACAGAAAAGTATCCCAATAAATTTACAAGACCCAAGATGAATAGTGTGAACCTTTGAGATATGACCACATACCAAAAAAGGTCACAAGAAATATTTAAAATAATTATACCTTCAAAAATAATTACCTTAAAACCATAAAACTGCCATAAATAGGCATAGAACTTGGTTTAACTTAAAACACAATGTATAAACATGTGAAATATATTACAACATTGGATTCCTCATGGTAAAATACACATATACCATTTTTATGGCATATCTTTAAAGTCAATATTTAATAAGTTATAAGTAATAAAACCCTATAAAAAACATGAATCCTCAATTATTTCAAATACCAATGAAGCAACATGTGAAATAAATCATACCATTGGATTCCCCATAGAATTATACACATAAAATAATTAAGAAGCTAATACCCAAAGTCAATACTTCAGGAGTTAAGCTTAATATATGCACTTTTTTGGTCAACACATATATTAAAGGATTTTAGCTAATATCTTTTGAACTATACATGATAGAGTGATAAGCCAAAAAAAGAAGTCACCACGTAATTACTATAGGAACACAGAAATGAACTTTACTTCACAAGTTATGAACAAGGTTAAAACCTGTAATGGATTATTGATTAAAATCAATAGAGCTGTTGACCATTTTGTTGTGAAAGTGGTCCAAACTTAAAAAAAAGAGTATACAGTCAGATTCTACTAGTTTATTTGTGAATAATGACGTATTTTTTATTACAATATTCAAGGTATAGCCCCTTGAAATCACGGTTTGAAATTTAAAATATTAGATTTCAACAGAAAAGATGGGTTACAAGGAAAATCATCAAAAATAGAGTTTGGATTATGTAATGAAATTCTCTTGGAAGTGTAATAAGAACATGCCAAGCTATCAGAATCCACTCTCAGAATAGCTGTAGCGTGTATGACTTAAAAGTTCTTATTGATCAAAGTTTAAGCTTATATTTGATTATTTAAGATCACTCACTGTAATCTTATTTTAAGTTTAACAGTCATATAAGTGATAAAAGTGGTGAATACTATTAGAATATGATTAATACTAATGAATTCCACAAAGTTTAGGCTTCTGCCAAGCCTATGATGTCATCAAACTTAGAGTTATAGTGATAGCTCTAAATAATGGTGTAATTATGAGGTAAGATGGTTTGATCATGATTTAATCATCACCAAGCCTTAAAGTATTAATCAATTCTAGTAGAAAGCATCCTTACACGTCTACTAGAAGCCTGCTGGACTTTAGGAGGGAGGTATTTACTATAAATAGAGCTCTTTTTACTCTGTTTTCCCCTCAGATGCTTACAAAACACTCAAATATTTAAATCAAAAGGTAATTTCTTTATTCTTTATATATAAAACTCTTATATTATTGAAGACCAAAGATAATCTTATTATAATCATCATCTTTGACGTCATTATTATATTTATTTAACTGTTTTGTTTAAAATTCTCTTAAAAACCTCAATTCCACATAAAATTAAGAATATTTGTAATTTCTCTTAAACTTTATTGTAAATACAATTTAAAAAGTTGTATTTACATTCTTTTGGTGTAAAATTATTCAAAATTATTATATTAAGTATTAAAAGTCGGTTATTTCCTCTTATTATAATAATTCTCTCTCTATTATTACTTTAAATAATTCTGTAATTAATATAAATAGTATTTATATTAATTCATAACTTTAATATTAGTAATATTATTGTTATTAACTGTTTTTTATTAATAAAAAACATTTTTTTACGCCTTTATTCTTTGTTGGTAACAATAATAAAGTGCTTTGAATATATTAATTATCTTATATTGATATATTTATTTATTATATTATTTTTTCATGTAATAAATTATATTATTATATTTATTCAATAATATAATTATTTTTACGCCACAATTATAATAATTATTTTTATCTTATTTACTTTATTTATAAGGACATTCATAGGAAAATAAGTAAGATATTAGTAATTTTTACTTATTGTTTCATAGTCAAACCTTACATTTGGGGGCCTGGCCGTGAAATTTACGCTAAAAGACCTTTAAAAAGATTCTAATTGGGTTTATCCAATAATAAGTTACAATTATAATCATCAAATTATATAATAATTTTATAGTTATTGATTTTAAATACTATTCAGGCATTTGATAAGCAATTGTACTGTCTTACACGTGGTTTTTCACATCATTAGACTTGCAAGAACTTTCTTTGAATGACTCTAGTAATTAAAAAAGATATTTTATAAATTAAAAATAATTTTATATTATAAATTAATTTTATAAAAAGAATCATATTCATTTTTCATTTTATTCTTTAAAAATAAAAACATAAAAAAATAATAAAAACCAATAAAAAAAGTTATTTTTATTCATTTTAATTTCATTTCTTTATTTATTTTCATTTTTTAAGATATAGAAGCAATTCCTACGTGGAAAATTGCCACATCTTACCAAAAATAACACTTCTTATATAAAAGAGCTATATTTTTTGTCTTTTTTTAGTGTTTGAAGACAATCTACCAGAGGGCAGCCAAGCCACTGTTGAAAGATTGGTGGAAGAAACTTGTCCAAGTTCTACAACACCAATAATCACTAAGAAAAAGAAAGCTAAGAAATTAGACTTTCCAGGACCCACTATTCAGGACTCTGAAGGTGAGTACCTCATTTATAAATTTCCATAAGAAAAATTCCTGTTCTGAAATCCTCTTATTTCTTATTTCTTAAAACATGACTACCAGAAGAGGCTCCCAATACTCCATCCAATCAAATGGGGCTGGACTCAGGTAGAATTTATTCCTCAAAAGGGAAAAGGAAAGACAATATCCCCAGTGGAACAGAATCCACACAAGGAAGTGCCTTATCCCAAAGGCAAGTCCCAGAAATGCCCATGATATCTGAACCAGAGTTAGAACTAAGTATGAGTAACTCAAACAGGTACAAATCACATTCAGAGGGCTCAAATAGACATTTACATGAGCCAGTTCAAACAGTACTACACAATGTACAAAGAAAAGGACTGGGACATGTTGCCTCAAATACACCAAGGAATGATGTACTCCTGGCACATCCTGAAAATGTTCCTCAAAGAGGAGGAAATTGTGAGATACTCCAATGGATGGAATCCACTATCATCCAAACCTCAAATCAAAAAGATCAAGGAGTACCATGCCAAAAAGAAGGAGGCAACCAAGGAAGAAACCCCCAGCCAACCCACTTCCCCAAGAAGGGAAGAAGAACAAGAAAAGGAATTGGAGAAAACCATATTCCCCAAGCTACAGGATTCCAAAAATCCAAAAGGATGCCATGGACAATGTTTTCAACATGGCCAGAACCTTGATGGAATTCAAGGACAAGGAAGAACAAAGAATGAGACAACCTCATTTCCCAAAGGAATAACCTTGTCCAAAGATGTTGTAAATACTTCAACATAAATTAAAAATAGTATATTACCTCTAAAAGGAATTAAAAACAGTTTATTATCATTGCAAGAAATAAACAATAACTTATCTTCTTTGACAAATATTGTTGTAAAAAATAAAAAAGAAATTGACAAAATTAAATTTATTGTTGAAAATAATAAACCAAATATTTTAATTTAAAACACTCAAAAATTAATACAAGGACAACACAAATTGTATAAATACATAAAAGATATCAAAGATAAAACTTTGAAAATCAATTATGATGTGAGTATTGAAAATCTCACAGAAAAATTAAACAAACTAAGTATTTCTGTAGAAAAATTTGAAGAAAAAACTTCATCACACCAAAAATTACTTTTTGACCATGTGGAAAAAAGTAATGAAGCAAGAATGCATCTTAAAGATGACATTCAAAGTGAAATAAGGCTTATCACTGAAAAAATGGATAAAATTAAGGAGGCTAACTCAAATATGCCAAATTTATCAACACCATTTTCTCACATAAGAAGCCCTGTTAAACCAAAGGAGGAATTAACAAATACATTCATAACAGACTTAAGTAACCAAGACAATAACCAAGTCTTAATGAAGGAAGTACCTCAATCAAAAGAATGGCTAACATTCACAGGAGAAGGTGAATATGACCACATGTCATTTATCAAGACAATTGACATGCTACAAGAAGATTATGCCATACCAGATGAATTAATTACTGCAAGATTACATTCATTGTTTGAAAACTCTGCAAAAAGATGTTATTATGGCATAAGACAAACAAATGGCAAAAGCACCTGGTCTTGGTGGAAACAAGAAATAATCACCAAGTGGGCTAATGATGCCTGGAGGTACAAGATAGAGAATGCATTTGAAAATTCTTTCTTTGACCCAGAAAAAGACAAACCTTTAACTTGGCTCTTAAAACAAGTTGAAATACTAAATGCACTGTACCCAGAAATTTCACAAAAAGGACAATTAGCAAATAACTGCCTCAAAAAGGCAAAAATTAATGAAATTGTGAAAACAGAAAACCACAATGACAAAGAGGAGGAATCTGACTCTGAAAAAGAAACAGAAGAGTCAGAAAGTTCTGAAAGTGATGAAATTAATATAATTAATGCACAAATTAATCATATTGATATAATTTATGAAGTACTAGATGTTAACTCAAACTTACCTCAAGTTGGAACATTTGACACAAACCTGGCAAATGTACAAGATGCCAAAATGTACAGAACCAAACCTGCAAAAAGGAATGGGATATACAGCTGGAAAATCAAGTATAAGTGTTGTTATGGTTGATAACCAAGAAGGAAAAGTGAACTTGGATACAGGAGCATATTGTACCTGTGTTGGTAAAAGTTATTTAAAAACCATTGTTCCAGATTGGAAAGAAAAGCTTATGCCAATACAAGGTGTCAAATTTAGTAGTGCAAGTGAGAGCATAAAGCCCCTTGGATAAATTGATTTAACACTGATTTTTCCTCACCCCTCACAATGTGTCAGAATTAAAGTAGAGTTTGTAGTATTGGACAACTGTACTAGTAATCACTTCATACTTGGAAATGACTACTTGTCAATTTATGGTATAGATATCTCTAACCAAAAAGATAGATATTTTACCACAGGAGACAACAAAAGACAAAAGTTTGGCTTCTTAAATAACAAAAAACAAATTACAGTTGTTAAGAATGAAGAGAAAAGTCCAGGAAAGGAACTTTTCATATCTGAACAGCTCAAAGAGGCAGAATTCAATCAAGAATTAACAGAAAAAATGAACGTAAAATTTATTGACCTCTTATTTAAGTACAAAAATGCCTTTGCAACTGAGAAAGAGCCACTAGGTTCTATAATTGGGCATGAGGTGGATATAATTCTTAATGTGGAAAAACCTTACCCACCTTTACTGAGGATACCTGCTTACCCAGATAGTCCAAAGGCTAGAGAAGCCTTGGAGGTACACATTAAAGAATTAATGGACCCTGGAGTATTAAGAAAAGTGGGACATAATGAACAGGTAGAGGTCACTGCACCTGTCATTATAACTTGGCATAATGGGAAATCAAGAATGGTAGGAGACTTCAGAGCCCTGAACACCTATACCATTCCAGACAGATATCTAATACCCAGAATCCATGAGACATTGACACAATTGTCACAAGCTAAGTTCATTACAGCCATGGATGCTTCAAAGGGTTTTCATCAAAATGTCTTAACAGACAATGCCAAGAAAGTACTAAGGATAATAGTCCACTGTGGGATTTTTGAATACGCAAGAATGCCATTTGGTATAAATAATGCACCTTCCCATTATCAAAGGATGATGAATACCATATTTCCTGAAGAATTATCAGAAGGATGGTTAATTATCTATATTGATGATATCATAGTTTGCTCAGAAACTTGGGAGAATTACCTTACAAGACTAGAAAGGGTACTTTAAAAATAGTGCAAGTGAATATGAAAATTTCCTTGAAAAAGTGTCATTTTGCATAAAGTGAACTAAAGGAACTAGGACATGTTGTATCTGGACTTAGTCTAGGCATAGATAAGAATACAGTAGCAGCACTACTACTTATACCAATGCCTCAAACCAAAAAAAGAAATTCAATCATTTCTAGGATTTGCTGGTTACTATAGACAGCATATAAAGGACTTTGCAAAAATTGCCAAATCCTTGTATAAACTATGTGACCAACAAACAGTCTATGGAATGACAGAAGAAAGAGTCAAGGCATATGAAGAATTAAAAAATTCCTTAACAAATGCCCCATTTCTTCTAATGCCAGATTGGAAACTACCCTTTAAACTTTACATTGATGCTTGTGGAGAAGGACTAGGTGCTGCACTACACCAGACACAAATTATCAATGATAAACCAGTGGAAGGACAAATTTGTTTTATTTCAATACAGATAAAGCCAACAGAGGCAAGATATGGAGCAAGCCAAATGAGATGCCTCTGCTTAGTGTGGGATTTGGAAAAATTACATTATTACTTGGATGGAACAGTATCTGATGTGATTACAGACCGTAATGCTGTAAAATCTCTATTAAATATAAAAACTCCAAATAGACATATGCTGAAATGGCAAATTGCTATCCAAGAATATAGAGGAAATATGACTATTGTTCATAAATCTGGTAATATGTATATAAATGCAGATGGTCTTAGCAGATGGGCTCTAGCAAATACCCCTGACAATCCAGCAAGGGTACCACAGGAAGAGCACCATATAGAAGGAATATGTGTTACAGACATTGGCTTAGAATTCTTCAAGATAGACAAAAATAGCCATATCTTAAGCCAACTTCTAATGAAAGACTGCAAAGATCCATCACTCTAATCAAAATTAGATGAAACATGGAAAAAGGCATATGATGAAGGAAGCTTCCACCTCCTTGATGGAATCATTTACCATAGAACAAAACACACATGTGTTATGGCCTTAATAGGTAGAACCCTGATAAACAGTATTTTACATGAGTGTCATGATAGCTTTGCAGGTGGACATCTCTCAGAAGATAGAACACTAGAAAGGGTAAAAACCTTCTCTTGGTGGCCAAATTGGAAGAAAGATGTCGCAGAATACTGCCAAACCTGTGACAGATGTCAAAAGGCCAACAGAGCCACAGGAAAGAAATTTGGAATGATGATCCAAATCCAAGAACCAAAATCCCCCTTGGAAATAGTTCATATGGATTGGGTAACAGAATTACCTCCAGGAGGAGACAGAAGCTATAATGCATGCCTAGTGTTAGTTGACAGGTATAGCAAAACTCCCATGTTCCTACCATGTCACAAAGGTGACACAGCTATGGACACAGCCATAATGATATGGAATAAAGTCATTAGCCACACAGGCTTATTCCAAAATATCATAAGGGACAGAAACCCAAAATTCACTTCAGCATTATGGACAAATCTCCATAACTTGTTTGGGACAAAGTTATCATTCTCAACAGCTTACAATCCTCAAACTGATGGCTTAGCAGAAAGAATGATACAAACCTTGGAGGACATGATCAGAAGATTCTGTGCTTATGGACTAGAATTCAAAGATTATGATAGTTTTACCCATGATTGGTGTACACTAATACCAACCCTTGAACTGGCATATAAAACATCAATCCATTATTCTACTGGCAAAACACCAGCAATGCTAGAAAAAGGTTGGAATCCAAGACTCCCTTATGATACCCTCAAAAAGGACTTAGTGGATATACATCCAACAGCAAGCAGTTTTAAGATAATGCTTGACAAAGCAAGACACCATGTAAACAGATGTATGCAAGATTCTTTCAAATATGCAAAAGAAAGATGGGATAAAAGTCATAAACCACCTGACTTCCAAATAGAAGACTTGGTCCTAGTATCAACCCTTAATTTTAATAACATAAAAGGCCCAAAAAAATTGAAAGATTCCTTTGCAGGACCATTTATGATAAAAGCACTTCATGGACCCAATGCTGTGCAATTGGAACTCACAGGTGAATTAATGAACAAACACCCAGATTTCCCTGTAAGTCTGATAAAAACTTACAGCTCAAGTTATAACGAACTATTTCCACTAAGAAATAAATCCCCAATTGAAATACCCCCCTTGGAAGAAGGAGAGGAAAAGAAAATTTTGTAAGTCCTTAAAGAAAGAAGGACAAGAAACAAAAAAGAAAGAGAATACCTTGTGAGGTATAGAAACTCAACTCAAGAAGATGAATGGCTACTTGAGAAAGATAGAACAAATGCTGATGAACTACTAGGAAGGTTCAGACATGAAAGAAAACCTAAAGAATAGAAAAATAAAGCATTATTGAGCTTCAAGACTAACAAAGTCTATTGAAGAGGTAGGACAGTGGATGATACCCTAATTACACATATCAGATTGTGGTACAATCTTTTTTGGTGATAGGGAATGTGAACCTTTGAGATATGACCACATACACAAAAAGGTCACAAGAAATATTTAAAATAATTACCTTAAAACCATAAAACTTCCATACATGTGAAATAAGTTACACCATTGGACTCCTCATGGTACAATACACATATACCATTTTTATGGCATATATTTAAAGTCAATATTTAATAAGCTATAAGTAATAAAACCCTATAAAAAACATGAATCCTCAATTATTACCAATACCAATGAAGCAAAATGTGAAATAAATTATACCATTGGAATTCCAATAAAACTATACACATAAAATAATTAATAAGCTAATCTCCAAAGCCAATACTTCAGGAGTTAAGCTGAATATATGCACTTTTTTGGTCAACACATATATTCAAGGATTTTAGCTAATATCTTTTGAAATATACATGATAGAGTGATGAACCACAAAAATTCACCACATAATTACTGTAGGAACACAGAAATGAACTTTACTTCACAAGCTATAAACAAGGTTAAAACCTGTAATGGATTGATTAAAATCAATAGAGCTGTTGACCCATTTGCTGTGAAAGTGGTCCAAACTTAAAAAAGGGGTGGACATTCAGATTATTCTAGTTTATTTGCGAAGAATGACATATTTCTTATTACAATATTCAAGGTATAACCGCTTGAAATCATGGTTTGAAGCTTAAAATATTAGATTTCAACAGAAAAGATGAGTTACAAAAAAATCAACAAAAATAGAGTTTTGATGATGTAATAAAATTCTCTTTAAAGTGTAATAAGGACATGCCAAGATATCAGAATACACTCTCAGAATAGATGTAGCGTGTATAACGTAAAAGTTATTAATGATCAAAGTTTAAGCTTAAATTTGATCATTTAAGATCACTCACTGTAATCTTATTTTAAGTTTAACAGTCATATAAGTGATAAAAATGATGAATACTATTAGAATATGATTAATACTAATGAAATTCTCAAAGCTTAGGCTTCTGCCAAGCCTATGATGTCATAAAACTTAGATTTCTAGTGATAACTCTAAATAATGGTGTAATTATGAGGTAAGATGGTTTGATCATGATGTAATCATCATCAAAACTTAAAACATTGATCAATTCTAGTAGAAAGAATCAGTAAATGTCTACTAGAAGCCTTCTGGATTCTAGGAGGGAGGTATTTACTATAAATAGAGCTCTTTTTACTCTGTTTTCCCCTCAGACGCTTACAAAACACTCAAATATTTAAATCAAAAGGTAATTTCTTTATTCTTTATATATAAAACTCTTATATTATCAAAGACCAAAGATAATCTTATTATAATCATCATCTTTGACATGATTATTGTATTTATTTAACTGTTTTGTTTAAAATTCTCTTAAAAACCTCAATTCCACATAAAATTAAGAATATTTGTAATTTCTCTTAAAATTCATTGTAAATACACTTTGAAAATTTGTATTTACATTTCCTTGGCGTAAAATTATTCAAAATTATCATATTCAGTATCAAAAGTAGGTTATTTCCTCTTATTATGATAATTTTCTTGCTATTATTACTTTAAATAATTCTATAATTAATCTAAATAGTATTTATATTAATTCATAAACTTAATATTAGTAATATTATTGTTATTGATTGCTTCTTATTAATAAAAAACAATTTTTTACGCCTTTATTATATATTGGTAACAATAATAAAGTGCCTTCAAATATATTAATTATATTATGTAATATATTTATTTATTATATTTTTTTTTCATAATATAAATTATATTATTATATTTATTCAATAATAAAATTATTTTTATGCCATAATTATAATAATCATCTATTATGACAATTATTTTTATCTTATTTACTTTATTTATAAGGACATTCATAGTACAATAAGTAAAATATTAGTAATTTTTACTTCTTGTTTCATAGTCAAACCTTACAAATAGGCTGATTTCAGAGGTGACTTGGCTGAAGAAATTCAACAAAATAAAGGCCTTTATGAATCTCTGAACACTTTGATTCCCTCAGTATCATTGTATTTGGACAGAATTGAGTGGTATGAAGATGTTGGCAGGCTTCAAAGAGCAAGTATATGCCAATGCCTGATATGAAGGATCCAATTGCAAATAAGTATCAAAGACCTGTTTTTTTATTCCACAGCCCAATCTTTCTCTTTTTCCACTTATTTCTGTCCTCCAAATGATAATCCACCCATTTTCATCTGCTTCTTGGATAGCTGTTCTCATTTTGTTCCATTGGATATCATCATTCATAAAGCTTATCTAGTCCCCCCCATTATTGCAAATTGGGAATTTAATTCCCAAACAAAAGGCTGGGGTGTGAAGATAAATTTAAGAAACACAGGCTGTTATATTTTCCCAATATCCCCCCTCTGAGAAAAAATCAACTATTCTTGAGGTTAATTCAGATTTATTGATTTTTGTATATACAATTTATGCCAATTATCCCCTTACTCAGTCCTACTTATTGCTTAAATACCACCTCAGTCTCATTTCTTTATCAAAGATGTGGAGCTTTTGTACTTGAAAATAGTCATATTACAAACATGAAAAAAACCCTTTTTGCGCCTTCACTTGTCCCATCAAAAAAATTCCCCAAAATTGTAGACTTCTATTTTTTCATTTTCAAGATTGAACCCTTCATTTTCAAAAAAAGTGAAAGAAATTCATAAGTGGGAAGATTTCAAATGAATTTTTGAAAGAATATGCTATTTTGTAAAATTGGCCAAATTTGAGAAATTTGGCAAAAAAAAAAATTGAAAAAAATTTGGGGATATTGACATCCCATGTTGGTAAAAATATGGCAAAAAATAAATAAAAAAACCTCACAGCTGAGCCTGAGGAATTTCATTTAAAAAAGGGTGTTGGTAAACACACATAAGCTTCTAGTAAAAACACGTAAGCCCTTACGTGTTTTTACTAAAAACTTACGTGTGTTTACCAATTTATGGTAAAAACACGTAAGTGACCTTAATTTTCAAAAAAACTCCTCAGGCTCAGTTTTGAGGATTTTTTTAATTTTTTTTTGCCATATTTTTCCCGACTTGGCATTTCAATAAGCACAAATTTTTTCAAAATTTTTCTTTTGCCAAATTTCACAAATTTGGCCAATATGCCAAAATGGCATATTTTTTTCAAAAATTCCTTTAAAATCTTCCCACTTATGAATTTCCTTCATTTTTTTTTTTAAAATAAAGGGTTCAATGTGAAGAATAAAGCACCAGAATCCCATAATTTAGGGAATTTTTTTGGGTGGGACAAGTGAAGGCGCAAAAAGGGTTTTTTTTCAAATGTTTTTTCCCGTCATTGTAATATGCCTATTTTTAAAAAGTGAATTTAATAACTTCCCACTTATGAATTTCCTTCATTTTTTTTTAAATTAAAGGGTTCAATCTGGACAACAAAGAACCAGAAGCTCATGAATTGGGAAAATCTTTTGGGTGGGACCACAAGTGAAGGTGCAAGGAGTGTTTTTTTTAACTGTTTTTTTCCTTGTGTGTAATATGACTATTTTCAAGTACAAAGGTTCCACACGTTTGATATAAAATGAGACTGAGGTGGGATTTAAGCAATAAATATGACTGAGGAGGGGGATAATTGGCATAAATTGTATATACAAAAATCATTCAATCAGAATCAACCTCCAAAATAGTGGGTTTTTTCTGAGAGGGGGGAGGAAGATTTGACAAATACAACATTCTGTGTTTCTTAAATTTATCAGCCCACACCAGGGCTTGTGCTTGGGCATGAATCTTCCGGTTCACAGTAATGGGGGGGACTGGATAAACTTTAGAAATGATGATGTCCAAAGGAACGAAATGAGCACAACTATTCAAGAAGCAGATGAAAATGGGGGATTATCATTTGGAGGACAGAAATATAGGAAAAAAGAAAAAGATTGGGCTGTGGAGTAAAGGAAAAGTGGTCTTTTATACTTATTTGCAATTGGATCCCCCATGTCAGGCATGGACATCCACTTGCTTTTTGGAGCCTGGCCAACATCTTCATACCATTCAATTCTTTCCAAATAAGAGGATACTGAGGGAATTAAGGTGTTCATGGCTTCATAAAGGTCTTGATTTTGTTGAATTTCTTAAGCCAAGTCACCTCTGACATTAGCCCATTGATCTTGAGTCTTGTAAATGAAGTGGGGTACTGTTCTGTAGCCACAGTTTCCATCACCCTGGACATTGATGGCCTTGAAGGTGTATTTCAATATAAACTTGGGCAAGTCTTCTGAGCCAGTTATCTGATAACATAAGTTCAAAAAATGAATAAATATCAAAATAAACAACATAAAATTACATTAAAAAGAATCAGAAACTCACAAACAGCGTGGAGCATTCATCACTTGTGTGATAGTTGCTTTGACAATGCTCACAGGTCAGGTCAATTGCATCATAGATATTCAAACTGGTGGCAGGCTTGTGTGATTTTCTTTGTGATTCTTTGCTTCCAATTGCCAATCTTCTGGACCTTCTAAGGGTTACTTCTGATTTATTTAATTCAGTTGCTGAGGGTAGTGAATCCGATGAACTGATGGATTTAGATAAGGAGTCCTCAGAATCTTCAGAATCTTCAGATGAGTCCACTTCCATAATTGGAGAGGGGACATTTGACTGGGATCTTGAAGTTGTTGTGCTGGTCACTTTTGATGGGGGTCTTCCTCTTCTCTTGGTTTGGCTCTCAATAATTTCAAATCTTGAAGGTTCTCTTTCGTTTTTATTATTGGCTCCTTGGGGTCTTCCACGGATGTTCTTGCATTCTAGAGGGTCTTCATAATATTGATCATCCTCTTGACTCTTGGGAATTTGATCAAATGGGACTTTTCCAGTCAAAACATCTTGAAAATGTTGGAGTATTGGGGTGATTTCTGCCATTGGTCTTTGAAACAGGTCTTCCCCAATGTCTTCAAATATTTTCTTGGCTTCATTCTTTCTTTCTTTTTCAACACTTTGATCATCACCTTTAAAACCAGTCTGAGAAGAATATGACAAGTAAAATCAGTTAATAAGAAAAAAAATAATAAGAAGAAATTAAAAAACCCTCACAGGAAAATTCAAATGCCATTGAGGATGGAAGTCTGATAATTCAAGCCTTTGGCGCTTGAAAAATGCCTTTTGGGTCTTATGCTTGCAAGGAATGCCTTTATAATTGTTGTATGTTGTTGGTGCATTTTTCATTTGGAGGAAATTTTGTTTTGAAATTTTCAAAGGCAATCTGAAGAGCATAATGAGACACCTTGCCATTGAGGGCACAGATGTGTGGAGGAAAATTCTTGACATGGACAATAATTTCTTTGGATATTCTGTTGATAATTTCAATAAATTGTTTTCTGAATGCCATGTGGAGTGCCCTGACTACCTCCAGGAGAGTACCAGTGGACCTTTGTAGCCAAAGTTTAACCATGGCATGGGCACCTTCAACTCTGGAGGTGGAGCCCACACCCAGGTGGCAATGGTGGTTTGTCCAGGCTGGCACATAATCCTCTTTTAGAGGAAGCAACGTATTTTCCAAATACTGAAAGACCTCAGCATTTTCAACTTGCTTTTGAAGCTTCTTCCAGTTGTCTTTGAAAGACTTTTCAGTGGGTGAATACATAAGCTGAGAAAAGAATCCCAAAGTCATTAATAAAGACAATAATAAGAAAAAAAGTGAAATAAAATGAAATAAAATGAAGAAGTATATTACTTGATTCCAAAGGCCCATAAAATTTTCAAAATCAGTTCCATGACCAATTTTCTTCATGCAATGAGCAGATACATCCTTGTTGATGTGCCAAATGCATAGCATTACTTTGGAGTCTGGGAAGAGCTTCTTAATAGAGTTTTTCAAGGCCAGATCCCTGTCAATAACAATAACTGGGGGGGGAACAAGATTGGTGTTGTTGAGGACCTTTTCAATGTATTGATTTAATGCCCAAGTATATGAAGTTTCATTTTCATTCTTCATCAAACAAAAAGCCCCAGAAAAGGTCTTATTTGTTGAGCTGAATCCAACAATATGAAAAAGGGGCATTTTGTACTTATTGGTTTTATAAGTACAATCCATAAGAATGACATGAGGAAAGCCATGAAGAAGTTTTATGGCCAGGGAGTGAGTAAACAACAAGGAGGTAATGTGTCCCTCAGAATCCCTTGCAGAGGACTAAACAAAATTTTCTTCTTTGAGAGTGTCAATAAGAGCATCAATGGGCCTTCTACCTTGCAGTTTGTCTTTCTTTATTTTCTTGACTTGGTTATAAATGTCTTGAAGGATTACAGGCCTGTCAGACTCCCTCTGGCTGCATAATTGGGCCTGAATTTGCCTTGGCATGAGGAGTGATTCAGACATTTGAGCAATTTGGGATGTTTCTTGCTCATTGAATTTCCTGAAAGCAGGATGCACCATGATATTTTCAGTAGCATCATGGCTATGTTCAGGATTTTTGACTTTAAGAGTCCAAGTGGTACTCTTGGCATATTTCCTGGCATAAAGTCTAAAAGGACAGTCAAGCTTTCTGGAGGTGACTGTTTTGGAGGGGCTTTTGTTGTGATTTGGGGTGCCAGACCTGTAACAGCATATTTCAATTTGGTTGTGGGTCATATTGGACCTCAAGGTGGACACAGCATACCCCTGAGCCCTGGAAACATTATGCACATGTTGCCAAAGAAGCTCAAGGGTCTGAAATTCACCTTCAGTGGGGGGTTGAAGCATATTTTTAATGAAAATTATGTATAAAAGTGAAAAAAAGGGGAATTGGGGGATTTGGAATGGGATAAGAACCTTTTGAAATGTGAAAAAGAGGTGAAAAAAGGTGTGAAAAATGAACAGAAGTGGTTAAGAGTGACTGAAAGTGGTTTAAATGTGGGATTAATAGATGAGGGATGGTAAAAAGTTGAAAATTGAGAGGCTTGAAAGCAGGTTGTTGTGGTGGAAAATGCAGTCTTTGGGGGAGAAAAAGAAAAAAAGTGTGAAAAGCTTTGCAAAATGGCTTTGGTTATGCTGTTTTTCCAAAAAAAAACAATTTTTTGGGGTGGGGATAATGTGGATTATTGGGGTGTTTGAGCTTGTTTGTTTTTTTTGGGGGGGGGCTGGGCAAAAAAATCTTTAACAATTTGGAGTTAGAGAGGTTTTGTGGGGAAAAAACCTCTTTTGGGCACGTTTTGGCCCAATACAGGCCCAATGGTGTTTCATTTTTAATTAAAAATGAGCCCAGGGCACCCCTTACGTGTTTTTACCAAATCATGGCCAAAACACGTAAGTTTTTAGTAAAAACATGTAAGCTCTTACGTGTTTTGACCAATACCCTTAAAAAAAAAGGCCACTTACATGTCTTGGCCATAAATTGGTAAAAACACGTAAGGGATTATGTGTTTTGCCCAAATCTTAAGTGTCTTTAGCAAAATCCTAAATAAAACAAATTATTCAAATTAGAAAAATAACATTTCTTCTAATGATTTTATCTGAAAACAAATGTAAAAATTATTCAAATACTGGTTATAGAAAAAATGCTCATTTGTAATAGTCCTTTTTTATCATTCATTTTTTAAGGTCAATTTATCCTCTTCCATTAATTCTTTAGATAAAATGCTTTTGATTTTTTTGGGGATTTTTTTTTTGAAAATGTGTGTTTTAAAAAATATAGAAGGGAAATATCCAATTTAAAATAAAAACATGGTGTAATTAATGATAAGAGATTTATAAATTAAATTTCCTAATTATTATCTTAATTTGAAATTTCAATATCATGTTGTATTTTATAAGATGAGGACCAAGTCGTTGCATCTCTGAGAGATGATAGATCATACTTCCTATAATATTAAGACAAATATTATTACAAAAAATTTATCACACTGTTATTCTGCTTGCATAAATTAAAACATCAAATTAAGAGCTTTATGATAATTCTTGAAAGCTTAAAACCAATGTTATGATTTTATTTTTCTTTTTTTTAAAATTTGAATTGTACTTTCTTTTGCAAAAGCTGATGATTAAGAAATTACATGGACAATAAATTAAGTTTATGAAAAATAATTTTCCTTGTGAGCTTGAATATTTGTTATGGGGAAAGCTTTACAAAGTGCCATACAAAACTGATAAAAATCTGAGTGAATACCTTGTGAAATTCTCAATAATTACATACATATATTTGAAAGATAATTGTGACTATGCTCTTAAGCTAGCTGGAAATGGCTCTGAAGTGATATTTAACTCACTTCAATATTCCTTCCAAAATATTTCAGGCTTATTCCTGTAGTGCCTTTCTTGAAAAATATCAATTGACTTATTTTTATAGGCTATCAATAAAAATAAATACCAGAACACAAAGCAAGGAGCACTTTCTTTCTCTTGAGAATGTTAAAAGATATTAATATTTAATTTTACCGACTAAAATTTATAGATTACTTATGAGTACAGCTTTACTATTCTTTTTAGGTTCCAAAGATTTATAATCATAAATTCTTTGTGATAAAACTCTAATATTATTTATTGAGCTAATACCAAAATTACTGAGGTTATGGCCAAACTTAGGTCAAATAAGGGTGAATGAAATATTCACCTCTCATCTAATTCTACATTTTTAGGGAAAGATACTTAAAGTGGGGTCTTTTTGGAAAGAGCACAATAAGGGCTATCTGATGGTGCCTTTCATATCCCCATATATAATCTTGAGCAAAACTTATGGAGCATAAAAGCTCCATACAGATATCAAGAAAATCATATATCTGAATAACAAAACTTGTAAATGGCATAACGTTGCCATATTGAATGGTACCCTTATGAAATGAGGTACCATTGTGTATATCTCATTCAGGGATACAAAATGAAAAAAAACAGAGAATTATTTACTCATCTAAAAATAAGTATTTTTTAACTATTCCCAATTTCAATCCAATATTTATATTGTATTTGTAATAATCTTTGAATAGAATTTACAGAGATTTTCTTCATAAATTTAGGAAAATGTGATTTAGAGAAATTAGAAAATTGATTCCTTGATTTCTTTTTTAATTTGGATTTTTTGACTGTTACAAAGGGGAGATTTCAAAGAATTACTCCAAAATAATTAGGTCTAAAAACCATTAAATGAACAAAGATATTTATTCCTCAACAAATGGAGATCTCTAAATAAATTCCAATTATTAAGGTATATATAAAGCCTGAATAAGAAAAAAAGAAAAGAAATTCCTATGAAATATAAAAAATATAAATCAAAGATAAGCAAAATAGGAAATGATCTTGATGACATATTTTAAAATAATAAATGTTCAAAATTAAGCTTAAACCTATCAATGAATGTAGCATAACTTAACTTCAATCTAGCACATATGATTGCATTGGATTAATATGCAATATACAAATGTTAGTTATTGGAGCTATATGATATCTCTTGATATAGCTTCTCCCCCAAATTTTTCAAAATGATAGCTCAAGAAATAAACAATTGTTAAAACTATTATATTTGGTTTTGAGATATTGAAATATGAACTAAATAAATATTATTAGCTCTGAAAATTTGATTCTTAATCAGAGATATAACAACCCCAAAAAAATTTGCTATTAGAAAAAATTCTATTGTACATAAATATATAAAAGCTGATGTTTAAACTAAAATTAAACTAAATATGCTATGTGTATTCCATTTCCATTTTCTGAGAGCAAGAATTCTCCTCATTTTACACCCTGGGGTGGAATCATACAAAGCTTTTCAATAATTGAATCAGGGAAAGATATTCTCCTCCAAATTTTCACACATGATGGTTATAAGTGAAAAAGAGCCCTCTACAGATTTTTGTAGGCTAAGATACTGAAAATATCTCCTAAATGTGTACTCTATTTTTCAAAGCCTTCCTTGAAATATACCTTCTGTCATTCATATTGAGGTTCTTTCTTAAACTTAAAATAAGTAATTTAGCAATAAGAAGAGAAGTTAAATAGGTTTATTATGTTCCATTCAATATAAGATTTTATAAGAGATGGAAATTTCATGTCAGTGTTTATTTTTATCAATAGCTATATTTTAAAGATATTTTCAAGTATTTGATAAGTTTTATCATGAATTGAAGATCTCAAAATACAGTGGTTACAGTGTTAATACTCTTTTGCTATATTTTTCTGTAACTTCATTTCTGAAGCTTTAGTTTTTATGTAAATTTCTATAAAACAGACCATAAAGGTTGAATTTCTGTGTTAATTGAATTATATCAGTTAATAGAAAATGAAAATACATAGGGATTTACAGTAAGCCTTTAACATGTGTTTTTGAGCCAATGAGCTTTGAGAAGCCCAACAAAACAATAATATTCAAGGAAATCAATTAAATATTTGTGGCTTGCATATGCGGCTTAAAAGTCTCCTAAAAATTCCTTTTTGAAATTTAATCTCTTTCCTAGCTCCCACATGTAACCAATTTATCTGCAATGTCAAATTCCAAATGCAACACCTTCTGGAAGGTGTAGCAATTTTGATCATGGTGAATAATTTACAGGATCTTTTTAAGTTGAAGAAAACTCTATAAGAAATATTCTTTTGAGCCAATTTACAAAAAGGTACTTTAAGAAATAATAATAGAAGAAGAGTTCTTAGAATGGCATATAAAATAAAAAATCATCAAAAGTTACCAGAATTGAGAGATAAAGTAAGTGAATGAGCTTAAGGTGGTGAAAGGTGCTTGAATTCTCCTTTTGGGTGGCTATAGAGTTAAATTGAGCTGAGGTATTTTTCTTGAGGCCAAAGCATTTTTTGAAAGCTAAAACCATTGAGTAAAGCTTTTATTAGACATATTGAAAGCAATTTAGCTGATCACCAAGCCAGAGAGATTCCCATTTTAAAAGAAAGGATGGAGTGAAGAAAAATTTTTCTATAGATTCAAATTTTCTTTCAAACAATTCCAAATAATTCCAAAGTGAATGATAATGAAAGTGACAACATAGAACTTAATTATTTCATAATGAGACCCCAGTTTGGCTCAAAAAGGGCTGTTTTTTTAGCCATTTTTTTACATTGAGCCAGTGTCCTTGATAGTAAAAGAGAAATTTATAGGTATAAAACACTCCAGAAGGTATGATTTCACCTCTCAAAACACTTAAAGTATTCTCAGTAAATTCTTTATTAACTAAGAGTACTCCCACCCCCCACAAATAAGTCTGCGTTCTCTGTTTAATATCAAAACCTTATTGATCAATTGAGTCAAAAAATTCTGTATTGCATCCATTCCAGGTTGGATTCATTTTTTTATTAAATTTCAAACTCTCTTCTTATATTTGAGTATTTTGGGTGATAGCAACACCCATTGAGACCAGTTTTCCTCTCCCCCTCAAAGTAAGTCCTTTGAATATCTTGGAATTCAAACTCATAAACCTTTGAGATGATACCAAAAAAACAGAAAAAATGCAACTCAATCTTTTTATTCAAAGCTAATTGAAAATTGAAATCTCATTGGATCAGTGCAGATAGTAAATTCAATGAAGTATTTCCTTTAATTTCTTATAGATTTTAAATTAAACATCACACCCCATTTTGAGCACAAAGAATATTTGCTGAAACCAAATCTTGTGTTAAGAAATTGAGCCAGTGTTTTTCATATTTTCATACTAGAAGATGTGAAATATTTATTTAGGATATTTTTTAGAGTTGAGCTACACAGACATTACTCCAAGGTAGCTCATAGTAAGTTCTGATAAAAACTAACATTGTGATACTTTTTTTGTAATTTAACTCAAAAAAATGAAATTTTTGATTATATTCTTCAATTTTTTCTACAAAAGATTTTGGAAAATAAAATTATTAATAAGCTCCCAGTTTTGGCTAATTTTTATAAGTGAATTTTATTTCTGAATATTTTTTCATGACTATGATTTCTTTATATATTCTTATAATTAAAATAATTGTTTTACAATAAGGAATGATTATGTTAGTCATAATTTAATTCAATTCTACCTTGTATCTTGAGTCTTTTCCATATTTGAAAATAACTCCAAATCTCACAAAAGGCTTTAAAGAATTCATATTAAACCCAACAAACATTTTAAATTTTTTGCAAATTCTCAAAACTTTGAGCTTGCTGTTTTGAAATGGATAATTTTTAATACTATATGGAAAAGTTTATAAGAATTTCATTTTTAATGCACTCTTAAAGAGATAAGTGAGAAAATCCCAATAAGCCTAAATAAAATTCAAAAGGTTTTGAGTTTCTACAGCCTTATTAAAATCTAAGTAATATATTATGGATTCATTTTCCATGATGAAACTATTTGGAAATTATATTCACCCATTTGAAAGAATTATATTTTAGGTTTTTTAATTCAAATTAAGAAGATTGTATTGAAAATACTTTAAATATTAATTTTGGCTACTTTAAGTGAATTATTAATACAAAATATTCAGTAAATATCTATAGATTTGCATTTATTGGGTGTTTATTTGATCAGCCAGGCTAGAAAATATTAAAATTAAAGAAATAATAAGGGACTGAGTATGTGGTTCTTTGAATATATATTCTCAAAAATTGCATTAAAACAGAGTATCTACGGCTTTGGTGCATGCTAAGATATGAAAATAAGGTCAACAAACAATATCAAAAAGATAAATTCCATAATAGGGGGTGTCAAAGTTACCAAATCCCACACTCAAAATCCCAAGTTTTTTTTTCCAAATCCCGCATTAGCTTTTTGGGATCTGGGAAATCCCACACCTCAAGAGGTGAGGTATTTTGAGGTACAAAAACACAGGTTTTTGGGTACCAAATCCCATGTTTTGATACTAAAATACCACCTTTTGCTTCACTTAAAGGGACATTTTTACAACACATAACTCAGTAAGGGCATGTCAAATTGTATAAACCTCCCCTCCTATTGCATAAAATCTGAATATAATGGTCATTTATTAAGTTATTTTATTGCAAATTGCATTTTATATACATCTTTTCTTCATTTACCATGCTAAAGGCATTGCAAAGGCTACCTTTATTTCAGACCTTAAACTCACTGCAGTTCATTGATGCTCTCAACTCTGATAGTGATTCTGAGATCCAGGAAGATATGATCTTATTATATATGATAACATCACAAAGATACATTAATCCCAGTAGAAGATATCCAACAAATTACATGTATACAATGAATGATTTAGAAACATTATCATCTGAAAAGTTTTGACAGCTATGTAGGTCCACAAATGAATCATTTGAAAAATTGGTTGCAAAAATTCAAGATGATGAAACCTTTCAAAACCCATCACAAAAAAAACAACACAATCCTGACATCCAATTGGCTGTGGCACTATCAAGGCAAGGATCAAATGGAAATGGGGCCAATTTTGGAAATATTGGGATGTTATTTGGAATTAGCCATGGGGCTATTGTGTTGTTCACTCAAAGAGTGATCCAGATATTAACTAAGTTGAAGCGCAAAGTGATTTTGTGGCCAACAATAGAACAACAGAGAGATGTCTCAAGTAATTCAGGCAGAAGGCATCCCTGGGTGCATTGGGTTTATTGATGGGAGTCTCCCACCATTATCATAATGTCCCCCCAATGATGGTGAAGCCTATTTTGATGGCAAAAAAGAGGTAAGCTGTTGAATTTTTATTCTTTATTTAATTTTTACTGATTGTTTACAATTAAGGTATTCTATGTCAATAAAACTGGTTTTCAATATCAACAAACAGTTCAATGCTCTACATGTTGGTTGTGCTGGGTCACTTCATGATTTGAACGTCTCTCAACATATGAAAATAGCACAAACACCTCAAGAGTTTTATAAAAAGGATAAGTACTTACTTGCTGATTCAGCATATGAAAGCTCTCCTTGGGTTGTTCCAGAATATAAGGGAGTTGTAGCACAGAATGAAGAAACCCGTTTTTTCAGTTACTGTCTAGCAAAATTAAGGGTCAGAATAAAGCATGCCATTGGAATTTTGAAGGGGCAGTGGTTTTCTCTAAGGGAAATTCAAAAGCCAATACAGGATAATTATGAAATTGAATATTTTGTTAGTTGGGTTGTTTCTTGCATGATTTTACATAATATGTTAGCACAAATTCGTGATGAATGGTTTGATCTATATGAGGATGATGATCCACCATATTCAGAAAATCTGTCAAATAATGACATTGGGGAAAATGTGGTAAATATGTGTGAAAAAATTAAACCAATTACTTTGGAAAGGAAAAATAGTCAATTGTGAATTTCATCAGGACCATCATTTTATGTACTTAATTTAATGGCATACAATGGAGTGGAGATGTTATTGGTAAAATAAAACTATTTACAGTTAATACTTTTTAGTTCTTTTTTGGTCCTGCACATTTCTTTCAAAGTACCCATTGACTTTTGAATTAATTTTGGTGGGTGTCATTTTCAAGAATTTTTCACCTACATTAAATAATTTATTTTTAATTTGAAAAGAACATCCAAAATAAGCTATTTTGTCATGATTGATTATTTCTGGAGGAGGTTTTGTTTTATGATGAACCATTGTTGATGTCTTTCAAAGAACTTCCATGATACCAGGTTTTTTTGAAAAATCAATCTCCATTTCCAATTTGGGGAAGTGAAAGCCATGTCCAGAGGGGGTGAAGACAGTTTGAAGGGGATGGAAATCTTTTTAAGATACAAAATAAAATGTACCATAAGTCCAGGCATTAAGATAATTCAAATCTTGGTGTGGCTTATTGATAAATCCATCTTATGTGATAATGAAATTGGTAAATGATATTAATTCTTCCTTTGGATTTGAAGAAGACCATTTGAGTTGACTGAAATTTGGTAATTTGGCTGCTTCCATTAATGACTGATTTTCATTTTCAGCTAATTTGAAAAATGGGAGATTCTTGAGTAAACAAATTTGTCATATTTATGAAGGTTGGTCCATTGATTATAATCTGTTTCAATTTGATGAAGAGTTAAACCTGGTTTTCTGGAGTAAACACCTAAAACTCCTGTCATTACTTAGCAATTATTAGAATAATAAGCAAAAAAGATCACACACCTGCAGCTTTGCCAGAGTCAGAACCAGGACAAAACCCAATACCTTTAATAATGACACCTAGGAGTTGCTTATTGGTTTTAATTTCTTGTTGACTTTGAGATAAGGAAATTAATTTCATGATGAGGTTTTGGAGCAATTGAGAGTGGCCAGAAGAATTATAAAAAGGGGTTATTTAATATATGATGACAGGTAAAAAGGGCTTTTTGGTTTTATCATTGAGTACATAAGGATGGGGTACAGTGTTTAGTGATGGAACTTTTAACCATGATGCATTGGCTGATTACATGTCAATTGAAATGGTTGAAAAGTTCTTATATTCTGTTTTTGAATGGCCAAGGTAAGACATGATTTGTTTGGAATCATGGATGTGTTGTCTTTTGCTTCAGGTCAGTTTTTTTAATGATTTGATCTGGTATTATTCTCCTCATGATGTTCTATATTTGGTTTATTCCTAGCCATGACATCAAGAGGAGGAATAGTACATTCAACATCATTCAAATCATGCTGATTATGTACCAAATCTGGTTTAGTCCTAACCATGAAATTATCAGAACGATTTGAAGAGTGAGACAGGGGAGAAGGTTTTTTTTTGAATTTCAAAGAAGATGGAAGGGGGCTGAAATGGAATGACATTGCACAATAAACCCTTATAAATAATCCACCCCTATATCAACAAATAAATAAAAAGATGAAACAAAAATTAAAATAAAAAACAATCATGGGTCAGTAATGATAATCATCAAAAAGAATAATCATCAGTGATTCATGATGATGATTGTAAAAAAAAAGGTCAGCATTCATGATGATCAAAAAAAAAGAAAATCAAATCATAAAGATGATTATGATTCAAAAAAAAACATTCATCAATGATTAATGATGATATGATTTAAAAAAAAAATAAGTGGTTCATGAATGATCATCAATTAATGAAAAATCAATCATAAATAAGATTATGATTTTAAAAAAAACATCAGTATTATATTATTCCAAAAAAATGAAAATAACTGATGTTAGTGGCCTCTGGAGGCCATTAACATCAAGGAATAAAAAAACAATTGGAATTGATTTGGGAGGCCTTTTGAGTTGATTCCAAATTGACTTGGATTGATTTGAGAGGCCTAAACTCAGGAACCTCCCAGGAGCCCTTTTGGGAGGTTCCAGGGTGACTGGGGTGGGGGGGTTTTGGAGGTGGATTTTGATGGATGGGGAGTTTTTGGAGGTGGATGGTGATGGGTGGGGGTATATTGGAGGTGTATAAAAGAAATAAAATTAAATTAAAAAAAATTAGAGTTATGAAAAAAAGCAAAAACATTACTTACCTGAATTAAAAAAGAAGAGTGATTTTTTTTGGATAATTAAAAAAAAAATGGAGAGTGAGGGGTGAAAATAAAAAATAAGAAAAAGTCAGAATTCAAAATTGATATTAAAAAAAATTTCAAGATTAAAAGTTGAAACAATTCAAAATAAAAAAATAAGAAACATATAGAAAAAGAAGAAAAAATAAAAAAAATAAAAACATAAAAAGACATTAAATACCATTTCAAAAAAAAGGAAAAAAGTGGTAATCAGCTTTTATTTGGCTACAAATCCAAAAGAAAGGAAATATGGAGGGAGCCATCAATTTCAATTGTAACAGAATTTGCATAAAATCTTGATGAAAACTCTCCCAAATTTTCAATTTTGTAATAAATTGAAATTAAATTTCATGAAATCAGATCAATGGAAAGTTGGTGCCCCAATTATGCATAAACATTGAATTTTCAATTTTGTAATGAACTGCAGTTAGATTTCATGACATAAGATCAATAATTACACATAAAAATCAGTTTTATTTAACAAATAACCACATATAAAATGAACACATGATGTATACCTAATGTGTTATTTTTTATTGATTGATTTCAGAATGCATTCCAGCTCTGCAATTGGCCTGCTTGATGACAATGCCGCTATAGTGAGATCCATCTGGCATTTCTTTTCCTTAAATTCCAATTCACGATTCTACTTTTCTTTTTCAAACTCATATTTCTTTGTATTTTGCTTCTCCTCAAACTCCATTTGCTTTTGCAACTTTACTTCTTCAAACTGTTGCTTTTCCATGTTGCTTGCTTTCTCTTCATTCCACCTCTCCCTGTCCCACTCCAAATGTGCATTTTCACTGGTTTCATGGGCTACAAATCATGCATTTTGTCAGTAGGATTGATCAGAGTAACCATAAATCCAAAACATACCCTTTTTCTGTGGTTCAAGCAAATTTACATATGTTGGTGCAAACATATCCATCAGCCTTTTCCTAGAACCACTCTTGTAATTCAAGTTGGATGTCAATGCTTGATTACACTTTTGTGTTGAATGCATTATGGATTTATTTTGCTGGTCAAAGGAGAAATAATCAACAATGGATTTCATAAGTATAAGGCTTAAACATACTTACTGATTCATCCTGAAGGTTTTCTGCTTGAACCAAGTCATCTTCATTACAAAGGAAAGGACCCAGATTGAGTGGTGATTCCAAACAATTATTCTCCTTTAAAAAGAAAAACAAGGTTTAATTATTGCAGGTAAAAAAAGGAAGATACAATAGCTTACCTCATCAAGAAAAACATCAACATCATCATCACCATTTTAGCTGTCTTTTTCTTGTGAATCATAGCTTGCAATAGGAGTGAAATTGGGCTTGTGTCCAAAGAGAACATTCATTTAAGCATAGCAAGTACACATACTTTCAAGATTTTCACTCATTGATTTGATTCCTTTACTCTCATCTTCTTCCATTATTCCAGCCTCAGTTAATTTTTTGAATTTTTTTGCTGCCATATACTTCTTTTTGTATGTTTGCCATTGATCTCGGATGCTGCTTGAGCTAAGGTTTAGGCAATTTTGTGATTTTTTGTTGACCTCAATGGCCATAAGCTGAAATCCATGCTGTTTTGATGAAGGAGGTCTTCCAATAGATATTGAACCACTAGAAACAAAACATGACTTGAAATTGGATTTGACTGAAAGCCAATTAATTATGGTTAAATAATCTGTACGTATTAAGTGACCTGATGGATGTGGCAGGCCAGATGTGATCTTCATATCTGACTTGATTTGTCTTGCTTCGGAATGAGGCATTATTATATGGATGAATAAGTATAAATAGACTGTAAGCTGTTTGGTCAGATTGTCCAAAATGGAGTGGAGAAGAATATGTTGTACAGGTATGAATTGTGAATACTCATTTGGGTTAGGTTTCAATCTGAAATCCCAGATGCATGGGATTTAGTCAGAATACAAGGGGACTCAATTAAAATGCCATGTGATTTACACATAAAAAACCCGGGATTTAGTGTTGGAATTTGGGTTCCAAATCCCGCGTTATTTTAAGGTGGGATTTGGTGACTTTGACAACCCCTAATAATAATAAATTTTTCTCAAACCTAGAAAGCTAATATTTAAAGTTTTGAAGTAATAAGATCATCATCTTAGGTTGTTGAGAAAAATTAATCTCAAATCTAAACTATGAAGTATATTATTTTTGTAACTTTTTCCACAATTAAATTAATGAACTGATATGTTTTTGTTAGATATAGGTAAGTACAGGGGTAAAAAAACATAAGATTTAGGATTTTTGAATTGTTTTTCCCAAATATCATTGTGAGAACTCCTCTTTTGTGGTATTGGGATGAGGCAGTTCCTGGAGGGTAAGTTCACAGGGAACTATTTTTTACATGATAATAACCCCTGTGACCAAAGGTGGTATGGGTGCATTTCCTACCATTCCTCAAATATTGAACAAAATTATCCTTGGAGGTCACAAATCAAAACAAAATGATTAAGTGGTTTTAAAACTGAAGAAGCCAAAATTTAGCAGTATCAGATAAGACGTCTTCAATATATAATAATGAATATAATGTCAATAATCTGGTTAATTTTCAGATTTTCATGAAATACTTTTCTGTTTTTTTGTTTTTTTTAGGAATATCAGGCGAAGTGACTTCCTCTTGGTGATGAAGATTTTTAATATGGGTTATTTGAGATTTTCTGGTAAATTTTATGAGTATTGATAAGGTCAATATTGTTAATAGAAAGTAATAGTATAGTAAGATAATCTTTAACAGTACTTAATGATGATATAAAATAGTATTTGTTGGATTTAAAAGGTAAGGCTCTTTGATATTGAATATTTCAAGGGGTAAGTTAATTTGAAATATTGATAAAGTGTGTTAGCCTTTACTGGATAAGATATTTTTAATAGAGAAGTACCCCAAATCTTGAATTCTGGGTTAATTTATTTTCAAAACTAAGATTTCACTTGGATTAGCTACTGGGAAATATTCAACACTATACTTCCTCTGAGCTTAGATACTGGGAAATTAAATTCAATATAATATATTTGACTACAAGGGATGACTTATTTGTGTGCTCAAGATGTAATATTCATGGGGAAATTTTCAAAATTGGGGGAGAGCCCCTCTATTTATACTTTTTGGAAGACCATGGGGCTCCCCATGGTAGATGTATTTTCTCAATTTAATTCCTCTTTATTTCATCATGTGAATTTGTTTTTGGTGAGGAATTTCCTTGCAGGTGTTAGGTGATTTATTATTCTCTTTTGGTGAACTGGCTATGACATGATCTTCTGGAAGTTTCCTTGAATGCATGAGGTAATTTCATTTTTTATGAGGATTTTTCTTTTTCAGAGCCTATTTTCTTCCAAACGATATGATTTTGATTAGGTAAGTATCACATAATGACTCGGGATTTTCCTTGCATACGTTGTAAACTAGGTTTTGTGGAAGAAAATGTGTAATTTATTCAGGAGACATGGCTTTGTTTCTCATTTTTAGACTGTATATTCAGGTCAGGTGATTCTTTCTAGCAGGAGTGTATTTCCTTTTATTCACAAAATGTTTTCATTTCCTAGTTTGGCACATGCTGTGCTTTGGGATATAGTGTATCTCCTTCCATATTTTATTGGGACTCTGTAATGATTTGGGTGTTTTAGCTTTGAAGTGTATGAACTGGGAATTATGTAGGGTTTAGGGTTGCTCTGATATTTTCCTGCATTAATTGATTTATTGTAATTTATGCATGCAGTGAGGCTGTGTCATTTCATTGAGTTGAGCTATTGTGGATATTCTTTTGTAGCTTGAGTCTGGCTGTAATGAGGGTCTTCTTCAGGAATTTCAGTGGATGTAGGATGGTCTTATATTTCCTAAATGCAGAGGTTTTCATGATTTGACGGGTTATTGTTGAAATTTTGATATTTATTGTATGTGTTGAGGGCTATGCATGGAGCTAGAGTGGAACTGATATTGTTGAAATTTTTTATTTTGATTTTTACTGTTATTATTCCCATAATTTGGTAATTTTAATTACTATAATAGTAATTAGCTGATTGCATGAGCTTTTTGTTCATTTTCTATGCATCTTCAAAGGTCATCTTGGGGATTAAGCTTGCATTTTTTATCACAGCATGTTTTAATTATGGATTTTTATCATAATTCCTCTAAATTCTTGTATCTTCTGATATTTTCTGAAATATTCTCAAATATTCCCACAAGTTCTACAAAATTCCTTTCCAGCCATACCCAAAATTCTGAGAATCTTCCCACTGTGGCTTGAAGCCTTGACCTTTCCAGATCTCAGCTTCAGAGTTTCTCCTTACCAACCACCACCAACAAAAGGCTTACCTTATCTGGATCCAGCAGCTCTGTCCTGACCCTTATTTAACATCATCTCAGTCACATAATGCTTAGTGATCTTCATTATTGTAAACTTTTTACATTGCTTTATGAACTGTAGCAGCCTTATAGAAGTACATACACTTATTTTTGAATCCTTTACAATAATTAAAAGATTTTTCAATAAAAATACTCCAAATTTTTACTTCCTAACCCAGCAACAATTAATTAATGTTCTCCTGAAAAATAATACAACATCTTTTGCATTAAGTATATTGAATAAACTTCCAAGGATGATATAAAGTACATAAAAATTAATCAAATTGGAATTGCCTTCCCATGAAATCAGAAAAATGTGCTTTAATATAATCAGGGCCTTCTAAAGAACTATCTTTTTAAATGTGATTATTTGGTGCCAGAAATCCCATGTGATTCAAAATGGAGCTTTACTATTTTCTTGATATATCTTAAGACTATTCATCATTCAAAAATGATTACACAACTTATTGACAAAGCCATACTAATATACAAGGGAGAAACACACATTTTTTTGGCTTGTTCTCCTTAATTAAATTACTTTCATTTGGCTATCAGTTCTTTGAGTTTCTTAAACCTTCTTTGAAATTGAAGCTTTCACTTAAGCCTTTCTTGGTCTGGCCCACATGTCATTTCAGTTGAATGGTTATTTGAGTTTTTATGGGATTGTTGGTAGTTGAGTTTCTCTTCTTCCGAATCTATATCCTTTTTCAAGTAAAATAAAAAAATAAAAATAAAAATATGGAATTATCCAGTTTTAAGAGATAAAGAAACACAATCAAATTCTAAACAAGTGGTATTTAATGAAAAATATCCTATATCCGCAAGAGAATAGAAGATACTAGTATAAGACTATGAGCTGATAGATCACTGAATGGAGAGATGGAAGTTAATGTGAGTTATTAGATAGAGAATTTCTTTACGAATAACATGTACCCTATCAAGGAGGGGAATACAATGGATTGAGAGGAGAAAAAGGTTTCCAAATTGCTATTTTGAGAGAAAAATGTGCAAGATGTATGATAAAAAATTAACAAATACTTACAAAGGAAAAGAACTCATGCCAAAACTTTCAGCTACCGCTACAAGATTTTAGCTATCAGGAACAAAGTTAATGTCTATGCCTAAAGGGAAAAATGTTTTATCCTTCTCGTGAAATGGATTTTGATTTTGAAATCATGATTTTGACTCCCTTCAATGGCTAAGATGATCTTTTCAGGTGCATAGTTTAAATTCATGAAGTGAGAAATTGTTTTTGGAACACATGAAAACAGAGAGAAATTTGTTAAGCTTACCTTGAATTTTTTTAAAGAAGTGATTATTTCCATAAATGAATTAAGAGAAAAGAAGATTAGGTTTAAAATCAAGATAAAAGTTGATTATTAAGCATTGAAAAAATCTTGAGATATCTGTTCAATTGTGCAGCTGATTATTATATCTTCCCCGAGGTCAAGGCTGAGCTCTATTGTTGAATTCAAATTATTAATACTAAATTGCGAGTCTTTTCTTGATTTCTTTTTATAATAAAGGCCTAACTAGTCTGAACCCTTATGCAAATTTTTATTTGAAGAACTTTTGAATTTGAACTTAATAGAAAATAGACAGCTCGTAACTTTTTAAAAAATGAACATATTGTTAATGGGAAACCAAATTAAACTTACCTTGCTTGTTTAATTCATTATTTCACTTAAAAACAAAAAGATTAGTTCCCCTTCAATTTGTTAATTTTTTCACGTATGGAACTATGGTTATGCACTTGTTTATCATGCTCAAAGTAAAAGATTATCAAAAAAACATAAATATCCAAAACAGTCTTTTTTTTCTATTGTAGAACAAGAAATAGAAATTTTCCCAATTTCTCAAATGAAGCTCCCAAGGCAACATTTTCAAGGATTTTCCAAATAATTCTCTAAAAAAATAAAAATAGGATATAGCAGAAGATGATAATTATGTTGGAGAGGCTTCGATGACACAGCCTGAGATCGCTGAGATGTTTCTTTCTAACTCAGAATAAGATCAAACAAATTAAAGAATTTCAGCTCAATTTTACTGATGTATTAGATTTGATACTGGGTATATTGTGTGGTTTTATTTGGAATTTGGCCTTAGAAAACAGAAGTTTCAACAAGAAAGAGATCAAGTTGTAAACAATATGCAGGTTTTTTTAAAAAAATAATATTCAGTACACTCTCACCAAAGAAATACCTTGTGACATTTGTACTATTATCAAAAATCTCCACCTTGATGTTATTTTCAATCAATACGTCTGCTGTTCCTATTTTTTTCCCTCTTCAGTGCCAAGATAGCCCCAGAAAAATGTGGCTATCAGATTCTCTCCAAGAATCTAATATATGGAAATGAGAGCCTCAAGTAAATATATTTACCAAAGAGAACCAACCTCCCACTCGTAAATGAATGCATGACCAGATTCTTCCACCCAATCATCCACGACCAATAATACCCTAATAAATTCTTGTTGGCAAGAGCTTCAAAAATTGGATTAACTGGCTCTTGAACGTCCCAGGGGCTGAAGAAATAATAGACTATTTTAAAAAAGAATCGGACTCAAAACTGCCTCAGCCAATTTTTGATATTACACAAGATTCCATGTGGCAAACGATTTTTCCAAAAAAAAAACAAATTTCCGCTTAGTTTTAGACTTAAGTCTCTTCATTTATTGGTTTAATCCACTTCAAAACAGATTTTCTGGGAGCCAACTCTCAATGGGAGTAATAGCCCTCAACTTCCTAAACCTCCCACCAGGACTATGCTACCAAGAAAATTATACATTTATTTCCAGAATAATACCTGGACCAAAGAAACCAAGCATTCTTACTGTCAACATTGCACTGGTTCCTCTTCTAAAAAATCTGATTGAATTGAATAAAGGTGCTATAATATGCACACCAAAACATCCCAGAGGGCGCAAAGTGGTTATGAAGCTAGAAGTTTTGATTGGGGAAATTTTAGCCACGCATAAACTTTCAGGATTTATTTAAACTCAAAACAAATATTTTGCATGTGGTGTGAAATTAAAGGCAGCGAAAAAGAAGAATTGAAACTGGGAAGACTCTGAAATAGTGAAGGTGTTTGTAATATACCATAACATTACTATGAGCTTTAATCAAACACAAGGAAGGAAACTCTATACAAAAGAACTGGTGTACGTTGGTTAGAATCTATATTTCTGCCTTATTGGAATCCAGTATTGAATTTAACCCTTGGGGTCATGTATAACTGGTTTGAGGGAAGCCTTCAGCATCACTTCAAGTACCACTGGGAATTTGACTAAAAATCTGAGATACCACACAATGATACAGACTTAGAATTGGACGATATGTAAATATTTGGATCCAAAATTTAATTATAAAAAAGAAAAGTTCTCAGCTCACAAAAAGAAGATATTTCTCTCAAATATTCATGTTTTTGTGGCCCCAAAAGGTGTCACAAGAATGCCAACAGAATTGGGTTAATCTCAAACTGGTAATATGAAATCCAGTGAATTGAGCACCTTATCCGATGTGTAAATTCCCCTCACAGCTCTTGATGTCTTTTGGAGTTCTCAAAATAAAGTTAGTTACAACTTCAAAACCTTTATTATCAACCTATGTGCGCTTGTACACTGTACAAATTTCGTGAGAGGCAAGTTTGTGAGCAAAGAGGAAATTGTTAAATCTTCAGAAAGTTTTCTGGTGAGAATCCTGTTGGAATTTCACAAAATTTCAAAAAAAGATGATATGATTGGTAAGCCTGTTATTTATATTTTCTGTGTTAAATATTCCAAATTCAATTAATTCTTTTGAATTATATACAGGTACCATGGAGGAAAAGTTAATGAAAAAGCTTTTCCAGTTGCAGAGACTTTAAGTTAAGCCATTGGAACAGCCCAAAGAAAATAAAGCAACTTTGGAAAGGATATTTTAGCTAAGAAATGTGATATAAAAAAATATTTTGATTCATCTGAAAGAAACTAAGACACAACTATGGGATCATTGAGAGGTACCACATCCAAAAAATGCATTGGTTTTACAAAGCTTTACGCAGAATTTGAAATATGTTTTATGGAAGCTTGGCTTGAAAATATTAACATCTTTTCTAAAAAAGATTATTTCCTTTCAAAATGGAAATGAGACCAATTTTGGAGAAGTAATTCATATTATTGACTTGGCTAATGATCAACTTCCCAAAGTTCCATTACTTGATTTCAAGTCTCTTACCAAGCCAGAACTAAGAGAAAGCACTTAAAAACAATAAAAGACTTGACTCAACAGTTGGATATTTCCCAATTTGTAAGTAATGGGCCTTTTTCTTTGATAAAAATAGAAAAAATAGTTGGTCTTGCAGCATATCGTCACGTACCAGAATGGACTCTAGGAATCCAAAAGCCAACACTTCTTGTTTGAGAAATAAGAAATCTTGTTGGACTGGGAACTAGGCGCTTAATAGATAACCTCCTTTTTGATTATGAAATGAAAATTTAGTTCTTTTTTTATTTTTTATTTATTAATGAGGTGTTATATACTTTATTTCAGCTCATGGGTGTATCTTTTCATCTGCTTCAATTTCGATGGTTTTTGGTTTTTGATAAATTATTTGAATTAATTAATTTTCAAATCAAGTATCAAAATTAACGTTTTAAGCTTGAATTTGAAACAAATGAAATTAAATTATGTGTTATAGGTCACTATTAATATGAAAATTTTCCTTTGTGTTTTCCCAAGAAGTGTCAGGTCGTATGAAATATTTGTTAAAATGAATTTCAAAATAGAAATGTGAGTGCTTTAATAATCATAATAATGTTGTCATTTTGTAATTTATGATCAAAACTTTTAAGTAAATTTTGTTTTAATGAAAAATTTGTTAAAGTTTGAACTCTTATGGACCAATTAATGGGAAAAGACAGGGCTAAATATTATTCAATTGTTGTATATTGTTTAAATAGGCTTTCATCATTATAATATCAATGCCATTATCAATAATGAAAGCATTATTATTTGACTAAGACAGAGGTCTTGTTTAGAATAATGGTTATCCTACAAAATTTATAATAAAAGGTTTATCACTATATTTATAATAAAAAATACGATCATTCAAATTATAGTATTGTTATGATTGCAAAAATCAAAGTACGACTATCTTAAAACCAAAAAAGTGCAGCATGCATTAATAATCATTTGATGGGGAAATAAATGATAAGTTCATGAGCTGGGAAGCTTTCAGCTCATCGGAATCATTTTTGATAGAAAACCTTTTATGATCTAAATACTGAGAATAACATATATGTTATTGAAATAATAATAACCACATGGTGATTCTTGACCTAGAAACAATAACATAGTAATTATTGAGAAAATAGAAATAAAAAAATTTATCATAAAAATAATTTAAATATTAGAAAGGTAGTTATGTCCAAAAATTCCATTCTTATTATCAACATGAAGGCTTATTCTTTATAAAATATTCTCTTTTCTATTATTCAGATGAGAAAACCTGTTTCAGGTGAATGATAATAGGTATTCTTTGATTTTGATAATTTCAATCTCATAAATAACATAATGATATTTTCATCATCAAAATCATAAAAAGTTGGCAAGTCATAGAATCGTATCACTGTTATTCTGAATATAATCACATTCCTCTTAGTGAAATATTTGAATTTTTATCATTCAAATAAGTTTCCAGTTTTAATGAGAAAGATTTTTCCTTTTGAAGATAATAATCTTCTTCTGAATATTAATAAGCTTGCTATTATTAATATAATATAATTTTTATAATTCCACTATTCAAAACATAGATTTCTCAATAAGAGCAATGGTATTATGAAAATGATAAAAATAAAATTTGGTCAATAATAACATACCTTTCAAATCAATAATGAAATTCCTATTATCTCAGTGATAGAATACTTTTTTGGAAATATTATAGTTTTAATTATTCACATAATATACTCTCTATTTTTGAACTGACAATATTTTGATTTCTAAGTTGATAACATTTTGATAATTGGATTAATTAGAGGTTTATAACATAACTGATGAATATCTCTTCACTGAAGTAATATATATTCTATTTTTGACAAAACATTTTGTCATTGAGCTACTAAAATTGGAATAGTTGATATTATAGAGTTTCTATAATTTACATATCAACAATGATATTATTGATGGAATTGTTTTTACTATTTATGGGATTAATTCATTAAAAAGGTCATTCTTTCAATAATAAAAATTCAATTCAATGAATAATCAAAAATCTATTCAATCAATAACTATATGGCTATCATCTCCGTAAAGAAATCTTCATAACTTACAAAACATTTCTCTCAGGATGGAATTAATATGAATTTATCTCTTAAGATATCAGCATTGCGACTATTGGGTTAATAACAGATTTATTATATGAATAATGAATATCTCCTCACTGAAATAATAAATATTCCATTATTGAAATTACAAATTTCCGATTATTGAACTAAGTATTTGGGTATAATTTAAATGGTGAAATTGCTATTATCAACATAAGAGAAAGGATATTACTTACATAATGAGCTCATTATCTTTCAGTTATAAAATTATGATTATTATCAGAATCACAAGGTTATCTTGGAATAAGAAGATCATTATTATTTAAATGATCAAATGGACAAGTTTGAAGTAAGAAAGCCTTTACTATTTACATGATAAAATTTTCAATATTGAAATATTAACATTTCGGTTATTAAAATAATAGAAAGTTTCTTATTGATAAAATCAAATTGCCCTTAGTTTTATCGTAAATTTTCTATTATCTTGAGAATAAAACTTTCCTTTTTAGAAGGATAGAACATTTTTATATTAAGAAACCAGTTCAAGCAGCTTAATAATGGGAATTTTATTATTTAAATAATGGAATTCATCTTCTTTGAATGATTGAAACTTAGCTCTTTAACAAGCTTTACTATACCACTTTAATAATAGGAATTATTCCTCTTTGGCTAATCAAAATGATTTTTTAATAATAGAAATTTAGCTCTCAAAAATAGAAGTTTCATCACATCAATGGTGGAAATCGTATTTTTTCATTAATACCAGTATTTTTTCTTCTGTAAGTGAAATTTTTATCAGAAAAACACCAATAGAGTTTTTACTTAATACCCCTTTCAATCGAAAAATAGCTTTCATTGATATAATGAAAACATTATCATTCAATGGGGAAAACATTGTGTTATTTTAATGATGAAGACTTTCTCATTTCGATAAAAATGAATTTTCATTGCTATCATAGTATAAAGAGGGTATTTTTTAAGTTAAAAATTTCATTATCCTAATAAAAAGAGTTCACCTTTTGCTATCACAACATATTTTAGTGGTATTTCAATTCACCAGGAAAACTATAACACTCTACTATTTTCATAATAATAGTGTACTGAAATAAACACATTTTTATTCTTTCCAAATAATATTTCACAATTTCAATAATACCCCTGTTTTTTCTGAAATAATACTCACTGAAAAAATCAAGTTTCTGTTACAAACCATTTCCATGGCAATAAAAATTATACTATTACACCAAAATTTATTCATATAACAAGATTTTGTTTCCATTAACAAAAGAATTTTACGATTTTAAAGCTAAAACCTCTGCCATCATAGGAATAAATCCTCTCTCATTTCCAGAAGAACATTTCTTTATATCAATAGAGACCCTTCCAATATTTTGATAAGACCACTTATTCTTTGAATAGATAAACTTCTATCATCCTAATATGAACAATATTATCATTTTTGAATAAGAACTTTTAATACCAAAATAGTCGAAATATGAGTAATTTAATAAATAAGTTTTCATGATCAAATTATGTATCACTTAAATATTGAGTATGTTATTATATAGAGAATCGGATCTAAATTATCTCAATTCTCACATGGTTGTTATTGAGGTATCCGAATTTGTTTTTAATAAAATGTTTGTCTTCAACATGTCAATTTTTTATTATCAAAAGAAAGAGATTCTTCTTATTTAAGGAAAAATCTCAATAGGAAAGTTGTCATTATCAAAATGAAAGTTCTCATGCGGAAAGAAGTAAAAATATGACCATTATAAGAATAAGGTTATCTTTATTTTAATATAAAATTATTTTGAATTGAATAATACCGTTAAAGCTGTAATAATATGATTTATCCTCTGGTAGTAGAACTTTTATCATACTGATAACAAAATATCTGTTCCTTTCTGATGATAATACTGGAATTAGGGTCAAAACTGAAAGCTCCAATATATCAATAATAAGTCTTTCATTATACTATTGAAATTCCCATCATAATAAAAACTCACTTAATAATATTCATCTTTATGTTTTTATTAGAGTAACTTGAAGCCTCCCATCATGTTAATAATGATTCCAACATTATTTTAATTATTAAATATTACACTATTAGTAAATAATTGCTACAAAGGTTTGCGAAATGAAGATATCTGATGTGATTCTTTGAAGATGAATAATTAAGACACATTCCAAAAAATACTTCAAAGCTACAATGATTTACTTCTATAAATAAAAAATGCTTCTGACTTATCCTTTAGAGTTTTTCCAAAAAACCATTACTAACACTTCTTCAAAAACAAACTGTTCGCCTATTCATTTTCCAAGTATTACACCACTGAAAAATCAATTATTTTGAAATTTAAAGCAAACTGTGAGAAAATAATTTGTGAGAGTTTAAATATGAAATATTAAATTCAGAAGTATTTTCAAATAAAGCTATGTTTGGAACTTGTGTTTCAATTTCCAATAAAATTGAAATGAAGTACTTGACGGATTTGTAAATATTGAAAACATACTTTATATATTAATTGGTACACCTTTCAATGAGAATTTACCATTGAGGTATAGGCTTGAACTATTTACAACATCACCACAACGAAAAAGAGGATATATCATTATAAACAGGAAAAGAGAAGCTTTTTAATTCAGTAAGAAATTAAATCTAAATATTCTATGTTGATAAGAGTCAAAAGATATTTTTCATTCCAACTTTTCCCAGTTGTATTAATATGCTAAATTTGTGGATGGACCGGCAATTTGAGAAGAATGTGTTTGTGAATATTCTTCCATAATCTGTACTTCATTATAAGCCTTTTTATTTGCTGCTAGCTCTTCCATTTTACTGTCTTTTCTTGAAGAGCTCCCATAATTACTCCTTGAATTTCTCTAAATATCTTGAAAAACAGATTTTGATTAATTGTCTTCAGCTTCCCCAGCTATTTCTTGGGAAAAATAATATTTCAGCGTTTCTTTCTCCCAATTATTCTCAGTAAGCATTTTTCTCCCAATTTTTTGTTAGTATGCTGAACTCCTCGCATTTATTTTAATGAATTTAAAAAGGAATTCACGCTCATTGTGTCGCCATAGACAGTTTTCTGAGCTGGAGTAAGGCCATTGTACGATTTGGGGTCGTAAAATTCAGTGGGTAATCCTTGTGGGGCTCGTCCAAAATCTGTAAGGTTTGTAGTTTTACTTTCTACAGGTTCATTCTTCTGTGAACTCTTTCCTTTATTTTTTTTGTCTTTTTCAATTTATTCATCCACCCTATGCATAAATTTTGTTTCCTTCTATTAATGGTAAGGTAGAGCTTTTATTGCATAACCTACATCCTCTATTAAGTTGTTTTCACTGTGGGAATCAATGGCTGCCAATATATTCAGGTGCCACTTGGAGAAGGTTTGAGAAACTCCAAGCTTGTAGCAACTATTTTGTATATTTTAAAATATAAATAATTTTTTGTTTCAAACATAATTTAAGAAATGATTGGACCACTCACCCATTGTCTGTTTTTTGAAATGATACCCCTTTCCAGATCCTTCTGATACACCCCACTGTATTTTTTTCTCTCTTCCATATTCTAGTTTGTAATTAATGTAAAACGTTATTATACATTGCTTCAAGTAAGCCAATTTTGTTTAGGGAACACAATTCATTTTCCATGTATTGATAAATACCTCCAGCAGCCACCTGTAAAAAAAAGTGGCTCACACTGATTTGACTAGCTTCATTCTACAGTATATCAATAGGTTAATCAAGATCAGGGGCCCATCAGCAAATTATAAGCTTTGAAATCAATTACTCTATATATAAAATGAATAATTCATAAACATTGACAATTTCTTGACCAACCTTCTTCATACCTGGTTTATGCCTTTGAGAATAATAACATCTTCCATGGGTATCAAATTAAGGGAGTTCTCCCTTTGTGAAACTTGTTGTATTTCTTAAACATCATCAAAGTGATTATTGAATTATTTAAGTAGAGAATGATCAGGTAGTACTAGGACTGACTTCCCATAAATAAGGCCCCACATGATTCATATTTGTGCAAAAAAATGAATTCTAATGGTAAACTGAAACAAAATCGTAACTTCCTCCTCTTATTTCATATTCATTAGACAGCATGATGAAAAAAACTCACTTTTGTTGGCTTAATTACCTGAAGGGTGTGGTTCATAATGAAACTATTTTTCTTTGGTTGAGGTTTCTTTAAATTTTCTGATAACATATTCTGAGGAGTGGAGCTTGATTTCTTTTGATGGGGGCTTGGACCTTTCTTATTTATTCTTTTTGATGGAATATTTAGAGACTTGTGTCTAAAAATTGACTTCTTTTAATGGGTTTTGACCTTGGATACTTTTGATGATTGTTCAGCATTTTGGCCTCGTTAAACTTCAATATTGAAATCCTTCTCCGTCAAGGGTCCAACCACTTCATCATTCTTTTCGAGTCTGTTTTTTAATTTGTTGATGTATTCAGTCTGTTTTGCGCAGAGATGCTAGGTGGAAAAGTTGCTATGATATTTTAGAAATAATAAATATTCAATAATAAATACAGAATAGAAGACATAAGAGATAGTATCCAGGGTGAAATGGAGTTTTTTATTATTATATTATAAATTAAGAACCAGTTTAAATTAATGACAAGGGAAATTGAAATGAGAATTATACAGTAAATCTTACATTATACAAACAGTGGTTGGGCTGCTGTGTCTAATTACTAAAATGACACGTACTGTATTGCGCAAAACTGTTGAGAAGTGTTGTGCAGTACAGTAATGTACACATACCATACAGAAATTATGATGAATCAATCTGAAATAAAACTAAAAGCTAGGAGAAGGTCAGGACAGCATGACCTTCCTAGGTCAAGTCAGCCTTTTTCTGGAGGTGAAATAAGAGAGAGCCTTTCTTTCTAGATTCATAATTTTCACTACATGAATAAAATTCCCATGTTCAATAATTCTTCTCATAACCTTCTAAACTCCTCCTTCTGTAGAGTTGGTTGAAAGTGTTATCTAAGGTTATTTTTGATGTAAATTGCATTTCTGAAACAAAAGTTTCTGGTTTTGTTGATTACTTGGTTGATACTCTGATGTTATATTTTAGAAAATATTTTTATGAAATTTTCTGCATGAGATTTGTGATTATTACATTATATCATTAGGCCTAAATTCAGCTGTAATTTTTTTGATTATATAGGCTTTTTTCTCCTGATTTTGTAGTTTTAGCTAAAGGCTGAGCTTGAATCTTGCCAAAATTGGTATGGAATACCACATCATCATTTTTCAATAATATTTTCTCATATTATATTTATTTTAGAAGCCATTCATTCCAAAAAAATCAACGAATTCCACATATGGGTAAGTTTTGTAAATATTCCTCACGTTACAAGAGGAAATATGCGCATTTTTAAGCTTATGAAATAATCAAATTACTTTCTTCGAAAAAGGGTGTAAATCTACAGCTTTACTAAGAAAAATTAATTTATTTGAGCTCATTTTTGTGATAAATTTCATGGTAAAAGTATGTTTGTGTTTGCTTGCCCAACAAACAAGCACATTTTGGCCCAGAAAAGTGATAAGAATTTTTAGGTTCTCATTATGGTTTTGGTTTTCAAAGCTCTAAATACTCAATTTTTCCTTTTCTAGATAGATTAAAAAGATTCTTAACCCATATACATTTGTGGAAACCAGAAAGTGGGGATTAAAGAAGGTCATGCATTACAGTGTTTTCCTTTGTTAACAAATAAAGTAAGGATTAGGAAAACCATGAGGTTTTGGGGAAATAATTTTTTCTTATGGAACCATGTGAAAACTTGTGTATTTTTCTTTGAATCCATTTTTATGACATATAATTATTTAAAGGTTTCTTTCGCTACAATTAATAACAAATGAAAAACTCAATAATAAAACTTCCGTATCAAAAAACCATAGAATTACATCTGTTAATAATTTTTCAGAAGCAAATACTCAAGCTTCAAAGTTGATTACTCAGTTCAATTATTCAAAATTTAATCTTCAGAGGTCTTCAATAAGCAATATAAATCACCAGAAAAAAAGGTTTTACTTCTGTGCCTCTCTTAAATTGGGCTTTTTATTGCTCAATCCTGCTTTTTATTTCCCAGTGATGGTGATTGGCTGTCATTTGAAGAATTGTTTTCTTCTAAATTTGAACCAAAAAATTCTGCTGTAAGCCCCTTTTGAAATTCTCTACAGCATTTAGGGTAGAGGCTTTCATACAAGTTCATCATTCTTTTTGAATGAAAAACACTTAGCTTAAAAATTCAACTGTATTAATCTTCAACTCCCTTCTCAGATTCCAGAACCTTTTTATCTGAACCCAGGTCAAAATTTGAATCATTATAACTGGTTGTAATAATTTTGGTGTTCTTCCAACAGCTTTGAATTGTTTATTTACTGACCAAGCCCTAATAAATCCAGTCATTCCTCATTTTTGAAAGCTATGTTATTTTATAGATTTTGGTGAGGGGTGTTTAATTGTGATAATTTTGGATGGTTAATTACAAAGGCCTATGGAAATAATAAGCTTTCAATGTTCATATAACACTCAAATTAAGGGGTTTAATTTGAGGTGTGAGGTTAGGCTCAAAGAGTTTGATTTGAATGTTTGCAAGACTTCCAGGGTCAATATGACCTCAAATTTTTCCAATGAGAACAATAATTGAGAGCTTTGAACCCTATAGTGCTTGATAATAATCAAGCATCCACTTTTTAAATATTTCTTCAGTATTCCATTATATGCTGTTGTAATACTAATAATAGCCCCATTTGGTTAGGTTCTTTATAAAGAAAAAAATTTCAATTTTCCAATAAAAGGTGGAGGTAATTGTTCTGTGCCAGTGGCATTTCAGGTGAAAGAACTCCTGATTAATTTCTTGTGTTTTTTTTCTGATGTTACTGACGAGGAAAGCCCTTTTTAATGTGGAATTCTTGAAATAAGCTCCATTCAAGTTCTGAAAGTTCATTTTAAATTTGAGTTTAAATAAGTGAAAATACCCAAAGTAAAAAGTACCAGTCTTTTCCATATTGAAAATGTATCTTGGATCGTGGCTCTTAAGTAAAACCTTCAAGAGATTTCTTTATTTATGAAAATGGTCTTCATTAGCCTCAGAGGCCTTTCCAAGGAGCTATATTTGGGATATATTTTTTGTTAATTTCAAATTCCGCAAGCCATCCGTTTCTTAATATCACCCACCCCTCATATGGTATTTTCATTCATATTGCAAACCACTTCCACCTTTATCATAGAACATCAAGTGTAATATCCAATTCTGAGAGTAAGTCTTGTTCCCTCAATTCTCCAGAAATTTAGTCAATATATTCAATATTGATCTTGTTGATATGATTTTTGGTTGAAATGGAGATTTGATACTTGATCTCAATGTCTCACGGTCTTTGATACACACCAATATTCAAGTTGCTTTGTGACCAAGATTTGGGTATCGCTCTCAGAAGTGTTCTTTTGTATTTACTTGAAAGTTTTATTCATATAATTCCATTTTATAATCTACACCTTCTGCATTATTGTGGAATTGTGTCTCGTCCCTTTGACCTTTTGAATTTTGGGTGTTCCCCTTGGCTTTTCATTTTAAATACTTTTTTATTCCTTTACAGTAGGCTTGTGATATTCAATTTTATACTTGTAAGGTAGTTTTTTTCTTATTTTATTTCTTCTATGCAATGGTTAATTTCCTTAGGAGTTTGAGTTAAAAGTATGGCTTCCAATCTCAATATTTTCAAATATTCTTGCATTATTATATACAAACTTATGGAATTTTTGAATTTTACAACAATACTTTTGAGGGGAATCACTTCTCCCACATTTTTTCCTGCTTCATCAATCCATCCCAATTCATTCGGGCAGAAATGAGCGTGCAATGCGAGAAAATTTATATATTTCTTTTAAAAACAACATACAAACTATCACTAATATATTTCTGGCAACTGTCAATCAGTCTTGCAATTAAAATCAGCTGGAGCTTTTCTAAACCGTAAATGAGAAGGTTTTTTATATTAAAACTGGAATGTAAAAAATAATATGGTAAGCTAGTATCAATGACGGGAGTGAGAGCTGTATTAAAATCCTCAAGTAGGGGTGGCCTATTCATGGAGCTGGTAGGGGCTTATGAAGGATTTGAAAATCCAATAGATATTTACTGTGATTTTCATAGAGGTTTGGGTAAAAGTCCCTAGACACTCATGGGCTTTTGAAATTGTTTAAACTAAACATTTATGGGTTTTTGACCCTTTTTTATCCACATCCAAGTTGTGGATGAGAAAACTTATGGGTTAGCAAGGTATCTACTTTACCTTTGATTTATTTGTTCTATTTATTTAATTCATTTTAGTGGTTATTAAAAAACTGAACTTATTGAGTTCGTATTTTTTTCATTTGGAAAAATATTAATCAAATTCTTGAATTTGCTTATATGTAAAAACAAATTGATAATATTCATATCAAATATCCAGCTATATTTATTAGCTTCAAAATAATAATAATCAAAGATTAATGTCATATTATTGAAATCTTAAAAGAGAAAAACGATCTATATCTTTCCAAAGAAAAAGAAATAAATGCATCTATGTATATTTGATATTGACCTGTTCTTGCTTACTGGATCAGGAATTTGGTGAGTAAGTATACTCGGAAAATCTGACCAAATTCTCAATTGTCTGAACCTATACAAGAGCTGAGAGGTACAGCTTCAAAATTTCGCACAAAAGAAGAGGAAATTTGGTTTTATTGAGCTGTTGAAGTGTAATCTCATTCTTGATTGCATTAAGATGAAAAAAGAGATATCAAACATTTCATTGAAAGAAAGGAAGTTCACAAATAATTTGATTGAAATGAAAACAGCCTTGGTCTTCTATATTAAAATAACAAGTTATTTTTATTATTTCCCATTGTCTTCGGGTACATACCAGTGTAAGTAGGAGGGGTCCAGTGCAAAATCATGGATTATTCTTAGGAAGTCAGTTTTTACAGGTTCAATAGGAGCTCAATAGATTCTATAGTATGGAACTGTTCAGTAAATATTTATTCCAAATTAATTAATTTGAAGCAAGCAATACAATGGATTCTGAATTTATAGCTAGGTATAATAGAACACCAACTCTGTCCATCCAGATAAAGAAATAATATTCAGATAAACTCTGTGCAGACTTTCTAGAGGAAGAGATGGAAGTAAATTTGTATCACTATTGGCCTTTCCAAAATCAAGTCTTATTCTAAAGAGTAATCAAATCTTGATCCCATACATAATGAGGAAATTAGAGAAAAAATTACCATGAGAAAGCTTCCTACATCTAAGATTAGGGTTTGAATTTCAAAAGTGACTTTTATCCTCCTCAGAATGTTCTGGTACCTTGAGTTAGGACTAGATTCAACGAATAATATTGATATTTTCTTATTCCAAGTTATTCCAAGTCCAGGAGAAACTACAAGATGCGTATGCTTCATTAATTTTCTATTTTTTAGATTTATTGAAAATTAATTTATTTGTATAATATTGAAATTTACTAAATAATTGAAATTATATGTATTAAAATTCTATTTTTCATATCAAAATGGTATTCAATACTAATCTTTAAGCTTTCCACTAAATTTGAGCTTGAGAAATAATTTTGTGTTTCCAAGCCATTATTAAAGATGAAAAACTTTTCAAAATAAATTTATCTGGGGCTTTACCTTGTGTATCTTCTACTTCTTATATATAAAATCTCTTTATCTTATCCCCATTATAAAGCAGGATCAAATGAAAATAATTATTCTGTGTGAATCCCACATATTCAGTAAGATATAATTTTGAGATTTCCAGCTGTGATGCAGTCAGTTCTCTTTAAAAATTATGAAAATATTTACTTATTTATTTTTCAAAGTGATTTATGTATAATGGGTGATTTATGAACTGTAGAAAGTAAGAAATTTCATTGCTATATCTCCAAAAGCACATAAAACCAAGGCAATAAGATGGTATATATCTAAATCATACTTTGAAAATTATACAAAATTAGAACGCACATCTATAAGAGACTGCTTTGTGTAAATGGATGGCTAAGAAGGTATCAAAGAAAATTCCAGGATATAATTTATTACGCTCCTAATGATTTCATTTTTAACCAAGTAATAAAGAACTTGAGTTTTCTTACCAAAACAATTCTCAACAGCCGCCTAAGGCTTAAGATCCAGTTTCCCACATTTTAATCTTTTAACCTCCTTCTTTGATACTTCAGGATCTGATGAAAAGCTGATTCTGATCTTCTCCCACTTCCTAAAAAACTGGGTTTCCCCAAGAAACAAGCCCCATTTTTGGAAAAATTTTATCAATTATTTTTGGTCCATGTAGAGTATTATAGCTTACGTTCTCTAATAAATTGACAATGGGTAAACTATAAATCTCAAAATTTCTTCTGAAGTGTATTCTTAAAGTTGGGGGACTAGTATTATACCTCTTATTGAGCCTATTAAAAGCTCCCTTTCTTTTTTATTAAATATAATAATGTGATGTAAAGAAAGAAGAACACATATTTTTATGCGTTCAAATAGGGATAAATATCTTTGTTATTTTCTATGAAATGTATTTTTAAAAAATCTTCAATTTAAGATTTTTAATAAAAGAATTAAGATCAGAATAAAGGATAATCTTACAAAGGTTTTTGGATATGGAAAAGCCACAGGTGAAGAAATATAAGATTATTCCAAATTCCTCAATGAAAGTAATAATTTCTCTTCAAAAGAGAATTAAAGTATTTATCAATACATTTATGTCTTGGAGAAGCCCAAATATTTATTGAATATGGGTTCTAGATTCATAAACAAGGCCAGGACCCCAAAATTTAAATTCCTATATGAAGCCCTTGATAATATCTAAATTTCTAAAGAGTATTATTAGTATTAAAACTAAGAATACAACGATCAATTATTATAGCAACACTCTGAATAATTAATTAATTGTTTTCTATTTTACGTGGTGTATACTACTAGAAATAAAGAATTGAGATAATGAATTAATAGTTTAAATTACAAGAGCTTAATAATGAAATAGATTCAGTTTGAAATGACAGGTATTATTTTGGATCTTAACTATATTCTACATTAGTAAATATAAATAATCATTAAAGAAAACTCAAAAATTTATTGAAGAAATCTCAGAATTAAAATTAAACACTCAATATTAATTCAACAAGAGCCTTTATATGAAATTGGGAAAAACTGTTTGATTAATTATTTTTGAATTCAAAGAATCAAGATTTTATAAAATATTATAAATACAACAGCTCTTTGCTAAAACGCCATTTTCAACAGTAATAGTCTTCAGCTTTATGTCTTTTAATAATAATGAAAGCTTAAAGATTCTCAAGAATGATTTAATAGCCTATTTATTGAGAATATTAAGAGATAATAATTTAAATTTTTGAATATGAAGTGAGTTTTGGAAAAAAACAGCTACAAAAGGCATCTTTTCAGAATTACAATAAGGTCACAGAGGAGAGTATGGGATTCAACTGAAGCCCGAACCAATGAGAAATCAATTGACCAATTTGAAATAACAATTGAGTGAGTTGTGTTAATGTAAAATTATGATAATCTTATTTTTTAGTGAGGCCCTGTATCGATATTTTTGGGACCTTCATGAGAGATCTAGAAAAAAAGGGAGATGGCAGTTTTCACTTCCTTTGGCTGGGATAATATATCCATTGTGGTGACTGAAATGATACCATTGTAACAAGTTATTGAATTATTTTTTGTTGGGATAAGGTGACATCTTGTAGATGTTGGAAGCCTGTGACTCAAAGCCAAATCACAAGAATCAACTCAAAAATTACAATAAACATGGTGCACAAGAAGGAGTGAAAAATACACTTTCAACCTGTATTTTACCAAATAAAGGTACAAAGAAGCGAAAAACACAAGGAAAATAAATTTAAAATGTTACTTTGTACATGTGACCATATGAAGGATGGAACCTTAACCTTTCAGAAAATACTATTCTTATTCCCAAACAATCATAATTAGCCAGGTTATTTCTGAGCATAAACATTAATATTCACCTATCATCTGAAATATAGAGTTTTAACTAAAGACCAACAAAGTGGGGTCTTTTATTGAGGTTATCAATAAGGGATATATAATGGTACAATTTCCAAGCCTTTAGCACCACTGGATCAGAAATTATCACACAAATAATATTTGAACCGCCTGAAAAAATAATTCTACTTTTTTTTAACTTTCATCTAGCTTCTACTTCTTTTATTAGAGACAATTCAGATATAGTATTTTCTGGAAATTATATAGAAGGGCTACATAAGGACTTAACCTTTATTCTTTTATCCTACATAGATCAAAATTCATTTGTACTTTTCTCTCAAAGCAATAAAAATACTATTGCACCAAAAATTGAAAATTATTTGAACCTGAATATCTTCAAGATACTTAATCCTAGGTGGTTCATAAGTAGGGAAATTTTTAATTACTCGCCTTTTGCTACAATTGAAGCCAATTTTGAGTTCTTTATCTGAAAAAATGACAAAGCTATGAAGGAGTCAAGGCTATAATCTGACACTAAGTGGGATTTTGTGATACTTTCCCCTACAATTGAATCATGAGGTTGAAGATCTTTGAAAAGGCTTTTTAAATACTTATTACTAGTGATGATTTCTATAAAGCTCCACCAATGCCTGGATTGAGTGTTACTATGGGAAAATGTCCCATACAATTGAATTATGGGGTGTCAAACCCATTAAATTTAGGGTGTTGGTAAAAACACGTAAGCAAATTGGTAAAAACATGTAAGGGGTTCCCTGGGCCCATTTTTAATTAAAGATGAAACACAATTGGGCCTGTATTGGGCCAAAACATGCCGAAAAGAGATTTTTTCCCCACAAAACCTCTCTAACTCCAAATTGTTTCAGATTTTTTTGCCCAGCCCCCCCCCCAAAAAACAAGCCCAAACACCCCAATAATCCACATTACCCCCACCCCAAACCATTGTTTTTTTCTTGGAAAAACAGAATTACCAAAGCCATTTTGCAAAGCTTTTCACACTTTTTTTCTTTTTTCCCCCCAAAGACTGCATTTTCTACCACAACAACCTGCTTTCAAGCCTCTCAATTTTCAATTTTTTACCATCCCTCATCTATTAATCCCACATTTAAACCACTTTCTGTCACTCTTAACCACTTCTGTTCATTTTTAACACCTTTTCTCACCTCTTTTTCACATTTAGAAAGGTTCTTACCACATTACAAATCCCCCAATTCCCCCTTTTTTTCACTTTTATACTTATTTTTCATTAAAAAATGCTTCAACCCCCCACTGAAGGTAAATTTCAGACCCTTGAGCTTCTTTGGCAACATGTGCATAATGCTGCCAGGGCTCAGGGGTATGCTGTGTCCACCTTGAGGTCCAATATGACCCACAACCAAATTAAAATATGTTGTGACAGGTCTGGCACCCCAAATCACAACAAAAGCCCCTCCAAAACAGTCACCTCAAGAAAGCTTGACTGTCCTTTTAGACTTTATGCCAGGAAATATGCCAAGAGTACCACTTGGACTGTTAAAGTCAAAAATCCTGAACATAGCCATGATTCCACTGAAAATATCATGGTGCATCCTGCTTTCAGGAAATTCAATGAGCAAGAAACATCCCAAATTGCTCAAATGTCCGAATCACTGCTCATGCCAAGGCAAATTCAGGCCCAATTATGCAGCCAGAGGGATTCTGACAGGCCTTTAATCCTTCAAGACATTTACAACCAAGTCAAGAAAATCAAGAAAGACAAACTGCAAGGCAGAAGGCCCATTGATGCTCTCATTGACACTCTCAAAGAAGAAAATTTTGTTTGGTCCTCTGCAAGGGATTCTGAGGGACACATTACCTCCTTGTTGTTTACTCACTCCCTGGCCATAAAACTTATTCATGGCTTTCCTCATGTCATTCTTATGCATTGTACTTATAAAACCAATAAGTACAAAATTCCCCTTTTTCATATTGTTGGATTCAGCTCAACCAATAAGACCTTTTCTGGGGCTTTTAGTTTGATGAAGAATGAAAATGAACCTTTATATACTTGGGCATTAAATACATACATATAAAAGTTCCTCAACAACACCAATCTTGTTCCCCCTCCAGTTATTGTTATTGACAGGGATCTGGCCTTGAAAAACTCTATTAAGAAGCTCTTCCCAGACTCCAAGGTCATGCTATGCATTTGGCACATCAACAAGGATGTATCTGCTCATTGCATGAAGAAAATTGGTCATGGAACTTATTTTGAAAATTTTATGGGCCTTTGGTATCAAGTAATATACTTCTTCACTTTTTTTCACTTTTTTTCTTATTATTGTCTTTATTAATGACTTTGGGATTCATTTCTCAGGTTATGTATTCATCCACTGAAAAGTCTTTCAAAGACAACTGGAAGAAGCTTCAAAAGCAAGTCAAAAATCCTGAGGTCTTGCAATATTTGGAAAAGATGTGGCTTCCTCTAAAGGAGTATTATGTGCCGGCCTGGACCAACCACCATTGCCACCTGGGTGTGGGCTCCACCTCCAGAGTTGAAGGTGCCCATGCCATGGTTAAACTTTGGCTCCAAAAGTCCACTGGTCCTATCCTGGAGGTAGTCAGGGCTCTCCATATGGCATTCAGAAAACAATTTATTGAAATAATCAACAGAATCTCCTAAGAAATGATTGTCCATGTCAAGAATTTTCCTCCACACATCTGTGCCCTCAATGGCAAGGTGTCTCATTATGCTCTTCAGATTGCCTTTGAAAATTTCAAAACAAAATTCCCTCCAAATGAAAAATGCACCAACAACATACAACAATTATAAAGGCATTCCTTGCAAGCATAAGACCCAAAAGGCATTTTTCAAGCGCCAAAGGCTTGAATTATCAGACTTCCATCCTCAATGGCATTTGAATTTTCCTGTGAGGGTTTTTTAATTTCTTCTTATTATTTTTTTTCTTATTAACTGATTTTATTTGTCATATTCTTCTCAGGCTGGTTTTCAAGGTTATGATCAAAGTGTTGAAAAAGAAAGAAATAATGAAGCCAAGAAAATATTTGAAGAAATTGGGGAAGACCTGTTTCAAAGACTAATGGCAGAAATCACTCCAATACTTCAACATTTTCAAGATGTTTTGACTGGAACATTTGATAAAATTCTGAAGAGTCAATAGGATGATCAATATTATGAAGACCCTCTAGAATGCAAGAATATCCATGGAAGACCCCAAGGAGCCAAGAATAAAAACAAAAATCAAAACAAAAGGGAACCTTCAAGATTTGAAATTATTGAAAGTCAATCCAAGAGAAGCGGAAGACCCCCCTCAAAAGTGACCAGTACAACAACGTCAAGATCCCAGTCAAATGTCCCCTCTTCAATTATGGAAGTGGACTCATCTGAATATTCTGAAGATTCTGAGGACTCATTATCTAAATCTATCTGTTCATCATATTTGCTACCCTCAGCAACTGAATTAAATAAATCAGAAGTAACCCTTAGAAGTTCCAGAAGATCGGCAATTGGAAGCAAAAAGTCACAAAGACAATCACACAAGCCTGCCACCAGTTTGAATATCTATGATGCAATTGACCTGACCTGTGAGCATTGTCAAAGCAACTATCACACAAGTGATGAATGCTCCAAGCTGTTTGTGAGTTTCTGATTCTTTTTAATGTAATTTTATGTTGTTTATTTTGATATTTATTCATTTTTTGAACTTATGTTATCAGATAACTGGCTCAGAAGACTTGCCCAAGTTTATATTGAAATACACCTTCAAGGCCATCAATGTCCAGGGTGATGGAAACTGTGGCTACAGAACAGTATCCCACTTCATTTACAAGACTCATGATCAATGGGCTCATGTCAGAGGTGACTTGGCCGAAGAACTCACCAAAATCAAGACCTTTATGAAGCCATGAACACCTTAATTACCTCAGTATCCTCTTATTTGGAAAGAATTGAATGGTATGAAGATGTTGGCCAGGATCCAAAAAGCAAGTGAATGTCCATGCCTGACATGGGGGATCCAATTGAAAATAATTATAAAATACCAGTTTTCTTTTATTCCACAGCCCAATCTCTTTCTTTTTTCCCTTATTTCTGTCCTCCAAATGATAATCCCCCCATTTTCATCTGCTTCTTGAATAGTTGTGCTCATTTTGTTCCTTTGGACATCATCATTTATAAGGTTTATCCAGTCCCCCCATTACTGTGAACTGGGAGATTCATGCCCAAACACAAGCCCTGGGGTGGGCTGATAAATTTAAGAGACACAGAATGTTGTATTTGTCCAATCTTCCTCCCCCCTCTCAGAAAAAACCCACTATTTTGGAGGTTGATTCTGATTGAATGGTTTTTGTATATACAGTTTATGCCAATTATCCCCCTCCTCAGTCATATTTATTTCTTAAATCCCACCTCAGTCTCCTTTTTTTTCAAACATGTGGAGCTTTTGTACTTGAAAATAGTCATATTACACACAAGAAAAAAAACAGTTGAAAAAAAACACTCATTGCGCCGTCACTTGTTGTCCCACCAAAACAATTTTCAAATTCATGAGCTTCTGGTTCTTTATTGTCCATATTTAACCCTTTAATTTTAAAAAAAAAGAAAGAAATTCACAAGTGGGAAGTTATTAAATTCACTTTTTAAAAATAGGCATATTACAATTAGGGGAGAAACATTTGAAAAAAAAACCTTTTTACGCCTTCACTTGTCCCACCCAAAAAAATTCCTAAAATTATGGGATTCTGGTGCTTCATTCTTCACATTGAACCCTTCATTTTAAAAACAAAATGAAGGAAATTCATAAGTGGGAATATTTTAAATGATTTTTTGAAAAAAATATGCCATTTTGGCATATTGGCCAAATTGGTGAAATTTGGCAAAAAAAAAGATTTGAAAAAATTTGTGCTTATTGACATGCCAAGTTGAGAAAAGTATGGCCAAAAAAAATTAAAAAAATCCTCAAAACTGAGCCTGAGGAATTTTTTTTGAAAAATAAGGTCACTTACGTGTTTTTACCAAAAGCTTACGTGTGTTTACCAACACCCTAAATTTATGATTAAAGTTTGACTAATCAGAGGCCCAATAAATGTAATTTATAGTTGATAAAGCTTGAGAGGATCCATTGAAATTCTTGAGAGTCTGTAGCAAAAGTATTTCACCCTTTATGGAGTAAAAATGGCAACTTGTGGCCCCAGAACCACATTTCAGCTCAATGAAAGTCTGTATTGAGACTGTGGGACTGAAAGTGAGCCGCATAAGTGAATATTTTCACTGTGTAGTCATGTGAAGAGGTGGAAATACTCCCACTACCCTGTATTAACCTTCAAAAAGGTCTTCTCCCCATCAAACTAAAGAGCTATATTGTATTTTGCTGGAATTCTCACATAGTAAACCTGTCACAAACAGAAGTACTCTTACAATTAACCAGATATAATTACAATCTCAATTGTTGATTAAATCATTAGAGGACAACTGATAATACAGGCCACAAGTGATTTTAATAGATTCATCAACACTGTGTTATTCTATTAGAGCCCTTTTAAGCCTTTTGTAACTGCTAATTTTTTTTCATACTCATAGTTTTAAATTTTTTTTATCACGATCTCATAAAGTAATACTGAAAGATGTAGGTTAGGAATTTTTTATAATTGGGGGATTTCATTTTTCCTGTATTGAATTTCATTTTGTCAATTTGAATTTATTTTTAAGTTATCCAGTCTGTTTTATCCTGTGGCTGTGTACTTCTACTTCAATTTTTATTGTATTTAATTGAAGTTTTTGATATATTTTCCTTCTTTAAATCTATTTATATGCCTTGTAACTGTTTCTAAGTTCATGTTTGATTTTTTTCTGATGAAATTAGCCTCACTTTGATGACTTTGTTTCAGAGTAATTTTATGATGAAGCAGAGCTATGGTACTTTAATTATTACGCTGACTCTTTCATTGGCAACTATTAAAATATTTAGCACCTTGATAATATTTTTTATTCATTTTTTTGTAAGTAGATTAAATATTCCTCTAGAGTTCTCTTAAAAAATTTCTCCATGACAAATTTTCAATCAATTTAATTCTAAATTTACCTATGAAAGCTAGCTTATATAGAAATTTTCTTCTTAGATGTTCAATTAATGATTCCTGGATATACCCTTTGTGTCTATTTAATCCTCTAAATTCAAAATTAATATAGTTTCATGATATCAAAATCTTCCACAAGGAAGAAGTCTTGAAACAGGGCTAAAGAAGTATGGGATACAAGAATTTATCATTGAAATTCCGTATCCTGCTAAATCGCATTATGAAATCATTCCATAAATATTGAAATTTGGTTCAGGTACTACTGTATTTTAAAAAAACTTGAAGGAAATATTCATTGATGAGATGTTCAATCATTTTAAATTGTGAGCCTAATGACCTGCTATTATTTTTGGAAGTTAAAAGATAAACTCCACTATTTCATTAATGAATGTCTTATTTGAAGGATTGATGATTAAAAAAACATCCCTATGGCTCAAAATATATTACGTATCTCAATTTTTCAACTCAAATCAGAAAATCAATATCTAAAAAGATTTCTTAATTTGATTAATGCATCAATTTATTTTACTCAGGTATCTACCCATAAAATTCTTTCTGAATAATCCTTTTTTACTTAATTTATGTTTTTTGGGTATTTTTGATTAATAATAGATAATTGAGTTTTTTGATTTATATATTCCAACGGGGCCAAAATCTAATAAGTTATTTTATTCGTTAACTAATCCTCATTCAAAAACTGACTAGGTTTTAATATCAAAGCAAAGAACAATTATTCTAAAACCACAGGGTTCTTGAAAAGAAATTTCAGGAAGCTCTTCTTACCTTCAGTGTCCAAAATGAAGAAAATATTAAGCTGAAAAAAACACATAAATATAGTGCCTAAGATATAGAAACTGCTAAATCAAATGGATTAAAGATCCTCAAACAAGAAAAATATCAAAAAATAATGGTATGGTTGTTGCACAAGCTGGATTTTTTCAGCTCAGTAATCTGGAATTTTATTCAAATTCAACATTTTAATAAAATGAGGATTTTATTTTATCCTCAAATGTAACTCAACCACAACTTTAAATCCTTCAAATAGATCTTTTTCAAATTCTCTTCAGAAATCATTCTTCAATTTTCTTAGTCCTTATTCAAAAGATATATATAAATGATTTAATAAATAACAAGTTGAGATTATTAATGTTATTTTTTCAAATTAATTTCTTCGTTTATTCACTATAGCAATAACTCTCTCACTAAATCCTTTTATCTTAAAGTCTCTTAATAAATACTTTAATTTAGCTCTAATGAAATCTTTTTTTGACTTTCGAGCCAAGTTCTATCATTTTTTATTCTTTGATCTTATGAGGCTCCTTTTTCTTTGTGGAATGACTAAAAGAATCAACATAAGACAAATTTGGAACAACTGAAAACAGAAAGACACAAATAGCTTAAACTAATATCTCAGTTTTAAAAGAATGAACAAAATCAAATTTAAAGTATTGAATAAGTTTTCTAAATTCTTTAAATTCAATTTTTCTTGAAAAAATATAATCACTCAAATCTTATTCATTTAAATTTTCAAAAATATGTAAGATACACTAATCATGTTTTGAAAAATCTGTTAAGACATAAAGATTTTGAATTAGTAGAGATTAACATATAAAAGCTAGAAGATAAGAGCATACTAAGACAATTTGGCCTTTTAAATTAAAATTCAAATATCCTGTTAAATATCTTTAAGAAGAGAAATTCTCAATGAGAAAGTTGAGGATTGGTCTTTGGATTAAAGAAATATGTCATGTGTTTAAAGCATTTTGATAATATTTACCGCAAGTTTTTTTCCCAACAAATACAGAAACAGTTTTAGGAGCTTCAAGAGATGAGGTCTTTATTTCTTCATAGTTGATATTATTTGGATGAGCTGTGATTCAGGGAATCTTTCTTGTTTAAAATGAGATCAAGATCTTCAAGAGGAAGCTGTAATACACTTTATGCAAAAAAAAAATCCATTTTTATCTTGAATAAAACTTCAAGGGAGGTGTGGTATTCCCAAAATACCAAAGATTCAATAGGGGATTTTAGTAAAAAAGATCAAGATTTATAAGGTAGGGCTTCGGAGGTTTGAGAATACCTATATTTTAAATTTCATTTTCTTACAAGGAATGTATATTTAGATTTTTTCCATTACTTCATTTAAAATTTACTAGGTTCAAGCTAGTATCACTTAAAATAATAAGAATATCCTTTGAGATTTGAAGATTATATTTGAGCTGTATACCTCAGAGAATAGCTGAAATTTTAGAGCTTATATTTATATCAAAGGAGTATATTTTATCAAGCCAAATACAAATAATAGTTCAGGTTGAATATTATCTTAAGGGAATATTCAACAGATCTATCTTTGTTTGTAAAAATCTTAAGTATTTGGCTCAATCTAGATTTAAAAGCCGCTGATTATTTAATTGATGCAGATTTATCTATGAAAAAGGCTCCTCCTTTTGTAAGCTCATAGTTTTTGATGATTTTGGATGAACGAATACTTATCATTTGTTTGAAATATAATTCTAATTAGGAAAATTTGACCTTGGTTCATTTTACTAGATGATCTATGAGTATTATTACTGAAATATCATTCAACATTTGGCTAAGATAAAAAAAGCGCAATAATATAAGAATTTTAGAAAGTGTATTCATTATCAGTAATTATCTAATTCATAAAGCTAGAGTTTAAATTGTGGGGTTTTAATCTCATATTTATAAAATATTATTCATATATTTTTGGTATGAAAAGAAGATTTTGAGTTTGATCCATTTTATCTGAGATGTAAGAGAAAACATTGTATAAATTTAAAATTATGGACAGCTTTAAAAACTTGGTCAGGGAATTTTAAACCTACCAAATATCACATTAAAAACCCTGCATTTACTTGGGCAAAATCCCAAACCAAAGTAGCTGTGAGATTGGAGGAACCCAAAAGTTAGGCTTTTGGGTACCAAATAATACATTTTGCTAGAAAAATCCAGCATTTCCTTTGGGAAATCCCCCAACAAAATCAACAACGCATATTCCAATCTTACAATTACTCATCATAACTATATTTTCTTAAAACCCTCCTTCATAATTTCCAAAAGAGAAACCCATGATGAGCTCTTCAATTATTTATAAGCTTTATATCATATATACCTGTTTGAAGATTAACATAATTATTATGTTGAAGAAGATATTTTTTACCGAATTAAATTTATTAGAAACTATATATTCAGTCCTGAAAATCAAATCCTGCAAAATGAATATATAAAAAAAGGAATAAATCAACTTAACTGAAGCTACGTTCAAGAAATTACAGCATACCATATATGTCTCTTTCACAAGATTAGCTCAGATAATAAATATTGATAAAACTCTCCATAATTATTCTAAATTCAAATAACAAGATCCTTTGATTAATTTGGCCATTGAATTTTCCATATTGGGGTATAGTGGGAATGGGGAAGCATTGCATAAAATTGGGATTCTTTTTAAGAATATCCAGGGGACTAATTTATTATACACCCATAATACTAATCTATGGTTGTTAATATTGAAGTAAAGAACTACAAATTCATCTGATTATAATTAAAGCTCCAAAGACTTAGAAGTCATTAAATATGAGGGGCTTGCAGGTTTTCATGCCTTTATATATATGGGAGCTTAATAGCATTTTCACAATGTCCTCAAAAGGAAGTTAAATAATATTTTGGGAGTTCAATGTTTTGTAATGGAAACGATCTTTTCGTAGCTTATTTATAAAAGTAAATGTAGTTAATCAATTTCTCTTCAGCTTGTATGTGAATTAAGCAAGCCGTTAATAGCATCAAATGTGGTTTTTATGGATTAATTTCATGGTTCAAATGTGTATCAGAATATTAAGATAGAATGCAATTTACAGATGTTTTATTTTTCAAAGGATCAGTATTTTCTTTCCAATTGTGATTATTCAGAATTTCAATAGTTAGTCCCAGAATATGAGGGTGCTATATCTCGTTATGATAATAATAGTAGTTTTAACCTCTGCCTTGCACAATCAAGGGTGTGCATTGAGCGTTGTATCGGAATTTTGAAGGGTTTCTGTTCATCATAATAGGGAACCCATACTAAGATGATGAATGAGGTGGGGATTTAGAGGTCTGTTTAGTGGGTTCTTTTGTATCATTTTTCATAACATGTTTCTGAAAATGAGGAATCAATTGGAGGAGCTTTTTTATGAAGAAAATCTTCCAGAGTTTCAAAATATCATTCATTATGGCCATTTCAAAAAAAATATGAATATTGGGGAGCGGGTAAAGCCATCAAGTATACAATTTTATAATAATAAATATTTCTGTTTGAGTTACTTGCACATTCATAAGTAATTTATTTGGCTTGGAATATATTATTTCATAGATACAAAAGATCCTTTTTCTTTCAAGTGATTATTTTGTTATTGTGTGAATCTTAAATTTCAGTGTTATTGACAGGTTTCTTTATATATAATAATCTTAAAAGCAATGAAATTTGTAAAAAAAATAGGTAAAGTTTTTCAAATTTGAGATTATTTCTTATCTCGTATGTATGTTTGAAATACATAGTATGATTATTGAGTCAAATTTCTTGTGATGATGGTTTAAATTGATTTTTTTAATGATTAAATGTTTTGGGAAATCGATGAGTGAGGGTTATTTAATGGCCAATTTTCGTGCTGAATCTCTAATGAAATATGATAAACAAACTCTTCAGTAAAATTCAATTCACTAGTGAAATCTTTAATAGTTCCTACTTCTTAATGATATATAATATTCCTCACAAACTTCCAAATAAAGTGGATATTACTAATGGGAATTTTCCACATATTGAATTCTTTGAACTAAATGTGCTATTAAGAAATACCTACTTAATTTTTGATAATATTCCATTTGATATGATACATATAGGAAACAATAGACTGATGGCATGATGTATTTATTTTTGCTCCCTTTGAGAATCTTGTTCATTTCTTCCTTATTGATCAAAAATTCCTTCTTGAAGCTGTACAGGGGTTAAATATAAAAGATGGTTACCAATATTGAATCACTTTCTGTTAGTTTTCAATGAGCATCCAAAATGAGTAATTTTTGGATGATTTGTACTTTGATTGAGGATTTTTTTTGTGTTTAGGTGATATCTCAGAGGTTTTCCCAGGGAATTCCATTATTCCTGGTTATTTTGCAAAGTCTCTCTCAAGCTTCAGAGAAGTTAAATGAAGGAAATTACCAGCTTAGCTGATTGGAGTTGGGACATGAATGAAGTCTTCCTTTTAATGAAAGACAAAATAGCATATCTTAATGGATTTATATTATTCTTGGCTATGGGAAATTCATTATGGAATCCATTCTTGATGATGATTGCATTGGAGAAAATTTTGAATGGATTTTCTTTGGACCAGTCAGTTTGACTAAATTTTAGAAGTTTGGTTTCGTTCATAATGGTCACATTTCAATCATAGGCAAATTTGGATGGGAATTCAATTCTGGATTTTATAGGCTCATAAAAGCTTTTAATCCAACTTAATTCATGATTATTCTCTTAAATATCTTTGCTGGTGAATCCTGGCTTTCTTTAATATACTCCAGCTGATTTCCCTTAATCAGAACCTTGTCTAAAGTCAATACCTCCAAATATATTATTGCTTATTGTTATTTTTGTCTGTTATTGGCTAATTTATTTAAACAAATAATAAGACTATTTAGAGTTTCAAAAATTGAGTATGGCTGATTTAAAGAAGGGACTCTATAGATGATAACAGGTAATTTAAATGGAGTGGTTTCATTAATTAATAAATATGGATTGTTATGATGATTTACAGGAGGAAACTCAAGCCATTATTGTGATCCTTTGTGGCTCTTATTTAAAAAGCTGTGAAACTAATTCATTTCTTATTCTTGGCTCCAGCAAACCTCAAGGAATCTATGAAAGCTTTTATTAAGCTTATTTGTTCTATAGTGGCTGAGGTATATGAGTTTTTACTTGAAAAACAATTCTTATCACTTTTAAGCACATTTTGATGGACTGACATTGGTTCTGGAAAAAACAAGCCATAATTAAATGACTTCAAATAATGATGATATCAATTGGAAGACAGAGGAATAAAATCATTTTTAAGCATCTTATTATGGACTAACATTCGTTTTGGAATAGCCATGCAATCATTCAATGCATTCAAGTTATGAGGAGATGGATGGGCTGGGAGGGTGATTCTCATGTCTGAATTTCAGGAACTTTGAAAGATCAGGAGAAAATATTACCAATTAATATAACAGCCCTTAAATAATCCACTACTATAGTAAATAAAAATAAAAAAACATGTTAATTTTTCTGAGTTTCAATTCATCAGGATTGAACAAAAACTATAAACATAAATATAAATATGTCAAATATGAAGTAATTCTGTTTTAATTATGTTATTGAAACAGAATCACTATAAAATATGATAAAATATTAATAATATTTTCATTTGCCGATGAACTGAAATAAAGATTATTTTTCAATGTGAACTATAATATTCTATATTTGTGGTCGAGTTTAGATATATATCTGTAATATATTATCATAATTATATTGATAAAACATTGTTTAAAAAAAGAAAAAATAATTTCAATGGATATTTATTCAAACAAATGTTTCAAAATTATTTGGAATTTCTTCCAAATAGGTCTTGAAACATCTACCATTTTGATAATTAATCAAATGAAAAAATCAACTAAAGAATTTAGGAGAAATTATGGGTCTTGTAAGAGTGTTTCTATAATATCTTTATTCTAAATCAAATTAAAAAATAATAATAAAATACTTACTCCTTAGTCATTTGAAAGCACTTCCCAATGATTTAGGAGTGAAAACAATTTTTTTGGAACTTATTTTGAAGGAAAAGGGTTTTGACAATACTAGGGTTGGATTGGAGGGAAATTTGATTGTTGGTGTAATGGGTGATGATGGAGATGATGGGTTTTTAATAGGTGATTGGATTTTCTACTGATTATTGTGTTGATAAAAGAAATACATACCAAGGCACCTAAATCAAACTTTTACACCAATAAATAGTTGAGAAAATCTATTGGAAACCTGGAGATTATTTACTCAAAACAGCAGCATCAGTTGAAAGTTAATTTTAAGGAAAAAAATAAAAGATAAATTACTAAAGGATTTTCACAACCACAAATAATCACCCAGCTCAATGGGTGTTGTGGCAATTCCAACCTGAACCCAAGTTATGGTCAATTGGCCATATAAGATGTTTATGGCCAATTGTACCCTTTTGGTGCTCTATGGCCTCTTGGCCATAACACCCTTCCACTGGCCAAATATGGCCTCAGGCCATATCCTGCCTTCATTGGCATCATTGGCCAATTCTCCACCTCACCAACCCCCAGGCCATTATCCTTGTTTTTGGGCCTGGGGGGTCCTTCCGGTATTCCAGGGGCCTATGGCCCCTCTAGCCACCACCAGGGCCCTTGGCCCAACCCTTTATATTAGGGGGGTTTGGGCCATTTAGGCCCCCTACAGCCTCTACAGCCTGTGGGCCATAATCCACAGTCCACAGTCCGTGGGACTGTTAGGCCCCTTTGGGCCCAATTCCAATGAGGCAAAAAGGGGCCAAGGGGACAGTTCAGCAGCCCCCAAAACCAAGTATGCCCACCTGAGCCAGTGTTTGAACCCAAAACCCAAAAAACCACCCTAGGACCCAAATTGGCCATAAATCAGTCCATGGCCTCTGGAAACCATCAGAGGCCACCAGATCAACTCCAAGAAAGGATTCCCCTCCAGTTCAGGGGAAGACTTCCCTTTCTTCAATGCACTCCATACTCAAGGACCAGGAGTGGTGCATATATGGTATAATATACCATTATGCACCATTTTTTTCTCAGCAATCCAATGGTGACACTTTCAGGACCCAATTACATGATTCCAAATCAAGTCCCAAATCCATCACCAATTTCAAAGGAGGACTTTTTATCTATTCAGTCTGGCAATTCCCTGGCATCTACCAGAAGACCATTCAAGGACCCCAACCACCTGGCCCTGCAGGAGTTGGGTTGTCAATTCTCTTCAGGACTATTCTAGGGTCAATTCTCTTCAGGACTATTCTAAGGGCAATTATCAGAGGTAATCAATCATTTCAGTCATTTTCAAGGCATCAAGTAATCAGCATCCCTTGGACAACTCAATTGGTCCATACAGGTAGTAATCAAGCAGCCTGTATGGACTTGGGCCAATTCATATTCCACTGTGGGAATTCAGTCCCACAGTTCAATTCTCAAGATGGCCAGAACTGTATTGGCCCAATTCAGAAAATACAGCCGGGTGACTCACCTTCCAGGATCAGCCTTTCATCTTTTCAGATATACTGGCCACCTTCAATCACCTGGGGCTTTTTCCCCAGTTAATTAATATATTGGATTTATTTTTATTATTATTTTATTTGACCTTATTAAAGTAAATACTGATAATCTTAAGTCAGTCATTCAGAACCTTTATCTTTTCTTTCTTTGCCTTTCAATGGATATTGGTGGTCATAACATTTACTAATTCCATTATTCTTTCTGGAAGGTTGAAACAGTGAATTGAGTATTCACTTGGTTGGATTCTTTATTATCTTGGCCATTGGCTTCCCCCTTTTCTCTTCATCTTCTGGCATACTTTTATTTACCCTTCATTCTTTTTTAAAGAAATATATTCTGTAATTTTCTTTATTATTTTGGAGCCCTTCAAGTGAGCTCTTGATTCCTGAGTGCCAAGCCATTCTTGCTTCCATAAGAGCCCCTGTGACAAGGATTTATTATTGGTGGCCTTATTTTTAACTGTGGTTTGAGAAAAAAAAATAATTGAATGAGATTTTGTTTGGTATGATTTAAGAATGAGGAGAAATCAAAAAAAGCATAATTTTACAATATTAAAGAAGTTAAAATTGAGAATTTATTAAATTGTCTTTAAGGTAATGAAAAATATTTTTGTTTCTGAATTGAGTTGGAGGAAGTAACAAAGGGTTTTTGAGCTGAGTTGCAGGTAGTGATAAAAAATGATTATTGATCATGGGTTTTTATTGAAAAAGGCTGGTTTTCATTGAAAAGAGCTTAATTGAAAAAAATATATGAAGCAAACTTGCATGGAAATATTTCCATTGGAAATTATTCTTATTTTAAGAAAAAACTTCAGTCAGTTTCAAAATTCAACTTATAATTCTTCAAATTAATATATACCATAATATATAGATGTAAGGCTTGAATATGAAGCAATAAGCAAATATTACCAATATTTGACTGATTTTACTATTCAAGTACTTATAAAATTAAAGAAGAAGATAAAGGATAATTATAATTATAATTATGAAGAATTATTGTAATTATGGGGTGAAAATTAAATTATTATTAATTGAAGAAAATAATATATAAAGAAGAAATATATTACTATATTTATGGCACTTTATTAATGTTATCAAAAAATTATAAAGGCATAAGAAATTTTTATTTAATAATAAAAAACAATTTATAACCATAATATTACCAATATGAAAGTTATATATCAATATAAATATTATTTATATCATTAAAAGAATTCTCAAAAATAATAATATGAAGAAAATTATTATAAAAGATGAAAATAACCTAATTTTGACTTAATTTACACCTAAAAATGTATATAAAACTCATTTCAATTGTATTTACAGTTACAAATAAAATAGATTGCAAATTTTCTTGTTTTTATGTGTAATTAGAGATTTATAGAAACATTTGACAAAAAACAATTGAAAAACTGATTTAATAACCTCAATATTGATTATTAAAATGAAAATTGTCTTTGGTCTTTCATAGTATAATAGATTTTCATATAAATGATAAATAAATTACCTTTTGGTTTAATGTTTTAATGTGTTTTGTTGTGTCTGAAGGGAAAATATAAGTACAAAGAGGTCTATATATAGTAAAATCCTACCTCTTAATGTACAAAGTACTTCTAGTAGACATGTATGATGGTATTGACTTGAATTGATAAGTATTTTGAGGTTTAGTGGCAATTACATCATAATTAAACCATCTTATCTTGTTATTTAGAGTTATCACTATAACTCTACATTTTCTGACATCATAGGCTTGGAAGAAGAGTAATCTTCATGGTTTTTTGAGTTTTAATCATAATAAGCTGTTATTCACCACTTTTATCACTCATATGACTGTTAAACCTAAGTTAAGATCACAGTGAGTGATCATAAATGATCAATTTTAAGCTTAAATGTTTATCATTGATACCTTTTGAGCTATACATGCTAAAACCAGTCAGAGAGTGAATTCTGATAGTTTGGCATGTCATTCTTGAGATTCCAAGAGCAGTTCATTAAATTATCAAAACTTTATTTGTGATGATTGTTCTTGTATCCCATCTTTTCTGTCAAAATTTACTATTTTAAACTTCAAACCATGATTTCAAGGGGTTGTACTTTGAATATAATAATAAAGATTATTCCATTCTTCATGTATGAGCTATTAGAACATGAATATTCACTTTGCCGTAAGTTTTGACCACTTTCACAACAAAGTGGTCAACAGCTATAACAATTTTGTTTAATAAACCTTTACAAGGTATAACCTTGTTTATAACTTGTCAAATAAGGTGTATATCTGTATTCTTAGAGTCAATTAAATGGTAACTTTTTCTTTTTTTCAACTCTCTGTCATGTATATTGTAAGAGATATGAGCTAAAAATCATGAATATATGCACTGATCATAAAAGTGCATATATTTAGGTTATTTCCTTAAGTATTGACTTGACTAATATAATAGATAAATTCTATATGTGTAATAGCTCAAGTGTAATCCAATGGTGAAATTCATTTTACATGTTTATTCATTGTTTTTTGATATCATCCAGGATTTATGCCTTTGTATGGCATTTTTACTTATTTCTCAGTAAGTATTGTCTTTACAGGTACAATATAAAAATTCTATATGTGTATTTGACCATGGTTAATCTAATGGTGCAAGTTATTTCAAATTTTTATTGATTTGATTCAGAGATAATCAATATGTTATGCCTTTTTATGGCATTTTTATTTATTTTGAGATAATAATTTTACTTCTAATTAGAAGAAATATGGTAAAGTTTTTTTGTGATATGTTATCATATTTCAAAGGCTAACATTCCCTACCACCAAAAAAAATATTGTACCACAATTTGGTATAGTTAATTAGGGTACCATCCACGGTTCTAGTTCTTCAATAGACGTTTTTAGTCTTGAAGATCAATAATTCTTGAATTTTCTGTTATTTAGGTCTGCTTTAATCTCTAAACCTTCTTATTAGCTTATCAGAATCCATTACATCTTTCTCAAGTAGCCATTCATCTTCTTTAGTTGGGTTTCTGTACCTTACAAGGTATTGTCTTTCTTTTCTTTTTCTTCTCACTCTTTTTTTAAGTAATTTCAAATGTTTCTTTTCTTCTCCTTATTCAAAAGGGGTAATTTCTACTGGTGGTTTACTCCTTAGGGGAAATAGCTTCTTATCAATTTAGCTGTAAGGTTTTATCAGCCTTATAGTGAGTGAAAGCTGGGTGTTTGTTCATCAATTAACCTGTCAATTCTAATTTCACAGCATTAGGGCCATGTAGTGCTCTTATCATAAAGGTTCCTGCAAAGGAATCTTTCAATGTATTTGGGCCTTTAATGTCATTAAAGCTTAGAGTTGATACTATGACCAAGTCTCCTACCTTAAAATCAGGTAGATTTTGACTTCTGTCCCATATTTTGTTTGCATATTTGAAAGAATCTTGCATACATCTGTTGGCATGATGTCTTAACTTTTCAAACATTATTTTGAAACTTCTTGCTGTTGGATGTATATCCACTAAGTCCTTTTTGAGATTATCATAAGGAAGTCTTGGATTCCAACCTTTTTCTAACATTGCTGGCATTTTTCCAATTGAAGAATTAATTGATTTTTTACATGCCAGCTGGAGAACTGGTATTAATATACACCAATCATGGCTTAAGCCATCAGAGTATTTGAGTTCTAGGCAATAAGCACAGAATCTTCTGATAATGTCTTCTAAAGCTTGTATCTTACAATAATAAAGACTACAATAATTAAAATTATAATTATACCTGTTTATTACCCAAGAATAAAACTGTTTTTTACAGTTTACTACGTAGGGTATTTGAGAGCAGGATGAGGAAAGCTATTCTGGCTGTGAAAAGCCTCCTTTTTATCCTTAAATGGGGTGGAAGGGCTGTTAGACCTTTCCACATAGAGGAAGTCAAGATTTTTTCACTCTCTGAGACAGGCTTGTGGCTTGCAAGTACCTTTATAGCCTGTATTGGGCTCAGATGTGGTTTTGAAACTACATCTGGGCAGTTTTCACCAATACAGGGTGAAAAGCTTCAACTGGGGACCACATAGCATTCTTCTGACGTGTATGACACATAGAATGCTGTACAGAAACTGTATGGGACCCCAGTATTGACTTACTTATGAGGTATTGAGGTATAATGATGCTTCCCCATCAGTTTGACACCTCATAATCATGGTTATGGGATATTATCCCATGGTAAAGCTGTATTGGTCAGAATGTGGGATTTTGACCTTAAAACAGCTATAGCTTTGTCAGTTCTGGAGATATCAACCTCAAATCTGAACCAGTGTGTAGCCCTGTATGTCTTCTACACAATGGTACCTTATTTGATATGGCTATCATTAAATATGGCAAAGTTATGCCATGTACAAGATTTTTGTACACATGCGTGGTTTAGGCAAAAAGCTGTATTGGGCATGTTTGCCCCATAGCTTCTGCTATAGTTGATATATGAAGAAATGGGTGAGACCATCAGATAGCCCTGATTGTTCTCTTTCCAAAAAGACCCCACTTTAGGTATCTCACGCTAAAACTGTAGCAGTTAGATGAGAGGTGAATGTTTTGTTCACCCTTATTTGGCCTGAATTTGATCATAACTTCTGTAATACTGGTGCTAGCTACATTTGGCTGGTACCATTGGATAGCTTTGACTAAGAGCTTCATTTTTCATACCCATTTGATGGGGTTAAGCCTCTTACTCTGTATTTCAGATGAGAGGTGAAAATTAAGGTTTATGCTCAGCAATAACTTTGAGCATGAATAACTTTGTTATTCTTTGTCCTATGATGATGGGACTTGTATATTTGGAAAGGGGTAAGTTTCCTCTTTTGTTCGATACCTTTTGAGCTAATTTGGCTCAGCTCCATGTTTTGGTGGCATCTTGGCTATACCATTGGCTTATGGTATTTTGGCTGTCATGCTTGTGCTCTGGTTTTGAGTCACAGGCTGACAACAATGCTGAAGTGAATTTTAGATCTCTATCACTTATGATGTTTTGAAATAAGTCTGTATGACTCATGACTCTATTCCATTCCATTATGGCTGTGTGCATAGCTGTTTCATCTTGGTGACATGGTAAGAAAATTGGGGTTTTTCTGTACCTTTCAACTAGTAGTAGGAATGCATTTAAATTCCTTTCTCCTCCTGGGGTCAAGGCTATTACCCAATTCATGTGACCTATTTCCCATAGGGATTTTGGTTCTTGAATTTGGATCATCATTCCAAATTTCTTGCCTGTAGCTCTGTTTGATTTTTGACATCTGTCACAGGTTTGGAAGTACTCTGGAACATCATTTCTCCAATTTGGCCACCAAGAGCATGTTTTCACCCTCTCTAGTGTCCTATCTTCTGAGACATGTCCAGATACAACACTATCATGGCATTCATGTAGTATAGTGTTTATCAGAGTCTTATCTGTCAACGTCATAATAAATGTGTGTTTAGTCCTTTGATGAAGAATTCCATCAAGTAGGTGGAATCTTCCTTCATCATATGCCTTTTTCCATATTTCATCTAATTTGGAGGATAGTGATAGGTATTTGCAATGTTTAATCAAAGGTTTTCCAGAGTTCATTCAGTTTTGAGGATAGTGATGTGTCTTTGCAATCCTTTATCAAAAGTTGGAATAAGATATAACAATTTCTGTCCATCTTATATCTTTATTTAGCTTTATTAAAGAATTCTGTGCAAATTTCTGTGACACATATTCCTTCTGTATGATGTTCTTCCTGTGGTACCCATGCTGGGCTTTCAGGTGTATTTGCTAAAGCCCATCTTCTAAGACCATCTGCATTTTTAAGAATATTTCCAAATTTATGATCTATAGTCATATTTCCTCTATATTCTTGGATAGAAAGCTCCCATCTTAGCATATTTATATTTGGTGTCTTCATGGTGAATAAGCATTTCATAGCATTACAGTCTGTGGTTACATCAAGCACTGTTCCATTCAAATAGTAGTGTGATTTTCCTAGAGCCCACAATAAGCAAAGGAATTCCATTTGGCTTTCTCCATATATTCCTTCTGTTGGCTTAGTTTGTCTTGAAATGAAGCAAATTGGTACTTGAACAGGTTTATCATTGATGATTTGTTTTTGGTGTAGTGTAGCACCTAGTCCTTCTCCACAAGAATCAATGTAAATTTTTGAAGGTAGTTTCCAATCTGGCATTAGAAGAAAGGGGGCATTTGTGAGGGCATTTTTCAATTCCTCATATGCTTTAGCCCTTTCTTCAGTCATTTCATAGACTTTTTGTTGGTCACAGAGCTTATACAAGGATTTGGAAATCCTTGAAAAGTCTTTTATATGCTGTCTGTAATAACCAGAAAATCCTAGAAATGATTTAATTTTCATTGGTTTGGGCATTGGTTCCAGTAGTACTGCCTCTAGTTTATTTTTTTCTATGCCCAAATTTAGTCCAGATACAGCATGTCTCAGTGCTTTTAGTTCACTATATGAAAATGACTTTTTCAAGAAATTTTTATATTTACTTGCACTATCTTTTTGCAAGACTCTTTCTAGTCTTTTCAAGTGATTTTCCCAGGTTTCTGAGCAAACTATGATATCATCAATGTAAATAATTAATCATTATTCTCACAATTCTTCAGTAAATATCATAGTGATCATTCTTTGATAGTGGGAAGGTGAGTTTTTCATACCAAATGGCATCCTTAAATACTCATATATACCACAGTGGAATATTTTCCTCAGTATTTTCTTGGAATTTTCTGTTGATACATTTTGGTGAAAACCCTTTAGAGCATCCATGGCTGTAATGAGCTTGGCCTGTGACAATTGTGTCAATTTCTCATGTATTGTGGGTATTAGATATCTGTCAAGGATAGTATAGTCATTGAAAGCTCTAAAGTACCCTACCATCCTTGATGTTCCATTGTGCCAAGTTAAAATGATAGGTGTAGTGACTTCTACCTGTTCATTATGCCCTACTTTCCTTAATACCCAAAGGTCCATTAATTCCTCAATGTGTACCTCTAAGGCTTCTCTAGCTCTTGGTCCGTAAGGTTTGACTATGAAACAATAAGTAAGAATTACTAATATTTTACTTATTATACTATGAATGGCCTTATAAATAGAATAAATAAGATAAAAAAAACTATAATAATAAAGAATTATTATGATTATGGCGTAAAAATAATTATGTTATTGAATAAATATAATAATATAATTTATATAATGAAAATATAATATAATAAATAAATATATTAATATAAGATAATTAATATTTTTGAAATCACTTTATTATTGTTCCCAACAAATAATAAAGGCGTAAAAAATTGTTTTTTATTAATAAAAAACAATTAATAACAATAATACTACTAATATTAAAGCTATGAATTAATATAAATACTATTTATATTAATTATAGAATTATTTAAAGTAATAATAGAGAGAAAATTATTATAATAAGAAGAAATAACCTACCTTTAACACTTAATGTAATAATTTTGAATACTTTTCCCCAAAAAATGTAAGTACAACTTTTTTTAACTGTATTTACAATAAATTGTAAGAGAAATTACAAATATCCTTAATTTTACGTGGAATTGAGGGTTTTAAGAGAATTTTAAACAAAACAGTTAGATAAATGTAATAATCGCATGAAAGATGATGAGTATACTAAGATTATCTTTTGTCTTTAATAATATAAAAGTCTTATATATAAAGAATCAATAAATTGCCTTTTGATTTAAATATTTTAGTGTTTTGTAAGCGTCTGAGGGGAAAACAGAGTAAAAAGAGCTCTATTTATAGTAAATACCTCCCTCCTAGAGTCCAGCAGGCTTCTAGTAGACGTTTACCAATACCTTCTACCATAATTGATCAATATTTTAAGGTTTGGTGATGATTACGTCATTATCAAACCATCTTACCTCATAATTACACCATTATTTAGAGTTATCACTATAACTCTAATTTTGATGACATCATAGGCTTGGCAGAAGCCTAAGCTTTGTGGAATTTATTAGTATTAATCATATTCTAATAGTATTCACCACTTTTATCACTTATATGACTGTTAAACTTAAAATAAGATTACAGTGAGTGATCTTAAATAATCAAATATAAGCTTAAACTTTGATCAATAAGAACTTTTAAGTCATACACGCTACAGCTATTCTGAGAGTGGATTCTGATAGCGTGGCATGTCCTTATTGCACTTCCAAGAGAATTTCATTACATAATTAAAACTCTGTTTTTGATGATTTTTCTTTTAACTCATCTTTTCTGTCAAAATCTAATATTTTAAACTTCAAACCATGATTTCAAGGGGTTATACCTTGAATATTGTAATAAAAAAAAAGGCATTCTTCACGAATGAACTAGTAGAATCTGACTGTCTACCTTTCTGTAGTTTGAACCACTTTCACAACAAAGTGGTCAACAGCTCTATTGATTTTAATCAATAATCCATTACAGGTTTTAACTTTGTTTATAACTTGTGAAGTAAAGTTCATTTCTGTGTTTCTACAGTAATTACGTGGTGACTTTATTTTTTGTTTATCACTATATAATGTATATCTCAAAAAGATATTAGCGAAAAACCTTGAATATATGTGTTGACTAAAAAAGTGCATATATTCAGCTTAACTCCTGAAGTATGGACTTTGGATATTAGCTTCTTAATTATTCTATGTGTATACGTTTATGGAGAATCCAATGGTATAATTTATTTCACATGCTGTTTCATTGGTATCTGAAAGAATTAAGGATTCATGTTTTTTATAGGGTTTTATTACTTATAACTCATTAAATATTGACTTTACAGATATGCCATAAAAATAGTATATGTGTATTTTACCATGTGGAATCCAATGGTGTAGTTTATTTCACATGTTTATTCATTGTCATTTAAGTTAAACCAAGTTTTATGCCCATTTATGGCAGTTTTGTAGTTTTAAGGTAATTACTTTTAAGGTATGATTATTTTAAATATTTCTTGTGACCTTTTTGGGTATGTGGTCATATCTCAAAGTTTAACATTCCCTACCAGCAAAAATGATTGTACCACAATCTGATATGTGTAATTAGGGTATCATCCACTGTCCTACCTCTTCAATAGACTTTGTTAGTCTTGAAGCTCAATAATGCTTTATTTTTCTATTCTTTAGGTTTTCTTTCATGTCTGAACCTTCTTAGTAGTTTATCAGCATTTGTTCTATCTTTCTCAAGTAGACATTCATCTTCTTGAGTTGAATTTCTATACCTTACAAGGTATTCTCTTTCTTTTTTGTTTCTTGTCCTTCTTTCTTTAAGGACTTACAAAATTTTCTTTTCCTCTCCTTCTTCCAAGGGGGGTATTTCAATTGGGGGTTTATTTCTTGGTGGAAATAGTTCCTTATCACTTGAGCTGTAAGTTTTTATCAGACTTACAGGGAAAGTTGGCTGTTTGTTCATTAATTCACCTGTGAGTTCCAACTTCACAGCATTGGGTCCATGAAGCGCTTTTATCATAAATGGTCCTGCAAAGGAATCTTTCAATTTCTTTGGGCCGTTTATGTTATTAAAATTAAGGGTTTATACTAAAACCAAGTCTCCTATTTTGAAGTCAGGTGGTTTATGACTTTTATCCCATCTTTCTTTTGCATATTTGAAAGAATCTTGCATACATCTGTTTGCATGGTGTCTTGCTTTATCAAGCATTATCTTAAAACTGCTTGCTGTTGGAGGTATATCCACTAAGTCCTTTTTGAGGGTATCATAAGGGAGTCTTGGATTCCAACCTTTTTCTAGCATTGCTGGTGTTTTGCCAGTAGAATAATGGATTGATGTTTTATATGCCAGATCAAGGGCTGGTATTAGTGTACACCAATCATGGGTAAAACCATCATAATCTTTGAATTTTAGTCCATAAGCACAGAATCTTCTGATCATGTCCTCCAAGGTTTGTATCATTCTTTCTGCTAAACCATCAGTTTGAGGATTGTAAGCTGTTGAGAATTAAAACTTTGTCCCAAACAAGTTATGGAGATTTGTCCATAATGCTGAAGAGAATTTTGGGTCTCTGTCCCTTATGATATTTTGGAATACACCTGTGTGGCTAATGACTTTATTCCATATCATTATGGCTGTGTCCATAGCTGTGTCACCTTTGTGACATGGTAGGAACATGGGAGTCTTGCTATACCTGTCAACTAACACTAGGCATGCATTATAGCTTCTGTCTCCTCCTGGAGGTAATGCTGTTACCCAATCCATATGAGCTATTTCCCAGGGGGATTTTGGTTCTTGAATTTGGATCATCATTCCAGATTTCTTTCCTGTGGCTCTTTTGGCGTTTTGACATATGTCACAGGTTTGGCAGTACTCTGCAACATCTTTCTTCCAATTTGGCCACCAAGAGCAGGTTTTCACCCTTTCTAGTGTTCTATCTTCTGAGAGATGTCCAGCTGCAACACTATCATGACACGCATGTAAAATAGTGTTTATTAAGGTTCTATCTGTTAAGGCCATAACACATGCGTGTTTTGTTCTATGGTAAAGAATTCCATCAAGGAGGTGGAATCTTCCTTCATCATATGCCTTTTTCCATGTTTCATCTAATTTTGATGAAAGTGATGGATCTTTGCAGTCTTTCATTAGAAGTTGGCTTAAGATATGGAGATTCTTGTCTATCTTATAGCTTTCTTTAACTTGGTTAAAGAATTCTGTGCCAATGTCTGTAACACATATTCCTTCTATATGGTGCTCTTCCTGTGGTACCCATGCTGGATTGTCAGGGGTATTTGCTAGAGCCCATCTGCTAAGACCATCTGCATTTTTATGAATATTACCAGATTTATGAACAATATTCAAATTTCCTCTATACTCTTGGATAGCAATTTGCCTTCTCAGCATATGCCTATTTGGAGTTTTCATATTTAATAGAGATTTTACAGCATTACAGTCTTTAATCACATCAAATACTGTTCCATCCAAGTAATAATGTAATCTTTCTAAAGCCCACACTAAGAAGAGGCATTCCATTTGGCTTGCTTCATATCTTGCCTCTATTGGCTTTATCTGTCTTGAAATAAAACAAATTGGTCCTTCCACTGGTTTATCAATGATAATCTGTGTCTGGTGTAGTGCAGCATCTAGTCCTTCTCCACAAGCATCAATTTAAAGTTTAAAGGGTAGTTTCCAATCTGGCATTAGAAGAAATGGGGCATTTGTTAAGAAATTTCTCAATTCTTCACATGCCTTGACTCTGTCTTCTGTCATTTCATAGACTGTTTGTTGGTCACATATTTGATACAAGGATTTGGCAATTTTTGCAAAGTCCTTTATACACTGTCTATAGTAACCAGCAAATCCTAGAAATGATCACATTTCTTTTTTTGTTTGGAGAATTGGCTTAAGTAGTACTGCTGCTAATTTATTCTTGTCTATGCCTAGGCTAAGTCCAGATACAACATGTCCTAGTGCTTTTAGTTCACTATATGCAAAATGACACTTTTTCAGGGAAATTTTCATATTCACTTGCACTATTTTTTGTAGTACCCTTTCTAGTCTTGTAAGGTGATTTTCCCAAGTTTCTGAGCAAACTATGATATCATCAATATAGATAATTAACCATCCTTCTGATAATTCTTCAGGAAATATGGTATTCATCATCCTTTGATAATAGGAAGGTGCATTCTTTATACCAAATGGAATTCTTAAGTATTCAAAAATTCCCACAGTGGACTATTATCCTTAGTAGTTTCTTGACATTGTCTGTTAAGACATTTTGATAAAAACCCTTTAAAGCATCCATGGCTGTAATGAACTTAGCTTGTGACAATTGTGTCAATGTCTCATGGATTCTGGGTATTGGATATCTGTCTGGAATGGTATAAGTGTTCAGGGCTCTGAAGTCTCCTACCATTCTTGATTTTCCATTATGCCAAGCTATAATGACAGGTGTGGTGACCTCTACCAGTTCATTATGTCCTACTTTTCTTAATACTCCAAGTTCCATTAATTCTTTAATGTGTAACTTCAAGGCTTCTCTAGCCCTTGCACTAGCTGGGTAAGCAGGCCTCCTCAGTAAAGGTGGGTAAGGTTTTTCTACATCAAGGATTATGTCCACCTCATGCACAATTATGGCACCTAGTGGCTCTTTGTCAGTTGAAAAGGCATTTTTGTACTTAAATAAGAGGTCAATCATTTTTTCTTTCATTTTTTCTGTTAATTCTTGATTGAATTCTGCCTCTTTGAGTTGTTCAGATATGAAAAGTTCCTTTTCAGGATTTTTCTCTTCATTCTTAATAAGTGTAATTTGTTTTTTGTTATTTAAGAAGCCAACCTTTTGTCTTTTGTTGTCTCCTATGGTAAAATATCTATCTTTTTGGTTAGAGATATCTATACCATAAATTGACAAGTAGTCATTTCCAAGTATAAAGTGATTACTAGTACAGTTTTCCATTACTAAAAACTCTACTTTAATTCTGACACATTGTGAGGGGTGAGTAAAAATGAGTGTTAAATCAATTATTGCCAGGGGCTTCATGCTCTCACTTGCACTACTAAATTTGACACCTTGTATTGGTATAATTCTTTCTTGCCAATCTGCAACAATGGTTTTTAGATAACTTTTAACAACACAGGTACAATATGCTCCTGTATCCAAGTTCACTTTTCCTTCTTGGTTATTAACCATTACAATACGTATACTTGATTTTCCAGCTGTATATCCCATTCCTTTTGCATGTTTTGTTCTGTACATTTGTCAGGTTTGTGTCAGATGTTCCAACTTGTGGTAAGTTTGAGTTAACATCTAGTGTTTCATAGATTATATCAATATTATTGATTTGTGCATTAATTATATTAATTTCATAGCTTTCAGAACTTTCTGACTCTTCTGTTTCTTTTTCAGAGTCAGATTCCTCCTTTTTGTCATTGTGGTTCTCTGTTTCCACAATTTCATTAATCTTTTCCTTTTTGAGGCAGTTGGTGGCTAAGTGTCCAATACCTCCCCATTTATGGCATTTTCTTTGCTCATTATTGGTGGATATATTGGGCTTGAAATCTTCCTTTGATTTATATTTTTAAATAAATGGCTTATTTGGACTTTTAATGTCCAATTTCTTCCAAGTTCTGCCAATTTTTGTTTTTGTCACTATGTCCTCTAGTGCATTGATATACTCTTCTGTGAAGCATGGTTCTATACACCTGTTTCTTAGGGAATGTTCTAGCTCTCCTCCACATTTCTTAAGTATATTCATGTGCACCATCTTTTGTGACATTTCTGGGTATAGTGCATTTAGTCTTTCAACTTGTTTTAATAACCAAATTAAAGTTTTGTCTTTGTATGGGTCAAAGAAAGATTTTTTAAATGCATTCTCTATCTTGTACCTCCAGGCATCATTAGCCCACTTGGTGATTATTTCTTGTTTCCACCAAGACCAGGCGTTTTTGCCATTTGTTTGTCTTATGCCATAATACCATCTTTTTGCAGAGTTTTCAAACAATGAATGTAATCTTGCAGTAATTAATTCATCTGGTATGGCATAATCTTCTTGTAGCATGTCAATTGTCTTGATAAATGACATGTGGTCATATTCACCTTCTCCTGTGAATGTTGGCCATTCTTTTAATGGAGGTGCTTCTTTCATTAAGACTTGGTTATTTTCTTGGTGACTTAATTCTGTTGTGAATGGATTTGTTAATGCCTCTTTTGGTTTAACAGTGATTCTTAAGTTAGAAAATAGGGTTGATAACATTGGCATATTTGAGTTAGCCTCATTAATTTTATCCATTTTTTAGTAATAAGCCTTATTTCATTTTGAATGTCATCTTTCAGATGCATTCTTGCTTCATCACTTTTTTACTCATGGTCCAAAAGTAATTTTTGGTGTGATGAAGTCTTTTCTTCAGATTTTTTTACAGAAATACTTAGTTTGTTTAATTTTTCTGTGAGATTGCCAATACTCACGTCATAATTGATTTTCAAAGTTTTATCTTAGATATCTTTTATGTATTTATACAATTCTTGTTATCCTTGTATTAATTTTTGAGTGTTGTCAATTAAAATTTTTGTTTTATTATTTTCAACAATAAACTTAATGTTGTCAATTTCTTTTTCATTTTGTACAACAATATTTGTCAAAGAAGATAAGTTATTGTTTATTTCTTGTAATGATAATAAACTGTTTTTAATTGCTTTTAGAGGTAATATACTATCTTTAATTTATGTTAAAGTATTTACAACATCTTTGGACAAGGTTATTTCTTTGGGAAATGAGGTTGTCTCATTCTTTGTTCTTCCTTGTCCTTGAATTCCATCAAGTTTCTGGCCATGTTGGAAACATTGTTGATGGCATCCTTTTGGATTTTTGGAATCCTGTAGCTTGGGAATATGGTTTTGTCCAATTCTTTTTCTTGTTCTTCTTCCCTTCTTGGGGAAGTGGGTTGGCTTGGGGATTTCTGGTAGAAGCTACTGGGGCTTCTTCCTTGGTTGCCTCCTTCTTTTTGGCATGGCACTCCTTGATCTTTTTGATTTGGGGTTTGGATGATAGTGGATTCCATCTATTGGAGTATCTCACTATTTCCTCCTCTTTGAGGAACTTTTTCAGGACTTGCCAGGAGTTCATCTTTCCTTGGTGTATTTGAGGAAACATGTCCCAGTCCTTGTATTTGTACATTGTGTAGTACTGTTTGTACTGGCTCATGTAAATGTCTATTTGAGCCCTCTAAATGTTATTTGTACCTGTTTGAGTTACTCATACTTAGTTCTAACTCTGGTTCAGATATCATGGGCATTTCTGGGACTTTCCTTTGGGATAAGGCACTTCCTTGTGTGGATTCTGTTCCACTGGGGATATTGTCTTTCGTTTTCTCTTTTGAGGAATAAATTCTACCTCTGAGTCCAGCTCCATCTGATTGGATGGAGTATTGGGAGCCTCTTTGGGTAGTCATGTTTTAAGAAAAAAATAATAAATAAGAGGATTCCAGAACAGGAATTCTTCTTATGGCAGTTTATAAATGAGGTACTCACCTTCAAAGTCCTGAATAGTGGGTCCTGGAAAGTCTAATTTCTTAGTGATTATTGGTGTTGGAGAACTTGGACAAGTTCCTTCCACCAATCTTTCAACAGTGGCTTGGTTGCCCTCTGATGGATTGTTGTCAAACACTAAAACAAGACAAATAAATATAAGTCTTTTATGTAAGAAGTGTTATTTTTGGTAAGATATGGCAATTTTCCATGTAAAAATTGCTTTTATATCTTAAAAAATGAAAATAAATAAAGAAATGAAATTAAAATCAATAAAAATAACTTTTTTATTGGTGTTTTATTATTTTTTATGTTTTTATTTTTAAAGAATAAAATAAAAAACATGAATATGATTCTTTTTATAAAGTTAATTGATGATGTAAGATTATTTTTAGTTTAGGAAAAAACTTCTTTTTGATTACTAGAGTCACTCAAAGAAAGTTCTTGCAAGTCTAAGGATGTGAAAAACCACATGTAAGACAGTACAATTGCTTTCCAAATGCCTCAATAAAATTTGAAATCAATAAATATAAAAGTATTATATAATTTTATGATTATAATTGTAATTTATTATTGGATAAACCCAATTAGAATGTTTTTAAAGGTCCTTTAGAGTAAATATCACGGCCAGGCCCCCAAAGCTAAGGTTTGCCTATGAAACAATCAGTAGAAATTACTAATATTTTACTTATTTTACTATGAATTTCCTTATAAATAAAATAAATAGGATAAAAATAATTATAATAATAAACAATCATTATAATTATGGCGTAAAAATAGTTATATTATTGAATAAATATATTAATATAAGATAATTAATATATTTAAAATCACTTTATTATTGTTACCAACAAATAATAAAGGTGTAAAAAATAGTTTTTTATTCATAAAAAACAATTAATAACAGTAATATTACTAATACTAAAGTTATGAATCAATATAAATACTATTTATATTAATTATAGAATTATTTAAAGTAATAATAGAGAGAAAATTATTATAATACAAAGAAATAGCCTACTTTTACTACTTAATATAATAATTTTGAATAATTTTACACCAAAAAATTTAAGCAAAACTTTTTTTAAATTGTATTTACAATAAATTTTAAGAGAAATCTCAAATATCCTTAATTTTACGTGGAATTGAGGTTTTCAAGAGAATTCTAAATAAAACAGTTAAATAAATGTAATAATCACGTCAAAGATGATAATTATAATAAGATTATCTTTGGTCTTTAATAATATAAAACTGCTATATTTAAAGAATAAAGAAATTACCTTTTGATTTAAATATTTTAGTGTTTTGTAAGTGTCTGAGGGGAAAACAGAGTAAAAAGAGCTCTATTTATAGTAAATATCTCCCTCCTAGAGTCCAGCAGGCTTCAAGTAGACGTGTACTGATGCTTTCTACTAGAATCAATCAATATTTTAAGGTTTGGTGATGATTACATCATGATCAAACCATCTTACCTCATAATTATTCCATTATTTAGAGTTATCACTATAACTCTAATTTTGATGACATCATAGGCTTGGAAGAAGCCTAAAGTTTGTGGAATTTATTAGTATTAATCATATTCTAATAGTATTCACCACTTTTATCACTTATATGACTGTTAAACTTAAAATAAGATTACAGTGAGTGATCTTAAATGATCAAATTTAAGCTTAAACTTTGATCATTAATAAATTTGAGGTTATACACGCTAAAGCTATTCTGAGAGTGGATTCTGATACCTTGGCATGTCCTTCTTACACTTCCAAGAGCATTCCATTACATCATCAAAACTCTATTATTGATGACCTTTCCTGTTGAAATCTGATATTTTAAACTTCAAGCCATGATTTCAAGGGGTTATACCTTGAATATTGTAATAAAAATACGTCATTCTTAACAAATGAACTAGTAGAATCTGACTGTCTACTTCTTTTAAGTTTGGACCACTTTCACAACAAAGTGGTCAACAGCTCTATTGATTTTAATCAATAATCCATTACAGGCTTTAACCTTGTTTATAGCTTATGAAATAAAGTTCATTTCTGTATTCCTACAGTATCTACGTGGTGACTTTATTTTCGGTTTATCACTCTATCATGTATATTTCAAAAGATATTAGCTAAAATCCTTGAATATATGCGTTGACCAAAAAAGTGCATATATTCAGCTTAACTCCTTAAGTATTGACTTTGGAGATTAGCTTCTTAATTGTTTTATGTGTAGAAGTTTATAAGGAATCCAATGGTACACTTTATTTCACATGTTGTTTCATTGTTATCTGAAATAATTAAGGATTCATGTTTTTATAAGGTGTTATTACTTATAACTCATTAAATATTGACTTTACAGATATGCTGTAAAAATGGTATATGTGTATTTTACCATGAGGAATCCAATGGTGTAATTTATTTCAAATGTTTATTCATTGGCATTTAAGTTAAACCAAGTTTATCCCTATTTATGGCAGTTTTATAGTTTTAAGGTAAGTATTTTAAATATTTCTTGTGACCTTTTTGGGTATGTGGTCATATCTCAAAGGGTCACATTGTCTAGCTGTGTAAGCTAATATTCTTAACAGGAGCGAATAAGGTATTTTTTTCATTGAGAATAATATCTACCTCATGTTCAATGATAGCACCTAGTGTCTCTTTGTTGGTTTCAAAGGCACTTTTGTATTGAAATAAGAGATCAATCAATCTTTCATTCAATTTTTCTATTAACATTTGATTGAATTCTTTGTCTAAAAGATGTTCACTTAGAAATGAATGTCTTTTTGGGCTTGTAAATTCATTTTTTATTACAGTAATTTGTTTTTTATTGTTTAAAAACCCAGATTTCTGTCTTTTATTGTCTCCTATGGTAAGATCTCTGTCTTTCTGGTTAGAGATATATACCATAAATTGACAAGGAATAAATTCCTAGTATGAAATGGTTAATAGTACAGTTTTCCATTACTACCAACTCTAATTTCACTCTTATACATTGGGAAGGGTGAGTAAAAATTAGTATCAAGTCAATTTTTCCAAGGGGCTTCATGCTTTCAGTTGCACTACTAAATTTAACCCCAGGTATTGTTATAGGTTTTTCTTCCCAATCTGGTATAATTGTTTTCAATAACTCCTACCAGCAGAGTTGCAGTATACTCCCATGTCCAGGTTTAATTTTTCCTCTTGGTCTTCAAGAATGACAATACTTATACTTGACTTTCCAGCTGTATATCCCATTCCTTTCTCAGGTTCGGTTCTATGCAGTTTGGCATCTTGTATGTTTGCAAGGCTTGTATCAGATATTCAAACTTGTGGTAAGTTTTAATGTAAGCTAGTACTTCATATATTCAATCAATATTATTAATTTATGAATTAATTATATTAATTTCAGAAATTTTGGAAGCTTCTGACTCTTAAGCATATTTTGTAGAATCAGATTCATTGTCTTTATTATTGTGCTCTTCTTTTTCCACAATTTCATTTATTTTTGCCTTTTTTAGGCAATTATTGGCTAAGTGTCTAATACCACCAGAATCATGTCATTTTCTTTGCTTATTAGTGTTGGGTTTATCTGGTTTGAAAGGCTCTCTTGGTTTATCTTTCTTAATAAATGGTCTATTTGGACTTTGAATATCCAATTTTTTCCATTTTCTGCCAATTTAAACTCTTGTCACTATTTCCTCTAGTGCATAATGTACTCCTCTGTGAAACATGGCTCTATGAACCTGCTTCTCAGGGCATGTTCCAGTTCTCCTCCACATTTTTTGAGTATCTTCATATGTACTATTTTTTATGACATTTCTGGGTACAGTGCATTCAATCTTTCAGCTTTTTCAAGAACCAAGTCAAAGGTTTATCCTTATCTGGGTCCAAGATGGAATTGTCAAATTCATTTTCTATTTTGTACCTCTGGGAATCATTTTCTGACTTGGTGATTATTTCATTTTTCCACCAAGACCAGGCATTTTTCCCATTTGTTTATCTTATGCCATAATACCATCTTTTTGAAGATTTTTTAATTGATGAATGTAATCTTGTGGTGATTAATTTGTCTTTTTGGGCATAATCCTGTTGTAACATGTCAATTTTTTTAACAAATGAAATATGGTAAAATTCACCTTCATCTGTGAATTTTAGCCATTCTTTTAATTGAGGTGCTTCCTTCATTAATACTTGAGTATTTTCTTGATGGCTTGAGTCTGTTATTAATGGATTTGTTATTCCCTATTTTGGTTTATCAAGACTTCTTATGTGAGAAAATTGGGTTTATAACTTTGGCATATTTAAGCTAGCCTCATTTATTTTATCCATTTTCTCAGCAATAATTCTTATTTCACTTTGAATGTCATTTTTAATATTAATCCTTGCTTCATCACTCTTTTCTACATGGTCTAGAAGTAATTTTTTATGTGATAAAGTTTTTTCTTCAAATGTTTCCACAGAAATACTTGATTTGTTTGGTTTTTCTTCTAGATTGTCAATACTCATGTCATAATTGATTTTCAAAGTGTTTTCTTTCATATCCCACATGTATTTATGCAATTCCTGTTGTCCTTGTATTTATTTCTGAGTATTTTCAATTAAGACTTTTGGTTTATCATTTTCAACCATAAATTTAATGCTTTCTATTTCCTTTTTATTTTTTGAAACAATGTTTTTTAAATACAATCAGCTCCTATTTATTTTTTGTAAAGATAATAAGCTATTTTTAATGTCTTTCAGAGGTAAAATACTATTTTAGATTTCTGTTAAAATATTTACAACATCAGGAGACAAAGTCCTTTCTTTGGGAAATTGGGTTGTCTCATTCTTTTCTTGTCTTTGTCCTTGAATTCCATCAAGATTCTTGCCATTTTCAAAACATTGCCCATGGAATCTTTTTGGATTCTTGGAATCCTGTCACTTGGACAATATGGTTTCCTCCATTTATTTTTCTTTTTCTTCTTCCCCTCTTGAGGAGGTTGGCTGACTTGAGGCTTGCTGGCAGAAGCTACTGGGGCTTCTTCCTTGATTTCCTCCCTCTTTTCCACATGGTACTCCTTTATTTTTGGATGATAGTGGATTCCATCCATTGGAGTATTGCACTATATCCTCCTCTTTGAGGAACTTATTTGGGATATTCCAGGAGTTCATCACTCCTTGGTGGATTTATGAAAACATTTCCCAATCTTTGTCCTTGTATACCATGTAGTACTGCTTGTACTGGCTCATGTATATGTCTATCTGAGCCCACTGAATCTGATTTGTATATGTTGGAGTTACTCATACTTAGTTCCAACTGTGGCTCAGACATTATGGGCATTTCTGGGACTTTCCTTTGGTATATGGCACTTCTTTGGGTGTATTCTGTTCCACTAGGGATTTTTCCCTTTTTTTTCCTTTTTGTGGGATCATTTCTACTTCTGAGTCCAGCTCCATCTGATTGGATGGAGTATTGGAATCCCCTTCCAGTAGTCATATCAGAAAAAATAAGAAAAAATAAAAAAGATTTTAGAAAAATAAAAACTCTTTTTATGGAAATTTCAAGAGAGGTACCCACCTTAAAAGTCCTTAATAGTGGTTCCTATAAAAACTAATTTCTTAGCCTGTCTTTTCATATTGACAACTGATGTTGGGGATCTTTGACAGGTTTCTTCCACCAATTTTTCAACAGTGGTCTGATTGTCCTCTGTTAGGTTGTTTTGAAACATCAACAAAGACAAATAAATATAAGTATTTTTATAGAAAGTGTTCTTTTTGAGAAGATATGGCAATTTCCACATAAAAATTGCTTTTATATCTTTAAATTAAGAGGAATGATTAAAAAAAGGTTTTCTATCATTTTTTTTATTTTTTTTATTATGTTTTTTATTTTTTATTTTTAAGGAATAAAATAAAAATTGATATTATTCTTTAATATTATATTATAATAGAAATGTTTTGAATTTATGAATATCTTTTTTACTCACTAGAGTCACTCAAAGAAACCTGTTGAAAGTCTAATGATGTGAAAACCCACCTTTAACACAGTACAATAGCTTTTCAAAGCAATAAATATAAAATTATTATATAATTTTATGATTATAAAGATAATCTATTATTTTATAAACCCAATTCAAATCCCTTTAAAGGTCTTTTAAGTAAATATCATGGCCAGGCCCCCAAATGTAAGGTTTTACTATGAAACAATCAGTAAATATTACCAATATTTTACTTGTTGTACTATAAATTTCCTTATGAAATCAAATAATAAGATGAAAAATTACTATAATTATGGAGTAAAATATTTATATTATTACATAAATAAAATAATATAATAAAGATAAATATATGAACTTGAATGATTGATATATTCATGGCACTTTCTTATTGTTAAGAGAAATGATAAAAGCATAAAAAGTTGTTATTCAATAATAAAAACAATTCATAAAAATAATATTACCAATATGAAGGTTATATGTTAATATAAATACTATTTATATTTATAAAAGAATCATTAAGAATAATAAGAGAAAGAAGATTATTATAAAATATGAAAACGACCTACTTTTGACACTTATTATAATAATATTTACTTAATTCACACCTAAAAATGTAAATACAACTTATTTAAATGGTATTTAAAATTACAAATATTCTTGTTTTTATGTGGAATTAGAGATTTATAGAGAAAAAAAATTTAAAAATTGATTTAATCACCTAAATATTTATGATTAAAAAAAGATTATCTTTGGTCTTTAATAATATCATATATTCATATATAAATAATAAAGAAATTACCCTTTGGTTAAGTGTTTCAATTTTTGTTTTGCCTCTGAAGGGGAAATATAAATAAAATACTCCCTCCTAGATTCCAGAAGACTTTTAATAGACGTGTAATGATAGTATCAACTGGAATTGATTAGTTTTTTAACATTTAGTGATGATAAAATCATAATTAGACCATCTTATCTCATTATTACACCATTATTTAGAGTCATCACTGTAACTCTTAGTTTTCTGACATCATAGGATTGACAGAATACTAATATTTGTGGCTTTCATTAGTTCAAATCATAATAAACTATTATTGACTACTTTTATCACCTATATGACTGCTAAAATCCAATTAAGATTTCAGTGAGTGATCATAAATGATCCATTTCAAGGTTAAACTTTGATCATTAATAGCCTTTGAGTTATACACACGAAAGCCAATCAAGAGAGTGAATTCTGATAGCTTTGAATGTAATTACCAAACTCCCAAGAGCATCTTTTTACATAATCAAAACCCCCTTTTTGATTATTTTTCTTGTGACTCATCTTTTCTGTCAAATTTACTATTTTAAACTTGAAACCATGATCTCAAGGGGTTTCAACTTGAATGTAATGATAAATACTATGTCATTCTTCATTTCTGAGGTAGTAGAATACTTTTATGCACTTTGTTTCAAGCTTGTACCACTTTCACAACAAAGTGGTCAACAGCTACAACAGTTTTGTTCAATAAACCCTCACAAGTTATAACCTTGTCTATAACTTGTAAAGAAGCTTTATATCTGTATTCCTACAGTAATTAAGTGGTAAATTGATGCTTGGCTCAGATCTTTATTATGGAAATTTCAAGAGATATGAGCCAAAAACCATGAATATATGCACTGATCATAAAAGTGCATATATTCAGGTTATTTCCTTGAGTATTGACTTCAAAGATATAAAATGAAAATTTTTCATGTGTAATTTTTCATGGGAAATCAAATTTTGAAATTTTTTTTACATGCTGATTCATTGGTTTCTGATATAATCAAGGATTTATTCTTTTTTATCACATTTTTACTTATTGCTCAGTAAGTTTTTTTATTTAGAGATATGACATAAAAATGTTATATGTGTATTTTACCATGGTTAATCTAATGGTGCAATTCATTCAACATGGTTATTCATTAGATTCATAGATAATCAAGAACTTGGGTGTTTTTATGGAATTTTCATGTATTTTAAGATAATAATTTCAATTCTTATTATTAGAATAAATATTGTAAAGTTGTTTTGTGACCTTTCTGGATATGTGTTCATATCTCAAATGCTCACAATAAAGAATTTCTTTTTACCTCTGAAAGCTTCTTTTTAAGTTTATTTCAATATATTCCCTTGCACAAATCTTTGGCCTTGTACTCAAAATAATTTACTGATTATTACATCAAAAATAAATAAAATGATGAATAATATAACTTTCCACATGCCAGAATTAATCATTCATTGAGAAACGTTTTCTCTCCACCTCAGAAAAGGCCTAGAAGAGCGCATTGAGAAATTTTTCAAATCCATCTTACATTGCTTTCCTTTAAGATACATTTTTGTGTTTAATTTCATTTTCTCAAAATTCCATTCATTATTGAGTTCTCTCTCCTCAAATACAAATTGATTTTAAATCTTTTTCTCTTGAAAAATATGATCCTCTATCTTATTCTCACATTGAAAAGCCAATTGAATGTCCTTCAAGACTTTTCTTGTTCAATCTTCTTGATCTCAATTAGTATTGTGTCATTCCATTTTACCTCATCCTACTCCAACTGTTGGACTTGGTAATTTTTTCAAACTATTAAAATGTCACAACCACGTGGAATCACCCCCCCAATGGGTGTTTTGCAGCAAATATAGCCTGAACCCATTTGATGGAAAATTGGTCATGTCATTAGTTTTATGGCCAATTGGACTATTTTTGGTGTTTATGGCCTTTGAGCCAAACAACCTTTCACTGGCCATATCCTGCATCCATTGGCCATTTTGGCCAATTCACCACCTTGCCAATACCCCTTTTCTGGGCCTGGGGGATCCCTCTGGACTTCCAGGGGCTTCTGACCCCTCTATCCACCACCAGGGTCTTTGGCCCCACCCATTTGATTATGGGGTTTAGGGCCTAACTGGCCTTTTTGGGCCATTTAGGCCCCCTATACCCTCTATGGCCCATGGTCTGTGGGACCCTTAGGCCCCTTTTGGCCTAACTCCAATGAGGCCAAAAGGGGCCAAGGGGGCCAACCACCAACCCTAAAGGCCAGGTGGTTCCCAAACCACAAGTGGACCAACCTGAGCCAATTTTGGCCCCTGATCTCATCAGTCCCAAAAATGGCCATAAGGACCCCAGGACTCAAATTGGCCATTTTCAAACCCTGGCCTCTGGCAACCACCAGAGGCCACCAGCTCAAGCTCAGAAATCTTTCCCCTCCATTCAGGGGAAAGACTCTCATTCACCAATGTACTCCATACAAAGGATTCAGGAATGGTGCATATATGGTATAATATACCATTATGCACCAATTTTTCTCATCAATCCAATGGTGATGGTTTCAGGACCAAATTATGCCATTTCAAATAAAGTCCCCAAATCCATCACCCATTTCAAAGGAATTCTTTTCAGTCATTCAGTCTTGCAATCCCTGGCAGCTACCAGAGAACCATTCAAGGACCCCAACCACCTGGACCTGCAGGAGTTGAGTTGTACTTTCTTTCAGGATTATTCCAGGGGTAGTTTCAAGAGGTTATTAATCATTCAATCAGCTGTAAAGGCATAAAGTACTTCATTATTTACTTGGAAAACACAATTAGTCCATAAAGGTGGTATTCAAGCAAGCTGTATGGTCTTGGCCCTTTTGGGCCAGTTCACATTCCACTGTGTGAATTCCATCACACAGCTCAATTCTCAAGATGGCCATATCTGTATTGACCTAAAACAGTCAATACATCTGGGTATCAACACTCCAGGATCAGTCTTCAGCTTTTCACATATACTGGCCACCTTTTCTTCCCTGGGGACTTTTTCCCCAGTTAATTTATATATTGCATTTATTTTTATCCTTATTTTCTTTTCATTTATTAAAGTAAATACTGATAATATTAAGTCAATAATTTGCACCTTTTCTTCTTTGCCTGTCAGTGGATATTGGTGGTCATATCCTTTACTAATTCCATTGTTCTTTCTGAAATGTTGAAACAGTGAATTGAGGATTCATTTGTTTGGCTCTTTGGCTTTTGGCTTTCTTATTATCTTGGCCATTGGCTTCCTCTTTCTTTTATCTTTGGCATAATTGTTTTTACTCTTATTCTTCCTTAAAGAAATATATTCCTTTTTATTTCTTAATTCTTTTGGAGCCCTCCAAGTGAGTTCTTGATTCCTGAGTGCCAGGCCACTGTTGCTTCCATAATAGGCCCTGTGACACAAAAAGAAAATTAAAAAATTAAACTTGCTATTTGTTTAAATTTCCAGTAAATGTGTGTAAGATGGTGAAAAAACATGTGTGGATTTCTTCCTCATACCACTACAATAATTCAGTTTGAAATTCTCAAACCTTTTGTTATTTTAAATTGGATTCATATCTGATTTTTCAACTATAAAGAGCATGGAGGCCCTTCAGAAAACTGAAGATAACTTAGGTCCATAATACATGGAGCTTAAATATTTGACCCCAGCACTTGATTTCTACCCTAATTGTCAAGTCTCATGACATGTTTAATGTTTTATTCCTTCAAGTTTTGAATTCCAAAATTTCACATGATAACATAAATTACTATTGATACTCAAATATAAACAAGAAACACTGATATCAAGTTTTGGATCAATTTTCTCTTTCTTGTTCACAACCAAATCTTCCTCCCAAAAATAAAATGTAGCAAGTTGTGTGATATTGCGCTGGTGACTAACTAAATTATCCATTTAAACATGGCACGGGCACATCCTTTCCATCTTATCATCCATTATCTTGATGCCCTTTATCTAATCATCTTCTGTGACCTCTGAACCATTAGAATTCTCAAATTTTTTGGCCAAGGTAGATTTCTTACATGTTTTCCATCAGTAATACATACTTTCTATTGTGAGATTAAAGTGGTTACATTAATTCCCATTGACCTCAATAGCCTTCAGGTGGAATCCATTTTTTGGCTTGAATGTGAAAAACTGGTCCTCAAAAAAGCATCATAATTTTATTTACTCCTTAACTAATTTTTTATACATTGCAAATGCACCTGGGTGAGATAGCCAAATTTTTGTGATGGTAATGGGGTGTATTTGTGAGATGGATTAAAACTTTAAAATTTGATATTTGTCATCTTAAAAACAAACTATCACAGGAAAAATTAAATCAAGAATGATTTAAGAAGAAACAATTCAATGCTTAAGTGGAAGAAGCTCATTTTCTAAAAAAAGGTTCCAATGAGCTTAATAATAAGTATTTTTGTATCGAATTCAAAAGTGGATGATTGGAAAACTAAAAGAATAATGTTATTTTTTGATTACTCGAAATTCAGAAATTTAAAAATAAATTTCTTAGGTTTTAAATTGCAAATCACAAATTTTGGTGAAATTCAGAGTCACTAAGCTGAAAAAATTCAACATTTGGATTTGAAAAACTAGGGGTTTTCTATGTTGGATTTCCTTCAAAAAACCACATTTTTTAATGTGGAATTTGGAAGTTTTGAGATTCCCTGTAATGCACAAATGGAAGTTTGAAAAGCACTACAAGATCAAAAATATGGAGTTATATTCAACATATGTCTCCTGTTTGATTTTACAAAAATTCACTTATGATAACTTAAAAAACACTAAAGTTAACTTATCTCAGTGAAAGAATATTAACATTCTCATTTGGTTGAAATATACAGCTTTCAAATAATATTCATTTTCGGGTTAAGCTGACCCAGTTTATAATATATAAGGAGTTGCTTATTTTTCAGGAAGAAGCTACTTTGGTAAAAGGAATCGTAAAAAATCCATTCGCCAAAAAATAATGAAAACATCCTAATAGGAGCCATAATGACATAAAGCGCAAGTTTCTAGAATGCTCACATCCAATATGATGGAGATTTCTGGTTGAAAATCTTCATTATTTTTGGAAGCTTTATCAGATTCAAAATATAGAACTGAGGCCTTTAATGGGATTTATAAATCTTTATATAGATTTAAATTTTTTTAGGGTAAATTTATCATTTATAAACCTGAGGTTGTTATCAATAACAAAGTTGTGGCTATAAATATTTTTGGTTTAAATAATTGAACAAAAAGTAATTTCCTTCAACCCCTCCATCAGAATCAGATTCAAAAGATTGTTTATATTATATAACTCAAAAGATATAAGCAGAAAATTCAATTATTGAACTGAAGTCAAGCCTTAAAAGACATTAAGAAGTGGTTGTGTGAAATAAGAGATCAACCGTGAAGGTTGAATTCCAACAAAGCATTTTGTGAGAAGCTGATTGAACATTTAACTCAGTCATGGGTTTGTTCAACCAAACTCAAGAAATTTATTATCTTTTAAAGTGTAAGGCATGGCCAAAAGTGAGATTTTAGGCTCCAAATACCCCTGGGGGTGTTCTCCAAAATCTAGAAATGTCATTTTTATTTTGCAAAAAAGCAACTTTGAAGGCGGGATTTGGGGTGTCTGAAACCCCATAATTAGGATTTCATTGCGCATGATGGGCTGAAGCCCGAAAGTAATAAATATTTGAGTTTTGGGATATCAGTTTTCAACATCATCGAAATCTTGACGCCGACTTCATTCCAATCAAGATCAAGTGTTCAAAAGCTCAATCAACGCAAAGCTGAAGAAGAGTGCGATCGTTTGAAAGTAAGCAGCCTTGGTATGTAATAAAAAAACTATGACGTGGGATCGCTAATGCCTGTCTTCCACTATTTCTCGCTCTTTTTCTTTCATCCAACGATACCTTTGTTTTCTCAGCTCAACTTTTGAATAGATAATGAGTGATAATGAACGTGGTGCTGATGGTGATGAGGTGGGGTTACCCCGTGCAACAGTCAACAAGCTCATCCAAGGTTCTTTTCGTTCTTCTCATCTCCGATCGGTAACTGAACTGATGTCCTGTTTCTATTGACAAATCAGAAATTTTACCTCCTGATATGATTTGCTCCAAGGAAACCAAAGAATTGATTTCTGAATGTTGCAAAGGTACGAGCAAGCACCAATTCAGGTTGATCCCTTTGCTTTTTGTTTTAGGGCGTTGAATTTTACGTGTCGCCCTTTATTACAGAATTTATCACTTTAATCTCTTCAGAAGCAAATGAAATTTGTGAAGAGGACGCCAAAAAGACAATTTCGCCGGAGCATATTATAGACGCACTTAAAGTAGCCTTCACCTTTCTTGAATTCATTCTTTATTCCTTTCCTTAAATTACCTCTAACCATCAGGGCAAACGATGGCCTTGAACCCCTCCCTTTTGTTTGCTTCATTAAACAGACGCTTGGATTCGATAATTTCGTTGCGGAAGTAGAAGATGTCAATCGAGTTCATAGAGCTCAAGCTAAGGTCAGTCACAATTATGCAATCAGTCAACACTTCTTTATTGACGCTTGATGGCCTTATTGGTTTTGCTAACAACATCGAATTATAATGTGATCAATTTTATAGCAAGATAATCAAAAGCGAAAAAATAAACTCGATCAGTCTGGATTTTCTCAAGATGAACTAGCTGCACAACAAGAACTACTTTTTGCAGCTAGCAAAGCAAGATTTGAGGCTGGGCAGTCTTAAAACAAATGGCGTTTCAAATCTATAATTGTGCTTTTATGATGAATCGTCTCGATTGCCGTTGTATTTTTCCACGTTTCCAATCGTTCGTTCCTACCAACTTCTCTTGGATGATCAAACAAAACTCCACCAAGAAAAGGTCAAACTTTTTTCTGGGTTCAAGTCTTTTTATTAACAGGAGAAATGTAAGATTATTCCCCATTTATTTAGACTCAAAACGATAAATTGTTAATTATGGTCAAGCAACGAAGTAAAGCATTCATTCATTGCTGGTGACAATGCCAGGTGTTTTGTGTAATAAAGCTAATTCAATGTTTCTCTTTAAAAAGTCAAAATAAAAGATAGTGCCTTGCCCAACAAATCATTGTAAAAAGCGTTTTTGAAAACTAAGCGGAATGTGTTTGATTAAACTTGGATGAATTTAACTCAGCGATGCGTCATAAATCATCTTGGCGTTTTAATTGTGCTACTTCCAACACTTTGGGTGAAGGTACTTGACCAGGGCTTGCCATACTTCAGCCAACGAAACTATTACAATAGGCTCTGAGTGTTTTTAGCCTAAGTGGCTAAGGCTGTTGTTACCACTAGCTGGGGCTTGAACGCCTTTTGTAAAAAAAACAGTGTACCTAAATGAGTTCTTCCTAGATTTGTTGCTCTGTGCCACAAAGGCTAATTTAATTCAGTTAAATTAAAGAACTGAAACTCACCATTTTATCTTCAAAGTGTTATTCATTCTTTTTTGCTAGAATTCTTAGTTTTTCTGAAAAACCTCAAGCTTTGCATTGCAGACAACTGCAACTATAATAAGGTTAGGAATATTCTATTACAAGCTCTTACGTGCTTAACTCTCACTTTCGATCCATTACTGTCTCTTAACCTTTGTGAAAGGAGTTTCATTTATTCTTTGCGGTTATGATTATATGGCCATTGTATTACCTCATACTTATCTTAAACTTTGTATTGAGTCTATGAAGCAACGTAGGCGTTGTAAAAAGAACCTCACAAGTCTCTTTTGCTAGCATCATTGACTCAGGAGGAACTAGCTTATTAAAGTAGTTCTTAATGACGGCGGCATATTTTTTCCTCTTGTGGCAAGTCTTCCTGCAACATTTTCCCCTCTGCTTCACAGATGTTTCCTCATCTCTGCTCTCCAAATGTAATGTTGTTATTTTTTTAAGACTAATCTTTCTAAAAAAAATCTCTATTTCGAACTATTTGCATAAAAAGCAAATAGAATACTTCAAGTATCGCTATTCTCAATACATGGTAAACTTGTTTGGTTATGAAATCAAGTCAGTACAAGAGAATACTATTTTGATTCTTTACAACAAAAATCTCATCAGTAGTTTTTTTGAATTTCTTTTTAACGAAAAACAAACTAAAATATAGTTAGTTTGTTTTTGATCTTAAGGCTCATCAAATTGAAATTAGCAAAATTTGATCAAAATTACAAAATTTAAATTTGAAAGTTATCAAATCATTTTTGGATAAAAACTTGATTTAGGAAAATTACGATTTCTTTATTTAATAATGAGGTCAGTAAAATATTATGTATCTATATATATATGTTTGTTAATGTAAGTGAATAGTGATTGAAAGGTTTTAATAAAACAGCAATATAATTTTAATCAAATTTTATCAAAGTAAAAGTAAAAGCTTAATTTCATTTTTATTTTAGAAAAAATAAAATAAGACTTTCTTCATATATTGTTTTTTTTATTTGTTATAAAACGTCTTTTCCTTTATTAAGATATTGTGATAAATGTTCATTTCACTTTTTTTTATGTTGGAAAGTTTTTTTTTTATTTAAGGTCTATTAAATCATTTTTTATGCTTTTTCTACTACATTTTCATAATACTTTTTTCTCTTATATTATATTTCATTTTATCTTTATTTGTGAGATTTTAGAGTGTTTTTATAAAAGAAATTCAAATTTATCATCAATTTTAAAAACACTTTCAGTTTATTTATCTCTATTTAAGGAAAAGGATATTTTCATTCAATTTGAAAAACGTTCTTCCGATCCATTCCCATATTTCAAAAATTCATATAATCTACACCTTTATTCCTTCCATTAGTATGGTTGGCTAGTGTTAAAATTTAGACGTAAAACTAAAGATATATTGCAATAACAACATAACTTGGTGAGATTATAGTAAAGCTAAATACCTAAAGGACAAGTGATTAATATGAACAATAGATAATAGTTGGCTAAGAAACCCATGCAAAATGGAACAACATATGCTAAAGACAAGAGGATTAGTGAAATAGAAATGGTACTACAAAGAGAGAAATATTGCACATTGATAGTGGAGCTATGATAGTATATGAAGACTGTTTAAAGATGAGATTCAAATAGTATGATAATTATTTTTAGAGAAAAAGATTGAGATTTAAGTAAGAATGTTTTTCTGAAGAAAAGAGAAATGAGATTGGAAAGAAAGGAATGGTTTAAGCACTGATGATCAAAATGGAGAGAGAGAGAGAGAAATAAAGAAATAAAGAAAGGAGGGTGAGATTGTGGAGTGAGTGGATAACCGGTTGTAGTGGTTTTGATGGTAGTTGTAAGTGGTTAGGTAAGAGATTGCGAGGTAGTGAGGGTCAAGAGGAGGTTGGAATAAGTGGTTAGGTTAAGAATAATTTTATTTGAAAGAGTGGAACCTTCTGATGGAAGGTTCTGGTTTGTTGTAGATTTCAACAGCCTCCCTTGCAAAGAACAGGGGAGTAGGAGAGTCAGTAGAGGTTTATGAATGACTTTGATCTGAGCAAAATAGTCTTCCCCACCGCTTTGGTAAGAAAGTCTGCCACCATAAGATGAGTAGAGACATAGAAGAGTTCTAGTTTCTGGTTTTTGATGAGATCCTGGATGAAGTGAAATTTGATATCCATATGGTTAGTTTTGAAACCTTTGTGATTGATGTTGGAGTGAGCTAAGTCAATGGCGCCTTTATTGTCATTGTAGAGTGTTGAAACATTACCAGGAGCTTCTAAGTTGGTTTCTTGTAGGAGTTGTTGGAACCATAGAATTTCTTTTGAGGCATCAGAGACAGATTTGTATTCTGCTTCTGTGGTTTAGTGAGAAATTGTTTGCTGTTTTCTTGTTCTCCAGGAAATCAGGTGATGGTTGAAAAAGAGAGTATAGCCCCTGTGAGCCTTAGAGGTATTTTCATATACCCAAAAGACCACAAAAGATAAATTAAGATATAAATATAAATAAAATAAGTTTATTTATATTATAAAAATAAAAATTTAAAATATAAATACAAATTCATATTTAAAAATCAAACTCAATTATAATTTAAAAATAAAATTACAATAAAATTTAAAATTATGAAAATTCATTTTTACTTGTAAAAATGATGTAAAAATGAATTTTTAATAAAAATTATGAAATTAAAATATTTTTGGAAAAAATTTATATAAAATATATTATAACTTTTTATCCAATAAATAAACATATAAGAATTATTTCACCATTTGATTCCTCATAAAAATTAGGTGGGGTCACCTCTGAGTGAAATTTTTGTAACTCAACTCTAAATAAGCTTAAATTAAGTTTTTAGTATTTTCAATATAAAAATTGAAAATCCTCAAAACTTTAATTTAATTCACACCACATGTGGTGTCAACCATCAATTTTTGTGTTAAAATTGAGGTGTTGTGTTGAGTTTAGAAGTTATGAGGAATTGAAGTATTTTCAATTGAATTCAATTGAAATATCAAAATGTGCCCGTGTATTAAATAAGTGAGCTTTGATTTACATATGAGGTATCAATTATTACTGTATTGTAATTTACAAATCAATTGAACTACATATGTAAATTACAAGTATAATACATGATGAGGAATTAAAGGAAAAAATAAATTGGAAAGATTAAAATTGGGGGGAAAAGGAACTCTAGCTCTAAGGGGGAGCCACCCCCCAAAATCCTTGCTGACTGGCGTGGGATGTCAAAATCCACGCAAACGTTCATTACTTTTGGCCTGGAATTGAGTCACAGGGTCTGTGACTCAATTAATGATGAGGTTTTGATACCAACCAGGGTGGTTTTAACTGCTTCCAAGAGGTTAAACTACCCTTAAGTTGAAACAATGTTAGTAAAAACAGTTTTAACTGGTTTTTACGCCTCTTACACACATTCTGGCGTGTTTTGAAAGCTCTAGACCAGGTATTGCTATAGTAATGGCTGATTTAAGGGTCTAAAATGGGTAAAAATGGCTTAAACCAGCCCTTTTTGGTCTAAACCAGGGTTCAATGATGCCATAATTGGCTTTTCTGTTGTCAGACTGTTTTTCACGACTGACAAGAGTAAATTTTACTTTTAGAGTAAGAAAATTGATGGCTATAAAAGAATGTCTTCTTTGCCCCACTTTTCTCTTCATGTTAGAATCTTTTCCTTTTATAATTAGTTTAAACACTGTTAAACCAATCAATAGAAGATTCCAACCACCTTTCTTAAATCATTTTAAACCTGTTAACCACGTGAAAAAATAATTATAATCATTGTTTGTAACTCTTATAATCATTTTTACCCCTGAACCACCCCAAAAGTGAATTAAAGCATCTTTCATCACTGTTAACTTTGTCACTTTGTTTCCAAATTCACTCTGGTCACTTTTGGGCGTGTTTTCTCTTTAATATTCTTTTTAAAGACTTTTCTCTTTAATTAAGTGCTTGCAGTTCTTTGCTCAATTAATTCCAATTGAAATTGCTCTTGAAGAAATTTCTTTTGTAGCCTTAAATATATCTAGTAGAGTATTTTTAGATAAATTTTTATTGTTGGTAAAACAATAAATTTTTATAATATTATTGTTTTATACTAATAAAGCTATAAACAATAAAATTTGTGTGTTTTCTGGTAAAAAAAATATTTCTTACTATTTTTAATTGATTTTTACCTTATACAAATTTTGAGGACAGGAAAAGTACTTGATTTTGAATCAAAGTTTCATATCCACACCTTACAGCCCCCTACGGATCTTCTGTTGATCAGTGAATTTCCCCAGTCAGCATCAGAATGGGAAATGATGTTGCACTTTCCCTTGTTGTGATGATTGAGAGTTTTTTCTTTAGTGCGATACAGATATCATAGTACTTGTAAGCTAGCCAGCCAGTGCTTGAGACTGGGTCATTCAAGAAATTGGGAGAGATGGCTGATTGCAAAGGTGATATCCGGTCTGGTGTTTGTGCTGATGTAGTTGAGTGCTCCTATGATGCTCCTGTAGTTTAAGTCCAATTTTTGGAATGTCTCTATTTCACTTTCAGAGGCCTTCATAAGCTGTAGACCGGGTTTCAGAGGTGTGTTGACAGGCGCAAATTTTGTGATTCCAAAATTTTTGGCAATGTTCTTTGTGTAGTGTTCTTGCAAAAGTGAAAGACCGGCTTGGTTATGTAATATTTTTATTCCAAGGAGAAAATTTGCCTTACCCAGATCTTTTATGTCAAATTTTCCTTGGATTTCTTCTTTGAAAGATTTGATGTCAGGTCCAAAGATTGCCAAGTTGTCTACATGGACGTAGATCCAGATAGGGTAGGATCCCCCCCTGTAGAAGACACAGGAATCTGAAAATGCATGCACAAAACCTACTGAGACTAACCATTTCGCCAGGTGGTTGTACCAAGCCAGAGGAACCTGCTTCAAGCTGTATATTGCTTTGTCAAGATGCAGAACCTTTGCTACTGGTATACCTATGCCTTCTGGTGCAGAGAAACAAATATTTTCATTCAGCGGAGCATTGAGAAATGCACTTGTCACATCCATTTGGTGGAACCCAATATTGTTGACTGGGCATTTGAGATGAGTGCACATAATGAGCTGATTTGGCCCATGGGAGAGAAAGTTTGTGAGCAATCCAGCCATTGGATTTGATGAAAGCCTTGTGCTCAATTACTTGTTTCTGGTTGTCTTCTTTTACCTTGAATACCCAAGTGCAGGTGATTGGATGGTCTTCAGGCGTTCTGTCTCTAATTGTCCAGACCTTTAACTTTTTCCTGTTGTCTAATTCCTTTGAGATTTCTTCTTCCCATTTGTTGCTATCTTTACTTTTGATGGCCTGTTGGTAGTTATTTGGAATTATGATTTCTTCAACAGTTTGATGTGCTCTTCTTCAGTAGGGTAATATGTTTTCCTCAGATACATCTCCTGTGATGAGGGTTGGATGTCTTGGACCAATTACCCTGATTCTTCTCTGGGGTATTTCTTCCATAGCATCATGGAGCTCATCTTCCCATTCACTACAGGAGTCATCTTTGTCAGCAAAATTTCTAATAGATTCAGTATGGGGATTGAGCAGATTTAGAGAGATCAGATTATGTAATTTCGTGGAGTTTAGAGGTGGAAGTAGGTTTCATTGAGCTTTACATGCCTGCTAATTACAACTTGCTTGTCTTGCAGCCTCAGAATCCTGTATGCTGAGGCATGATTTTCATAGACTAACATAATTCCTTCCCACATGATCAATTCAAATTTTGATTGTCTTTTCATTGGGGGTATTCTCACCCAAGCTTTACATCCAAAAGTTTTCAGGTTCAATACTGGCAGCTTTTGGTTAAACCATTTTTTGTACAGAGAGACTTTGTCACGTTTTGGAGCCACATTTAGTAGAAAAGTGGCGGTAGATGTTGCCTCAGCCCAGAACTGGTCAGTTAGTTTTGTTTGTAGCATTAGACATCTAGCCTTCTCTAATATCAATATGTTACCTCTTTTGGCTATTCCATTATGTTCCGGAGTGTAGGGTGGACTGATAGAGTGCTCAAATCCTTCTATTCTTGCGCACTCTTTGAAACAATTGTTGACGAATTCACCTCCCCCATCTGACAAAATATTTATAATTTTTCTTTGGTGGAAGTTTTCTGACCACACCTTGTACTCTCTAAAAGCAGCAAAAGTCTCTTCTTTTTGCTTTAAGAACTTAGTGGTAGTGTAGCCTGTGAATTGATCTATTAGTATCAGAAAATATTTGGTTCCTGATAGTGATTGAGTATGCATTGGTCCGCATACATCCATGTGGACAACTTGAAGAGCATGCAAGGTAGTTTGAAACAAGTGGGAGAAAGGGATACCAGTCAGCTTACCCTTAACACACTCATTGCAAACCTCCCCCGCAGCTTTGTACATTGGTATAATAGCTTTAGCTGCCTTGTTGTTCAGGTGGCCTAATCTTTGATGCAATAGGAAATTTCTTGTTGAGAAGCACTTCATACCCAGATTTACTTTTGTTTCTAGTACTTTGCTTCTTGTTGGGCATAGGAACAAAGGAGCTGTCGCATTGTTTAGAAATACACTCACGTTTTTACCAGTTGAATTAATAGTTATTTGTGATGCGAGTTGAGATAGAAGAACAAGATTGGTATTTAATTTTGGTATGTATAACCAGTTTTTTAGTGTCCAGCATACTCCATTTCGGTCAATAAGCTTTGCAGTACCTTTTCCAATTGCAGTGAAAGAAGAGGAATCACAGCCCGTGGAGATGGTGGAGCTGTTTATTTTATTGAGAGACAAAAAGAAACTTTTGTCGTTGAAGATGTGGTCAGAGGCACCTGTATCTAGAACTACATTTAAGACAGCACCTTGTATTGTGTCTTTGTCTGTGGTAAGCAATGCTCAAGCAAAGGTATAGTTTGTCTTAGCATCCTTTTGGTATCTGCCCGGGCGCTTTTCATGATGCAGTTGCCAACATCTTTCTGGTGGGTGGCTGGCCAGTGGATTGTGACGGCCATTACTGCAGTAGTGAATGGTTTTTGACCTGAATGTTTCCCTGTTCAGCGCCATTCTACTGTCTATATTAGTTTTGACAGAAGATTTTAGAGCCTCTTCTTTTAGTGCTGTATCATGTAGGAGATTGAGAATTGCATCTGGACTCCTTTGAGTTTCAGTATTGAGGATGACTTTCTCAATTAGACTATTGAAATTGTTGGGAAGTTTGGTGAGTATAGCAAATGCGAGTGTTTTTGTGCCAACTTTGATCCCAACTTTTTTTATTTTGTTTAGACTTTGCCTTAGTTCAGAGATGAATGATCATAGATTCCCATTGTAAGCAATCTTTGAGAATCTTCTCCAGATCCTTGATTGGCTATTGAAAGTGGATGAGGCAAAGAAATTAGTTAGTTTACTCCATAAGAGATAAGTGTTTTCCATTTCTTCATCACCAACAACTATCTTGGCAAATGTGCTGGAGTCAAGACTATTGGTGATGATATTTCACTCTTCAATGTTGGCATCTATGATTTTGTTATCCGCTTCTGAAGGATGAGTTTCTGAAGATAGTGATGGAATAGTTTCTTCAATGCAGTGGATGTAAAGTTTCTTTTGCCGTAGTAACCCAATTGTCCGTCTTCTCCACTCTGGAAGTTTTTCTCTGTTAGAATGGGAAGAGGTCATTTGTGTTTGGTTTCGGTATTGTTAGCCATGATAATGAGTAAATTGCCCTTTAGTTGGGAGGAAAGAGATTGAGACTGTAAATATGTTAAAATTTTGACATAAAACTAAATATATATTTCAATAACAACATAACTCAGTGAGATTATAGTAAAGCTAAATACCTAAAGGAAAAGTGATTAATATGAACAATAGATAATAGTTGGCTAAGAAAAACATGCAAAATGGAACAACCTATGCTCAAGACAAGAGGATTAGTGAAATAGAAATGGTACTACAAAGAGAGAAATATTGCACATTGATAGTGGAGATATGATAGTATATGAAGACTGTTTGAAGATGAGATTCAAATAGTATGATAATTATTTTTAGAGAAAAAGATTGAGATTTAAGTAAGAATGTTTTTCTGAAGAAAAGAGAAATGAGATTGGAAAGAAAGGAATGGTTTAAGCACTGATGATCAAAATGGAGAGAGAGAGAGAGAAATAAAGAAATAAAGAAAGGAGGGTGAGATTGTGGAGTGAGTGGATAACTGGTTTTAGTGGATTTGATGGTAGCCGTAGGTTGTTAGGCTAGAGATTGCGAGGTAATGAGGGTCAAGAGGAGGTTGGAATTAGTGGTTAGGTTAAAAATAATTTTATTTGAAAGAGTGGAACCTTCTGATGGAGGGTTCTGGTTTGTTATAAATTTCAACAGCTAGCATAATATCCACTGATGATTAATGAGTGATATTAATATCAAGTTTAATAATATCTAGAAAGCTATCACTTTTGACTTAACAATATATATATATGTACATATATATTCACTTTCTCATGGACAAATTCTTTTCAAAAAGGAAAGAAGGCTCACATAATATGAAAGTATTTTGGGAAGCCAATAAGATAAACATTTAAAATGTCAAACAATACTTTGCAATACTTCAAGGAGGTTTAATTGGTCACATATATATAGAAATAATTCATCAGTCTTAGTAAATGAGATATCAATGTCCAGAAATTACCTCAAAATGAAGAGTTTACATATGAATGTGAATGGAATATACTTAACAATATACAAAACTGTTTCATAATTTCATGATATCCATTGTTAAAAAAAAGGGGTTGTAAATGCTATATATATGGAAGAACTTTCACATATAGCAAGAATCAAAATTTCCATTTGTAAATATTTGAAGAAGTTTCTGTGAGATGTGTTAAAAATAAGAATGGAAAGATAAATATATCTCCAATTAGTTTCTATCTAGATTCATAAATTTGTGACCTTGTATTCTACATCCTTACACAATTCATTTCTGTTTTGGATCATTATTATTAATGATATCAATAATTTGAGATAACTAAATGCTAATTATTTGGTTTGTTTGAAATGTTTCTCCAGTTTCGTCAATAATTAGATGAAATTTATGAATTATGAGGTGACAATCGTCTTTCAGTTTGAGATATTTTATGGGAATATGTAGGAAAAGTTTGGGAAAATTAATTAATTATTGATAAATAAGAATGATTTTTGATTGGAAAAGTGACCCTACCCATGAAATGGCGCTGTTCAATCAATAATAATCTATATTAATGTTTTTTTGTTTATTGAGATCAAGTGAGGAGAGGTTATTGGAAAAGAAAAATTGGTATAGCTTTATAGATTAGGAAAAGTCATTTGAAGCCAAATAAATGGCTCTTACCATCATATAACTTTCTTCATAAAGAAACTTTCCATTCAGGTTGTTCTTTCTTCATACAGTGGGATAGAGGAGCTATATGAGGTTGGAATAAATATAAAAGCTTGCCTTCTAAAACATAACAAAGATTCATTTTATTTCAATTTTAGTCGAGATTTTTGTTCAAAGCTAAACTTGGGAGTATTCTTAAATATTATTCTTTTAAAGGTTCAATTCAATCATTATACGGCTTAATTTCGACATCTTAAATAGAATATCTGATAGGATCACTATTCTCTCTAAAGGGATCTCTAGCTCTTGATTGAGATAAATTATTACTTCTTATATCAACGAATGCAATAAATCTCAAAATTTGTAAGTGATAAAATGAATTATTCTTATTATTGCTAGGGCTTCAAGCTTGTATTTTTTCACAAAAATGAGACCACTTGAAGCCGAACCTCTAGAAATTCCATTCAGTAATTGGGAAATATATGGATCATGTTCTCTGAAATACCCAAGCTTTTTTCTCTCAAAAAAAGCGGCCATAGCACTCAAAAAAGAGATTTGTTCACACTTGGGATGCATATTTTTATTAATATATATTATTATCATTGTTTTCATAATTTTAATTGTCATTATTGTTATTATGAAAGACTATCCTTTTAGGGAATCTAATTATACTTGAAAAAATCTGATCAAAATATGATTAAATATATGTTATCTTTTATTGGTAATATTTCATGCTTAAGATATTTTATTAATTATTATCATATAAATCGTAAGTCCTTAATGAGACTCCCGATTTACATTTACATGAGTGAGGGAAGAAAATGGAAGTATAATCAATAAAAGTCAATATTTTGGAGAATGAAGCAAATTTATATTAAATTTATCAATTTTCTTCTTACTAAAACCTAAAATTCCAAACTTATCAATGTAGTGACATTTTGAAAAGGGGTTCAGCTTCAAAAAGCTTACATAAAATTAGCTCACCCAAAAAGGATAATTCAAGAAATTCAGAATAGCCTCAAAAAAATGCTTTCTGGAAAAATAAGACTTTGCAAAACTTAACCATTTGAGGAAAACTATTTGCAGAATTTCTTTTTCACTCTCTGAAAGGATTGGGAAAAGAGATAAAAGCTTAGAAAAAGATGGAAAACCCATTTTTTATCCCATTTTGAGCACACAGGAGCTTCTGGAATGAAAAAAATTAACACTTCTATGAGACGGATCTGGAAGAAAACATGAAAACGCCTTCTTAGATAAAAGAACCAGTTTAAGAAAAATCTTTATGGTGTGAAAAGAAGGAAAAATATTGGTTTTTTATTTATGTTTGATATCATGCTTGAAGAAGTCTCTGGCATGAAGTAATAACAAAAAATGAAGAGAATATTGGAAAAGAACAGAGGCTCTTGAAGTAAGGAGGCTTTGATTCCATATTGAATCTTCCAGGAGGCTTCCCTTATACACTATAATATTAGTTTAAATGATCGGGAATGAGACTAAGAGTGTTTAAATTTTCGAAGGGAAGATTAAATTTATAAAGAGGAGATTATCAGAGCTGAAAATATCTAATATCATTTTCGTAATTTTCAATTTTGAACAAAAAATCGTTTTTATTGAGTCAAGAGACATTGTGCTTGAGAGTCAAGAAATTTTTAAATTATTTAGATATAGCTATATTTTAGGGGTTGAAGTTTCTTCTAAGAGAGATTATTCCACGAGCGTTAGTGTGTGCTATGTGCTATGAGGTGTAAGCAAAAAAATGGCTACGGAGCTAAGAGTAAAGCTTTTTTCACCTTACTGGGATGCTGTGGACTCAGGGAAGAGGCTGATTCGACTTTCTTTGGTAGCCACAAAGATGAGAATATATTATTTTTTTTGAAATATGTTGAACAAGACATCCAAAGCTAATCAAGATCAAAAAGTATTTCTTTATCAAAGATTCATTCACCCATTTTACTCAGTGTCTGTTAAATTTTGAAGGGGATGCAGAATTTTCTATGAAACTAATGACTGATAAGCCCAAAAGAATTTAGATATATTATTGAATTGTCTTTGAATTAAGTTTGGTATGAGCTTTTCCCGATTTTTACGAAATATAAAATTGAGAATAATATCAAGAAAAAAGCTCATAGTACTTATTTCAAGTCCTGTCTGAGGTCAGAAGGAAAATTACTCATAATTACCACTGATGATAAATAAAGGTATTCTTTTTGCAATAAAACGAGAGAAAAAGAAGGTAATACGTTTTACTTCCACATAAAATTTATTATTTGAAATTTTTAGGGATATTAAGTAGAAAAAACGTGTTTTTAAAATTTCAATAAGCTAAAATGCCTTTAAACAAGGTATTAGCCAATTTCTTGATTTTATGATGAATTAGTTGGATAAAAAGATAAATATATTTTGTGATGTCCAAAAATTCATGTGGTCACTTTCAAAATGACTTCAAATTTGAAATTCATTCACAGATTAATCTTTTAATTATTGAAGAAACTATTACCCTTTGAAATAAAGCTATTTGGGCCTTCTTTTCTTGAATATATTATAGTACTTTTCATAAAAGATTTTGCATGGAAATTTTATGGTGAATACCCCTTTCGCCACCAATTCTAATGACTGACTAAATTCAGCTTTAATAGGTTTATCAAGCTCAACAGAATTTTTATTTTTGAAAACTTTCTCAGAAATTGTAATATAGCTAAATTGGAGTTTTTATTCAATAATTTTTAAATTTATTATTGACTAAGATAGATAATTGGTATATCTATTTCTATTGGGCCTGATGGTCAATTTACTGTTTGAATTAGAATTATGACTTTCTTGGCTTTTGAAATTGAAATATTACCATTTGATTTCGGAGATAAATCCTCGCTAACCGGATGTTTTGATGTATATTCAGAAGAAAGGTGAATGGATTACTTACCACAAAAATGTTTGATTATGGATCCCGTAATTGGTTTATTGATAAATTGATAGCCATTATTACTTGGCTTGTTGCCCTTCCTACCACAATGTTAATTTGATATAATGATTGAATTTCATGTTTTTTTTGATTTTAAGACTGGTGAGTCTAGGAATTTCTACCAATAGAGTTATAAAGAATCTCTCCAGGATTCTCTATTTTTAATTTTTCCTCATTGATTCATTATTTGATTTTTATTCCAGAAGCCATACAAAAAATATTCCACTCCATAAACTGTTATGACGCCAACAAATCAGTAAGATCATAATGACTTTTATAAATGAAAGGTGAAGAATTGAAAAAAAATTATTCAACTTATTAATCTTTGAGATGTTTGAGGGGAAGTTAAGGTAAAGCCTTAATAATTTTGGTGAAAGGAATGAATGATAGGGCTAACAGGAAATGAAATTATTGAAATTTATGTAGGAATATGAAGCTCTTGTTTGACAGCTAATTCACTAAGATTCCAGTTTAATTCAACCTTTATTCTCATACCTTAATAATGAATCTCTCAAGTAAATTCAAATTATGTAGGAATGTAAATTTATATCAAAATTTCAGGTGGGGTAATCTTTATGGAATAATATTTTTCAAATAGATGCACATAAATAACTTAGGAAATACACCCAATTTTGGTGAAAATTGCAGAATGAAATTGCAAACTAATTGACTTTAGATAAACCAATGTGGGTGAGACGATGGAAATAGCTGGTAAAAATTTTCAAAATTTGCTGTATATAATGATGATTTACTTTTAAAATATGAAAAAAATTAATTCCACCTGCATAAACTTTCACAGAAACGTATCTGTTATTTTTGAGAAAAAGGATTTTGTCATTGTCATCTTGAGCTTGAAACTGATGGATCTGCAAAGGATAAGCTTATATGTTTTATAATATTCATTGATCTCATACATTATAAGCAAGAAAATAAATTATAGCTTTTTATAAATGAAATCAGGTTTTACTTTTTAAATCTTTCCAAAAGAAGATATTTTACATTGAATATAATTTGAACTCGAAAATCAACCTTAGAAGTATTTTAAATAGTAAAAATAGGGGTATTCACATTAGGAAATAGCAATTTTCAATTGTATTCAGATATTGATACATCCTTTATCCAAAATATCACCTGGACTTTCAGTTTTTATTGTGAATTTTGAGATTTAAGTTATCATAAAAAAGATTTGGGCTAGGATGTTATAGATTATATAATAAGAATAGAATGAAATATACCTTGAAAAAGTCTCTTATAGTTAATTTTATGAATGGATATATGTAAAATAATTCAACCATTGCTTTTGAAGCTCAAACTTGTTCTTCCAATGTCTTCAAACTAAAAGAAGTATAAATGACATTTTTTCTCAATGATTATGTAAATTGATATATAAGTGCATTTTTTTCTTCAATAAGTGAAAGTATAATATTATTTGAATCATTCTACAAAGAAATGGATCAATTTTGAGCTTAGAAGGATCTTTGAACTAATATAAATCAATTGACAGCTTAAAAAATTTATTTAATAAAATAAATCAAGATAAATTCAAGTATTTTTAAGCTTAAATCCCAAAGAATTTGACAAAAAAGTAAACAAAAAATAAAAAGAAAAAAACAGGAAATCATTTTCACCTTTATTTTGTCTATTTGAACTTTATTATTTCTACAATTTTTTCTAACTATCTTTCAAAAGCAGGTGGCTCCATTAACCAAGTGTAAGATTTTCCATGGTAATTTTCAACACTATCACAATGCACTATGGCAGATTCTTCATAGAAATTGTATATGTCCACCAAAAATATCAAATGATAAAATATTTTCTTGATGAATTCTTATCAATCTACAGTATAAGAAGATATTTCAAATTTCAAAACATAAATAGTGACCATATCTGCCTTCTGGAGGCTGCTACCCTTATTGTATAGGATTTCAAATGGTTCTCAAAACTATAACCGGTGGAGGACAAAAAAATCAGAAGCTAAAATATATGTATTTTGATTTAAATTTTTTATTACAACACTCATTTTTTAAATTATAATATTTAAAAAATCCAGTTAATCATACTTTCCATTCAGATATTCAAAATAACATAAAAATATATTGTGAACTTAAGTAGATTTTCCTTAATTTTTTATTTGTGAAATATCAAAAATCACATATAATTCTTAAGTGTATGAGATTATACGCTTGAGGATATATTTAGATTGTGTGCAAAGATTTCATTTTGATATGAATCCTGTTTGAAGGAATAGCTGAGGTATAATGATTCATGAAGAATGGATATGTGCATGTGTCATGTTATGAATAGGTGAATTAATGATACAAATATAAATGTTCCAAAATATGTAATTATTTGATACATTTTAGAGATTCACCAAGCTTAATGCAAGAAAAAAGTGTTGAATATGGATGATTCAAATACAAAGAATTTTTTTTGTTATGTTGATCATATTGTTTTGTGCCCTTTGAATTTCTCCTCCATGAAATTTAATCTCTATTCATATTTTTACAATAATCTCTTGAATTTTTACTATCTTTTTAATTTCAGAAAGCCTCTTTCAAAATAATCTTGAGACCATCATCATGATGAATTTTTTGCTTATAATTAGACTTATCAAAATTTGATTTTCTTATTGATATCAATAAAATATATCTAGAATCCCCTATTATAGCCTTCCTGAAGAGTGCACAAAAGGTAACCAATTATGATAAGAGGAACCAATAGTTTATTTAGCTAAGAAAATTAGTATAAAATGTGTACATATATATCAAGAGAAAAACAAATTGAGTACAAAGTAAATAAAATAGATCCTGAAGTCCCAAATATAAATTTCAAGCCTACTAGAAAGCCATTTCTCAAAATTTACAATAACCACTCTAACTGACCCTGAAATTATGTTTTAGTGAATTCCTCAAAGACTTTGAAGATAAGCCTCTGCTTTAAATAAAAAAAATTTGGGTTTGAGAGCACAAAGAGAAACTGAAACACAGCTTTCCTGAAGTACAGCACCAGTATTCTAAAGGAAGAGGTTTCACTTTGAATAATGAATTTGTGATTATGAACTTTTGAACAAGAAAATAAACCATCATTTTACAAACCATTCTTCTGGAATCAACATATTCTTCTAAAAATTCAAATATTCATGACATTCAACACTTTCTTGTGCACCCCTTGAGCGAAGCCCTTTAATTAAAAAAAAAATAATCAAAGAGAAAGGAACATATCCAGCTCAAAGAAATTCTTATCCTTTTTTACAGATCAGGAAGAAAACAAAAAAATTGTTATATGAAATTGTCTAATTATTTCTTATTATCATACTCCAGAGATACAATCTTTGGCCTAATACTTTCATGAAGAAATCCACAAAAACTACTTTTGGTACTTCATTTGTAATAAAATTAATCAACTAAGACAGCCCAAACCCTAAGCACAGGATATAAAAACTTCCTGTTATTTTCTATCACCCAATCCAAAGAAGCCTTTTGAAAAAAAATCTTCCATTTCAGCCCATAAGCCTTCACCCAATCCCACTAGCTTTTTTGACTCCCATTTTGAAAATACTCCTCATATTTTTCAACCATATTCAATAACTAGAACCAAATTTAGAAATCTGAAACTGCTACTACTAAAAAAGACATTCTTCCATTTTGAAAGGTGGTCCTTAACATGGCTCAAAAGAAATTTAAAAAGCTCTTGAAAGACCCCCTTAAAGTAAGTAATTATTCTCTCTGAATATGAATCTGTTATAATGTAAATTGAAATTGAGCATATCTTGTCTTAATTTGTTTCATCAAAGGGGCCATGCAAAGGCTTTATAAATTTTGAATTCCATTCACTAGTTATCAATCTTATAAAAAGGCTCTTCAAGAGATATTTATAATTCCAAAAAAGATTATAAAGCTTTTGGGGTATATGGCTCCAGAAATACGTTTTACTGGAAGGCTTCTCAAAACTGAAATTTAGACTATTTTACTCAGGGTAAAAAGTGGTGAAAAGATCCTGCAATGATAAAAGTATTTTCAAGTTACTATAATTGGAACTCAGTTAACTTTGTCTCTGACTAAAGTCAAGATATTTTTGGACGAAAAAAATCATAGACCAAATCCTCATAAATAAATTCCAGAAAATCTTGCGTAGCTCCAAGGCCTAATACCAGTGATATAATGAAATTTATACTCAAGCCTATCTATATAACTTTTAGTACTTTTTTTAAATACTTAAAGGCTTTATTGAATATTTTTCCATCTTTTTTGGTAACAAAGAGATCCTCAATAGCTCTGATTCACTAGGTGAAATTTCTCCACCCTCAGAACAGGCTTTCTTCTAGTGCCTCAAAATATCAAGAATATTAATTCTGGGGAAGATGTAACCACAAATATTACTGAAAAAAATGGCCAAAAAACCAAGGACAATCAGAGATGTGAATAATTCAAATCATACCATGGGAGAATAAGAGTAGTCCATAGAGATATCAACCAAAACCAAAAAAAGACCACCTTCAGGCTGGTAGAGGTTGAATTACTTGTTAGTTAAAATTCTGAACATGCATTGGAAATGAATTGGAGTTAGGATTTCTATATTTGTAATGATTCTAAGAGCTTTAAAGACACGGGAAATGAGAGGGAGTGATGGGTAAGATATTGCTTGAAATTTGGCATATTTGAAAACATTTTTACTCAGAGAGTGAATATTATGTTTCCAAAATATTTCTGAATACAATAAGACTTAATAAATGTCATATTTATCAGCTATTTTGGATAGAAATATCTTACAACAATTCCTGATACTCCCAATTAAAAGACTCTCACATTAGACTCAGATAAATATTTAATTTAATTTGCCTTTGTTTTGCTTAAGTATTTGTATATTAAGAAGGCTTTTGTATAGTTTATTCCAAATTGTCACAACCATGGCAATTCACTTCCTTGTATCTCCGTGTGGCATATCAAGCCACAGTCCTTTTATGGCCAATTGGCCATATCCATCACCAGTGGCCAATATGGCCACGTCATTATCTTATAGACCATTTATGGCCATTTGTCTCTTGGGGGCTTCCTGGCCCTTCACCTCAATTCAGAAGCCATAGCGGAAATTTATGCCCGATTGGGTATTTCTGGTCATTTCCCTCAAAACCAGGGGAAATGGCCCAAATGGGCTCATAATGCGCATTTGTGCATTTTTGTGCACTTTTGTGGACTTTGACGCAAAGTGTCCAAAAGACACTTTCCTGCCCTTTGGGCCAGTTTTTGGCTCAGAACCCAAAAGTGGCCAAAAACCCCAAAGGACCCAGAAACACCTTTTCAAGCTCTGAAGCCATCCCATTTAAATTCTTCCCCTCTGTCTTTCCATCTCAAGACCTTTGGACGTAATCTTCTTTCCAATGAACCAATATGCCATTAATGTTATATATCATTGTGCATCATTTTTCAACAGAAATTCAATGGTGGCAATATCAAATGGTCATTTCAACAGTCCAACATATCATCATTTCATCAAGGCACCCAATCATTCAGAGGACTCATCAAGGCTCAAGAGCAAGTGTTTCAGCGCCAAAGACCAATCACGCCATCAAGACGTCATTGGATAATTTCATTCACAGTATTACTCCAAGGCAATACTGTTCCACCATTCTCCAGGGATTTAAGAGGCAGTTCATTAATTCATTCATTCATTCAATTGTCAAGTGTCAAAGCTCCACTCAATCCATCTTGGAAACCACCTTCATTTCAATACAGTCTGGATCCATCAAGAACTGTATTTCATTTTCAATCATGGGAAATTCATTCAACCCAATTCAATTTCAATATTAGCCAGCTTTATCAATTCCCAAAACAATCAACACAGCCTCAAGGATCAATACAGATCAGTTTTCATCCTGAAGAACTCAAGCTCCCAACCTTTCACATATACCGGCTACCCTTTCCACCCTGGGGGGTTTTTCCCCAGTTAATTAATATAGTTTGATTTTATTGTATCTTTATTTATCTTATCATTTTGTTAAGTGAATACTTATATTATCAAGTCAGTCATTTAGCACCTTTTCTCTTTTCTTTCCTCACCTGCCAATGGATATTTGGTGGTCATATCCTTACTAATTCCATTATTCATTTTGGCAGGTTGAAACAGTGATTAAGGACTTACTTGGTTGGCTGTTTGGCCATTTGGCTTCTCATTTCTCTTTTGCACTTCATCTTTGTAATTGCATTCTTCTTAGAGAAATTCAATTCTTTATTTTTATTTTCTTTATCCTTTTGGAGTCCTCCAAGTGAGTTCCCTGATTGATGAGTGCCAGGCCACTCTTGTTTTCTGTCCAAGAGCCCCTGTGACAATTTATATATTAACTCATAAATTTTTTTAATTTTTTCATTTGTTCTTTATAGTTTAATTTACTCATTTCATCAAAATTATGACTCTTTAATGCTTATGAATCTTATGATTCATTGTCACCTCTCAATTTTCTCTCATTCATTCTTCATTTTGAAACTTGAAAGCTGAACCCAATTTTATTTTTTGTTTCTGTTTTTTAAATCTTATTCAAATCATCATTTTTTAATTCATTCATAATTCAGCCATCATCTTAATTTGCATTTGATTTCAAATTTTTCATCAAGTTATTCAGACACATTCTTCACATGAAGACTCATATTTGATTCATTCTTCAAGAATTTTGATTTTTTGAAGAAGAACTCACTTGAATTTGATTTTATTGATAGATTTGACATAAATTGATATTGACCTCAAGAAAATTGATTGAACTGGAGATTTCATTGATTTTGCTGATTTTTCAAATCAAGAATTTTGACATAAATTGATTTTTCCTCAAGAATTCATTTGACTGATTGATTGATTTTGCAAGATTTTGATTTTGATTGATTTGACATATTGATTCATTGACTTCAAGTTTTCATTTGATATTTAATTGATTGATTTACCTGAAGATTTCATTTGATTTATTGATTTTATTTATTTTCCTCAAGATATTGATTTTGATTTTTTACTTCAAGCATTATTTTAATTGCCTCAATTTTTCATATTCAAATTTTCATTCTTTTCATTTTATTTCATTTTTATCCTGAAATCATGCCCATCCAACACTCACCTCCTGAAAGGCAGACAAGATCCCAGGCCAGAACTCAAGCTGTTCTCACTCCAACTCCTAGGGCTCCTCTTGATGGCACCCCAGCAGTTTCTCAAATGAGGGCACAATTGGACAGAGGACCCGCTTTGGAAGGAGCAGCACCATCAGTAAGGAAGGAAGAGTGCCAAGAAGATCAAGCTCATTTTCAGGTGTAGTTGGCGGATTTCCAGGAGCTTCAAGAACCAGTCTCAAGGTTCAAGGTGAAGATGATGATGATGAGGAGGAGAATTCTGTGGAAGAGGAAGATTCTGATGGTACTGAAGGTGTCCCTGCTCCTGTGGAGGCATCCCAAGGTACTGGAGGACCAACTCTAGCCCAGTCTAATCAGCCTGTCTCTAATCAGTCTGAACCATCCTTATTGGCCATCATGCAGGAAATGACTCAGATTATGGCCAATCTTCAAGCAGATTCATCTTCTGAAGCATCAAGACCACCAGCCTTCAAGACTCCATCTATGAAGGCACAAGAATGCTTTGATGGGACTCAACCCTTCAAAGTTAGAAGCTTTATTCAGTCTTGTCAACTGATTTTTTCATAATGATCCGGCAAACTTCTCTCAAGACAGAAAGAAGGTCCTTTATGCCACTTAATTTCTCATTGGCAGGGCTGCAAAATGGATTGACCCTTATCTTTCCAATCTCATCAATCAAGATCCAAATTACCTTCTCAATTCATGGAAATTATTTGAATCTCAACTCTTCACCTTATTTGGGGACCCAAATGAAGTCAGAAAAGCTGAATCAGAATTGTATTCTTTAAGAATAAAAGAAGGCGGGCATGTATCTTTATACATTGCTGATTTCAGAAGTCTTGTCTCACGAATTGGAGATTGGGGTGGAAGAGCTCTTATCCATCATTTCACGAAGGGATTTCCATCCAGGATTTTGGATCAATTGGCCTCCCATCCTTCAAGAATTGACTCTCTTCAAGACTTAATGGATATTACCCTGGAGCTTGATACCAGGTACCATGAGAGGAAAAATGAAAAGAGTCATCATCAAGAGAAGAAGCCAGAAGCCTCAAAGTAACATTCTTCCCATCCTCAAAGTTTTTCAAGCTCAAGTTAAAAAAAGAAGAAGAATTTTCAGAAGAGGGACAAGCCCAATTCTTCTTTATTGAATAAAGATTTCAAGCTCATGAACTCTGAAAAAGAAAGAAGAATCAAAGAGGGTCTTTGTACCTATTGTGGTGGGAAGCATAGTATTGAGTCCTGTATCAAAAGGCCTCAAAGCAAGCTTACCCAACTGTCACACCATTTTACCCACCAGGGAAAAGCCTGAGTGGAGACCATGCTGTGTTCAATGGCCTTCACAGTTTTCCATCCAGAGCACAATTGTGCATTCTGAATACTGGTGTCAAAAATTCTCTTGAATTTTTTTGTCTTTTCTTCTCTCTCTGATATGTTTTACAGTATTCTCATTGATTCTGGTGCTACCAACTCATTCATTGCAAAGCAGTTTGTTCACAAGTACTCTTTGACCATGTCAGAACTCCCAGAGAAGATTCCCCTTATTATTCTTGACTCCTCAGAGTCTCCTTCTCTATTTGTGACTCACCATACTAGATATATGGTTGAGCTCCCTTCCTTCCCAAGCTTTGAATGGGACTTTTTAGTCATTGATACTCCCAAGGGAGAAGACCTCATATTGGGCTTTGACTTTCTTAATAATTTTAATCCATTTATTGATTGGAGGCAAGGGCTGATCACCTTTAATACTGATCATAAGGACTATTATGATCCTTCAAAATCTTTCAGTAATGACTTTTCTTCTGCCAAATCATGTGCAGCTCTGGTTGATGATTCTATAGCACCATCATTCCCATCTTCTGTCAATATTCCTTCCATTAATTCCCATCAGTCATTACTATCATCTAGAGATGAGGTCTTCAAAGAGATTCAAGATGTTGGAGAAGATAATTCTGTATCTTCACTTCATCTCTTCTTTGGGAATATGGACCTTCCTCCTTCATCTTATCATGACTCCCTGGAGGAGTTGTGGGATGAAGAGGAAGAGCCAGAAGAAATAGAAACTGTGATGAAGGTTGTTCCTTCTGTTTATCACCAGTATTTGGATGTATTCTCCAAAGTGAAAGCAGAGAAACTTCCTCCTCAACGCCCCTGTGATCATCATATGGAGCCGGAGGGGTCTCTACCTCCAGTTGGGGTGATCTACTCTTTATCAAACCAAGAGTCAGATACACTCAGGGCCTACATTTCAGAGAATGTAGAGAAAGGTTTCATCCGGCCAAGCTCCTCTTCAACAGGAGCACCTGTCCTCCTTGTCAAAAAGAAACATGGTGGCCCGTGTTTGTGTGTTGATTACCACAAGCTCAATGCTGTTACTAGGAAGAACAAGTATCCTGTTCCTCCTATGAATCAGCTTCTTACTGTTTTCAATGGTTCTTCTATCTTCTCCAAGATTGATTTGTGTGGTGCATATAACCTTCTCAGAATCAAGGAGGGTGATGAACATTTGACATGTTTTAGAACTAAATATGGCAGCTATGAGTATTTGGTTATGCCATTTGGGCTCACCAATGCTCCTGCCTCTTTTCAAAATCTTGTCAATGATATCTTTTATGATCTCCTTGATGTCTATGGTGTGGTTTATTTGGATGAAATTATGGTCTTTTCCAAATCTGAAGAAGAACATGTCACTCATGTGTCCACTGTTCTTGCCAGACTCAGAGCCAATAACCTCTTTGCTAAGGCCTCCAAGTGCCTGTTTCATGTTTCTAGTGTAGAGTATTTGGGTTATGTTGTTTCTTCTGAAGGCCTCAACATGGACCAAGAAAAAGTCCAGCAAATTCCCAATTGGCCACCTCCAAGAAACCTCAAGGCTCTTCAATAATTCCTTGGCTTTGCCAATGTTTACCGCCGTTTCATCAAGAATTATTCAAAGAAGATTAATTGACTCACAAGCTTCCTCAAAAAAGCTTCCAGTTTTCCCCTCAATGAGGAAGCTCTAAGACAGTTTCATCAACTCAAAGAGGCATTCACCACTGCTCCAATCCTTCTCTACCCACCATTGTAGAGACTGATGCTTCAGATTATGCCTTGGGTGCTGTACTGAGTCAGGTCTCTGACTCAGGAAAGCATCCCATTGCATTTGATAGCCGCAAGCTTCTCCCAGCTGAGCTCAATTATGAGATTCATGACAAGGAACTCCTTGGCATAGTGTGGGCTCTCAAGTGCTGGAGAGCTTTCCTTCTTTCAATTTCTTCCCCTTTTGAAGTTCTCACCAATCATTCATCACTTCAATACTTCATTTCATCGAAGATTCTCACTTGCCGTCAAGCCTGCTGTGCTGAATTTTTATCTGAATTTCATTTCTCAATCACTTACCACCCTGGCCACTTGGCCACCCTTCCGGATGCTTTGTCACGTTGGGACAATGTTTACCCAGAGAGGGGGAAGGATTTCATCAGCAAGAAACCAATGAATTATGAGAAGATAATTAAGCAAGATGAAATTCAAGCCTCAAATTTTTTTACAGTCAAGGTGAATTCATTTTCAAATTTGGTTGATTCAATTCAGAAGTCATTATGGCAAGATTCTCAATATAGAAGTATCCTTGCAGATTTGGGTAAAGGTAAATCTGTCCAAGATTATTCTCTTCATTCCTCTTCCAAACTTCTCCTTTTCAAAGATCAGGTGGTGGTCCCAAATTACCCCCCAATTCAACTCAATATACTTCAAAAGCGGCATGACTCTCCTCTAGCTGGACACCCTGGTCAAGAGAAGACTCTCAAACTTGTCAAGCGGGATTTTCACTGGTCTGGAATGACTCAATTTATCAAGAATTATTTATCATTCTGTCAACAGTGCTCAAGAAATAAAAATATTCATCACAAGAAGTTTGGACTCCTCAAACCTCTTCCAATTCCAAATGGTCCTTGGATTTGTCTTTAAATGGACTTCATCACTCAATTGCCACTGTCCAATTCTTTTGACTCAATCCTTGTCATAGTGGACAGATTCTCAAAAATTTCAGTTTTCATTCCAACAATGTCTTCAATAACTTCACTAGATTTGGCCCATTTATTCATCAAGAATATTTTCTCAAAGCATGGCCTTCCTTCAAGCATTGTTAGTGATAGAGGTTCTCTTTTTTTTTCTTCTTTTTGGACCAATCTTTGTCAGCAGCTCAATATTTCAAGAGATCTGTCAACTGCTTATCATCCAGAAACTGATGGACAGACAGAGAGGGTAAATCAGATACTAGAACAGTACCTTCAGATGTATGTCAGTTATCATCAAGATGATTGGAACACCTGGCTCCCTCTGTCTGAATTTGCCTACAATAACTCTGACCACTCTTCAACAAAACAATTACCATTTTTTACTGTTTATGGAAGAGATCCATATTTTGACTCAGTTCACATTACTCAAGATACTCCTGCTGGAAATTTATCAACAAAAATCCAATAAGTACAGCAATATGTCAAGAGAGAGCTTGAAGTTTCCATAAACAGGTTTAAGAGGTATGCAGATAAAGGTAGAGCAAGTCCACCTGCTTTTGATCCTGGTGACATGGTATGCCTTTCCTCCAAGAACATCAAATCAACTAGACCCACCAAAAAACTGTCTGAAAGATGGTTTTGTCCTTTTCCAATCTTTAAGAAAGTCAGCACTCATGCCTACAACCTCAAGATCCCATATCAATGGAAGTCCATCCACCCAGTCTTCCATATTTCACTCTTAGAACCAGTCAGGAAATCAACAATCCCAAATAGGCATCAAGAGCCTCCTCCTCCAATCATCATTGAAGAAGAAGAGGAATGGGAAGTTTCTCAAATACTGGACTCAAAGCTTAAGAGAGGAAAATTATGGTATCTGGTGGAATGGAAAGGTTTCAGTCAAGACTCAGAAAGATCCACATGGGAACCAGCTGAAAACCTCAGGAATTGTCCTGAACTTGTCAAAGATTTTCATTCATTATATCCTGACAAGCCTGGGCCCAATTCTTCAAAAGCTTGAATCATTATGGTGCTTGGTGGGGAGAGGAATTACCAAAAGTAAGTCCCACTCCTGGTATGCACCTTTAGGGGTATTCTACTCTTCTTGTTGTTGTAAGCATCACCTTGGCCACTCTGTGAGCACTTTGCAATTTTGGAAACAGATCTTTGGCATGGCTTTCAACTTCATTTCCAATCTTATTGCCATTTTCACTTGGGACAATGGTCCATTCACTTTTCAATTCATTTCAAAGACTTCAAAATTCAAATTCATTCCTTCAACATTTTTTGTTTTTGTTTTTATGGCACTGGCGGGAGTGGTAACTACCAAAGGTAAGTTCCTCTCCTAGTGTGCACTTCCCTGAGGGGTCTACAATCTTGTCAAAACATCACCTTGGCCACTTTGTGAGCACCTGGAATCAAATTTCTCTTTCCAGGTCCTTGGCCAATTTCAAAACCAATTATCAACCTCTGTGATGAAGATTGGAACCTCCTCAAGATTCAGTTCATTTTTCTTTTCTCTTTTTTCTTGCTTTTATTTTCATTTTCATTCTTTATATTAAATTTTATTTTCATTTTCATTTTATCATATCAAAAATTCATTTCAGATAATATTCATTCAATACAACATCATCAATCATGAAGCCAATCTCAAAAGAATATCAAGCAAGTCCTGTGTCATATGACAAATTTTTTAATATCAGTCATTATTTTATTTTCCTCTTAAAAGAACTTTCCTCTATCCCACTCTAAATCCTTTCCAATAGCCTCAAAAGGCTTCACCTTGTATTGGTGCTCAGGAGCTCACCATTTCAAGGTGGGGGGTACTGTCACAACCATGGCAATTCACTTCCTTGGATCTCCGTATGGCATATCAAGCCACAGTCCTTTTATGGCCAATTGGCCATATCCATCACCAGTGGCCAATATGGCTACGTCATCATCTTATGGACCATTTATGGCCTTCCTGGCCCTTCACCTCAATCCAGAAGCCATAGCAGCAATTTATGCCCAATTGGGTATTTCTGGTCATTTCCCTCAAAACCAGGGGAAATGGCCCAAATGGCTGTTTTTGGCCATTTGGGCTCATAATGCGCATTTTGTGAAATTTTGCGCACTTTGATGCAAAGTGTCCAAAAGACAATTTACCACCCTTTGGGCCAGTTTTTGCCTCAGAACCCAAATGTGGCCAAAAACCCCAAAGGACCCAGAAACACCTTTCCAAGCTCTGAAGCTGTAAGATGTGACTATGAAACTGATGATAATATCACTATTAATCAACAGTACTATGTCTGTTCTTATGGAATATAATAATAAAATATTATTATAACCACAATTAAATAACTAAAGAATTATTTCTTTCATGTGTTAAGAACTACTAGTGATTTTAACAGTGAGCAAGTAATTGTCTACAAGAATCAATTACAAGAAGATTTTAATAATAAAACTTCTTTTATTAAAATAATCAAATTATTTTAATATATAATTATCTTTTGCAAGAATAATTATAATGATAATTCTTCCAGAAAACTAATTTTAGAGAAAAACTTTAAGAATTAAAAATAAATCACTCACTAATATTCCAAAGAACTTAATGAAAGATAAGATAGAGAGATTTGATGTAGAATTGTGGATTTTAAGGATCAAAGTGAATTTATAACAGTATTACAACAATATATAGTTGGATTCTATGATTTCACGTCTTTCTGATTCATTCTGAATAATTTAAAACACTTAAGAATAGCTGTAACTAATACTTACTTGTTGGTAAATATGGGTCAAATGATAATAAGATGATTTGGAAAAAACAGTAAGAGGAGGCCTCTTTTAAGTCAACAGCAGCTAACAGAGGCGTTCCATGGAGCAAACTGAAAAACCAGTGAGTGAGGAATCAATAAACCTTTTTGGATTATTGATTGCATCATCTGTTGTCACATAAGATTATCATAATTACTTAATTGATGCTTTTATGTGACTACCAACCCCAATATGGTTAAGAATAAAAGGAGTAACATCTGTAAATCTTCTTTTATTCCAAAATAATCATTGATTTCTCAAAGTTATCAATGTTATTGCCAATTTCATCACAGGTTGTAATTACTGTGAATTTTTGAAGATTTAGTGTTTCACATAGAATAGTCAAAAATGGACTGTAAGCAAAACTTTGAATTTTACTAGTAAAACTGTAATTCTTTTTGGATTTATCATAGATGATACAGTTCTCCATGAGTCCTGAAAGTTTCAGAAAGATTAATTAAGAATTGTATTTTTAATGAATTTTTGAAGTTCTTACCTCATTTCTACGTAGAAGTGCAAATATCAGTGTTTCACTGGTTGCTATGAGGTAAATCAATGGTTACAAGTCCAAAAAGGGCTTTGATTACTCTTTTGGGGTTTATCCAAGGAAAGTCATTAAGAATTGACATGGTTACAGGAGTCTAAGTAGCTTTTTATCTCCTTGGCACGTCAAAAATAGCAGCTTATTTGCTATTTTCTTAAGTTTTACTGTAGTTGTAACATGGTAACCAAGTTCCCAAAAGGTTTTAGTTTACCAATTAGGCCAAGACCAGCCATGGATCCAGGCTTTGGAGCTGTCCACACCTCTGAGGCCTCAGAAGTTGGGTACCCTGGCTCTCTTTGATGTCTTTTGTCCCCCTTGCCTATTTTTCACGTCAAAATAGAAATTTGAGCTTCAAGTGAGATATCCACTATGGGTGTACCAAAATTCCATGTAATAATACCATGATATTAAGTGCTCAAAAGATGCATAACACTATTCTTAGTGTATATGTAATATGGGATTTCTCACATTCCCATTATTTTGGCGTGAAATTAAGAAAAACAAAAGTTTTCACAGATCTTTTATGTGGTATTGATGATGTGGTATTGAAGTATTTTAAATTTTACCACCTCAAAGAGTTAATTTGAGCTTATTCAATCTATGGAGCTACCATATGTGAACTTTTGTGTAGAATCCAAATCTGGTCTTAAATCCATGGATTTACTTACTCAATAACAATTTATTCATCTTTTCTGAAATAAAAAATGATGAATTTTGGATATATGCATGAATTATGAGTTATGCATAATTCAAAATTTAATTTTAAGATAATTGTGGCCTATTTGGGTATGTAAAATATACCTCAAGGCTCACAGAAGCCATCCCATCCATCTTTTCCCCCTCTGTCTTTCCATCTCAAGACCTTTGGACGTAATCTTCTTTCCAATGAACCAATATGCCATAAATAATGATATATATCATTGTGAATCATTTTTCAACAGCAATTCAATGGTGGCAATATCAAATGGTCATTTCAACAGTCCAACATATCATCATGTCATCAAGGCACCCAGTCATTCAGAGGACTCATCAAGGCTCAAGAGCAAGTGTTTCAGCATCAAAGACCAATCACGCCATCAAGACGTCATTGGATAATTTCATTCACAGTATTCCTCCAAGGAAATACTTTTCCACCACTCTCCAGGGATTCAAGAGGCAGTTCATTAATTCCTTCATTCATTCAATTGTCAAGTGTCAAAGCTCCACCCAATCCATCTTGGCAACCACCTTCATTTCAATACAGTCTGGATCCATCAAGAACTGTATTTCATTTTCAATCATGGGAAATTCATTCAACCCAATTCAATTTCAATATTAGCCAGCTTTATCAATTCCCAAAACAATCAATACAGCCTCAAGGATCAATACAGATCAGTTTTCAGCCTGAAGAACTCAAGCTCCCAACCTTTCACATATACTGGCTACCCTTTCCACCCTGGGGGTTTTTCCCCAGTTAATTAATATAGTTTGATTTTCTTTTATCTTTATTTATCTTAAAATTTTGTTAAGTGAATACTGATATTATCAAGTCAGTCATTTAGCACCTTTTCTCTTTTCTTTCCTCACCCGCCAATGGATATTTGGTGGTCATATCCTTACTAATTCCATTATTCATTTTGGCATGTTGAAACAGTGATTAAGGACTTACTTGGTTGGCTGTTTGGCTATTTGGCTTCTCATTTCTCTCTTGCACTTCATCTTTGTAATTGCATTCTTCTTAGAGAAATTCAATTCTTTATTTTTATTTTCTTTATCCTTGTGGAGTCCTCCAAGTGAGTTCCCTGATTGCTGAGTGCCAGGCCACTCTTGTTGTATGTCCAAGAGCCCCTGTGACACAAATTTAATAGTTTGTGTGATAAGCAGAGTCATAAAAAGACAATTATGGCCCAAATTTATAAATAACTGGATATATTTAATTTTGAAAGTCCTTTTTAGGGATATTGTGAGCCTGTGAGGTATGTATAACATACCCATAAGGCCACAAATGATTTTGTATACAGCTGATTTAGTCTTCAACCAACTTTTCAATTGAATTTAAAATAAAAAATAACAAAAAATAAGTATCACTTTTTTTGAATAAACAAAGTTATAAACATTATGTCATTTTTGGATTCTACACCAAGAATGACGTTGGGTACACCCATAGGATGTTATACCCAAAAAAGCTTATTTCTTATGTTATTGGAAGATTTGAGAATGTCACAGTACTAATGTAAATTTTTTAACATCTTTGTAAAATTGTTAAATTCAAGCTCAAATAAGATTGAATTTAAAATTGCATAAGGTTTATGCAAGCTTACCAAAATTTTAGTGAAAATTGAGGTGTTGTGTATATTTACTTAATTGGCTAAAAATTTGCCATACAGAATGTCAATCCTGTGTGAGCTCAATTCAAAAGGGTTTAAGGCCATAGTATGGCTTTCAATAAATAAAAGGGCAAAATCCATGCAAAAAGGTGGGACAAAGGAAAAAGACCAAACAGAGCTGGGGTACCCAACCTTTTGGATCTGCAAGGATTCAATTAAGGTTGTCCACCTTTATTTGAGGATGTTCAACCTTATTTATACTTTAATATTAGACTTTGATCCAAACTTAAGGTTTAAACTGGTTTTATCCCAATTTGGACAGGAATTTCAAGCTGCCAAAGGGTAAATCCCAATATGCAGGCTTGAAATTATGGTTTTGAGACCTGTCAAAGTTTAAATAAGCTTAAATATTTAAGGCTACAAGCATTGAAACCTTATCAAAAGCTAAGGTTTAGTGTGTATTGCTATTTTACGTGGAAAAATAGCAAAAACTTCAAAAATTCATTAAAAATCCAATTCTAAATGGGCTTTATTGAACGTTTCACACAGCTTACAAATTAATATTATCTATATATAAATTAAATTTAAAATATTTTTCATAAACAGATTTCCTGGGTAATTAGCCTGGAAATTTACTCTTTTAGTTATACCTAAAGAAAATTAATATTTCTTTAAAAATTGATTAAAAATTGAGTTTGAGAGATTTCTGCTTGAAACTCTACTTTTAACTTTTTAATGTGCTTAAATTTAATATAAATAAACTTATTTTATATTAAAAATTAAAATAATCAACATAAATGAGAATTAAAGCTACTTGGAGTTAATAATAACACTGGTAACTTTAAATTGGAATTAAAAATGGGTGACCTTAAGTTAAGAACCTTATTTTTAAGAATATTTTTTCAGTTTTGACCTGAGAACGACCTCTATATCCATTATAAATAATTAGAGCTGCTCTGTAGACATAAAAAGAGTCTTTTCATCACTGTGTTTGTCCATAATCAATTATCAATCTAATCATATTAGACAATTAAACAGGTAAAGTTTTTGTAAGGTGTGGATATGAAAATTTGATTAAAAATCAAGTACTTTTCCTGTCCTCAAAATTTGTATAAGGTAAAAATCAATTAAAAAGAGTAAGAAATATTATCTTCAAGAGAAAACACGCCAATTTTATTGTTTATAACTAAATTAGTATAAAAAAATAATATTATAATAATTCATTGTTTTACCAATAATAAAAATTTATCCAAAAATACTCTACTAGAGATATTTAAGGCTACAAAAGAAATTTCTTCAAGAGAAATTTCAATTGGAATTAGTTGAGCAGAGAACTGCAAGAAATTAATTAAAGAACAAAGTCTTCAAAAAGAATATTAAAGAGAAAACACACCCAAAAGTGACCAGAGTGAATTTGGAAACAAAGTGACAAAGTTTACAGTGATGAAAGATGCTTTAATTCACTTTTGGGGTGGTTCAGTGGTAAAAATGATTATAAGAGTTACAAACAATGATTATAATGATTTTTTCACGTGGTTAAAAGGTTTAAAATGATTTAAGAAAGGTGGTTGGAATCTTCTATTGATTGGTTTAACAGTTTTTAAACTAATTATAAAAGGAAAAGATTCTAACATGAAGAGAAAAGTGGGGCAAAGAAGATATTCTTTTATAGCCATCAATTTTCTTACTCCACAAGTAAAATTAACTCTTTTCAGTCGTGAAAAACAGTCTGACAACAGAAAAGCCAATTATGGCATCATTGAACCCTGGTTTAAGCCATTTTAGACCCTTAAATCAGCCATTACTATAGCAATACCTGGTCTAGAGCCTTCAAAACACGTCAGAATGTGTGTAAGAGGCGTAGAAACCAGTTAAAACTGCTTTTACTAACATTGTTTGAACTTAAGGGTAGTTTTACCCTCTTGGCAGCAGTTAAAACCACCCTGGTTGGTATCAAAACCCCATCATCAATTGAGTCACAGACCCTGTGACTCAATTCAAGGCCAAAAGTGATGAACTTTTGCGTGGAGTTTGACATCCCACGCCAGTCAGCAAGGATTTTGGGGGGTGGCTCCCCCTTAGAGCTAGAGTTCCTTTTCCCCCAATTTTAATCTTTCCAATTTATTTTTTCCTTTAATTCCTCATCATGTATTATACTTGTAATTTACATATGTAATTCAATTGATTTGTACAGTACAATAAAGTAATAATTGATACCTAATATGTAAATAAAAGTTCACTTATGTGATACATGCGCACATTTTGACATTTCAATTGAATTCAATTGAAAATACTTCAATTCTTCATAACTTCTAAGCTAAACACAACACCTCAATTTTGACACAAAAATTGATGGTTAACACCACATGTGGTGTGAATTAAATTAAAGTTTTGAGTATTTTCAATTTTTATATTGAAAATACTAAAAACTTAATTTAAGCTTATTTAGAGTTGAGTTACAAAAATTTCACTCAGAGGTTACCCCACCTAATTTTTTATGAGGAATCAAATGGTGAAATAATTTTTATATGTTTATTTATTGGATAAAATGTTATAATATGTTTTATATAAATTTTTACCAAAAATATTTTAATTTAATAATTTTTATTAAAAATTCATTTTTACATCATTTTTACAAGTAAAAATGAATTTTCATAATTTTAATTTGTATTGTAATTCTATTTTTAACTTATAATTAAGTTTTGATTTTTAAATATAAATTTGTATTTATATTTTAAATTTTCATTTTCATAGTATAAATAAATTTATTTTATTTATATTTATATCTTAATTTATCTTTTGTGGTCTTTTGGGTATATGAAAATACCTCTAAGGCTCACATTCCCTCCCCCTAAAAAAAGAATATTAATTTGTAATATTGTTATTTCTAGTGTCTCTGAACCTTCTGAGAAGTTTAGTAGCTTCAGGTATGTCTTTTTCTGGCAACCATTCATCTTCACAAGTTGGGTCACTGTACCTAACAAGGTATTGCCTTACTTTGTTGGTTCTCATCTTTCTTTCTTTGAGAACTTTGGTAATTTTCTTACTGCCAGATGTCTCAACAGCAGGTATAGCTTGGGGAATTTTATTCCTCAAGGGAAATATTTCAGCATCACTAGATTGATATGGCTGTATCAAGCTCACTGGAAATGTAGGATTCTTATTGCTGAGTTCTTCAGATAACTCTACTTCAACAGCATTTTCTCCATGGAGGGCCTTCATAGAAAAAGGTCCTGCAAAGGAGTCTTTCAGTGTTTTACATCCTTTGATGTTATTGAAGTTAGTGGTGGATACAAGAACTAAGTCCCCCACTTTGAAGTCTGGAGTTGCATGTGATTTATGCCATTTGTCCTTAGCATATGAAAAATAGTCCTCCAGGAACCTTACTGCATGCTTTCTAGCTTTATCTAGAATTCCTTTGAAGCTAGCAGCTGTGGGATGTATTTCAAAAAATCTTTTCTCAAGGCATCTTGGGGTAATTTGGGGTTTCATCCTTTTTCTAGAATAGCAGGAGTTTGATTGGTAATGGCATGGATTGATGTTTTCTATGCTAATTCCAGTGCTGGTAGCAGAGTACACCAATCATGGGTGAATCCATCAAAATATTTGAATTAAAGGACATATGCACAAAATCTTCTTACCATGTCCTCTAAGGTTTGGATCATCCTTTCAGCCAGACCATCAGTTTGTGGGCGGTAGGCTGTAGAGAAAGACAGCTTAGTGCCAAATAATTGGTGAAGATTTGCCCATAGTGCTGAAGTGAATTTGAGATGCCTATCACTAATGATATTTGTAAATATCCCAGTCCATGACACTACTCTATTCCATATCAGAAGAGCTGTATCCATGGCTGTATCATCCTTGTGGCATGGTAAAAAGATTGGAGTTTTACTGAGTCTGTCCACAATCACTAGGAAAGCATTATAACTTCTGTAAACTCCTGGTGGTAGGCCAGTTACCCAATCCATATGGACGATTTCCCAAGGTCTGCTTGGTTCTTAGATTTTTATCATATTTCCAAGTCTCTTTCCAGTAGATTTATTGGCTTTTTGACATCTTTCACAGGTTTTGCAATACTCTGCAACATCTTTCTGCCACATTGGCCACCATATACAGGTTTTCACTTTTTATCTAGTTCTTTCTTCAGACAGATGTTCTGAGAAGGGGCTGTCATGGCATTCTTTCAGTACAAGATTAATTAATGACCTGTCCACAACTGTCATGACACATGTGTGCTTGGTTCTGTGGTAAATTATACCATCCAGTAAGTGGAATCTTCCTTCATCATAAGATTTCCTCCAAACTTCATCCAAGGCATGTATTAGAGAGTTATCTTTGCAGTCTTTGTTAAGTAATTGGAATAAGATGCTACAATTCTTATCTTGAGTGTAACTGTTTCTTACTTATTCAAAGAAGGTGGTGTTCAAGTCTGTAACACTTATTCCTTCTATTGGGATCTGTGGTGAAGCTTCTTCTGGAACATAGGCAGGATTATCAATATTATTTGGTAATGGCCATCTGCTTAGTCCATCTGCATTCTTATGAATATTCCCATCCTTATGAACAATAGTCATTTTGCCTCTGTATTCTTGTATGGCTATTTGCCATCTGAGCATATGTCTGTTGGGTGTTTTCATGTTTAAAAGTGATTTGAAAGCTGTAAAATCTGTTATCACCTCAAAAACACATCCCTCCAATAAGTAGTTCAATTTCTCCAAGACCCAGACAAGGCATAGAAATTCCGTTTGACTTTCCCCATATCTGGCTTCAGTTGGTTTGATTTGCCTGAATATGAAACATATGGGTCCTTCTACAGGTTTATCATTTATGATCTGAACTTGGCTCAGTGGTAAAGGCTTCTCTTAGAGACTCAAAAGCTTTGACTCTGTCAAAAGTCATTTCAAATACTGTGTCTTTGTCACACAATTTATAAAGTGGTCTTGCTATGGATGCAAAATCTTTAATGTGTTGCCTGTAATATACTGCAAAAACTAAGAATGACTGAATTTCCTTTTTGTTCTGAGGCATGGGTTTTAGCAATACTTCTGCAACTTTGTTTTTGTCAATTCCAAGGGTCAAACCAGATACAACATGTCCTAGTGCTTTAAGTTCTTTAAATCCAAAATGGCATTTCTTCAAGGAGATTTTCATGCTTACTGATTGAATTTTTGTCAAAACTCTGGACAATCTGTACATGTGCCCTTCCCAAGTCTTGGAACAGACAATAATGTCATCAATGTAAATGATTAACCATCCCTCTGAAAGTTCTTCAGGGAAGATTTCATTAATCATTCTTTGGAAGTGTGAAGGTGCATTTTTGATACCAAAGGACATCCTTAAGTATTCATACACTCCACAATGAATAATAATCCTCAAGTATTTTCTTGCTCTTTCTGTCACCACATTTTGATGGAATCCTTTAAGGGCATCCATAGTGGTTATATACACCGCTTGAGTCATTTGAGTGAGGGAAATTTGGATTTTTGGTATTGGGTATCTGTCTGGAATAGTGTAAGTGTTCAGAGCTCTAAAGTCCCCAACCATTCTGGATCTTCTATTATGCCATTCCACTATGACTGGTGTAGTTACTTCTACTTCTTCATTATGGCCAACTTTTCTTATTACACCAAGGTCTAGAAGTTCTTTGATATGAGTTTCCAGAGCTTCTCTTGACCTGGCACTTGCTGGGTATGCAGGTCTTCTCAAGAGTGGTGGATAAGGTCTTTCAATATTAAGAATGATATCAACTTCATGACCAATAATTGCTCCTAGAGGTTCTTTGTCTGAAGCAAATGCTCCTCTGTGGTAATACAAAAGGGAAGAAAGTTCATTTTATTGTTTATCAGTTAGACAAAGGCTTATTTCAGCCTCATTTAACTGTTCAGAATTAAATTTTTCCAACTCTAAGTTGACTGGTGATACTTTGTTCACTGTATTTTTTCTTTTAAATGGTAAAAAGGTAAATTTTTGGCGCTTATTGTCTCCAATAGTAAAGTATCTGTCCTTGTTGTTATGTAGATCTATCCCATACATGATTAAATAGTCATTTCCCAATATAAAATGGGTACTAGAGCAATTTTCCATAACAAAAAATTCAACTGTGATTCTTAAATTCCCATTAATGTGTGGGAATATGACGTTGGTTTCAAAAATTCCTAATGCTTTCATTGGATTACTTGCACTATTGAATTTTATACCATCAATTGTTAACAATTGGTCTTCAAAATTTGGTACAAAAGTCTTAAGAAAAGATTTTCCAACACAAGAGAAGAAGGCTCCTGGGTCAAGCAAAAGTTTGGTGGGCTTGTTCTCAATCACCACGTCTGTTATACAGGAGTTACCACCTGTATAACCTTTCCCTCTGTTTGGTTTGGTCTTAATAAGTTGTGCGTCTTGAACTTTTGATAAATCAAGTTGACCATTGCTCAATTGTGGCAAGTGGGAATAAGATTCCATGATGTCAAAAGTGGCATTGATATTTTCTATATCTTTTGAAGATTCAGAAAATATGGATGACTTATCATCTGAATTTTCTTCAATTATTTCATCTTCCTCAACATCAGGTTCCTTTTCAATATCAATTTCATTGATTTCCCCCCTTTTTGCACATGTATTGGCTAAATGGGTGGTGCTTTAGCAAATATGGCACTTTCTGACTGTATCTGCAGATTTATACTTATTATTAGAATTTTCTTTGGGGTTTTTGTCCACAGAATCTTTCCAAGGTGTTTTAAAACTTGTTTTGGGATTCACCCTACTAAAACAAATTTTGGTTCTGGTGGTTACTTCTTCTAATATATTGATAATATCCTCTGCTGAAGATTGTTCAGTAGTCCTGCTTTTAACAGCATGCTCTAAGTAACCTCCACATTGTCTCAGAATCCTTCTATGGATCATAAATTCTGACATGTTAGGATATAATGCTGTTAATCTGTCATTTTGTTGGCAAAACCATGGTAAAGCTTTGTCTTTATCAGCATTAAATTTGGCAGATTCAAAGGCTGTTTCCACTTTAAACCTCTAAGCATCATTGGCCCATTTGTTGATAATTTGTGTTTTCCACCAAGTCCAACTTTGGTGTCTATGTGCTTGTCTCAGTTTGATATACCACCTGTGAGCTGATTTGGTAAATAAGGTGTTGAACCTGGCTGTTACCAATCTGTCTGGTAATTCAAAGTCTTCTTTGATCATGTCAATACCTCTGATGAATTCCATATGGTCATACTCCCCTTCACCACTGAAGTGAGGCCATTCCTTAAGTTTTGGAACTTCTTTCAAGAGTGCTTGGCCCATTGTTGGTTCCAAGGTATGAAAAGAAGTAAAAAATTCATTTTTTTAATTGAGAATTTTCAATATCCAATACTTGTGGATTGGGAATCCCTGTACCCTCATTTTGATTCAGAGGTGTAGACATTCTTGGTAAGGTGTTTATTAGTTGTTCAATATCATTCATTTTACTATTGTTACACCTTTGTGACTATCTTAATTCATGTTATAAGCTTCGTATAGAGGTTATTACATTATTTTTATGAGCATCCTCTTGATATGTCAGCTCATTCAATAATTCTGTTTGTTTAGTATTATCAGATATAACCTCATTTAACTTTATTGTTAATTTTGTTATTTCCTCTTTTGAGGTATCAAAACACTTTTTAAAGGCAATTATATGTGTCTTTACTTTAGTAAATGATTTTGAAATGTCATCAAGAGCTTTCTTATTATCCTCTTTGATATTATTTATGGCTTGTTTTATTCTTGTTTCAATCATGTCATCAATATTGAATTTAGAATATTTGTCTTTCAATTCTTTAATAATGGCAGATTGTTCATTTATCTTATTGCCAAAAGAATTATCATTATTGGAAGTTTTAATTGTTCTTAAAACTTTCTCAAAACATTTAAGTGTTTCATTGATTTGGCTCAGACTCAAGTTATGTGTTTTAAGATTGTCACAAATTGATGTATTTTTATCAGAAAGATGACTTTTTACATCAGTTATCGCTTCATACAATTCTGGAATAGAATCAAAAGTATAAGAAATCATTTCTGATATTTTAATCTGGCCTCTTCTTTCTTTTGTAATTCCATTATTGTTCTGGCCATCTGAAATTCATTTTCCATGGAATCCTGTTGGATTTTTGGAATCCTGTAGCCCTGGCTGTAAGGTTTGGTGGCGGGTGTATTTCCTTTGCCCTTGTTTGAAGCTTGTGGCTGCTTTTTCACGTTGGAATTGCTTCTGCTGGCCACTGGGGCTGTTTTTGGCACTTGCTTGGGTGGTGGAGGGTTGTTTTTCCTCAATTCTAGTGTCAAGAGCATCATGTTTTTCTTCTCCATCAATGGATGCCATCCATTGAGCAATTTTCAAGTATTGGGATGGCCCAGGAGTTTTCTCACAGTCAGTTAAGAATTCATGCAGTTCTTCCACAGATCTGCAAGGATCTGGTACTCCTTGTACTGCAGGGCATTGTTGTATTCTTTGTGGCTGGCTTTTTATATGTCCAATGAAGCTTCTTGTGGCGGTGTCAGCTCTTTGTGAAGGTAAAATGGTATTATCAGCATCAAAATGACCTATTTTAGTTGTTTGGAAGTCATCAGCTGACCCCTTTCCTTCTGGACCTGGTTGGCTTCTGCTATAATCACGTTGATTACCTTTCTGGGAGCTGCTTGAGGGGTTATAGATGGCTCCTGATCTATTTGAAGGCATATTTTATGATTAAAGAGGCTTAAAATAGTATTTTTACGTCAAAAACTTACTATTGGCCAAGTTCTGAGCTTTCTGAAGGGTATTACTTATATCCAAGTTAATCAATTCAGAAGATATTGGTTCAGGTTGGTTATTTTGAGTCACAATAACAGTACTGGCGGGAATAATGCTGGTGACTGTTGAGGCTGTTTCAATGTTTTCTTGTCTTACCACGCTATCAGACACTAAAATTAATGAAAAAGCCAATTAATTAAGTAAAGAAATGGTTATTTCAAAAAAAAGAAATAAAAATATAAGCCTCACTTATGATATGAAAAAAAAATGTTTTATGGGTTTTTGGAACTATAAGTATTTTTTATATGTCTTTAAATTCTCTCATCATAAGAAAAAAGGTTTAACAAGAGTAAAAAAATATTTCACAGGTAAAATATCATGGCTGGGCCCCCAAATGTAAGGTGTGGATATGAAAATTTGATTAAAAATCAAGTACTTTTCCTGTCCTCAAAATTTGTATAAGGTAAAAATCAATTAAAAATAGTAAGAAATATTATTTTTAAGAGAAAACACGCCAATTTTATTGTTTATAACTAAATTAGTATAGAAAAATAATATTATAAAAATTCATTGTTTTACCAACAATAAACATTTATCTAAAAATACTCTACTAGAAATATTTAAGGCTACAAAAGAAATTCCTTCAAGAGCAATTTCAATTGGAATTATTTGAGCAAAGAACTGAAAGCAATTAATTAAATAAAACAGTCTTCAAAAAGAATATTAGAGAGAAAACACACCCAAAAGTGACCAGAGTGAATTTGGAAACAAAGTGACAAAGTTTACAGTGATGAAAGATGCTTTAATTCACTTTTGGGGTGGTTCAGGGGTAAAAATGATTATAAGAGTTACAAACAATGATTATAAAGATTTTTTCACACTGCTAAGAGGTTTGAAATTATTTAAAAAGGGTGGTTTTAATCTTTTATTGATTGGTTTAACAGTGTTTAAACTAATTATAAAAGGAACAGATTCTCACATGAAGAGAAAAGTGGGGAAAGAAGACATCCTGTTATAGCCATCAATTTTCTTACTCCACAAGTAAAATCTACTCTTTTCAGTCGTGAAAAACATTCTGACAACAGAAAAGCCAATTATGGCATCAGTGAACCCTGGTTTAGACCAAAAAAGGGCTGGTTTAAGCCATTTTAGACCCTTAAATCAGCCATTACTACAGCAATACCTGGTCTAGAGCCTTCAAGACACGTCAGAATGTGTGTAAGAGGCGTAAAAACCAGTTAAAACTGTATTTACTAACATTGTTTCAACTTAAGGGTAGTTCTACCCTCTTGGAAGCAGTTGAAACCACCCTGGTTGGTATCAAAACCTCATCGGGAAATCCGCCAACAACTCCTGAAAATGAGCTTGATCTTCTTGGCACTCTTCCTTCCTTCCTGGATGGTGCTGCTCCTTCCAAAGTGGGTCCTCTGTCCAATTTGGCCCTCAGTTGAGAAACTGCTGGGGTGCCATCAAGAGGAGCCCTAGGAGTTGGAGTGAGAACAGCTTGAGTTCTGGCCTGGGATCTTGTCTGCCTTGCAGGAGATGAGTGTTGGATGGGCATGATTTCAGGATAAAAATGAAATAAAATGAAAAGAATGAAAATTTGAAGATGAAAAATTGAGGCAATTAAAATAATGCTTGAAGTCAAAAATCAAAATCAATATCTTGAGGAAAATGAATAAAATCAATAAATCAAATGAAATCTTCAGGTAAATCAATGGATTAAATATCAAATGAAAACTTGAAGTCAATTAGTCAATATGTCAAATCAATCAAAATCAAAATCTTGCAAAATCAATCAATCATTCAAATGAATTCTTGAGGAAAAATCAATTTATGTCAAAATTCTTGATGTGAAAAATCAGCAAAATCAATGAAATCTCCAGTTCAATCAATTTTCTTGAGGTCAATATCAACTTATGTCAAATCTATCAATCAAATCAGATTCAAGTGAGTTCTTCTTTAAAAAATCAAAATTCTTGAAGAATGAATCAAATATGAGTCTTCATGTGAAGAATGTGTCTGAATAACCTGATGAAAAATTTGAAATCAAATGAAAATTAAGATGACGGCTGAATTATGAATGAATTAAAAAATGATGATTTAAATAAGATTTAAAAAAGAGAAAAAAAAATAGAATTGGGTTCAGCTTTCAATTTTCAAAATGAAGAATGAATGAGAGAAAATTGAGAGGTGACAATGAATCATAAGGTTCATAAGCATTAAAGAGTCATAATTTTGATGAAATGAATAAATGAAACTCCAAAGAACAAATGAACAGAATGAAAAGAAATTATGAGTTAATAAGTAAAATGTCACAGGGGCTCTTGGACAGAAAACAAGAGTGGCCTGGCACTCAGCAATCAGGGAACTCACTTGGAGGACTCCAAAAGGATAAAGAAAATAAAAATAAAGAATTGAATTTCTCTAAGAAGAATGCAATTACAAAGATGAAGTGCAAAAGAGAAATGAGAAGCCAAATGGCCAAACAGCCAACCAAGTAAGTCCTTAATCACTGTTTCAATAAGGCTATGACCACCAAATATCCATTGGCAGGTGAGGAGAGAAAAGAGAAAAGGTGCTAAATGACTGACTTGATAATATCAGTACTCACTTAACAAAATGGTAAGATAAATAAAGATAAAATAAAATCAAACTATATTAATTAACTGGGGAAAAACCCCCCAGGGTGGAAAGGGTAGCCAGTATATGTGAAAGGTTGAGAGCTTGAGTTCTTCAGGATGAAAACTGATCTGTATTGATCCTTGAGGCTGTATTGATTGTTTTGGGTATTGAAATTGAATTGAGTTGAATGAATTTCACATGATTGAAAATGAAATACAGTGCTTGATGGATCCAGACTGTATTGAAATGAAGGTGGTTGCCAAGATGGATTGAGTGGAGCTTTGACACTTGACAATTGAATAAATGAATGAACTGCCTCTTGAATCCCTGGAGAATCGTGCAACAGTATTGCCTTGGAGTAATACTGTGAATGAAATTATCCAATGAAGTCTAGATGGCGTGATTAGTCTTTGGCGCTGAAACACTTGCTCTTGAGCCTTGATGGGACCTCTGAATGATTGGGTTCCTTGATGACATGATGATATGTTGGACCGTTGAAATGACCATTTGATATTGCCACCATTGAATTTCTGTTGAAAAATGATGCACAATGATATATAACATCATTTATGGCATATTGGTTCATTGGAAAGAAGATTACGGCCAAAGATCTTGAGATGGAAAGACAGAGGGGAAGAAGATGAATGGGATGGCTTCAGAGCTTGAAAAGGTGTTTCTGGGTCCTTTGGGGTTTTTGGCCACTTTTGGGTTCTGCGCCAAAAACTGGCCCAAAGGGTGGGAAAGGGTCTTTTGGACACTTTGCGTCAAAGTGCGCAAAAATGTGCATTATGAGCCCAAATGGCCAAAAACAGCCATTTGGACCATTTCCCCTGGTTTTGAGGGAAATGACCAGAAATACCCAATTGGGCATAAATTCCTGCTATGGCTTCTGGATTGATGTGAAGGGCCAGGAATCCCCCAGAAGAAAAATGCCGCAGTCCATGGACCATACGCCGCGGTCCGCGGTCCGTGGGGGTTATTGGAGGCCCCCAGGACGAAAATGAGCCCCTGGGCCCAAATTTGCTGGGAACCCAGGGATACCATGGGACCATAAATTGGCCCCATGACCCATAACTTCACCTACATGGCCTGGACCCATTGGGGGGTCCAGGACCACCAAGACCATGGCCTCCCCAAAGTTGCAGGGGAGGCCCTGGGTAATGAATCCAGCCCAAGGAGGGCTTGAGTGGGGGGGCCATAATTGAGTTATGGCCCACTTCCTTGAGGGTTTTATTTGAATTTGATGTGGACTGATTTGACATCTTGACCCTTCTGCTTGGGTATTCTCCATGAGTTGATGACTGAATCCCCGTGAACTTTGATGATTTGGGTGGAGTTAAAACCAGTATCTTGTTCTTGTTTGTGTTTGGTTTGGCTTCTGTTAATGCTCTTACAAGTACTAATAAATGGAATTAAAATAAATAAAAGTAAAATAAGAATAAAAAATAAAGGGAACTCCCAATATGTGATTTGGAAGGGGATGCTGCTGCTTTCAAGGAAATCAAGAAAGCAAAGGAAGTATACAAGTAAAGAAGAAAATAAATAAAATAAATAAGAGAAAATGAGAGTAAAGAAAGAAATAAAGAAAAATCCTGATGGTTGGTCCTTCTTGTGGTGAGTTGCTTTATTCTGGCCAAAAGTGTCTGAAAATGAAAACCAAGCATTTGATGCTCACAGAGTGGCCAAGGTAATGTTTTACAAGAAGTAGAACCCTCAGGGATGCATACCAGGAGATGGAACTTACTTTCATAACTTCCACTCCCCACCAAGCACCATAAAATGGAAAAGAATTTCCATAAATGGCTTCTGAGATGAATTGCCATAAATGACTTCTGAAAAGAATTGCCGTAAATGACTTGAAGTAATGAATGTCTTGAATTATGATGATTGGCATAAATGGAATGATAAATAAAAGGGAAAGAAAGGAAAATTAAAGAAAGAACATTTGGCCATATCTTGATAAGGTCCAAATCGGAGGGTATTGGTGTTGTATGCTTCCTGAACCTGTCCAAAGAATTGACAAGGGCTCACAAAGTGGCCAAGGTGATGCTTACAAAAACATATGGGTAGAATACCCCCTTAAAGGTGCATGCCAGGAGAGGAACTTACTTTCATAACTTCTTCCCCCCACCAAGCACCATAAATCAAACTCTTGAGGTATTTGGGCCAGGCTTGTCTGGATAAAATAAATGGAAGTCCTTGACAAGATCTGGTGAGTTGGTAAGGTTTGAAGCTGGTTCCCAAGTGGTTCTTTCTGGGGCTTCACTGAATCCTTTCCACTCTACAAGATACCATAATTTACCTCTTTTGAGTTTTGAGTCCAGAACCTGAGCCACTTCCCATTCTTCTAGCTCCTCCACTAAAACTGGTGGTGGCGGCAATTGATGACAATTTGGGATAGTTGAATGCTTGACTGGTTCTAATAAGGACACATGGAATACAGGGTGAACTGTCTTCCATTGCTGAGGCAACTTGAGGTGATATGCATGACTGCCAATCTTCTTCAGAACTTCAAAAGGTCCCCACCATCTTTCTGAAAGTTTCTTGGTGGGTCTTGTTGTCTTGATGTTCTTGGAAGCTAGCCATACTTTGTCCCCAGGTTGGAAATCAGGTGGAATTGCGCTATTTCTATCTGCATACTTCTTGAATCTCCTTATTTTTAACACTAAATTCTCTTTGACAACTTGCTGTACTGATTGGAGTTTTGTTGTTAACTTTCCAGCAGGTGAGTCTTGAGAAATATGGATTGAGTCAAAGCTGGGATTTCTTCCATAAATGGTGAAAAAAGGTGATTGCTTGGTTGATGAATGTTCTGCATTATTATAGGCAAATTCAGCCAGAGGGAGCCATGTGTACCAGTCATCTTGATGATAGCTGACAAACATCCAAAGATACTGTTCTAGAATCTGATTTACCCTCTCTGTCTGTCCATCTGTTTCAGGGTGAAAGGCAGTTGAAAGATCTCTTGATATCTTGAGCTGCTGACACAATTGAGGCCAAAATGATGAAACAAATAAGGGTCCTCTATCACTGACAATACTGACCGGAAGTCCATTCTTGGAAAATACATGACTAATGAAGATTTGAGCTAAGTCCAGGGCAGTGATTGTTCCATAAGCTGGAATGAAGATTGCCATTTTTGAAAATATGTCCACAACTACTAAAATTGAATCAAAGTTGTTTGACAGTGGCAATTGAGTGATGAAGTCCATTGATAATGAATTCCAACGACCAGAGGGAATTGAAAGAGGCTTGAGTAATCCAAACTTCTTGTGATGAATGTTCTTGTTTCTTGAACATTGCTGACATGAGGAAACATAGTCCTTGATGAATTGATTCATGCCAGCCCAATAAAAATCCCTCTTGATGAGCTTGAGGGTCTTCTCCTGGCCAGGATGGCCAGCCAATGGTGAGTCATGATGCTTTTGAAGAATATTGAGTTGAAGTTCCTCATTGCTTGGGATTACCACTCTATCTTTGAATAATAATAACTTGGCTTGAGGTTGAAGAGAATAATCTGGAACTGATTCACCTCTTGCTAGTTGCTTGAGTATTTCTTTATAGTCTTTGTCTTGCCATACTTCTTTTTGGATCTTGTCTACTAAATCTGAGAAAATCTCCACTTTGATTGAGAAGAATCTTGACTCTTGAATTCCATCTTGCTTAAGTACTTGATGAAAGTTTTGAGGATTCTTGCTGATGAAGTCCACCCCCCTCTCTGGGTACACGTCGTCCCGACCTGACAAGGCATCTGGTAAAGTGGCCAGCCTGCCTGGGTGGTAAGTGATAGTGAAGTGAAATTCTGAGAGAAATTCAGCCCAACGGGCCTGATGACAAGTAAGAACTTTGGAAGACATGAAGTACTGCAAGGAAGAGTGGTCTGTCAAGACCTCAAAAGAATTGGAAAGAGAAAGAATAAATGCTCTCCAGTGCTTGAGAGCCCAAACTATGCCAAGGAGTTCCTTGTCATGAATTTCATAGTTGATTTCAGCTGGTAAGAGCTTGCGACTATCAAATGCAATGGGATGCTTTCCTGAGTCATTCACCTGACTCAGTACGGTGCCCAATGCATAATCAGAAGCATCAGTCTCTACAATAGTAGGTAGAGATGGATTGAAATGGGATAAGATAGGAGCAGAGGTGAAAGCTTCTTTGAGTGCTTGAAACTGACTAAGAGCTTCCTCATTGAAGATAAAGGGAGAATCTTTTTTGAGAAGGGAAGTGGGAAAAGTGATTTTTTGGAATAATTTTTAATGAAACGACAATAAAAAATTGGCAAAGCCAAGAAAAGATTGAAGGGCCTTGATGTTTTTGGGCTGAGGCCAATTGAGGATTTGCTGAACGTTTGAAGAATCCATCTTGGGGCCATCACTTGAAACAACATAGCCCAAGTATTCCACACTTGAGGCATGGAATACACACTTGGAGGCTTTGGAAAATAAATTATTTTCACTGAGTCTTTGGAGGACAGAGGTCACATGTTTGACATGTTCTTCCTCAGAATTTGAGAATACCATTATATCATCTAGATAAACCACAACAAACACATCCAAGAAATCTGCAAATATATCATTTACAAGATTCTGGAAAGAAGCAGGAGCATTGGTCAAACCAAATGGCATGACCAAATGCTCATAGCTACCATACTTGGTTCTGAAGGCAGTTAAGTGCTCATCCCCCTCTTTGATTCTCAGAAGGTTATATGCACCACACAAATCTATCTTGGAGAAGATAGTGGAACCGTTGAATACAGTAAGGAACTGGTTCATAGGAGGGACAGGGTACCTGTTCTTCCTAGTGAAAGCATTGAGTTTGCGGTAGTCAACACACAAACAAAGACCTCCATCCTTTTTCTTGACAAAAAGGACAGGTGCTCCTGTTGAAGAGGAACTTGGTCTTATGAAACCTTTCTCTACATTCTCTGAAATGTAGGCCCGCAGTGTTTCTGACTCTTGATTTGATAATGAGTAGATAACACCAATTGGAGGTAGAAGACCCTCCAATTTGATATGGTGATCACAGGCGCGGTGTGGAGGAAGTTTCTCTGCTTTCACCTTGGAGAATACATCCAAATATTGGTGATAGGCAGGAGGGACTACCTTCAACACAGTTTCAATTTCTTCTGGCTCTTAGTCCTCATCCCACTGCTCCTCCAGGGATGCATGAAAAGATAAGGGAGGAAGGTCCATATCCCCTTGAGAGAGATGAAGTGAAGATATGGCAACATCTTCTCCAACATCCTTTATCTCTTTGAAGACTTCATCTCTTAATGGAAGTAATGACTGAGAGGGAATGATGGAAGGGATATGGACAGAAGAAGGAAGGGAAGGTCTCTTAAGTTCACCAACCAGAGCAACACTGTTGACAGCAGTGGCTAAGTCATTACTAGTAAAAGGAATAGTACCACTAGAATCCTTATGACTAGAATCATAGGTGATCAATCCATTTTTCCAATCAATAATGGGATTAAAATGGTAAAGGAAATTATAGCCTAATATCAGGTCTTCTCCCTTGGGTGAATCTATGATAATAAAGTCCCATTCAAAGCTTGGGAAGGAAGGCAAGTCAACTACCCACTTGGTATAATGGGTGATGAACAAGGCAGGGGATTCATTAGAATCCAAAATGAAAAGAGGAATCTTTTCAGGGAGCTCTGACAGAGTCAATGAGTACTTGAGAACAAAATTCTTTGCAATAAAAGAGTTTGTAGCACCAGAATCAATGAGAATACTATAAAAAATATCAGAGACAGAAGAGAAAATAAGAAATTTTAAAGATTTCTTGACACTAGTATTCAGAGTGCACAATTGTGCTCTTGAAGGAAATAAGTGAGAACCATTGAACACATCATGATTCCCACTCAGGCTTTTCCCTGCTTGCTAGGGAAGCCCCTTGATGATGACCCAGGCTTGTTCTGAGGTCTCTTGAAGCATTTTTCAATTGGGTGCTTTCCACCACAATAAGTACACAACCCCTCCTTGATCCTCCTCTCCTTTTCAGAACCAATTAATTTATTGTCCTTATTGAGGAGAGCAGCATGGGGCTTATCCTTTGCAGATTGAAATTGCTTGCCCTTCTTGTTCTTCTTCTGGTGAGACCTCTTTGAAGATGGGTTTTGAGGAGGCCTAGATTGATTGGATCCAATGACTGGAGGCTTCTTCTCTTGATTGCCACCCTTTTCCATTTGCCTCTCATGATATCTTGTGTCTAATTCTAAAGTGACATCCATAAGTTCTTGAAGAATATCAAAAGTTCCAGGGTGAGAAGCCGACTGATCCAATAATCTTGATGCCAATCCTCTTCTGTAAACATGGATATAAGCTCTTTCCCCCCAATCTCCAATTCTTCACATCAAGCTTCTGAAATCTGCAATGTACAAGGAAACATGACCACTCTCCTTCATCCTCAAATTGTCCAACTCTTGTTCAGCTTTCCTGACTTCATTGGGGTCACCAAACAGAGTGAATAATTGAGATTCAAATAATGGCCAATTATTGGGGAGGTAGGAAGGGTCTTCATTGGAAATATTTGAGAGATAGGGTTCAATCCACTTTCCAGCTCTACCAGTGAGAAAAGAAGTTGAGTAAAGGACTTTCTTCCTGTGAGAGAAGAAATTTGCTGGATCATTATGGAAGATTAATTGACAGGATTGGATAAATCCTCTCAATTTATGAGCTTGAGTACCATCAAAAGAATCAGGTGCCTTCATGGATGGAGTCTTGAAAGCAGGGGCTTTAGAACTGTCCCTGGGGGCAACTGCTTGAGTGAGTTGCCCCATGAATTGAGTCATCTGCTCCATCATCTTGAGGAGACTTGGATCAGTTTGAGAGACAAGAGGTTGACTAGAATGGGCTAGATTAGAACCATGAGGCACCTCTGGAGCATTTGCCAAGGCATCTGCCACTTCAGTTTCCCCAGACTCTTCCCCCTCTTCATCTTAAACTTCCCCTTGTCTTGCTCTTGCACCTTCAGAAATGCCAGCGTAGCCACCCAAAAGTCCAGAGAAAGATCTTGATCTTCTAGATTTCATTCCACCTCTTCTTGAGGGTGCTGCTCCTTCCATTTGTGGTCCTCTGTCCAAGTTTGCACTCAGTTGATGAACTGATGGTGTGCGGTCAAGAGGAGCCCTTGCTGTAGGAGTGAGAACAGCTTGAATTCTTTGGGATCTAGTTTTTTTGGCTGGGGGGCTATGCTGAACTGGCATTTTGAATAAAAATGAAATAAACGTGATGGTATGAGAACAGAAATCAAAACTTGGCCAAATCAATCACAATGAAATCTTGATGAATCTTGAGGAGTCAATTCAAATCTTGAGGTGAAATCAAATTCAGCCAACAGTCAAATCAATTCAACAATCAACAATGAATTCAAATCAACTATCAATAATCTTGAGTAAGTCAACAATAAATCAATATTCAATCAATCAATAAATCAGTGTCTTCAATATGAAATCAAGGTCTTGAGGAGTCAATCAATCAATTTAAAATCTTCAGAATCAATTCAATATCTTGATGAGTCAAAATCAGTCAATAATCAAAATCAATTCTTGAGGATCAATAAAATATCTTGAGGATTCAAAGTCAATCAATAATCAAAATCAGCTCTTGAGGACCAATAAATATCTTGAGAAGTCAAAATCAATCAATCCAATCCAAATAAGAATCCTGAGCCGCTGAATCAATAAACCAATGAATCCCAATGAAATAATCCAATCAATTAAACCAATAATCAATCCTGAATAAGACCTGAATAAGAACACAGAAAAAGTTTGATTTGATAAAATGAAATGAAGTGAATGAAATGGTCAGCAATGATTAAGAAAGAAGAGAAATCAATTTCATATGAAAGTAATGAATGAGATGAAATTGATGAGAGAGAAAAATCATAATCATTAAAGATCATTAAGTCATAAAAAAGATCATAATTGATGAATGAGAGAAATGAATATAAATGAATGAAAAAAAAGGATCAAATAGGAGTCAATTAATTTAATGTCACAGGGGCTCTTTGAAGTGAAGAGGGCCTGGCACTCAGTAAACTGGGACTCACTTATGGAGGGCTCAAGGATATGGAAAGATGGAGTACACTAAGGGTGTAAGGAATGGATTACTATAATGAAAGATATGAGAAATGCAGCAACAAAGAAATAAGAATAAGAAATAGAAGAGCCAACCACAAACAAGTCCAAGTCCACTGTTTCAACCTGTCAGAATGGAAAGAGAAGGGTTAATAAGGATATGGCCACCCAGCTCATACTGTACAGGCAAAGAAAGAAATGCAAAGACCAACTTAAAATTAAATAATTATAATGCCCAAAATAAGGATAAGAATAATTATAAAATAATAAATAAACTAAATTAATTAACTGGGGAAAAGTCCCCAGGGGGGAGAAAGAGGGGCTGGTATATGTGAGAACCACCAGCCCTGATCCAGAGGAACAATTTTCATGAGAATAATTGATGATTGAATTGAGTCTGGCCAATAGAGGTCCTGTCCAGCTGTACAGAACCTGTACAAGAGGTGTGGTGTATTTGAGTGATTATACAGTTTATACTGGTGTATTGGAACTGTATTGGGTGAGTCCAACCTGTACAGGTATTGACAGGCTGTATTGAGGTACCAAGCTGTATAACTGTTTCAGAATGAAGATTGCTGAAACTGAATGCTGATACAAGTGCTGGATCTGCTTATTCAAGATGCTTGAGTGGGTGTATGAATGAATACCCTTACCCCTGATGGATGGTTGTTACATAAAGAAAGAAAAGAAAATAAGAGAAAAGATTTGGGCCATATCTTGATGAAAGGTCCAAATCTTGAGGGTATGATGTTGCAAGGCCTTCTGAACCTGTTCAAAAAATTGACAAGTGCTCAAAAAGTGGCCAAGGTGATGCTTAAAACAAATTTGGGTAGAATACCCCCTTAAAGGTGCATGCCAGGAGAGGAACTTACTTTCATAAACTCCAATCCCCACCAAGCACCATAAATGAAACTATTTAGGCATTTGGGCCAGGCTTGTCTGGATACAAAGTGTGAAAATCCTTGACAAGATCTGGGGAGTTGGTAAGGTTGGAAGCTGGTTCCCAAGATGTTCTTTCTGGGTCTTCACTGAATCCTTTCCACTCAACTAAATACCATAATGAACCTCTCTTGAGTTTTGAGGTCAGAACCTGAGCCACTTCCCATTCTTCTTGCTCTTCCACTATTACTGGAGGTGGGGGAAATTGGTGTTGATTTGGGATAGTTGATTGCTTCACTGGTTCTAACAAGGACACATGGAAGACAGGGTGAACTGACTTCCATTGTTGAGGCAACTTGAGGTGATATGCATGGCTTCCAATCTTCTTGAGAACTTCAAAGGGTCCCAACCATCTTTCTAAAAGTTTCTTGGTGGGTCTTGTTGTCTTGATGTTCTTGGAAGCTAGCCATACTTTGTCCCCAGGTTGGAAATCAGGTGGAATTGCTCTATTTTTATCTGCATACTTCTTAAAATGCTTTATGGCTGACTCTAATTCTTCTCTGACAACTTGCTGTACTGATTGGAGTTTTGATGATAACTTTCCAGCAGGTGTATCTTGAGAAATGTGAATTGAATCAAAGCTGGGATTTCTTCCATAAACAGTGAAAAATGGAGACTGTTTTGTTGATGAATGTTCTGCATTATTATAGGCAAATTCAGCCAGAGGGAGCCAGGTGTGCCAGTCATCTTGATGGTAACTGACAAAAATCCAAAGATACTGTTCTAGAATCTGATTTACCCTCTCTGTCTGTCCATCTGTTTCAGGGTGAAAGGCAGTTGAAAGATCTCTTGATATCTTGAGCTGCTGACACAATTGAGTCCAAAATGATGAAACAAATAATGAACCTCTATCACTGACAATACTGACTGGAAGACCATGTTTGGAAAAGACATGATTGATGAATATTTGAGCTAAGTCCAAAGCAGTGATTGTTGAATAAGTTGGAATAAATATTGCCATTTTTGAAAATCTGTCTACAACTACTAAAACTGAAACAAAGTTGCTTGACAAGGGCAATTGAGTGATAAAGTCCATTGACAAAGAATTCCAAGGACCAGATGGAATTTGAAGAGGCTTGAGTAATCCAAACTTCTTATGGTGGATGTTCTTGTTTCTTGAACATTGCTGACATGAGGACACATAGTCCTTGATTATTTGATTCATGCCAGCCCAATAAAAATCCCTCTTGACGAGCTTGAGGGTCTTCTCCTGGCCAGGATGGCCAGCCAACGGTGAGTCATGACGCTTTTGAAGAATGTCCAATTGAATTTCATGATTGCTTGGAATGACTACTCTATCTTTGAACAATAATAATTTTGCTTGAGGTTCAAGAGAATAGTCTGGGACTGATTCTCCCCTTGCTAATTTCTTGAGGATTTCCTTATAATCTTTGTCTTGCCATACTTGTCTTTGAATTTGATCAACTAATCTGAAAAAATATCACTTGAATTTCATTTTGCTTGAGAACTTGATGAAAGTTTTGAGGATTCTTGCTGATGAAATCCACCCCCCTCTCTGGGTACATGTTGTCCTGACGTGACAAGGCATCTGGTAAAGTGGCCAGCCTGCCTGGGCGGTAAGGGATGATAAAATGGAATTTGGATAGAAATTCAGCCCAACGGGCTTGATGACGAGTAAGGACTTTAGAGGACATAAAATACTGAAGGGAGCAATGGTCTGTCAAGACCTCAAAGGAATCAGAAAGAGAAAGGAGAAAAGCTCTCCAGCGCTTGAGAGCCCAAACTATGCCAAGGAGTTCCTTGTCATGAATTTCATAGTTGAGTTCAGCTGGTAAGAGCTTGCAACAATCAAATGCAATGGGATGCTTTCCTGAGTCATTCACCTGACTCAGTACAGCACCCAAGGCATAATCAGAAGCATCAGTCTCTACAATAGTTGGTAGAGAAGGATTAAAATGAGAGAGGATAGGAGCAGTGGTGAAAGCTTCTTTGAGTATTTGAAACTGACTAAGAGCTTCCTCATTGAAGATAAAGGGAGAATCTTTTTTAAGGAGGGAAGTGAGAGCAGAATTTTTTTGGAATAATTTTTAATGAAACAACGATAAAAGCTGGCAAAGCCAAGAAAAGATTGGAGGGCCTTGATGTTCTTGGGATGAGGCCAATTGAGGATTTGTTGAACTTTTGAAGAATCCATCTTGAGGCCATCACTTGAAACAACATAGCCCAAGTATTCCACACTTGAGGCATGGAATACACACTTTGAGGCTTTAGCAAACAAATTATTGTCTCTCAGTCTTTGGAGAACAGAGGCCACATGTTTAACATGTTCATCCAAAGAGCTAGAGAAGACCATAATATCATCTAAGTACACTACAACAAAAATATCCAAATAATCTGCAAAGATATCATTCTCAAGATTTTGGAATGAAGCTGGAGCATTGGTTAAGCCAAATGGCATAACCAAATACTCATAACTACCATATTTGGCTCTAAAGGCAGTTAAGTTCTCCTCCCCCTCTTTAACTCTCAGAAGATTATAAGCACCACACAGATCTATCTTGGAGAAGATAGTAGCATTATTAAAGAAAGTAAGAAGCTGATTCATTGGAGGAACAGGATACCTGTTCTTCCTAGTGACATCATTAAGTTTGCGGTAGTCAACACACAAACGAAGACCACCATCCTTTTTCTTAACAAAAAGGACAGGTGCTCCTGTTTAGGAGGAGCTTGGTCTAATGAAACCTTTCTCTAAATTCTCTGAAATGTAGGCCCGCAGTGCTTCTGACTCATTTTTAGATAAGGAGTAGATAACACCAACTGGAGGTAGAAGACCCTCCAGTTCAATATGATGATCACAGGCACGGTGTGGAGGAAGTTTCTCTGCTTTCACTTTGGAGAACACATCCAAATATTTGTGATAAACAGGAGGGACTACCTTCAGCACAGTTTCAATCTCCTCTGGCTCTTCCTCCTCATCCCACTGCTCCTCCAGGGAGGCATGAAAAGATAAAGGAGGAAGGTCCATATCCCCTTGAAAGAGATGAAGTGAAGATATAGCAACATCTTCTCCAACATCTTTTATCTCTTTGAAGACTTCATCTCTTAATGGAAGTAATGACTGAGAGGGAAAAATGGAGGGGTTATGGACAGAAGAAGGAAGGGAAGGTCTCTAAAGTTCACCAACCAGAGCAACACTATTGACAGCAGTGGAAAAGTCATTACTAGTAGAAGAAGTAATACCACTAGAATCCTTATGATTAGAATCATAGGTGATAAATCTATTTTTCCAATCAATAATGGGATTGAAATGGTAAAGAAAATTATAGCCCAATATTAGGTCTTATCCCTTGGGTGAATCTATGATAAAGAAATCCCATTCAAAGCTTGGGAAGGAAGGTAAATCAACAACCCACTTGGTATAATGGGTGATGAACAAGGAAGTGGATTCCAGTGAATCCAGAATGAAAAGAGGAATCTTTTCAGGGAGCTCTGACATGGTCAATGAGTACTTGGGAACAAAATTCTTTGCAATAAAGGAGTTTTTAGCACAAGAATCAATGAGAATACTATGAAAAATATCAGAGATTGAAGAGAAAATAAGAAATTTTAAAGATTTCTTGACACTAGTATTCAGAGTGCACAATTGTGCTCTTGAAGGAAATAAGTGAGAACCATTGAACACATCATGATTCCCACTCAGGCTTTTCCCTGCTTGCTAGGGAAG